>OY726527.1:32600331-33855249 GCA_963383655.1 Bathymodiolus septemdierum | reverse complement strand
AGCACTATTGGTTTCCAAACAAGAGGCCACAACATGGTCAATATATCAAAAAGGGTGTTATCTGTATGTATTTAATGAGGTTTTAAGGTACAATGAATATGATGGCATTGTTGTCTGTCTGTCTGTAGACAAAATGATTTCTGTGGGATAACTTAAGTTCTAGGTAACCGATACCACTGACGTTTTAGCACGAAGATCCTTGGTACAGAATTGTGGTATTGATTTTAGGTATTGTAGCCCTCTATCCATTTCCAAACAAGAGACCCCCCAGGATGCAAACAATTGTATTTCTTTTTTTATGCACTTGGAGAGTTTATAGTTCATCTGATTTTTACTTTTTTTAATGAATCCTTATGAAAATCCTGTTTCATCAAAATAGGGTTATTATATAACTATTAGCCTTTCTGACATAAATTGAAAGGGGTGAATTTCAAAAGTTGAATTTGAAAAAAAATCATCCTATTTTAATGCATTTTCTTGCAAAATGATTATCTTTATATAATGCTATAGCAATTTTACTATTTTATTTCTAAAAAATGTTGGAATTTCCCATATATGGACATGATCGTATGGTAGTTGAGCTTCTAACTATCAATGCAATTGGTGCCTATCACCACTAACGTTGTGAGTTTGAATCCTGCTCAGATGAGGTGTACTCGATACAGCTTTATGTGATCCAGTTTGTCAGTGGTTTTCTCCTGGTACTCCGGTTTCCTCAACCAATAAAAGTGACCGCCACAATATAACTGAAATATTGTTAATCACCATTACCCTAACCCTATTTTTCATCCAACTTTGATAGAGATATTTTCTTTGAATAGATTGTACAGAGTGCTTCTGGTAATATGACGACGGTTTACTTCTATCTATTACGATTTATTTACGGGAGTCACTAGTGGCGAGTTTGAAGATACTAAGGGGCAATCAGAAGCCATAAATCGACGAAGAACAGACAATGCAATGGCCAAAAGTAAATGGATAAACAACCATCTACAAAACGTTACTCAGAAAACTAGAGAGCGAGCAACATGAACTCCACTAAAAACCAACCGCATCGGTGGCGTAATGGTTAGCGTACTCACCTCGAATGCGATAGATTGTGGTTTCGAGCCCGGTCGGATCACACCAGAGACTATAAAATTGGTATTTCTTGCTTCTTCACTAAGCACGCGACATTAAGGAGAAAGAGCAAAGAGACTGATTGACTTGCAATCAGGATAATGTGTCCAAGTGAGGCGGAATGTCTATCCGCGGACTGTTGTTTCAGTGAGCTAGCACTATAAAAATCCAACTAAGCATGTTGGTATAGATAATACAAAGCGGACCTCATCATCATCTCATTGAAAATTAGCTTGTTCTATCCATTATATAGTTGAAAATTGCTGCTTGGCGTTAAACAACAATCACTCACTCTATTTATTAATAAGACGGAATATTGTGATGGCAAAAAAATAATCCACTTGGTGTTGGTATATCGTTTAGTAGATGTTCAGCTTTTATCCAAAGGCAGCATGACTTGCTAAACTGAGAGAACAAAAAGGGGTATGTGTTAATATTAATAAATTTTACAAATAAATACATCTAAATAGCAATTCTGATTGGTTATGCGCATTAACCGCATGGCAGTTATATTGTGGCGCCCCCTACATAAACTAGAAAATATTTGACATACCAAAGGTATGATACTGCATATTTTTGTTTTCACTTATTACATAAAAAAACAGATAAATACTTAATAAGTCAGCGTTAGACACGTCAGACAATGTACATTATTGGTATTAAACAGTGATATGGAAGGACTAGGATTATCGTGTTTAACGCCACTTTCAACATTATTTCAGTTATATCGTTGCCATCAGTTTTATTATACCACATACTGTTGTATCGAGTACTCCTCACCATGAAGGGTGTGGTCGTGATCGTATTGTAGTTGGATTTACAACTACATGTGCAATCAATGCATATTACCACTACAGTTGTGAGTTCTAATCCCGCTGATGGTGAGGTCTACTCGATACAACATTATGATAAAGCTTGTCAGTGACTTTCGACAGGTCGATGGTTTTCTCGGGTACTCCGGTTTCCTCCACCAATTAAACTGACAGTCTAGATATAATTGAAATACTGTTAAAAGTGGCGTTAAACACCATAACCCTAACTCCTTGCCATTAAGCAATAACTTGTACATACCTGCCAACCTCTGAAACACCAAATCAGGGTCATGACCCTCATTCCTAAATGAAAATGAGGGTCATAACGCGTAACGACATTTTCGGCCATAATTATTGTAAATCGTATGATATCATATCTTGTTTAATATGTATTATTAATGATCATATGTATGTACAATGTACAAATAAACAGCTGTATCAATAAACTCTAAACAGCTGTATCAATAAACTCTAAACAGCTGTATCAATAAACTCTAAACAGCTGTATCAATAAACTCTAAACAGCTGTATCAATAAACTCTAAACAGCTGTATCAATAAACTCTAAACAGCTGTATCAATAAACTCTAAACAGCTGTATCAATAAACTATGTCATAGACTCTAAGCTCTGGTTATAATCACTAGTTGCACTCTTTGCAGATTTTAGAACAGAAGCAGATGGTTGATATTCATAACAACATTGATTTTGATTGAATTTACAACTCAGTAACCCACATATGGTGTCATTGTTCAATTCTAATCTGAATTTAGTGTGTATCTTCTTAATGATTGAAAAAGCTCTTTCAGAATCAGCATTACTGTTTGGTAATACTAATAAAGTTTTTGCAAGTTTTGAAAGGACACCAAATCTTTTTGTTCCAGAAAAAATGTCATCAAGTTTCCCCATTTCCCCCCAAAGCTGTTCAATATTGTCATCTGTTACACACGATGGCAAGTCATCCACTGGTGCCAACTGGTAATCTGAGAACTGCTCTACCAACATATCAGTTTCATCATCCTGCACAATCCCAGGGAATCTCTTTACCAGGTTCAAAACTGTAATAAGAGGATACATCTGTCAGAGATTTAAAATTTGATAAATGGATCTAATTCCTTAACTTATTCCCTTAACTAAACTTTATACATATGTATTATTTATAATTTCGAAATTTACCATTATCTGCTGTAGAGCTGTGTTTCTTTGGAAGGTTGATGAATCCAATGTCCTTTAGTATAGAATCAACAAAGGGGAACTTCTGAAGCATCTTTGAAATAATGGTTTCGTAGAATCTCCTTACTGCCTGAAAAAATGAATGGAATATTATTCAGAAAAAAATTCATCAGCCAATTTTGTAAACTTGATTAATTTGTTTTTATTGTAAAAACAACTCAAACTTTCCACAATAGGATTAAAACTTTATTGTAAAAGACCCAATCATCGCTAAATCTGATTTACATATATTTTGTACAGGTCTGAGCTCAGAGTGCCACCCTGCCGAACTCCTTTTTCAATTTTAAATCCCTCTGAGAATTCTCCTTTCCATTTTTATCTTAGTTGTTGCATTTCTATAAAGGTTATCGATCATAAGGATACATTGCTAGGAGATTCCATGATATAGTCTACGAATGAGATTTGCATGTCGTACCACATCGAAGGCAGATTTTGCATCAAACATTCCGATAATTGTAGGTTCCTTGTTGTCTTTATCCTCCCTTCCAACTTCTTCAAGCATTAATGAGGATATAAGCGGTGTCGAGTGCTCTGTAAATCCTCTTTGAGGGGGATTTTGTACTGAAAGAATTGTTGGATTAATTCGGAACTTTATGATGGTTTCAACAATCTTTGATAACATCGGTGTTATAGTTATACCTCTATAGTTCTTTGCATCAATAATCATCCCTTTGTTCTTAAATATCGGTGTTAATGTTCCAATATTTATTAAGTCTGGTAATAAACAATGCTCAAAGGATGTATTTATCAA
Organism: Bathymodiolus septemdierum; assembly: GCA_963383655.1. NCBI lineage: Eukaryota > Metazoa > Mollusca > Bivalvia > Mytilida > Modiolidae > Bathymodiolus > Bathymodiolus septemdierum. The sequence goes on along the minus strand of OY726527.1, from coordinate 33,851,336 downwards.
ATTGAGCAGTACGTTCCTTAGCTTCTCTCCTCCATATGCGATACACTCTGCCGTTACACCATATATGTCACTCGACTTGCCTCTGTTAAGTTTATCAACCGCCTTGTCAAGTTCTTCTTTTGACACGGTTTCGTGAATGAAGTCATGCTGGCAATTTTTGATAATGTGTTTGTATTCAATGTCAACATTGTCGAGATAACTATGATCAAAATCCATTCTGTCAGATTCTTTTGCTAAATTAGCAAAGTGATTTTTCCATCCAATCAGTATTTCAGTATCGGTTTTGAAGACAGAATCACCAACATGCAGTTCATCTATAAATCTATTCAGTTTTCCTCGTTGTTGTCGTATTAGTTTGTGAAAGAGTTTATTATCCATAGTTTTTGCTTCAATTAATTCCTGTCTTTCTTTTATCCTTCTTTGTGCTACTTCCGTTCTGCAGAATCTTCTAAGATTGTATGACCTCAGTTTCTTATTAATTAATACGAGTTGATCAAGTGGGTTTTGTGGTTTACCAATTTCCATTTACAATACGCTTGCTTCTTTTCCTTGATAGCATTATATATATCAGAATTCATAACCTTTAGCTTTGGTTTTTTTCTCATAATTTTGTTAGATGGTGCAACTGTTGAAACTGCATATTCAATTAGGGACCGACCATTTAACTTGAAGGGGGGGTTATTGTTTTTTGCTTCGTTCAGAATCTTTTTTTCGGATAATGCAAGAGTTAGAATATTTTTTTTTTTTTCAGAGTTTAACATTAGGTTATATGACAAAAACTCTGAATCAGATTATTTTTTTTTTCCACCAAATTCAGAATATTTTTTTCAGCAACATTGGGAAAAAAACCATAACCTCCCCCCATGTGAGGTACCGTAAGTCTGAGTAATCTCATATAATATGTCCACGCATTCTTGAAATTCTAGTACATGATTTTGTGATCCTTTACACGGCATATAAACAGAGACAAGCAAAAGTTTACGTGATGATCCCATAAATTCCACGCATTGAATACGTTCATTTCCTATATCAATGACGTTAATCAAGTGATCAAGCTCCTTCTTCCAGAGTATTCCAGTCCCACCATACCCTCGTGGCATTTGTATTGGTTGTAGCGGATCGTTATCATCAACATATTTTCCTATTCCATTTAAGTTTTCATGTATTTCATTTAATAATTGAATCTGACAATTGAAAAGCCAATGTTCCTGAACCATACATATATCCATACGGTTAATCATATCATTGAAGAATGGTCCACAAGTTTGAATGTTTTTACAATTTAAGGTTACTATTCTCAGACTATCAGAATTCAGAGGTTGATTATTGGTGTCTCTAGATGCAACAGTTTCTAATATCGTATCATGTTGCGGAGGCTTGTCCCGTATAAAAAATGCTGATGAGACAGGGTATTCGATTGGCTATAATAGATTGGTTGATCTGTGATGTGGCGTGATAGAGGATCGACCACATCTTTAGAGGATGACAGTTTTTGAGAGCTTCCTTTATCGTGGGGATGATAAGTACCAGAGTCTGATCTAGGTAGCTGTTGTTGCTGTGATTTTACATCATTTGACATACCATCAGGGATGTACGGTCTTCTTTTCACCATGTGGGTCATTATTTAGAGGTTGTAGATCCTGTTCCTGACTGACTTCTTGTTGATTTAACTCACTTTTATTTTTATCACTCCGGCCCTTTTCACAGAATCTATCTATTTCAATGTCTATCTTTGAAAGAATATATCTAGTCACTTTCTCATGTACTCCATTTATAAGTTCATCAGTAGAATTTAGTGTTTCTCTATTTCTGAAACCTGACGGCATGTTCTTTTGATGGTCAGTTTTCGAATGTTCTTCTAAAATTTCTATTCTTCGATTTAATGTTTTAACAGTCTGCTCAAGTTCACAATTCATACTTTCTGCTTTGAATAAACAATCTAGTATCTTAGATTTCTCTTTGGCATCTTCATTTAGCATTGTTTCTTTAATTTTAAGCTGCTCTTCCTTCTTTTTAAGTCTTATTTCAAGTTGTCTAAGATCTTTTAACTTTAGTTCTAAATTTTCAGTTTGAGCTGAATTTGACGTTCCTGTTGGCATTGAGTTCTCCTTATTTGGAATATGTGGCTTTTGTTTTTGATTAGTAACTGATATCTTCTGTGATACGTTCGTTTCATGTTCAGTTCGAGTTTGTGGTATCTCGTTAATTGTAGCAGTGGTTTCTCTTCTTACAATAGGTAATGCTGTTTCTTCAGCGATGTTGTTGTGCTGATCAATTTGATGTTGACTTCCCAAACAGGCATAACACGTTTCCTTACTTGTGTCAACACACCCAAGATGGTAGCTTTGAGAGCAAACCATGCATAGTGTAGTGTCAGATGTTACAATATTTGAGCATGCTAAACAAATATTCATAAGTTCTTCCTGTAATAACTGTTGAGCTAGTGTTGGTGACATTATTTCTTCTGACTGTTTGTGTTGATACTTCGTTAATTGTGAGTCAGTTTGTTGTTCTTCTATCTTATTTGGTGTACATCTAATTTTTCTGACCTCTTTGGTCCAACACTGTGAACAAGTATATGGCTCATTTTCATTTTGTTCAATCTGTTCAATCTCAAGTTCAGTAAATTTTTCACAATTGAAATGGACCCAATGTTTATTTACACAAAGTACAGCTTTACTACGACAGCTCCTTTTATATTTAAAGCATTTCTCAGTTAGATCGTTCATTTCATCATTTACTGTTGCTTGCATTCCATTGGTGCTGATGTTCATACTATGGATTACATCTTCCAATTGTTTTGCTAGCAAATCGTTAGTGTTTTGTATATTTACTGAGGCTCCATTAATGGTGACACTTTTAATAATCTCATGTAAGTTGTTAAGATCTCTGTTAATAAAGTTTGCTGCACTTTTGCCATTAACTAACATTGAACATCTAGTAGTGTATAGATTTATAGCATAGCTATCCTGATCAGACTCTTTGATTTCGTATGTTCTTTGTGTCACGCTGCTATGTCGATCGGAAAAATTGTCTTTAATGACACTGCAGAAATTGTTGGAAGAGTTGACAAAATATATTTCACATGCGTGGATAAAAAGCTCAAATGTAATGGCGCCAAGTTCGGCTGTGAGGCCCCCACCTGTGAATCTGTATGATATTTGTTTCCTTTTAGCGCTATTAAGCTTTTTCATTAACGATTTCTCAATAATTAGAGCATAATGTTTTATATGTCTAGTTCCTATTACTGTCGATTTTGGCTCGTCTAAAACAGCATCGCCAATAAAGGTAATAACAAAATTACCGAACTCCGAACAATCTTACAAAGGGAAAGTCAAAACTCATAATTATATAAACAGACAAAATCAGTCAACAACCGGAAAACTGTGAAAACCGTAATGACCCTGACTTGGTACAGGCATTTCTAAAGAAATGGTGGGTTGAATCAGATTTTAAGGTGCCAAACCTCCCGCTCTCATTACAGTTCAAAGGTTCCGGCTGTCACTGTAACAGTATTTAAATACAGGAACAAAATAGGTAAAATAGTTGTCAAAGCAGTACCTTACCTTACCTCTGTATCTTCACATCCTTCTAAGGATAACCATGCCATTTGGCATGTAGAACATCCCATCTCCAATAAAAACCATGTGTAGTATTTACAAGTGCAGCATTATAAATATTAACAATAAAAGTCCATGATATATATACACGGTGCATACGCATAAAATGTAATAAATCCAGGATAAAAAGTCTCTGCTAAAACATTAGGGTTTAAGATAGTTGACGTTCCTTGCGTAAAATATATATGATTTTAAAATATAAAACTGTGATTAAACACGTTCAATAATGAGTCTAAAAAAGAAAGCTTATCTTATCGTGTTACTGTATTTGCACAACAGATCAATAATTATGGTGGCTGTATATTAGTAGCGCCGGATTATTTATGCCTTTTCTTTAATTTCCAATGAATGTTCAAGATTTTGTATCTCTCACTGTGGAGTGCATACATTAGTCTCCTTATATGATATTCAATTTGTCTGATTTGATCATCTGTTAATCTCAACACTTTCGATATTCTGGTGATGTCTAATAGTATCTGCATTTGAACTGATGTTGATTGTTGACATAGGTCGTATTCCGTATGATGAAGGAATATATCCTGAATCTGCCGGAAGATCGGGTTTCGGATATTTGATAGCTCTGTGCAGTTCAACAATAAGTGTTCCAGAGTTTCAGTTTCTACTTTGCATAGTTGACATTTCGCATCTTCGTCGGCATACATTTTTGTTCTAATAGTTTGCAATATATATGTTCCTGTTAACATTTTCAGTTTTGGTGGAATTCTACTTATTTCTATAGATGATGAGCATTTAATTTTCAATAGTGGATGTATATTTCCCGGTCGGTAGTCTGCGGAGTTTAGGTATTTCAATCTCGGGTAGTATGAAGTCATTGAAGTTATGAGTTCTTGCCAGTAATTTTGAATTTCTCTCTTTATTGATGTTATCCACAGCCTTTTTGTCATAGGATTGTCCAAGTAGTACTCTGGGTCTTGCAGGTTGTATTTTATCAACATTTTCTTAATTTCTATAAACCAGCTGTTACTGTTGATGGTTTTTGTTCTTAGTTGTTGCCTTGCTAGTAATTTTTCTATGCTTTTCTCTTCTTGGTTGCAGATGTTATTGAAGAAATTTAATGCTCGTATATGTAGTTGAGCTTCAACTGGCAATGTTCCGGATAGTAAATAAACTGCTGGGTCGGGTGTATTCGGTGACGTAAATGTCAAAAATATTTTTACGTCACACATTGACAAAAAAATTCTTGACATTTTTGACTTCTTTATCTTTATACATTTTCACTATATGAAATTGAGATTCTAGCAAGAGACATGGTGTAGGAAGGCAAAAGGTACACTGGTGCCAAGAATATAGTGGACAATAAAATTGACAGATCTAACCCGTCGTGGATACTCCCACCGTTGGAAAGATTGACAAAAAGATCAGAAAAGTACCAGTAGGCTTACTAACAACATATAAATATAAAGAACTGTTAAGGCTAATACAATAAGTGTGTCGTGGATACTCCCACCGTTAACTATGTAATCAACCCCAACAGTCTTTCTGAATATGAAAGGCAATCTTTTTGAGCCAGACTCTTGCTAGGTTCTCATCAGGATGGATCCCATCTAAAGATAGGTCGAATAGATAATTGTCTCTAAGTGTGATCTTCTTAGACTTTGATGTTTTCTCAGAATGATGGTGACTTACATCAGCTCCAAAAATTGGTGAGAAGGCGTTGAATGATGTGTTTATATGTCGAATGTGTGCATTGATTTTAATTATATTTGTAAGTATCTCTTCTTCGTCCTTCTTAAATGACTTAGGGTCTGAATGTTTTCTAATTTTGTTAAAGTCTATGATAGAATATGGTGGTATTTCAAAGAATGTCAGTTTACAAGCAGGATATGGATTCAGAAGATCAATACATTTCTGATATGTGTTTATCAATGAATCAACAATGTCTTTATTAGCTGAGAGTGCTACAAATGTACCATCATAATCAGTGAGATCACATGTGCCGAGCCACACATAGAGATGGATATTGTCCAAGTGACCTATCTCTCTATCTAAGTTCCTATTCAACCACTGAAATCCACGCTCTGTCGATTGACCACTTCTAAACCGCCACCGGATTTTCGACTCAACTATTGACGAACAATGTTTTATAAGATATTTAGCTTTGCTGTCCGTCAAAATAACCGGTGTTAATGTCTTAGAGCCAACTACGGGTGGTAGTGTCTTGTTCAGATACTTCTGTAGTTTTCTTTCTGTCGTGCATATAAAATTAACTTGACTAACACGCGAGTTAAAGGTAATATGCTATATTAATACAGCGTATAAAATGTTAATGTATATATCCACGGCACAGCAGCGTATTAATGTTAATAAAAATATATAGCTACAAACACGGATAAAAGTTAATAAATGCTAAAATTCACACTGCACAATAGGTACGATAAAGTCTAGTAACTAGCCATGTTATACTAATATACAGGCAATATACGGTTGACTAGTTAGCAAAGCAGTATATACATGTACCAACAGTTTTTTTATAAGACCAGCACCAATATTGTTCATGTGTTTGAAGAAAGTGATAGATCGCACCCCAGCAGGACCAAACACCAAAAGTTTTTAAAATATCATAAAACCTCTGAAATAGGCACTGGGAATCAGTCACTGTATCAGCTGAATAATTAATTAGAGTAAACATGTTCAAAAGTTTCTTGACTAAGTAAAAGTTTTAATGGTCCGCCATATTGAATGGCTGCCGGCAGGTTCTAACAAGAAAGTTTGTGCTGACGAAATATTCTACTCGTTTCGGTCAAATATCGCCGAATCTTGATGAATAATCAGTTCATGTGTGTTTGTGTGTAAATGTTAACTCAACAATCCACAGATATAGCCCTTTAAACTTGGAAAAACTATGAAAATTCTTCAGAGTGAAATACCACAACCGCCTTCACCAATGACATGCGTTTTTCAACTCGTACCTTCACTATTTTACCCATAACTAGTGCCTAATGTAACCAACTCATACTTTTTTTTTTACCAACAAGTACATTTACTGACTCGTACCCTATCTTCAATATAGACTGTACATGTATTTTCGTAGCCAATCTTATGTTATTTATCAACAAGTACCTTTACCAACTCGTACCCTCTCTGAGACCAACTCCACCCTAATTTTTGTCATATCTTCACACACATTTAACATTGCGAACCTGTAATATTTTACCGAAAAGTATTTTTAGTGTCGCTTTTAAGAAATATTACAGAATATATGTGTGATTTTTCTGAAATAAAAATGTATGAGTTGGTTATAATACACATACTAGAGGCGGTATCAGGACATCTCGGTACTGAACATAGGCGACATCTCGGTACTCGGTACTGGAAATTTCGGTACTGAATAATAAAAATAATTTAATTGAATTTTAAAACTTTTTTAAAAATATTTTTACATGTAGACGTTGTTTATACAAATTTTTATGTGGTTTTTTTTAATCATCTTTAATTAAATGGACATCAAAGAGGCAATTCATTAATATTTGTAAATAACTTTTGTTTTGATAACTAAGTCACTTTATCAATAAATCACAGATAAACTTAAAATCTGATTCAACCCACCATTTCTTTAGAAATGCCTGTACCAAGTCAGGGTCATTACGGTTTTCACAGTTTTCCGGTTGTTGACTGATTTTGTCTGTTTATATACTTATGAGTTTTGACTTTCCCTTTGTTAGATTGTTCGGAGTTCGGTAATTTTGTTATTACCCTTACTTATTAACGGGATGATTATTTTCATTTCTGTTTTGATTACATAACTGTTTTAATTAGATAGCTTTAATTACCAAATTTAATTTCTTTAATCATAGATCAATGCTTTAATCTTTTGTTTGACTTCAAAAGACGATACAAGCTGAATTTTATTTGAGAAATATTTGCCAAGCCGATATGTAATGGAGGGTTACCCTAATTTGAGATTCAAACTGCAAAATGAACGAGTATCCGTGTATAGATTGTGGCAGCAATGTCCGTCCCAGACAGGAGGCTTTACAATGTGACCAGTGTTCACAGTGGCAGCACAGATTATGCAACACTGGTAAAACCTTTTTATCTAATTGTATCGCTTTTGTATATTATTTAACCCCCCAAATTATAAACAGAAAATCAAGAAATGTCGTATATTGAAAGCACTGTCAATTTCCTCAGTTACTTACACGAACACACATAGCATAATTGGTAACGCCACTACAAAGTATGAAGAATTTTTGTGGGGAAAAGCAATAAATCAGTCCGTTTTATTGAAATGAAAGTACCGGGGCTTTCTTAACCTTACCTTACCTTACCTCTGTATCTTCACATCCTTCTAAGGATAACCATGCCATTTGGCATGTAGAACATCCCATCTCCAATAAAAACCATGTGTAGTATTTACAAGTGCAGCATAAAAAATATTAACAATAATCCATAAAAGTCCATGATATATATACACGGTGCATACGTATAAAATGTAATAAATCCAGGATAAAAATTCTCTGCTAAAACACTATAAGGTTTAAGATAGTTGACGTTCCTTGTGTAAAATATATATGATTTTAAAAATATAAAACTGCGATTATACACGTTCAATAATGAGTCTAAAAGCTTATCTTATCTTGTTACTGTATTTGCACAACAGATCAATAATGATGGTGGCTGTATATTAGTAGCGCCGTTTTTTTTTATTCCTTTTCTTTAATTTCCAATGAATGTTCAAGATTTTGTATCTCTCACTGTGGAGTGCATATTATTTGATATTCAATTTGTCTGATTTGGTCATCTGTTAATCTCAATACTTTCGATATTCTGGTGATGTCTAGTAGTATCTGGATTTGAACTGATGTTGATTGTTGACATAGGTCATATTCCGTATGATGAAGGAATATATCCAGAATCTGCCGTACGATCGGGTTTCGGATATTTGATAGCTCTGTGCAGTCCAACAATAAGTGTTCCAGAGTTTCAGTTTCTACTTTGCATAGTTGACATTTCGCATCTTCATCGGCATACATTTTTGTTCTAATAGTTTGCAATATATATGTTCCTGTTAACATTTTCAGTTTTGGTGGAATTCTACTTATTTCTATAGATGATGAGCATTTAATTTTCAATAGTGGATGTATATTTCCTAGTCGGTAATCTGCGGAATTCAGGTATTTCAATCTCGGGTAGTATAAAGCCATTGAAGTTATGAGTTCTTGCCAGTAATTTTGAATTTCTCTCTTTATTGATGTTGTCCACAGCCTTTTTGTCATAGGATTGTCCAAGTAGTACTCTGGGTCTTGCATGTTGTATTTTATCAACATTTTCTTAATTTCTATAAACCAGCTGTTACTGTTGATGGTTTTTGTTCTTAGTTGTTGCCTTGCTAGTAATTTTGCTATGCTTTTCTCTTCTTGGTTACAGATGTTATTGAAGAAATTTAATGCTCGTATATGTAGTTGAGCCTCAACTGGTAATGTTCCGGATAGTAAATAAACTGCTGGGTCGGGTGTATTCGGTGGTAATGATAGTTGTTTGAGAAACTTCTTTTGATATCGTTCCAGCTGTTCTAGTGCTGTGGTTTTTGGGATGATTAGGTCCATACCGTACATTAATGCTGGCGTTATGTATGTGTTGAATAAATGTATTAGAGTTTCAGGATCTAGTCCATTGTTGCCATGGAATCCTCCAAATAGACCATAATGTAGAAGAGAATATCAAGAAATCTAGATTTCTTGATATTCTCTTCTACATTTACTGTCATGTTGTCAGCTAATGTGTTTGTTCTTATTATTCCCAAATGAACGGCTTGCTTTACATTAGGCATTACATTATTTCCAAGAATATATTCTTGATCCATCATACTTTGCTTTCTCTTGTTTGGTTGTATGTTTATGATAGCACTTTTAGCTGGCTGAAGTTTGTATCCTTCTATTGTAGCAAATTCATGTGCTATATTAATCATGACTTGCGCTTCATGTTCACGTCTACTCATTAGTGCTACATCATCTGCACATGCACTAGCATTACAGTTTACGTTTCCGATTTACATTCCTAGATATGAGTCACTAAGATTGTTTAATAGAGGATTTATGTAGACTTTGTATAGGTCACTGCTTAGGGACCGACCATTTAACTTGAAGGCGGGGGGGGGGGGGGGTATGTTTTTTTGTTTCGTTCAGAATTTTATTTTCGGACAACACAAGAGTTAGAATTTTTTTTTTTTTGTCGCGCTAAGCGCGAATTTTTTTTCCAGAATTTAACATTAGTTTATATGACAAAAACTCTGAATCAGATTATTTTTTTTTCATCCACCAAAATCAGAATATTTTTTTCAGCAACATTGGGAATTAGAATATTTTTTTAGAAAAAAACCATAACCCCCCCCCCCCCTTCAAGTTAAATGGTCGTTCCCTTAGGATACCTCCTTGAGTTACTGGAAATTGTTGTGATATTTTATTATCCCATTTTACCGAACTACTAGCTTTCTGGTGCATACTGTTGATTAGTGACCAGTGTTTGTCCTGTATTCCAGCATGGTATACCCGTCTCATCAGATGACTATGTATAACAACGTCAAATGCCGATTTTGTATCCAGTAATACTAGCTGACATTCATTTTTGTTATTTGCATTTTCTCTGTATGTCTCTTCAACTGGCAAAGCAGAATTTAAGGGTGATGATCCTTTAGTGAATTTCATAATTTGCATAATTATTTTTGTAAATAATAAATGGAGGTCAAAATAATGAAATTATAAATAAAAATCAATATACAAAAACAACGATCTCCGGGATCGATCTACACTGGAATTATCAAAAACACATAGCGATCCACTTTTGAGTCATATATTAAAGAACTACTAGTACAAAAATATTGACAATTAATAAGTACCAAACAATTGTGGTCAGTACCGAATATTGTCTCATCCAAGTCCCGAACTGTCCAGTAACGAGTACTGAGATGTCCAAGTCAGTACCGAAATGTCCAGGTACCGAGATGTCTTGGATTCCTAGAGGCTCCCAGGAGCCTGTAATCACTCACCTGGTTTTCAATTTGACATCGAAAGTTGATAGAAAATGGGGGTGTTACACATAATTTTGAAAGTGGGCCATCCAAAGATCATTTCAACTCGTATTTCTGAGCAAAATATTTTGATGCAATTGTTATCTCATAATATTCCTAAACGGAATAAAATGGCTGAAAAAATCTCACAGAAAACCCAGAATATCTTAAACTACTCATTGCCATGTAGTTGCAGTTAAAATTTGAGTTCATTTTGATTTGTAATAAAGCAGAAATTGACAACTAAAGACATTTCTATTTTTGGTAACAGCAGCCATTTTGAACATTTCTGCCAAGTATGGTTCCAATCCATCCAGTGGTTCTTGAGAAGAAGTTTGTTTTACATATTTCCCATAGGGTCACTATGTTAAATTATGTCCCCGCTGGTGGCCATCTTGGATTTTCAATCAGTCCAAAAAGTAACAACACTTGGGTTAGCAGCTTGCAATGATCATTCATGACAATTTTCAATTCCATCCTCCATGTAGTATCAGAGAAGATCATTAAATATTTCAGCCAATCAGAGACTTTTATGACCCCTGGCAGCCATGGTGGATAACCGATCGTAACAAAAGTAACAACACTTGGCTAGACCATGCAAATGAACATTCCTGCCACGTTTGGTCCCATTTGCTTCAGTGGTTCTTTAGAAGATTGAAATGTTTACGAACGGACAACGGATGCCAAGTGATGGCAATAGCTTACATGACCCTTTGGGTCAGGTGAGCTAAAAAAGGTTGGTCATACTATATAGAATAAATACGACACATTAACATGTAGAATAATTAAGGTACAAGTTGGTCGTAATACATAGGAAAGGTACGAGTTGGTCATAATACATAGAGAACGAGTTGATATGGTACAAAGGTACGAGTTGGTAAAAATAGGGTACGAGTTGGTAACAATGGGGTACGAGTTGGAAAAGGTACGAGTTGACCTGTTTCCGTGGTCGTAATCGTATGGTAGATGGAATTACAACTATATGTGCAATCAGTGCCCATCACCACTGAAATTGTGAGTTTGAATACTGATCAGGCGAGGTGTATTCAATACAACATTATGTGATAAAGTTTTTCAGTAACTTCTGACAGGTCGGTGGTTTTCTCTGGGTATTCGGGTTTCCTCAACCAATAACTGAAATATTGTTGAAAATGGCATTAAACACTGTATAACACCCCTCCCGCCGTACTACTAAAACATAGTGACAGAGTAATTGTTTTTTAACGCCAAGTGTGCAATTCTTCAGCTACTTAATCCATCATGGTGAGAACAAGATACATTTCAATAAGATGATGATGATGTCCGCTTTTATTCCGCACGGCGACATGTTACTCTATTATGGCATATTATCCTAATACAAATTTTTCCTTTTTTGATTTGACCCAACCATGACTCGAGACGAGTAGGCTAGACTTTATACCATCAAGCAGTCCTTTATCAAAAAATATCAGTAACATTCCCCTACTGTGGCCAGACTTTTACAACTTGGTAAATAAATAAAATATAGATAACAACATTTTAATGTTTATTTACATTTATATAAACCAATATCTTAATAAACAAAATAACAAAGAAAGCTCTAAAACAATGTACATCTTCATCCAGCAATATTTGTAAATATAATGGGAAGAAAATTTTTGTTTTTTTGTCTGATGGTGTTTAACACCACTTTCAACAATATTTCAGTTATATCGTCGCAGTCAGTTTTATAGGTGGAGGAAACCGGATCCAGAGGCCCCTGAGAAAACCATCGACCTGTCGCAAGTCACTGATTGCATAGGTAGTTGTAAATCCAACTACCATATGATCACGACCAGGACAGCCCCTGGAAGAATGTACTGTGTACATAACAGGCATTCTTCAGTGTTTCAATTTCATGTTTAGTTAAATTACAATTATTACGGGAAAAAAACTAAAGAAGAAAATTGGCACTTGTTAAATTTGTGATCTTATTTTATTTGTTTTTTTTCTTTTTCAAGACCATAATGTCCAAAATAAGAAAGAAGCCATCCAATTCAAAGGGGTTAGGCTTATGGTGTTTAACGTCACTTTCCAACAATATTTCAATTATATCGTGGCGGGCAGCTTTATTGTTGGAGGAAACCGGAGTACCCGAAGAGAATCACTGACCTCTCACAAGTCACTGACAAACTTTATCACAATATGTTGTATCGAGTACACCTCGCCTTGAACGGGGTTTGAACTCACAACTTTAGTGGTGATAGGCACTGATTGCATAGGTAGTTGTAATAAGTACCATACGATCACGACCACGACTGCCTCTACCATCCAATTCAAAGTGAAAGAGGAGTTATGTATATACACAAGACAGATTGATTCATTAATTGTTGCTTAATGTAAAGTCAGCAGTATTTCAGACAATAATAAACAAAAAATCAGAGGAGGGGGTAGGGTTATGGTGTTTAACATCATTTTCAACAATATTGCCAATTTATCATGAAGGTCAAGCTTTATTTGGTGGGGAACCAAAGTACCTAGAGAAAACCACCGACCTGCCGCAAGTCACCGACAAACTTTACCACATAATGTTGTATTGAGTACACCTCAGGTAAGACAGTGGCATTGAGATGAACTTACAGATAGATGATTTCATTGCCATAAATAACAAGGGAGATAACTTGAAAAATCTAAAAAAATTTGCATTTCAAAATGCCACCAACTATCTCTCCATAACAATTGATTGACTCAGTCAGAAGAGTTTGAAGATATCAAAGGAGTAATCAGAATTCGTAAATCGAAGAAGAACAGAGAACACAATGGCCAAACAACGATCTACAAAACAAACACATAAAACTAAAGATCGAGTAACATGAACCCCACTAAAAACCAGCGATGGACTCGGGTGCTCCGGAAGGGCAATCAGTTCCTACCTCACAAGTGGCATACATTGTGTTAATCTAGTTACAAGCACAGTGATAAGTCATGATAATAGACAAAATAGAAATTAGGTGTCAGGTTACTAGTAAAATTAAGCATCCATTAAACAAAAGTTATGTTGGAAATTATTCACCACTTTTAAGTGATCAAATCTTCCAATATTCACATTAATTATGCACAATAAATATATTTATATATATTAATACCATACAAATCTGTAGTAACTACATTTTTTTAAACCTCATATTTACAACAATATATATGTATATGTATAAATATATGCAAAATAAATGCCATGGTAACATATTATAAATGAACATGTATACATGTAGTGTGTAATTATGGATTGCACATCTTCTTTAGATAAATAGATAAACAGCAGCTATGAAAGTCTGGACAAGTATCGTAGCGAGTCTGATAGGAAGTCTAGCATTGAGTAAGGGGTTAATGTTATAATGTTTAATGCCACTTTCAACAATATTTCAGCTATATCATGGCGGTCAGTTTTATTGGTGGAGGACACCAGAGTACCCGGAGAACAACACCAACCCATCGCAAGTAACTGACAAACTTTATCACATAGCGTTGTATCGAGTTCACCTCGCAATGAACGGGGTGCGAACTCACAACTTTAATGTTGATAGGCACTGATTGCACTGATCACAGCTATCTGTTGGAAATGTTGTTGAATTTTTTTTTTAATAAAATGTGGAAAATTAAAATAAAATTCTTGGAACATTTCTATAATTTGAGGTGCATGAATTCAATATGTGCAAAGTATTCTGTAAAGTTTCATTGATCTTGGTTGATAACTATGAAGAGTTGAAGACACAAAATTAGTGAAAAAAAAACCAACATAGATATCACATTTAGTGTGCACGAGGTTTTTCCGGAATAACATTCATCAGGTACGCTCGTAGTCAAAAGACTGGAAAGTTAAATAATTTAAAAGTTGTGAGGACATCTACAGGTAATTCAAAATCGGCTAACGTTACCTATGATTTTAAGGAGCAACTAAATCAAAGGACATCTACAGGTGGACATTTTCAGGTGAGCCTAAACCAGGTTACGCTACCTATGTCTTAGGGGTGTTAACCTTAGTTTTAATAAAAATACATTATTTACCTGTACTTATTTTTTGTTTTTTAAGTTTTGAGCAGAAAGTATATCAAAGAGCCAAAGTCTGCTCTGAGGAGGAAGTAAATCAAAGGACATTTGAAGGATAGCCTAAATCAGCTAACGTCACCCATCCCTGAGGGGGATTGACCTTAGTTTTAATACATGTACATTTTTTATCTATACCTGCCGACATGCAACCTGACTAAAAACAGTTGTATTAAGATACAAATAAAATAAATATCACATTTAAGTTGTCTATCACACCAGACTATAAAAACCCACACAAAAACATAGACCACATATTAACATAAAGAATGGCACTTAAATAATCACACAATTCACTATGATTTGTATTCAGCATAGTCTGTCAATGTTTTTGTTCTGATCCTGAATTTTATCACAAAATACTCCAACAACTTAACTGACTGACATGAATAATAAATATAGATTATTACATGACATATTTCATATCATACCCTTTATCAGCCCTAGGTCATGATATATGAACGAGAGATTTGTATTCAGCATAACCTGTCTACTTTATTGTTCTGATCTTGATATTCATGACAAATCCTTTTTTTGAAGTGCACTTTCCAAACTAATAATCTTTTATCTTTGATACAGTTGATTGATTGATTGGTGTTTACAACCAACTTTAGCAATATTTCAGCTATTTCGTGGCGTTCTTTAATACAGCTCAGACATACGAAAAAAAAGACGAAGAAAAGTTGAGAAGACCTAAAACCCACATTTGCCCCTTAGAATCAACAGACATGAAATATTTCATCTGATACCAGTTGTTTTCAATGTGTACATGCATTACGAAGTATACAATTGTTCAAATTCATAGTGATGTATATTTAACCAATAAAAAAATATAAAAAAACAATGATAAACAAATGCGTACTGACAAAAACCAAAATATATATACACTTTTATTTTATATATATTGTTTTCGTTTAGGTTTATGGTGTTAAATGCCATTTTCAGCACTATTTCAGTTATATCTTGGCGGTCAGTTTTATTTGATGGAGGGAACCGGAGTACCCGGAAAAAACCAGACCTGTCACAAGTCACTGACACACTTTATCATATAATGTTGTATGGAGAAGACTTCGTCATGAACAGGGTTCGAACTCCCAACTTTAGTGGTGATAGGCAGTGATTGCACAGGTAGTTGTAAATCCAACTACCATAGGATCACGGCCATGACGGCCCCTCAAATTCATAGTGATGTATATTTGATCAATAAAAATGTAGTTCTGACATTTTTTTCCCCACAAAAATATCATATTGAAGACAATGATAAATAAATGCATACTGAGAAAACCCATATATATATATACACACACACTTATTTATATATATATATTATGTACACTGTATTCTCGTCTATAATTTACAAACATAACTATTGCATTCTTTTTACAATGAATATATATTATGAATCAACTATCCAATCTGATTAACATCATGTCAGTTACTTGATCCACTTTACTGAAATGTCGCGGCATAGTAGATCTGAGGAAACCCTAATAGAGGCCACATGTGAGTAAATGTTATTTAAGAAATAATTCATGGCAGCCGTAGATTTGTGCTCATTTAACCATGGGATGGGCATTTATATTCGATTATTTTTTCCCCGAGCGGCAGCAAGGGATGAAATATGAATATAAATGCCCAACCCATGGTTAAATGTACACAAATCTACGGCTGCCATGAATTATTTCTTTTCTAATATGACAAATACGATAATTTTTTATGACCCTAGGCGACCTTAGAATCCGCCACACAACGGCTGTTCCGTTTAGCCCCCTTCACATATGATGGCGGAATCAACGCAATTTGAGCATATATATTGAATCAAATTCCTGTTGTGTGAGCAATAATATATTCAAATATTTATTTCAATTACTTTAATGACACAAAACAGATTTAACAAGTGAGCCCTCGCAATAAAATTTCACGTGGGAGGTGGCCGGAACATCCGTCAAGGAAAACCCCCAGATGAGTGCGTTTTCTTCGCATATTTGTGTATACATGTAAACAAAGTAATACAATGTGTAGTTGTTGTGTATGACCTCACGGAAACGGCTTTGTAGGCTTTTATTCATTACAGAAACCTTTTAAATTATGTTTTCTTGTTTCCAATCGATAATTTGAATGCGCAGGTGCTAAAGGTAGATATTATATGTTATTCAGCTTTCAGACAGGGTATATAATGTCACATTATATACCCTGTCTGATAGCTGAATAACAGATATATTACGAATTTAACCTTTTTTTTTAAATACAACATCCAACTGTATTAAATAAATTTGCCTCTTTTATTTTCATCTTTCGTATCTCTAGATGTCCGTTTCCGTACCTTTGACGTCATTCTTGAATGACGTCAAAATAGGTGTCACGTCATATTTCATGTATTTCTCATGAAGGAAAATACTGTACTCAATTTCTAAATCAATACAGTTTCATATGTAGCAAATTTTATAAACTTTATAAATATAACATTAATATATCACATAACAAAACAACGGGTTTGCGAAACAGTTTGAATAATTTAAATGTTAACTACATGTAAATAAAACCTTGGTGTGGCCCCATGACGTCGAAACTTTTCAAGGCTCAACGTTTTGTTTATTTGTTATGGTACAGCCGTGGAAGATAGGAGTTTGCTGAATCGATCAGGTATTTGTGACGGAATTAACCGTTGTAATATTTTTTTGTTCATGCAGCCGTTTTCAGTATAAAAACACCATTTAATTTGGTAAAAATACATTTATTATTCCGTATTAAACCATTGATTCAGTGAAGCATAATGTTTTGTCGTCCATGTTTTAATCGTTTTTGGGGACTGAAATATATACCCCGTCTGTTTTCCGAATATATGCTGACATTCAGGGTTGAAGAACCAATGAAAATATGTGTAACAAACTAAATCCGTAATATATACCGACATATACTGGTTGACGTTATATAGGCTGTCATATTAGAATTAATGCCAATTCAGCAATTTTTCAGCTATATCATGGCCAGAACAAGTTAATTTTCAATGAGATGATGATGATGAGGCCCATTTTGTTCAAGACCAACACGCTGAGTTGGATTTTCATAGTGCTAGCTCACTGAAACAACAGTCTGTGGGTAGACTCGTTGCTCCACAGGGACACATTATTCTGATTCTGAGCCAACCAGTCTTTCTCCTTAATGCTGCGTGCTTAGTGGAGAAGCAACAAATATCAATTTCATAGTCTGGTTTGACCCGACCCGTGCTCGAACCCATGATCTACCGGCACTCGAAGGGAGCACATTAACCATTACGCCACAGATGCGACACTAGAGGAAACATGGCCTATGCACCATCCAATGAAAATGTCCATTAAAATGTTACTAAAATGCTTTGAATACTATACATAATCTGATTGGCTGAAAAAGATCATAAAATTATTTATCATATCATTTGCATATTCATGACCTAAGGTCATTTGCATGTGACCTGTAATGGGGCTTCCTCAAATCTCTGGATGCCACAACAAATCAGTAAAGGGGGGGCAAGTGAGAGATGTGATTGTAATCAGATTGTAAATGATCTGATATGTATTAAAACAAGCTAGCAAAATAAACATGACACTTAAATGAACACTATCACATGTACACAATATCACAATTTTTGTTGTTGATGGAGCACTGAATAAAACTTTGATTCGAGACAAAAATAACACCAAAGAGAGGGGGGTAGTGTTAGGGTTATGGGGTTTAACGCAGCTTTCAACAATATTTCAGCTATATCCTGGCAGTCAATTTTATTAGTGGAGGAACCAGAGTCGGGAGAAAACCAACAACATGTCTACCAGCAAGTCACTGACAAACTTTATCACATAATGTTGCATCAAGTACACCTCGCCATGAGCGGTGTTCAAATTAACAACTTCAGTGGTGATATGATCATGACCATGGCAGCCCTTCAATTTATTATGACAGGAAGCAATTAACTAACATGACTGACAATTGAATTATTTCTCAAGATGAAAAATTTGTTTTCCCTTGAAAATACTTACAAGACATTGCATCGTTTTATCTATTTATTTTTGGATCACGAGAATAAACTGCAGATAAATACGACAGTTTGAATGTTTGTTTAAATGTTAGTTCAGCAAATTTCAAGAAATGTCAAGGAGACCAGATTCAGTGGTATAGGGAACCACATTGCAAAGGGAAACAACTGAGCATTTGCAACTGGTTACCTTTTTTTACTTGTGGTAACAGCTGAGCATCTCTCAGCTGTATAGATATACAGTATTTCAATCTGAATCCATATTTTCATGAAAATATTCCAACCAGCTTTTACCTGTATTCAAGTATAACCTTTGTTTTTATAATTAAATTTAAAATATGAAAGAATAATTGAAAATTGATTCCTGCCATAAAAAAACAGAAACACTAATTGTCTCTTTGATCCAATGTCTGCACAGTTTAAAAAAAAAATATTTCAGCCAATACAATCCTATTCAAATTTAGCCAAAATTACCATAATGACCAATTTATAATGCGCTAGATTTTACATAGATTCTTTATTTTGCAAGAGCGGTGCGCATTATAAAGAAGAACAATATGCTTCACTCTTTTTCAAATCACATTTTTTTAAAGATTTTCAAGGCCAAGAAGGGGTGTGCATTATTCACGAATGCGCATTATGCAACCCTAATGACGGTAATCTAAATTTTAGGCATTAGAGTTTAGTATATACCAGCTGGCATAAAATATATTTTTCCTCTAAAATCTATATATTATGGCAAAATATTTTCAAGTAAATAGCTCTCCACATTACTAGAGCCCGGAGCCCCACATAAAGAAGGAATATCATAAATAAAAATATGAGATGTCAAAACATAATTTGCCATATTAGATTTTGATATAAATGAATCTGATGAAAACCAGCCTTCATAATACACCATCTCCTCCTTAAAATCTGACAGAACCCTATTAGAGCTCCTGTTCAGTTAAACTCATGATCAGTCACTGAAAATGCAGCTGGCAAACTCGTAGCAGTGCCTTTCATGCTTTTTATTCCAAACATGAATATCTTTTGATTTGTTTACCTTTTTTAATAAGTATTCATATACATCTAAGAGTGAGTGAGTGCTTGTTGTTAAATGCCAACTCAGCATTTTTTCAGCTATATCATGGCGAGAACAAGTTATATTTTGATGAGATGATGACGAGGTCCGCTTTGTACTAGACCAACACGCTTAGTTGGATTTTTATAGTGCTAGCTCACTGAAATAACGATCCGCGAAAAGACATGTCACTCTACTCGGAAACATTATCCTGATTGTAAGCCAACCAGTCTTTGTTCTTTCTCCTGTACTAGATGAACACGCTTAGTTTTGCTAACCATTAGACCACCGATGTGATTATATACATGTAAGAAATTCTGATAATACCTAATGACCTCTAATGGAGTTCGGTCAGATGTTAGGGGGGAGTGTAGTGTATTTACAACAGCTGATTTTTATCAGATCAGATATCAATAACTTAATACACAAATACAAATACAAAATACCATAAATTTGACAAATAACACACACATTAAATTGAGGTTAAGGTAAAAGGGGACCTGAACACAAGTTCAATTTGAGACAATGATAACACCAAAAAGGGGGGGGGGAAGAGTTGGGGTTAGGTTTATGGTGTTTAACGCCACTTTAAATTATAATTCAGCTGTATCGTGGCGGCCTGTTTTATTGGTGATGGAAATCTGAGTACCCAGAGAAAACCACCAACCTGCCGCAAGTCACGGACAAACTTTATCACATAATGTTATATCGAGAACACCTCTCCTGAGCGGATTTCGAACTCACAACGTTAGAGGTGTTAGGCAATGGTTGCATAGGTAGTTGTAAATCCAACTACCATACGATCTAGACCACGACGGCCCCTAGATATAAATAACTTAATATACAAATACAAAATACCATAAATTTGACAAAACATACATCATTGAATGTGACAAATAATACATGTGTACATAAATTTGTTTCATGTCAATGAGATAAACAGGCTATAATTAAAGACATATTCATCATATCTGTCGTCATGAACTACCTAAAGAAAACAGTACAATTCTAGAAGCATTAAAGTACATGTTAGACGAGTGGTACACTAATGACCAGATGTACGGAATAAAAAATTCTTCTGGAGAATCTTCCTCTACATATTTGAACTTCAAATCTGGAAATTTCTGCAAAAAATATAAAAACGATTGTTTAAAGCCAAATGAGCAATTTTTCAGCCCTATCTAAATAAACAAGTTACATTCAATAACAGTCCTCACGATGAGCACCTCCAGCCCAAGACCAGTACGATCCTCCGGCCCAAGACCAGTAAAACTTTGTTCCTCTGGCACAAGACCAGTAAAACTTTGTTCCTCCGGCCCAAGACCAGTAAAAGTTTGTTCCTCTGGCCCAAGACCAGTAAAACTTTGTTCCTCCGGCCCAAGACCAGTAAAACTTTGTTCCTCCGGCCCAAGACCAGTAAAACTTTGCTCCTCTGGCCCAAGACCAGTAAAACTTTATTCCTACGGCCCAAGACCAGTAAAACTTTGTTCCTCTGGCCCAAGACCAGTAAAACTTTGTTCCTCCGGCCCAAGACCAGTAAAACTTTGTTCCTCCGGCCCAAGACCAGTAAAACTTTGTTCCTCCGGCCCAAGACCAGTAAAACTTTGTTCCTTTGGCCCAAGACCATTAAAACTTTGCTCCTCCGGCCCAAGACCAGTAAAACTTTGTTCCTCCGGCCCAAGACCAGTAAAACTTTGTTCCTTTGGCCCAAGACCAGTAAAACTTTGTTCCTCGGCCCAAGACCAGTAAAACTTTGTTCCTCTGGCCCAAGACCAAAAAAATTTGCTCCTTTGGCCCAAGACCAGTAAAACTTTGTTCCTCCGGCCCAAGACCAGTATGATTCTCCGGTCCAAGACCAGAAAAACTTTGCTCCTCCGGGCCAAGACCAGTAAAACTTTGTTCCTCCGGTCCAAGACCAGTAAAACTTTGCTCCTCCGGCCCAAGACCAGTAAAACTTTGTTCCTCCGGCCCAAGACCAGTAAAACTTTGTTCCTTTGGCCCAAGACCATTAAAACTTTGTTCCTTTGGCCCAAGACCATTAAAACTTTGCTCCTCCGGCCCAAGACCAGTAAAACTTTGTTCCTCCGGCCCAAGACCAGTAAAACTTTGTTCCTTTGGCCCAAGACCAGTAAAACTTTGTTCCTCCGGCCCAAGACCAATAAAACTTTGTTCCTCCGGCCCAAGACCAAAAAAATTTGCTCCTTTGGCCCAAGACCAGTAAAACTTTGTTCCTCCGGCCCAAGACCAGTATGATCCTCCGGTCCAAGACCAGTAAAACTTTGTTCCTCCGGGCCAAGACCAGTAAAACTTTGTTCCTCCGGTCCAAGACCAGTAAAACTTTGCTCCTCCGGCCCAAGACCAGTAAAACTTTGTTCCTCCGGCCCAAGACCAGTAAAACTGTTCCTTTGGCCCAAGACCATTAAAACTTTGCTCCTCCTGCCCAAGACCAGTAAAACTTTGTTCCTCTGGCCCAAGACCAGTAAAAATTTGCTCCTTTGGCCCAAGACCAGTAAAACTTTGTTCCTCCGGCCCAAGACCAGTATGATTCTCCGGTCCAAGACCAGAAAAACTTTGCTCCTCCGGGCCAAGACCAGTAAAACTTTGTTCCTCCGGTCCAAGACCAGTAAAACTTTGCTCCTCCGGCCCAAGACCAGTAAAACTTTGTTCCTCCGGCCCAAGACCAGTAAAACTTTGTTCCTTTGGCCCAAGACCATTAAAACTTTGTTCCTTTGGCCCAAGACCATTAAAACTTTGCTCCTCCGGCCCAAGACCAGTAAAACTTTGTTCCTCCGGCCCAAGACCAGTAAAACTTTGTTCCTTTGGCCCAAGACCAGTAAAACTTTGTTCCTCCGGCCCAAGACCAATAAAACTTTGTTCCTCCGGCCCAAGACCAAAAAAATTTGCTCCTTTGGCCCAAGACCAGTAAAACTTTGTTCCTCCGGCCCAAGACCAGTATGATCCTCCGGTCCAAGACCAGTAAAACTTTGTTCCTCCGGGCCAAGACCAGTAAAACTTTGTTCCTCCGGTCCAAGACCAGTAAAACTTTGCTCCTCCGGCCCAAGACCAGTAAAACTTTGTTCCTCCGGCCCAAGACCAGTAAAACTTTGTTCCTTTGGCCCAAGACCATTAAAACTTTGCTCCTCCTGCCCAAGACCAGTAAAACTTTGTTCCTCTGGCCCAAGACCAGTAAAACTTTGTTCCTCCGGCCGAAGACCAGTAAAACTTTGTTCCTCCGGCCGAAGACCAGTAAAACTTTGTTCCTTTGGCCCAAGACTAGTAAATCTTTGTTCCTCCGGCCCAAGACCATTAAAACTTTGTTCCTCCGGCCCAAGACCAGTAAAACTTTGTTCGGACCAGTAAATTTTTCAGTTTTTATTTAGATATACATGTATATATACAATAATAAAAATAAATTCAAGAATTTGATCAGGACCAGTAAATTCAAATTTTCATTTCAAGCACTGCAATAAAATGATGATGATGTCCGCTTTTTGCTAGACCATCATGCTTGATTGGATCTTTATAGTGACTAGCTCACTGAAAAATACAGTCTGCTGGTAGACATGTCGTTTCACTCGAACACATTGTCCTGATTCCGAGCCAACCAGTCTCTGCTCTTACTCTCTAAAGTTGTGTGCTTAGCGGAGGTCGCAAATACAAATTTGATAATTTGACCTCACTGGGGCTTGAATCCACCATATGCCATACTCGGGAAGAACATGCTTACCTTTACACCACAGATGTAATTTTAAAACAAGTAAGTAAGAGATCATTGCTTGACCACAAGTGAGCAATGAATTACTTTAATTTAGAATAATATTTTAGAAATGCTTTATTTGTTCAAATTCAGAAGGATCTGTCATCTACAACTTAAGTTATAGCACGTAAACCATTGTCTACAGATGAAGACAACTACAACTTAAGTTATAGCACGTAAACCATTCTGTCTACAGATGAAGACAACTACAACTTAAGTTATAGCACGTAAACCATTCTGTCTACAGATGAAGACAACTACAACTTAAGTTATAGCACGTAAACCATTCTGTCTACAGATGAAGACAACCACAATTGATACGACCGTAAAATCTTTTTACAGTTGCATAAAAAAGGAGTCACTAAGAGATATAAAGCACTTTTACTTTTATGTGATTTCTCCGCCGTGGGGACAATTCAGTGGTATTTGACTATTTCTGTGCTTTTGAAAGCTGGCCTGATAAGAGGGATGATCTCTCTAGATGGGGGGACAATTCAGTAGTATTTGACTGTCTCTGTACTTTTGAAAGCTGGCCTGATAAGAGGGATGATCTCTCTAGATGGGGGGACAATTCAGTAGTATTTGACTGTCTCTGTACTTTTGTGGCCTGATAAGAGGGATGATCTCTCTAGATGGGGGGACAATTCAGTAGTATTTGACTGTCTCTGTACTTTTGAAAGCTGGCCTGATAAGAGGGATGATCTCTCTAGATGGGGGGACAATTCAGTAGTATTTGACTGTCTGTACTTTTGAAAGCTGGCTTGATAAGAGGGAAGATCTCTCTAGATGGGGGGACAATTCAGTAGTATTTGACTGTCTCTGTACTTTTGAAAGCTGGCCTGATAAGAGGGATGATCTCTCTAGATGGAGGGACAATTCAGTAGTATTTGACTGTCTCTGTACTTTTGTGGCCTGATAAGAGAAGTGGCATTATAAGAGGGGGATAATTATTATAACTTCTACGTTAACACATGTACATTTAACATTTAAAACATTCTTACTTTTAAACGATCTCTACGAAAAGTTTTTGATCCTTCTTTGATAACCTCTAACACTTCATTTGGTGACATATGTGATCCATTTTGTTCCAATTTAGCAGAATAATAACACAGCACCTGCAATAAAAGCAAAATTGGATGAAAAATACAGAGCGACCGTGTTGTGTCAACGTTCAAGGGACATAGTATTTGTCTGAATGATAAGAATACAGACGTAATGATGCTCAACTTGTCATGATGTATAAAATAGTTGGTTGGCTGGTTTATGATACTTAATGCCACATTCAACAATATTTCAGCTATATCCTGGAGGTCAGTTTTATTGGTGGAGGAAACTGGATTACCCGGAGGAAACCAACGACCTGTCGCAAGTCACTGACGAACTTTATCACATAATGCTGTATCGAGTGCATCTCACCATGAATGGGGTTCGAACTTACAATTATAAAGGTGATAGGCAATGATTGCACAGGTAGTTGTAAATTCAACTACCATACGATCTCAACCACGACAGCCTCCACAGTTCAAGGGACATAGTATTTTTCTGAATAATCAAAATACAAACGTAAAGATGCTTGATGTATAAAATAGAAAACAAAAAATTAGGCTTAGTTAAAAAAAAGACAGACTTAAGCCACAATTACTACATATGCAATCCTCATCCATCTATCATTATCCCTCTGTGTAAGAGCAAGAGTTGTCTTTCCCTCTTTCAATATCTGACATGAACCAGCATGCCTGGGCTCACGCTCAGATGAAACATTCAAGGCTGTTGTCTTCTCTATCATATACTAATCTATAAGACCTGTAAATAATGTTCACCCTTTTTCAATTGTCATGTGTAACCTCTGACATAATCTTCAACTTTTTTAAGGTGATCTGTATGTGGTATTGCTCTGAGAAAACACACTTTCAAAAAACAAATCAATTATAGTATGTATCTATATATATTATCAATAGGATGCCAGCTCGTGATATCAGACTCACTCGCTACGATCCAAGCGATAATGTGTGTCTCGACCCTCAAAACTGCATTTACTCCAAATTTATTGAAACAATACTTACAGTATCCAAATTTTGTATCAAATCTTGAAATGTTGGGTGCGTCCTGAACTGAGAGAAAATGTCTTTCTGATATAACAGTGTATACACTAGGTTAGGATTGTGATGTATAGAATTTGCTAAACAGCTGTTCACTATCTCCAGTACCATTCGAATAACTTCTTCTAAAACAGCCAGGTCTTGCATCTGTAAAGTGATACAAACTAATCATAGGTTGGTCGATTAGTTTATAATGCTTAGCGCCACTTTCAACAATATTTCAGCTATATCGTGGCGGAGGACACTGGAGTACTCGGAGAAAACAACCGACCATTTCGCAAGTCACTGACAAACTTTATCACACAATCTTGTATAGAGTAAACCTCGCCATGCACAGGGTTCGAACTCACAACATTAGTGGTGACAGGCACTGATTGCATAGGTAGTTGTAAATCTAACTACTATACGATCACGACCACGACGGCCCCTCAAGCTAATACTATTATACAAAGAATGAAAACGCATCAGACCGCCGCTGAAATGTCTGAAATGCCGCAGTCATTTTGTGTCATGAGCGGTAGCTGCGGCAAGAAATCGAACTCACTTACTTTCCGATGTCGTGAGTGAAAAATTATTTTGAGAGAATCCCATTGCTGGTTCTTGGCCGACTACCATATCTCGTTCGTATTTCACATAATAGTAGTATACTAGCGGGAACCAGTTTACAATAACCTTGAACTTCCGTATAAAATATTCTGATTGCTTACTTTTTCTCAAGTAAAATTCTGATTGGATTCGATCAAGTAACGATTTTTTACGGGTTGTTTTTTACGTATTCTTGTAGTATTCGTCGGCAATCTGGGAAAATATTTTTTATCCCAGTTTTAAATCGACGAAAAGTTGAATTCAATAGGAATAACGGGTACCTAATTTTTAAATCAAAATGCAAAATTGATAAAATTAAAACTTCCGTTTTTGAATCATTTCCGTTACCCACACGACTAAATTTTAGTTTCATATTTCAACATGCCTCCGAAAAAAAGAATTTGGGTCGACAGTGACCAAATTTTTTTTACAGGAAAACAACAAAACAAACCAGTCATAATTTACAATATAATATTATTTATATGGTAGGTCAGACTTGTCTTTATATTTAAAAGTTTGGACCTATTCTAAAAACTGTGCTTGCTAAAATTCACAGTTTATTATATTAGCCATTTGAACAGTATCCATTATAAAAAATTGCAAGATGTCTCTGTAATACATGATAACAGCATGATGGCAGGTAAGATTTTAAAAATGCAGAAAATTTAATTCAAATTTTTTCTGGTTAATAATAATTACAAGGTAATTAATTCCTTAATTAAAGTATAGATCAAGACCAAGTGTACTGTCAGCAAAATAGGTCTCAGGATAAGCCTCTGAAGGTGTCTCAATTTTGCTAAATCCATTTTCGGATGGGGGGGGGCTTTGCCCCCCAGGACCTCCTACAGAGGCATTGCCCCTTGACCCTAATGGGGGCCTAAGGGTCCCTTGGATTTTATGTTGATGGGCCTTTGGCCCATCAACATAAAATCCCAGGGTAATCCCTGTTATATGACCATGAAATACTGAGATTTCCAAGTTAAAATCGTTTTTTTTACCCAGTGAAATACATACTTTTATTTCACCATAATTCTTATAGAATTAATGTATATCGTTTTTGTGCCTTTTGATTGGACAAAAGCACTGTCACCTGTTTGTTTTTGGTTCGTTCATAACACTTTTTTTGTATAACCAGCATAAACAATATGTTGGCCGCCGATGGGAAACTGCGATAGTGTCCGATTAAAAGCAAGCCTGAAATCAGTTTAATAATCAAAATAGGGAAAAGATTCACATTGAAGAATTAGAAGTATTAAACGGTGCCAATGCACTCACAAACTTTACATAAACGTCTTTCGGACATTTATTAAGTTTGTGATTGCATCGGCAGCGTTTACACATGTCTGAACTCCTGAAAAGAACTGTTTAATACTTCTAATTCTAATGACGAGTCATTAAAACATTTATATGATCTTGATCTGACTCAGTGTCTGAATGTGAACAAATGATGAGTCATTAAAACACATCTTACATGATCTTGATGTGATTCAGTGTCTGAATGTGAATGAATGATGAGTCATAAAACACGTCTTACATGATCTTGATCTGACTCAATGTCTGAACGTGAATGAATGATTAGTCATTGAAACAGTTACATGATCTTGATCTGACTGTGTCTGAATGTGAATGAAGATGAGTCATTGAAACACTTACATGATCTTGATCTGACTCAGTGTCTGAATGATGAATTATTAAAACATTTACATGATCTTGATAAGACTCAGTGTCTGAATGTGAATGAATGATGAGTCATAAAACACTTACATGATCTTGATCTGACTCAAGTGTTTGAATGTGAATGAAAGATGAGTCATTAAAACACTTACATGATCTGGGTCTGACTCAGTGTCAGAATCCTTATTCTGATCATCTGTTCCTTCTAAAGCAGCATCTCTAATCATGTCAATTATCTTTGAGTGTTTCCTCCCTAA
This sequence comes from Bathymodiolus septemdierum, assembly GCA_963383655.1. Taxonomy (NCBI): domain Eukaryota; kingdom Metazoa; phylum Mollusca; class Bivalvia; order Mytilida; family Modiolidae; genus Bathymodiolus; species Bathymodiolus septemdierum. The sequence goes on along the minus strand of OY726527.1, from coordinate 33,823,183 downwards.
CAGAGCAAATAAACTACAACAAAAAGAGTGAGTGATTGTTGCTTAATGCCAACTCAGCAATTTTTCACCTATATTATCACAAGAACAAGTTAATTTTCAATGAGATGATGATGAGGTCCACTTTGTACTAGACCAACACGCTTAGCTGGGTTTTTACAGTGTTAGTTCACTGAAAAAACAGTCCGTGCCTATACATGTCAGCCCACTTGGACACATTATCCTGCTTCTGAGCCAACCACTCCAGTCTTTGCTCTTTCTTCTTAATGCTGTGTGCTTCTCAGAGAAGAAACAAATACCAATTAAATAGTCTTACATTACATGCCTGAACCCATGATCTAACGCACTCGAGGCAAACATGCGAACCATTACACCACAGATGCGGTTTACAACAAAAAGAGGAAATAACATAAAAATAAAGAATAATTTTGACACAAAAAATAATGTCTACCACCCCTTCTCCCCACATTTTTAATATTTTGAGAAAGATACCTAGTAATCCCATTTAAAATGTAGGGGGATTTCAAAAAGGACAATATCTCCTTCAGAAATGGTCTGATAAACTGGTATAGCGATATGGGCAAGGGTTAGGGTTATGGGGTTTAAAGCCACTTTCAACAATATTTCAGTTTTATTGCTGGAGAAAACCACCGACCCGCCGTCAGTCATTGACAAGCTTTATAACATACATGTAATATTAAAACCAGTACACCTTGACACAGACAGGTAACAAAAGCAACTTTTAGGTTTAAATATTGGCATTGTAGTTGAGTGGTACTTGTTACTTGTTGATAAACACCTACATCTGGGCATCATTATCATTTAGATGTTATTTGGTGTATAGAATTTTATTTCCCAGATGCTGCATTAACAAATATAGGCGAAGTAATCTTACAAATACCGTCATCATTATTACTGATTTTATTTGATTTGATTTTTGGTGTTTTTTTTCAGCAACTTTCAGCAATATTTCAGCTATATCATGATGACCAGTTTTATGGTGGAAGAAGCTGGTGTACCCAGAGAGAACCACCGACCATGGGCAAGCAACTGGTAAACTTTATCAGTTGCGGCTGCGAGTCGAGTGCACCCTTTCTGTAATTTACAAAGCCGAGCGATAACCCACGCCGTATTGGTGATAGGCTTGTATGAGTTGTTAGGTAATCCAACTACCAAACTCATTAAGCCACCTGGCACTTCATAATTCCTGAAATCACATTACAATCTTACAAACAGACAAAGAAACAACCAGAGTTCTCCCATCAGCTAAATAGTAAGAACACTAAACAGTTTGATGTAGTTTGAGCGAGTGATTGTTTTTAATGCCAGGTGAACAATATTCAGCTATATCATGGTGAGAACAAGTTACCTTCGATGAGATGATAATGATGTCTGTTTTGTACTAGACAAACACGCTAGTTTACTGATACAACAGTCTGTGGGTAGACATGTTCATGGGCTATAGTTTGTATATTCTAATGCAATTTGACTGTTCGTCAGATTTGATTGGTTACTATTCTACGTAAAATTCTCAATCTACTAGTCGTAACTAAGGGGTCCAGATGGCAGGATCCATCATTTTCAAAAGGTGAAATCGCATACATGTCATATTTACAACAATACACAAAAATAATTAAAAACCTTACAAACTTATCTTAGTTAAATTTTGTCAAAATTGAAGCGTAAACGAAGCCAAAAAACATCTGATCTTCATATGATATCATGTTGTTTATGTGCCAAAGTCTGCAACAACATGTCGCGGAATTTTAATTTGTGTGATTTTTAGACCCAGGGAAATGCAAGAATACATTTTTATGTGTTGTATTACATTAGAATGGAGATAACTATAATATATTTTAAGCTTTGAGAACGTAAATCTTGGCTTTACTGCAAAATATCTGTTTACCTAGCTCCGCTACAAGTCGCTATGTAATCTCAATTTGCAACCGCAAAACCGATAATTTACATCCGCAAAGCTTAAAATACAATACCCTGAGCTAGGTAAATGGATATTTGTGGGAGTAAAACCAAAATTTACGTCTGCAAAGCTTAAAATACAATACAGTTATCTCCTAATTCTAAAAACTTACTTGATAAGTCTCTGTGATACATAGGGATGTAGGTTTGTAAACTGTGCTGACATATTGGCTAGAGCTGCCAAACAATTAGTATGCAAATACTTATCCTAAAAATAGAAATATAATACTAATTAAGATGAGTTTGAAGATAACAAAGACAGGTAATCAGAATCTGTATATTCAAGAAGAACAGACAACACAATGCCCAAAAGTAAAAGGACAAAAGGACAAACAACTATCAACAAAACATACACATAAAACTAAAGATTGAGTAACATGAACCCCACTAAAAACCGGGCGTGAACTCAGGTACTCCGGAAAGGTAAGCAGTTTCTGCTCCACTAGTGGCACCCGTCGTGTTAACCTAGTTACAAACCAGGTAATAAGTCGTGAATGAGGAAAGAACTGGGAAGTGCTTACGACAAATAGAGCATATCCATGGTCATTTGTGACACAGATATTCCATAATGGTCAACCATGTCATGTTAAATTATGTTTTAAACATGTAAAATATTTCTTCTTATAGAGTTATCAATATGCAAGCTCATTGAAACAACAAGTCACAGTGTGTTTGTCCTTCACTCAGACACATTATCCTGATTCCAACCAGTATTTGCTCTTTCTCCTTAATGAAGTGTGCTGAGTGGAGAAGCAACAAATACCAATTTCTTTGATCAGACCCACGATCCACCATACTTAAGGCAAGCACACCAAACATTACACCAACAATGCATTTTCTGAAGTTTTCCAATTGTCTAGATTTGAGTGCAACTATACACAGAAAATACAGATATGGTGATCTATATAAATATTGGTAACTTATATGTATGCTATTTAAGTTGGAGATAACGGTTGGTTGGTTGATTGATTGATTGATTGTGTTTAACACCACTTTGAGCTATATCATGGCAGTCAGTTTTATTAGTTAGAGATGCCGACATATCGTTATTTCGGCCACCATTTTGTTTTCCGGTAGCTGCTGATACATGAAAATGCAATATTTTGATGTCAGATTTTTACAGATAAAACTATATAAAGAAATAATTTTTTTACATTAATCAATTATCTAAACATTGTTTAATATCTTTAAATAATTTGTTTCTTTTGATATGGAATCGTTTAAATATAACGTGATCAAATCGGAATCGCTGTTTTCGGAACTTTATAATTTGCGGCATGGTTTTTTCATCAGGGTCCCCCTTTTCAAAGCCAAGCCCTGCTATGTTCCTGACGTCATATAGTTCTATAATTATTATCCAATTAAAGCGCAGATTCATAGCTTGTGCATGGTCACAGTCGCTTCCGCTTTCCTGTGCATGCTAAACGGGAAATGGTCATCTGAAAAGTTCCAAGATGAACAATTCAATGAAAAAATTAGAATAGCGTCCTCTGGTACAATATCAGCGTAGGAAACATACCATCTCAACCATATTAGATCGGGAACATAGCTGATTTGTAGTATCTAAAACGCCCCTAAACATGTCTAAAGAAGAACATCAACCATGTTGGAAGTGGAAAGTAACGTCAACGACACTGGTTGTAACACAGGTGTTATCGTAGGTGTGTATGAACCTTGTTCTAAATGTTTTAAACGTATGGTTTATTTTAAGCATTGCTTCTTTTCAAGTAGTTTATGAAAAGCTTCTTGTCAATTTTTAATACTATTACTTCCAACTTGCATTCAAAACAAAAGTAAACAAACCGAAAAGGAGGTGTAAACAGAGAGGAAAGTTTTCCTCTGATCAGCTGATTTCCTCTTTTTTTTAAACAAAATATTTGGAAATTAAATGTTTCAAGCTTGGTCCAAACAGTTAGAAAATGAGGGTATTTGGGCACTAGATTTAGATTAGGGGTTTTCTCTTTTTTTCATCAGAGAACACTTTCTTCTTTCTGTACAATATATTTGTTTTTGTTTATACTACAGTACATGTATAGAGTATAGTCTTCAGAGAGTTAATTCTATTCATATTCTGGGTTGTTCACTGCGACAATTTTTCAAACGCTTGGTTTTTGTTTATATAAAGAAATGTGTTAAATCTCATTTGTTTCTTGTTAATAGACAAAAATGCTTGTCAAGTTCAAAAATGATTTGTCTGTCGCATGTAATTCAAAGTTTTTCTTTTAAAGTTGGTACATGAACGTGACCTTTTAAAACCGACATGTAGGGTAGATTTGAGAAGAAATTTTCTGCTCTATTATCTCCTGAGGTTGGAGGATAGAGAGCAGAAAATTTCTTTGAAGGACTAATTTCAATGAGATTATGTCATTTGAACTATTCAACCATGGCATTGAATTGCAACTATGCATCAACACAAGCAACTTTTGTCATGCTGCTGTTTGCCAGCTTCCATGGATACTCGACCATGATTGTGCTGTTAGCACTAAATATTTACATACTAAATTCAAATAAAAGTAAACAAGAAAATGTTATTGCATATTATGAAATGTAAATATATACATGTAGATAGAACTATTTCTTTGTGGTCCCTTCTGGTTTTTTTCAGTTCATCTGACAGTATGCTGTTGGTCAAAGACATATGTGATCCAAGTTGGCATTGGAACAGTACTTGAACTGTGTTCTACTCAAGGATAATTTACGACGGAGTCTATTAATTCTAATTTCATTCAATAGATAGATGGGAAAAGATGGTTCACATTTTCATTTAGTTCCACTATATACACCTTCAATATGTAGCATTAACAATTTCACACATATTGTTCTTTACAGATCATGATGATTGGGAGTTAAAAAAATTCAAAAAATTTAAACGCATGGTGTGGCAATAATATATATTTTGAAACTTATATATTCTGCTTTCTACATAATAACCTTTCTGATAAGTCTACTTGTATCTGAACTGCCTTAGATCACAATGGAGATGTATTTCAGAAAATATATATCATATTTCATTAATAATAAATAAACAACCACAATAATTTTTTGTTGATTTCAAGTACATGTTTTAAGAAGCAAATTAAAATAGCTTGGAGCCAGACTGAAACATCTTTCATAGAGTGAAACAATTTGACTTAGTCAGTTTTGTGGTATATGTATTATATATATTTGTTTAAGTTGAATGTCACTTTCAGCAATTTTTCAGTTACATGTATATTATTACTGCCGACATTTGATTGAGGTAAAAAGGGGGAAAACCACTTTATCAAGCTGACCGATGAAAACCTTTGCCATGTTTAGGAGGCAGGAAAATATTAATCTTTAAGGTGGTTAACCTGCATTAGTTTTATATATCATGCATATGGCATGAAAAACTGTTTCGGTTATTTGAGGATATAGTTTTCAAAATGACAATTAGTCTTGATGATCAAATTTGGACAAGAGACGAGCAAAAATCTTAAAAATGTAAAACTACAAAACAAATAATTTTGGAAAAGGTTCCTGGTGTTGGTTTTTTATTTACAAATGCCACTATTTGTTGTTTAGACAACAGTTGGGGAGAGCGTGTTAACCGTTACACCATCGATGTCATGATTGTATGCTGGTAGGAAGTACAGTAGTATAGATGGACTGCTAGCCATGTGTTCTTATTGTGGTATCTCTTAGTGTTTATACAATTCAGTTGATCTATCTTTACAAGAGATTGATAGAGGGCTTTCAGTTGATCATTTTGATACCTAGATGGTCAAAATCGGACAAAAAACACCAGAGAAATAATAAAAATATGATTTTTTTCCGCAAAAAATTTCAGCATTTGGCAGCCATTTTGAAACAAAATGGCCTTCATTATAAGTTTATTAGTGTCCACGAAACAATATAATAAAACAAGAAGATATCATCTATCTACATTTCAAGTTTCATGTAATTATCTTGTATACTTTTTGAGATCTAACCAGTTATATACATGTATAACTACATTCTATTTACAAGATTTCAATATTTTTGATGGTATCACAATGACAACAACTACCAAACTGCCTCAACACCCATTTTCATATCCATATAAAACTATATTTCCAAGGCTGAGAATGGTTATAGTTCAGAATCCTATTCAGAATAAACAGTTTAACAAGCTCAGTTATTTATCTGAACAACTTTATGTTAGAGTAATATGGAAAAGTGACATGAACATGCCCTTTGTGGTCATTTCAACCAACAGAAAAGCTGTTTTCGAGGATTTTTACAGGTCTCAAAATTTTTAATTTGGCCCAGTTTCAAACAGTCCTGTAGTTTTTCTTGTATACATATGCTTGTTCTCCCAGAAAACAAAAGATTATGCAACAAAAGAATACAATCTTTGATATATTAACCATGGAAAAGTGTTGAAAATGGTCTTTTCCTTGGTGGCCATCTTGGAAAAAAAACTGGGCAAAGTCTGGAATTTGAAACGGCCATATCTTTGGAACTACTAGTCAGATTTTTACAAATGAGGGCTTAAAATTTCTGTCTTTTTGAGCTCTAATTGATCAACAGGATTGAAATTGTCCTGGCATCTCTAGTGGAGAAAACCAGAGTACCCAGAGAAAACGAACGACCTGTCGCAAGTCACTGACAAACTTTATCACATAATGTTGTATCGAGTACACCTCGCCATGAACAGGTTCGAACTCACAACGTTAGTGGTGATAGGCATTAATTGCACAAGTAGTTGCAAATCGAACTAACATATGATCACGACAGCCCCGGATATAACAAGATTCAATTACACCATGTTTTCTGTTTTTCACTTTTGACAATGCAGGAGCGTAGGAAACAGAAAATGTGAAGAAAACATGAGATTTAAGGCTACAAATGCATGCTTTAAGGCCAAATGACCTTTTTTTTTATTTGCTTGACCGTTTTGAAAGCTTGCCCATATAAAAAAAATGAACTAACCAGTGAGAAACTTTGCTTAGTGAAGTATTACCTAAACCATAACAATTAAGGTGGGTATGTCACATGTCAGTGATATTAGGCTTAGGGTCAGAAGTCAACAATCCTACCACTCAGCCTCCCTCCCCCCTCCCATACATATTATATACAGGCAAACCAGTCCATGTGATAACGACATATTAAGCAGTCACCTGTATTAAAAGGTCACCTTTTTCTTGTCCTGTCATAGAATATTTCATATGTATAGAACCTCTTTTAAGAGGCCACCTGTCTTATAAGGCCACTTTTTCTGTCTCAAAGGTGACCTCTTAATGCAGGTTTGAGTGTATTTACCCTCATTCTTGTAAGGTTGTATTGTATTGTTCTGATTACTACAACAATCAACAGTCCACCTAATGTTATCTCTGACAGAGGGCGCTCCTTAAACCAGGGGATGTCCCGTAACACCTAAAAATAGAATATTAGCATGTATTTTTATATATATATATATATATACAGTCAAACCTCGGTGCCTCGAACTCGGATGGGTCGAATACCATGGATGGCTCAAACTGATTTGAAAGTCTGGTCAATTTTCCCTATTTGTCTAAGTAAAAAAAACCTCGGTGCCTCGAACTCGGATGGGTCGAATACCATTGATGGTTCGAACTGATTTGAAAGTCCTGTCAATAATAAAATCACCAGTTTTACCATGCCAAACTCGAACAAGGCAATTTAATTGACAGATGTATGTTACGGTTGAATGTGCTTACTGCAAGGTGTGATAAATGTCAGATTACCAACAGATAATTGTTTACTTAACAATTACTGGTAGAGGGATAAACTTGTCATCATTTGTGTTAATTAGTCATTAAATTCAGTTGTGGCTTGATTATTGACCATTATTGAACTCGAGATCCGTGTCGCTGATTGTACACTCGACAATAATTAAAACAATCAAATGTTTACAATCGTAATAAAGTTGATTAAAATAATTTTTAAAATTGTTATTACATAAATTATTATTATTGAGTGGTTTTTTGTTGTTTATTTTTCTTATTTTTATAGTTGCTGGGATCGAATATTATCAAACTGTGTGGTCTCAAGGTTCATCTAAATACCAAATACAAAAGAAATGTACTCGTTCTGAAATTTTGATTAACTGGAGTTTTTATCTGTATATAATACCAAAAAGAAACAATTATTCTTCAAATTCTAAAAAAAAAAAAGAAAAGGAAAATGGCTACAATTTTAAAATTGGCCATTAAACATTTATATCCGAATTATCAGCATTATACCGATATCGATCCACGTGTTAATACCCGACCTCATATTTCCTGTTAACAAAATAGATCGCGAACAAAGTGAAAAAATGTTTCTAAGGAACGTTTGAAGATACCAAAGAGGTATTCAGAAGCCGTAGTCTTTGAGAACTGTCTAAAGGATTAAATATTTTTTTACGAGAAAGGCCCACTTTACTGTGCATCAGTTATCATAGCGTAATAAAACTGCCCGGGTCAGAACCAAATTTTTCTCTCTCTAAAATAACGGGACCTCGGTGGCTCGAACTACCGATAGCTCGAACAAATTTTGACAGTCCCTTCGAGTTTGAGTCAGCAAAGTTCTACTGTATATACAGACAATTTAAAAAACAAAATAAAAACAAGACAAAAAAATTTTTATTTATGAGACAATTTTAAAGTATTATCAATGGACAAAATTTACAATATGATGTAAAAAGGTTAGGGTTATGGTGTTTAACGCCACTGTCAACAATATTTGAGTTATATCGTGGCGGTCAGTTTTATTGATGGAGGACACCCGAGTACTGATTGCACAGGTAGTTGTAAATCCAACTTCCATACGATCATAAACATGACGGCCCTGTGGCACCAACAGCAGAATGTATGCCACGATATAACTGAAATATTGTTAAAAGTGGTGTTAAACACCATAAACCAAACCAAACCACAATGCCTAAATTCACCAGAAATGTACATATAGAGATCATATTACGGAAACGAAACATTTCTTCCAATGTGTGCAACTGAATAAAGGGAGATAATAGATTGACTATTAAAGGGAGATAACACACTTAAGTTTGTATGTTTATTTGATGGTTGTTTAACGCCATTTTCAACAATATTTCAATTATATCATTGCAAGTTTTATTGGTGGAGAACTGACAAACTTTGTCACATAATGTTGTACCCCTGATCGAGATTCAAACTCACAACATCAGTGGTGATAGGCACTGATTGCATAGGTAGTTGTAAATCCAACTACCATACGATCACGACGACGACAGCCCCTATAAGACACCCAAGTTCCCCCCCCCCCCCCCCCAACCCCCCAAAATGATCTACTTACAATTTCATGTACAGCTTTATTAAAGACGTCATCTTCACTCAGAACCAGTAGTATTATTAATGCCATGTAAATATGATGAGAATTACGATCCTGGGCATTGTATAAGATCTTTAATATCGGCATCACCTGAAAATTAATAAATACATTATCAACATATATTTGACTGATGTATTGTTACATCATAACACCACCGACATGGAGGGGTTGTGGTGGCCGTGATCGCATGGCAGTTGGATTTACAACTACCTATGCAATTAATGCCTATCACCACTGATGTTGTGGGTTTGAATCTCGATCAGGGCAAGGTGTACAACATTATGTGATAAAGTTTGTCAGTGACTTGCGACAGGACGGTGGTTTTCTCCGGATACTCCGGTTTCCTCTACCAATAAAACTGATCACCACGATATAACTGAAATATTGTTGAAAGTGGCATTAAACACCATAAAACAAACCAACCATCCACCGATACCACTTGAGTGAGTGTTTGAGCGATTGTTGTCTAATGTCACATAGAAATTTTTCAGCTATATCATCGAGAACAAAATAATTTTCAATGAGATGATGATAAGGTTCGCTTTGTACTAGACCAACACGCTTCATTGGATTTTGATAGTGATAGCTCACTGAAACAACAATCTGCGAATAGACATGTCACTCCACTCTGACACATTATTCTGATTCCGAGCCAACCAGTCTTTGCTCTTTCTCCTTAATGCTGCCTGCTTAGCGGAGAAGCAACAAATACCTATTTTATAGTCTTTGGTTTGACCTGAACCAGGGTCGAACCCACGATCTACAGCACTTGAGTAATAGGAAATCTTTTGTAAATTTCACCTGTTTAAACAGAATACCTGTCTATTCCGAACACAAAAGGAGATTCCGTTTACACAGGTTTCCCTGTATTTTAAAGTCATATAACTTACTAATTGATCAATACAGGAAATCTTTTATAAATTTCACCTGTTTAAACAGAATACCTGGTTATTCCGAACACAAAAGGAGGTTCTGCTTACACAGGTTTCTCTGTATTTTAAACTCCTATAACTTACTAATTGATCAATACAGGAAATCTTTTATAAATTTCACCTGTTTAAACAGAATACCTGGTTATTCCGAACACAAAAGGAGGTTCTGCTTACACAGGTTTCTCTGTATTTTAAACTCCTATAACTTACTAATTGATCAATATTTGTTCTAGACAATACAAAAGCTTTCATTGACGAGTTCTGGTGTATCAGCAGATATAACAGTAGTGTGGTCTGGTCGTCTCGTAACGTAGAACACAAGCCGTTATACAAATCTGTGAAGTCAAACTTAAATGTAGCGACTACTTTAGTTGGTGTGGAAGATGATTGGTCTAAAAATGAATAGAGAATAAAATGTAATGAAAAACAAAATATACCCCACTGTCCCAACAGTTCCCAAATCTAATATTTCTTTAATTTGTAGAAATACAGTCGAACCTGTATTTATTAAGAGGTCACCTATGGGATTAAGAAAAAGTGGCCTTATAAGACAGGTGACATTGTAAAAGAGGTTAAATTCATATGAAACTTTCGATGACAGGACAATAAAATATGACCCTTAAATACAGGCGACTGCTTAATAGAGGTGACTGTATCGACAGGTTTTACTGTACAGGCAAAATCTATACCCCAAACACACATAAACATGACCGCTCACTTTCCTGACTTGGTACAGGCACTTCAATAAAAAGTGGCAAGGTTAAACTGGTAAAGAAATATATTTACCTGAAACGAAGAGATGTTGTCATGGCCATGATTGTATAGTAGTTGGATTTACATCTCCCTGTGCAATCAGTACCCATCACCACATGAGATGTTTGATCTACATAGTGCTAGCTCCCTGAAACAACAGTCTGTGGGTAGACATGTCGCCCCACTCTGACACTTTAGCATAATTCAAAACCAACCACTCTGCCTACTTCTTTTTACTGCATGCATAGGAGGGATGCAGCAAATGAAAATTTTAGTCTTCGGCTTGTTTTTTATCACTATTCAAATAATTGTTTCAGCTTGTTGTCGAAACAGAAATCTGACCTCATCCCAACCCCTTTTGTAATGTAAGTCATTATTTTGTCAAACAAATAATTGGTTTACAATTTATTGTCAAAAATCAGTAGGAGTTGCTTCCCTTTGACTTTATATCACTGGGAAATAAATATTTAAAAAAAAGGTGATTTTCAAAAATTGTGGGCGACTTAAATAGTAATTTGTCTACTGGATTAGGCCCTAACTAAACTGAAACAAGTCAGTTTCTTTCAATTCTCTCGCATAATATTCACACCAACACTTTTCAAGTCTGCACACAAACTGACCTTGAGAATTAGTAAATGAACACAATGCCTGTCTATATGGGTTGTTAAGACTAAACTCTGTCGTACAATGATTTGTTAGCACCAACAGAAATAACAAACTCTGATTGGCTAATAATGTCTCCTGGTACTCCTCTTCCTTTTTCTCTGATTTGTTGGCCATTCCTAGAGTCATTACAGACCACAGACTAGCTGCAAAATATTTAAAACAAATTAAAATCTTTGATCTTTTTCCTAACACAAAAATCCGCTTTTTAGGACGTCCATAAAAACTGTATTGTTGCTGTAACTCGACTTATTCGCTGAAATTGCTGTGAACATAAATTTTCTTCTAACCATTTTCCACAAACTTTTCCTCTGTCATGTTTTTTTTATAAGGGAAATATATATATCAATTACAGAGCTCCAGATAATTTTCAAGTCCAAAGGGTAATTACCTCCTACTTTTGAAAATGATGGGTATTTGCATATTTCCTTTGCACTGTTGTACTCTCTACTTCAGAAAAGATTGCTTACATGTACACTTTTAAAATTATGTTTGACACAAGTGTTATTCAATAAACGCACGATGCAAGTGAAATGTATATCTCTGTTTAATTTGACACGATTGTGTCATAGACATATTTATTAATAAAATGTTGTAAATATTTTGTTTTTTGCTTGTCGACTTCGGCAGTTTTCACAGCCGTTTTCATAATGTCATCAATGATTCCTTTAACTATACTGTCACTAGACACAAATGAAACTGTCAGGAACTTAAGTACAGAATTTTCCGTAGTGCTCTTGCGCTTAGTAGTGCGCTTATTCATGTTCTTGCTCATTTTCGGTAATCCCTCATTTTCAACGAACGTGTTCCCAAATTTACTTTCGTTTTAGTTCTTACTTATTACGTAAACCGCATTTATTTGTAATATTGACCGCAATTGGATGATTTATCGTAAACATCCAATCAGATCTCTATTGACATCGATGCTTAGAAAGGCAAACATTCGGTACCCCTCGGATGTATACGCTCTCTCATTCGAAAAGTATAAAGGGAAGTAATTATGGGAAATTTCTCAAAGACAAAAATGTATTGTTATGTACACGATTGTACAAGTACGCTCCGAATTTGGAAAGTTTGCTTACACAGCAATATGGATGCGTAATGTGTACACTCTGATTTGATAATACATACGTTTTTACTCGTTTTCATAGCGTAAAAAACACAAATACGCAGCCTATCTGGAGCTCTGAATTAGCATGAAATGATATGGATGTTAATGAACATGAGAGACTATCTAATTTTACACTTGGGCAGAAATTAAAGTAAAGGAACAGCACCTTTATCAGTTTTCTGTGACTGTTACATATTGGCTTCTTCTGAGGGGGTCAATTTAGTAGTACTGTGAAATCATTATCAATCGCGGGGTTCTAATTTTCACTTAAACCATGAAAATAAAAATCCATCGTGTTATAATTTTCTCATTGACTGTTGCCAGCCCTGTAATGTTTGAAACCACGAATTCAAGAACCCATGGAGCAATGCATTTTGTAGAAACCACGAAAATTGGTGCCGACGAATAAAAGTATATTACTATCCAGGTGCATCTGAAATCTGGCCTGATTGGTGGGAGGAGCCTGATAAGATGAGGACCACTGTATGATCTTCGGTAAGGTGAGTTGAAAGGATAACTCTTACCAGCAACAGAAGCGACCATGCTGTTGGCGTCTGTAGTATGCTTATATAATTCTGTTGGACATTTCTGTTGTGCTGAATAATTCCGTAGTAAAGCTTTTACCAATAAACACGCGTGAATGGAGCTGTAGAATAAAAAGAATATCAGTTTGATAACGTCATTTTAAAATTATTTACAGATAACTTTCTATAGACAAGTTTGAAGATACCAAAGGGTTAAAAAGAAGTCATAATTCGAAAGACAGACAATACAATGGACAAAAGAACTAGAGGCTAAGTGGACTCAGCCTGTGTTGCTCACCTGTCTTATTTTTTTTAATTCAGTCAATCTGAAAGGACAAGTCTATGGGGAATAACATTGGGTGTATTATGATCAAAATAAAAAACACTTTTAAAGTTTGAAGCTGTGAATAAATTTCAAAGTTACTGGACTGTGGCTGAGGGGGCGGGGGACTCAGTACCTACATGAAAAGGGGATGCACTGATGGTAATGCAACAAGAAACCAAATATCATTGACCTACCATTAACAATTAGAACTGACCTAATCACAAAACTAAACAATTGTTGAAGCCATCTTTGCCAGAAACTAGACCTTATCTTTATAAAAGGACTTTCCATAGAAGCTTCCTACGCAGTTTTGGTTCATTCAGCCAACCAGTTTCAGAGGGGAAGAATTTTAGAAATCAGCCAACCAGAAACAAGAATTTCCTATGACGGCCAAGTTTATTAACAGATAGGGACGAAATGAGCAATCTGTATAGAGGACTTTCTATAGATAGTCCCTACCAAGTTTCGATTCATTTGGCCATGCGGTTTCAGAGAAGATTCTGAATCCATGATTAAGCTTTGTATCGACAATCCACTAAATTGAGATCAACAAATTTAAGTTCTGTCACAGTAGTGACTTTTCTTTGCAAATTTAAACCAATTTTAGATTTTAACAGTACACAATGCTCCCAAAACACATTACACAAACTTGAGTGCTCGTGTATGCCAAGATCTTTGCGTGTAATAGATAATTGATCATGAAAATCTCAACTTTTAAATCAAGCAGCACCACATATTTAATTTCAACATGTCATGTTTGTAAACCTGATCTCATCATTAACATAGCTCAATTCTGTTCACTTGACGTTAAACAATCAATCTAACTCATTTTCATTTAATCCACAAAAATAGACTACAATTTCTTTTAATAATAATTACCATCTTCCCTCCATGATGTATTTATACAGTACAAATTTACTGGCTGACTGTGGCTGAAACATCTGGATAGACAACAGTACCAGTAGAGTGTTCAACGCCTCCAAGTGTAGGGCATAGGTAAAATCTCTAAAATGATACCAAATAATTAAGAAATAAATCATAGAAGCCAGAATTTACTAATATCCACCAACCAATGTTAAAACTCTTAACACATTCTGGCTTCCATGAATTATTTCGATTCTGATATAAGAACTATACGGTAGTATACTTTGATTGGAAGACGGTATTTTATATTTACTTTTGCGGGCAATGTCACACACAATTTCTGCTGCCAATTTCGAGCCGACGATATTTCATCAACATGTACATTTACGACGGGAAAGTCAATCACATGAATCGGTGCATGTGCTAATGAGATTATACCCAATCGATAAATCGCTCTTTTGTTTACAAAGCAAAAGAAGGACGTCATGTTAGCATATGTATTTATACACTGTATATACAACAGATTTCTTTCTCAGGACTTTCAATATGTTTTTGAGTGCACCAGTACTTCACTAATCTATAGTCAAACTTGCCTTAGTGACCACCTCTATTAAGCAATAACTTGTATTGTGTGACCTTAATTCTTATTTACTTCACAGTGCATTTCATATCAATTAAACCTGTATTAAGCGACCACCTGTCTTATGTGATCATATTTCACTGTTCTCTTGGAAGGTCACATAAGACATGTTTGAAGGTCACAAAAAACAAGTTTGACTGTATACAGGCAGTACTCTTTATCAAAATTTGAACAATTTTTATGAATATCTTATACAACACTCTTTAAAATCAGGAGGTACCAAAAACCATCTTAGACGGGTAAATGTATCCGGTACTGCCCCTTATTGAAAGGCCTGCAGGCATACAACAAAATTTCTGCAATTGTCAAAATACAATAATCTCTTTAAAGGTTAACGGATGTCAAAACAATGTGTTATAAAAGTTACCCCAAGACAGGAAACATATGCTTTATTATAACTTCCAATATTCATATAATCGTTTGGGGCCGTCCTGGTAGTTAGATTTACAGCTACCTGTGCAATCAGTGCATATCACCACTAAAGTTGTGAGTTTGAACCTCGCTCATGACGAGGTGTAATCTACATGCATACAACATTATGTGATAAAAGTTTGTCAGTGACTTGTGGCAGATCTGTGGTTTTCTCCGGTTTCCTCCACCAATAAAAATGACCGCCATGATATAACTGAAATATTGTTGAAAGCAACGTTAAACACCATAAAAAAAAACTCATTTCATAATAACATGCACAATTTAGAAGATATAATTAACTATTAATATTCTACAAGAAACAATATTTCATCAATATTCATGCAGTAACCCTTTTATCGTACATCAGAACATAAAAAAATGACCAGGGGGTCGTCGTGGCCATGATCATATTCCCGGAGTACCCAGAGAAAACCTGTCTCAAGTAATTGGCACACTTGATGAACTGAAAAAAACAAAAGAATATAAAGGATGTTTGAATGGACTGGTTTTCTTCACTTGCTACCCATTGGTTTTCTTAATATGATGTAATAAACAAAAATAAGAACAACACTCAAAGTTTGTGTAATATATAATATTCTGTTAAAGTAAAGTATCCAATGAATTCTTACAATCTGATTGGCTAATCAACACAGGATATCAGACCGTATCCCCTGGGTAAGGACGGGAATATTGAAAACAGTTTCAAAATGGCGTCTATTTATCGTCCGACAGTTGTTGGTTGATTCTCATTGATTTGATTTTGGTGTCTAATGTCACTTTCAGCAATATTTCAGCTATATCATGGCGACCAGTTTTAGTGGTGGAGGAAGCCAGAGTACCCGGAGAGATTAATAGGTTCTTACATACGTTCTTGGGAAAGACCGGGTGATCTTCCACGAGTGATAGAAATTTTATGTCTTTTCGCGAGTGGAGCGCAACGAAACGAGCGAGAAGACACAACAATTTCTATCACGAGTGGAAGATCATCCGGGCTTTCCCAACAACGCATGTAAGTACCTATTTCTTCCGTAAACCAACAACTTTCACTATCGCGAACTCCTAGAGACGCCCGTCATTGATCAGTAACTAATTTGCATACATTATCAGATCAATATCATTGAGCGTTATGAAATACACATCACATAAAATTGACTTTTGTGACACCGACTAATAAACTAAGTAGCTTTCTACTGATATTTGAGCTTTTCTCACTAATATTTTATTGAAAGTACAGTATTTTCCTTCATGAGACACCCCATACATGAAATATGACGTGACACATATTTTGACGTCATTGAAGAATTACGTCAAAGGTACGGAAAAGGACATCTAGAAATACGAAAAAATGAAAATAAAAGACACAAATATATATTTAATACGGTTGGAATCTGTATTTGAAAAAAAACCAATGATTAAATCCGTAATATATCTGTTATTCAGCTACCATACAGGGTATATAATGTGACATTCCAGGCTTAGGGTATATATTTAAAACAATTTTTTTTCTTGTTAAGAGCCGTTCTGATTGGATGTCACAACGAGTAAAGACGAGTGCAAGTGGACTCGTCTTACCTCGGTCGTCTTCACCCGAAAACGGCCATTTACGGAAGAATAGAACCACCGACCCTGGGCAAGCAACTGGTAAACTTTATCACTTGCAGCTGCAAGCCGAGTGCACCCTTTTTTGTAAATTACAAAGCTGGGCGTGAAACCACGCCTATTGGTGATAGGCTTGTATGAGCTGTTAGATCCAACGACCTAACTCATTGAGCCACCCGGGACCCTAAAAAGAAGAAATCTAAGAATTATATTCACTTACAATACAGGAACATCCACCAATAATTCTACCAAGGAATTAATTAATTCTTCAGCCAGAGGACCAACTTCATCTGCTTCCACATAACCTACAGAAATTATATAAACTTGGTTAAGCAGGGTCAGGTTAAAAACCATTATTTTAATCCGGTCAGCCCCTTTTTTTCTTTTTTTTTAAAAACCACAATACTTTTCTGTCCCCATTAAAGAAAAAATCCGACAAAATAATTCAAAATCTACTTTAAGCTGACCGCCATTTTACTGAACTCTAGAACTACACCACGTGATCAAAAATCGTGATGTATTTTGGCATAGTCTGTTTCGTAGTTCGAGATGTCGATGTCAAATATTATATTATAATTTAAAAATCCCATTTACATGGCTTGAAATTTTTTAATTTTGTTATAAATATTTTATTAAAACCAATCAACAGCCCATAAAGGATATGCTTGCATATACACAATAAATAATTGAAATCGACCTTTCATTTAGAAACATGCTGTAGCAAAATTCGTGACGATTTTGATCACATGGTGTAGTTCATGAGTCCAGTAAAATGGTGGTCAGCTTAAATTGGATTTTGGATTATTTTGTCGGATATACGCTGTAAAAGGTAAGGAAATATCAATATTTTTGCAGATTTGAACTGGAAAATATGTCTATTTATGAAATCTTACCTGCACTTGATCTGACACAATCCGTCCATGCCAAAATATCCATCGGAAGGCACCGGGGGGTCAAATTTTAAATTTCCAGAATATCCTTAATAGGGCTTCAAACGAGATTAGGATGAAGAACAGACAGAAAATTTCTTCGGAATATTAGGTCAGGGTTATGGTGTTCAATGCAACATTTTACAATATTTCAGTTATATCGTGTCTGTCAGTTTTATTGATGGAGAAAACCGAGGTATCTAGAGAAAACCACTGACCTGCCATAAGTCACCGACAAACTTTATCACATAATGTTGTATCAAGTACACCTCGCAATGAGCAAGATTCGAACTCACAACATAAGTGGTGATAGCACCGATTGCATAGGTAGTTGTAAATCCAACTACCATACGATCACGACCACGATGGCCCCTTATTCAACAGTGATATGATACTGCGAATGACCCCATGTTACCATTCAATGAGAATGTGGTCAACTTGTCTTTAAGTAAGGCAGTCAATTAGTCAGGGTGAGGTGTGGTCAACTTGTCTTTAAGTAAGGCAGTCAATTAGTCAGGGTGAGGTGTGGTCAACTTGTCTTTAAGTAAGGCGGTCAATTAGTCAGAGTGAGGTGTGGTCAACTTGTCTTTAAGTAAGGCAGTCAATTAGTCAGAGTGAGGTGTGATCAACTTGTCTTTAAGTAAGACAGTCAATTAGTCAGAGTGAGGTGTGGTCAACTTGTCTTTAAGTAAGACAGTCAATTAGTCAGGGTGAGGTGTGATCAACTTGTCTTTAAGTAAGATAGTCAATTAATCAGGGTGAGGTGTGGTCAACTTGTCTTTAAGTAAGACAATCAATTAGTCAGGGTGAGGTGTGGTCAACTTGTCTTTAAGTAAGGCAGTCAATTAGTCAGAGTGAGGTGTGGTCAACTTGTCTTTAAGTAAGACAGTCAATTAGTCAGGGTGAGGTGTGATCAACTTGTCTTTAAGTAAGACAGTCAATTAATCAGGGTGAGGTGTGGTCAACTTGTCTTTAAGTAAGACAATCAATTAGTCAGGGTGAGGTGTGGTCAACTTGTCTTTAAGTAAGGCAGTCAATTAGTCAGGGTGAGGTGTGATCAACTTGTCTTTAAGTAAGGCAGTCAATTAGTCAGGGTGAGGTGTGATCAACTTGTCTTTAAGTAAGACAGTCAATTAGTCAGGGTGAGGTGTGGTCAACTTGTCTTTAAGTAAGGCAGTCAATTAGTCAGGGTGAGGTGTGATCAACTTGTCTTTAAGTAAGGCAGTCACTTATTCAGGGTGAGGTGTGATCAACTTGTCTTTAAGTAAGACAGTCACTTAGTCAGGGTGAGGTGTGATCAACTTGTCTTTAAGTAAGGCAGTCAATTAGTCAGGGTGAGGTGTGATCAACTTGTCTTTAAGTAAGACAGTCAATTAGTCAGGGTGAGGTGTGGTCAACTTGTCTTTAAGTAAGACAGTCAATTAGTCAGGGTGAGGTGTGGTCAACTTGTCTTTAAGTAAGGCAGTCAATTAGTCAGGGTGAGGTGTGGTCAACTTGTCTTTAAGTAAGACAGTCAATTAGTCAGGGTGAGGTGTGGTCAACTTGTCTTTAAGTAAAGCAGTCAATTAGTCAGGGTGAGGTGTGGTCAACTTGTCTTTAAGTAAGACAGTCAATTAGTCAGGGTGAGGTGTGGTCAACTTGTCTTTAAGTAAGGCAGTCAATTAGTCAGGGTGAGGTGTGGTCAACTTGTCTTTAAGTAAGGCAGTCAATTAGTCAGGGTGAGGTGTGATCAACTTGTCTTTAAGTAAGGCAGTCAATTAGTCAGGGTGAGGTGTGATCAACTTGTCTTTAAGTAAGACAGTCAATTAGTCAGGGTGAGGTGTGATCAACTTGTCTTTAAGTAAGACAGTCAATTAGTCAGGGTGAGGTGTGATCAACTTGTCTTTAAGTAAGACAGTCAATTAGTCAGGGTGAGGTGTGATCAACTTGTCTTTAAGTAAGACAGTCAATTAGTCAGGGTGAGGTGTGGTCAACTTGTCTTTAAGTAAGGCAGTCAATTAGTCAGGGTGAGGTGTGGTCAACTTGTCTTTAAGTAAAGCAGTCAATTAGTCAGGGTGAGGTGATGCAGTTTCGAATAAAGAAATTCAGTGCACCACAAAAGGCATGTATAGCAAGAAATGTTATAACTTAATAAAAACATGTCTTATATGACCTTATATGGGAACACTGAAATATGGTCACATAAAACAGGTAATTAATATAAATGTACTGTGAAAGGTAATTAAAATCAAGGTAGAATAATACAAGTTATTGCTTAATACAGGTGGTCATTAAAGCAGGCTTAACTGTACCATCAAACCTGCATTAAAGTCAGGGGCGTATCTACTGTACAGTCACACCTGCATTAAAGTCAGGGGCGTATCTACTGTACAGTCACATCTGCATTAAAGGCAGGGGTGTATCGACTGTACAGTCATATCTGCATTAAAGTCAGGGACGTATCTACTGTAGTCAAACCTACATTAAAGTCAGGGGTGTATCTACTGTACAGTCACATCTGCATTAAAGTCAGGGACGTATCTACTGTAGTCAAACCTACATTAAAGTCAGGGGTGTATCTACTGTACAGTCACATCTGCATTAAAGTCAGGGACGTATCTACTGTAGTCAAACCTACATTAAAGTCAGGGGTGTATCTACTGTAGTCACATCTGCATTAAAGTCAGGGGCGTATCTACTGTACAGTCAAACCTACATTAAAGTCAGGGGCGTATCTACTATACAGTCAAACCTACATTAAAGTCAGGGACGTATCTACTGTACAGTCAAACCTGCATTAAAGTCAGAAACGTATCTACTATACAGTCAAACCTACATTAAAGTCAGGGACGTATCTACTGTACAGTCAAACCTACATTAAAGTCAGGGGCGTATCTACTGTACAGTCACACCTGCATTAAAGTCAGGGGCGTATCTACTGTACAGTCAACCCTACATTAAAGTCAGGGGCGTATCTACTGTACAGTCACACCTGCATTAAAGTCATGGGTGTATCTACTGTACAGTCACACCTGTATTAAAGTCAGGGGTGTATCTACTGTACAGTCACACCTGCATTAAAGTCAGGGGCATATCTACTGTACAGTCACACCTGTATTAAAGTCAGGGGTGTATCTACTGTACAGTCAAACCTACATTAAAGTCAGGGGCGTATCTACTGTACAGTCAAACCTGCATTAAAGTCAGGAACGTATCTACTATACAGTCAAACCTACATTAAAGTCAGGGGCATATCTACTGTACAGTCAAACCTGTATTAAAGTCAGGGTCGTATCTACTGTACAGTCACATCTGCATTACAGTCAGGGGCGTATCTACTGTACAATCAAACCTGCATTAAAGTCAGGGACGTATCTACTGTACAGTCACACCTACATTAAAGTCAGGGGCGTATCTACTGTACAGTCACATCTGCATTAAAGTCAGGGACGTATCTACTGTACAGTCAAACCTGCATTAAAGTCAGGGACGCATCTACTGTACAGTCAAACCTACATTAAAGTCAGGGGCATATCTACTGTACAGCCACATCTGCATTACAGTTAGGGGCGTATCTACTGTACAGTCACACCTGCATTAAAGTCAGGGGTGTATCTACTGTACAGTCAAACCTGCATTAAAGTCAGGGGCATATCTACTGTACAGTCAAACCTACATTAAAGGCAGGGGTGTATCTACTGTACAGTCAAACCTACATTACAGGCAGGGGCATATCTACTGTACCATCAAACCTGCATTAAAGTCAGGGGTGTATCTACTGTACAGTCACACCTACATTAAAGGCAGGGGCATATCTACTGTACCTTCAAACCTACATTAAAGTCAGGGGCATATCTACTGTACAGTCAAACCTGCATTAAAGTCAGGGGCGTATCTACTGTACAGTCACACCTACATTAAAGGCAGGGACGTATCTACTGTACAGTCAAACCTACATTATAGTCAGGGGTGTATCTACTGTACAGTCAAACCTACATTAAAGTCAGGGGCGTATCTACTGTACAGTCACACCTGCATTAAAGGCAATCGCTGAAATTGCATTTTAAATATATAATTTAACAACAATAATAGTTTCTCCAGATATTCCTGGTTTTTGCAAAATTACTTCAAGAAATGTATATTAAAAATTGTTTTAGGACATTCCCATATGGGAACATTAGGTGCTTAAAGGTTAATAAAAATCTCTCAGCGGCACCTCCTTCAAGTGGCGCCCAGGGCACGTGTCCTACCTGCCATACCCTAGATATGCCACTTCTACTTCTAGTTCTAATCAAATCACTGTTTATAAAAGGCTGCCTCATTTTCCCCATGAAAGAATAGGGCATATAATTTTAACCTGTATATAAAGGGCACTTTTTCAGGTTCACTTGAGTGGCCTATATATACACAGGTTTGACGGTAAGTGTAACTAGTATTACTGTGAGCACAGCTCACTAAGATATAACCCCCACTCCCCACATCTCTGTCCAACCTATTTCCATAACCAAAACATTACTGGTTGTTCCGACCAAAAATGAAAGGGACCCTCCTCTCTTCACAGGTAAGCTGCTGATAAAATTTCAAAACATTCTGAGAAACACTACTCAAGTTATCATACGACATAGGGTAAAAATCCTATTTTCCGTCATATCAAGTCCAATAACTCTGGAACGGCAAAAGTGAAAATCGTCAAAAAAGAAAGGGATCCTCCTCTCTTCACCAGTAAGCAGCTGATAAAATTTTAAAAGATTCTAAGAAACACAACTCAAGTTATCGTACGACATAGGATTTGTCTACAGACGGACATGGTGAAACCAGTATAGCCCCTACAACTTCGCTGTGGGGGGTATAACAACGGTAGTACAGAACTCTTACCATCCATATTAGGTGGCCGAGCTTCAAACTGTTGTAGAACAAGTTCTTCACTCAGATGCTCCACAAAATATTTACACAGACTTCTGATGATAAACAAAGCATTGTAGGTCTGCCATGTAAAAATATTGCTGAAAAACAGAAATATTCAATAAGAAAGATTAACACGACCGGTGCCACTAGTAACTGCTTACCCTTCCGGAGCACCTGAGTTCACCCCGGTTTATAGTGGGGCTCATCTTGCTCGATCTTTAGCTTTATGTGAATGTTTTGTAGATCGTTGTTTGTCCTTTTGTACTTTTTATTTTGGCCATTATGTTGTCTGTTCTTCTTCGAAATACATATTCTGATTAACCCTTTGGTATCTTCAAACTCTTCTTAAATTGTGTGAACATTCAAGAAACTGCTGTAAAATTTAAGAAAAAGTCAAGAAGCAGTGTTTTAAATTGCTGTTCTTCATCTCAAGCTGTCATGCTCCAATTTTTTAGGCAAAATCTACAACTTAGGTCCGAGTTATCTACTGATTGATTGATTGATTTATGGCGTTTCACGTCACTTTCAACAATATTTCAGTTATATCGTGGTGATCAGTTTTTATTGGTGAAAGTACCCAAGTGTAGGGCGTAGGTAAAATCTCTAAGTTTATACCAAATAATATGTTTATTGGCTTGGGGTTATGGTGTTTAACGCTGCTTTCAACAATATTTCAGTTAAAACTTGGCGGTCAGTTTTATTGATGAAGGAAACCGGAGGACCCAGTCACTGACAATCTTTATGACATAATGTTGTACACCTCGCCCTGATCAAGATTCGAAGGCACAACTGTGACAACATCAGTGGTGATAGGCACAGTGCCACTGATTGCATAGGTAGTTGTAAATCAAACTACCATACAATCATGGCGACAACGGTCCCTCACTACGGGATTCGAACACACAACTTTAGTGGTGGCACCGATTACACAGGTAGTTGTAAATCAAATAACCCTAACCCACCTGTATTGTTAGCAGCCTTATATATACTTACTCTTCACACTGAGCGGAGGCCTTTAACTCTGTAGCTCTGACCAGAAAGCTACGGACAAGAGATCCAAAGTTTCCAGACTTGGCATTGTTGATGGCTAAGTTCTTACAAACAGCAGAAGTTGACTCCTCTAAAAGCTTTGCATCAGAACTGAAACAAGATTTTTAAATAAAACATATTAAGGGGTTATTCTTATGGTGTTTAACGCCACTTTCAACAATATTCAAGTTATATCGTTAAAACATATTATATATATATATTAATTTGAATTACTTCTAACAGCATCGGTGGCGTAATGGTTAGCATGCTCGCCTCGAGTGCGGTATATCGTGGGATGGAGCCCAGATCGAGTCAAACCAAAGACTATAAAATTGGTATTAGTTGCTTCTCAGAATCTCTGCTAAAAACGTAGCATTAGGGAGAAAGAGCAAAGACTCAGAATCAGGGCAATGTGTCCTAGTGGAGCGACATGTCTATCTGTAGACTGTTGTTTCAGTGAGCTAGCACTATAAAAATCCAACTAAGCATGTTGGTCTAGTACAAAGTGGACCTCATCATCATCTCATTGAAAATTAACTTGTTCTTCTTAACATGAAGCATGATTTGCTGAGTTGGAGTTAAACAACAATAATTCATTTACTTCTCTCTTGGTTGACTTAAAGGTGAAGTGAGGAGAAATCTGAGAGACTTCCAAAAAGCTAGCAAAATTTTAACATCTCTTTCCCCATTACCTCATCATGTCCCATACCTTTCACAGAACATACTGCACAAAAATCTTAACTAGAGACTCAGTGGGCTGAGCCTGTGTCGCTCACCTTTCATTCTGCTTTGAGGAAACTTAATACAGAACCTTCCATACATGTAAATGCTTTCTACCAAGTTTCGGTTCATATGGCTAAGCAGTTTCAAAAGAAAAGATTTTTTAGAAATCGACCAATCAGAAACAAGAATTGCATGTGGTGGCAGGGTTCGACGTAACCGCTGGCCCATGGCCAGTATATTTACGGTCGGGCCAGTCAAACAGAACAAAGATCGGCCCGCTGGGCCAGTTGATATTCTCAGGCCACTTGGGGCAGCAACCGGTAGATTTTTCGTACTTCCGTGTCATTCAATATCGACTGATAACAAGGACTTTGAAATAGAATATTAATAAAGTCCTTGTTGATAAGTATAGCAGCCAATCACATTATTCGGTAAAAATCGTTGATTTCCGTTCTGCTGATTCATTGCCCGAGAATCTTGTCAGATCTTGTCTATTCGGAATTCGTCATGAAAAACATGGCAGCGTCCAGTTAAGGAAAAGCACCATCATGGATTATTTCTTAACGAATTAAAAAAAAAACGTAGGCGAAATTACAAATAACGAAAAAAGTAAAGTGCATGAAATGGAAAAAAGAAAACGTGTACCGGTATTTATTCTGTCCTGGACGAAAACTTATCCATGGTTGCAGAATGGCATTAGCGGAATGACATGTACAGTTTGTACTAAATTTGATAAAACCGGCACTTTCATTACCGGATGCAAAAACTATAAAAGGGATAGTATAAACCAGCATGAAAAATCAGAATCCCACAAAGTTAATGTAATTGATTATAGAAGGAATGATCAGTCCAAGGCTTTTGCTGACTTAAGTGAACTACTTGAAACGGAATCCTAGAATTTGAAGTGTTTTGTGAAAACTAATAAAATTTTGAAACTTAATCATTGACATTGTTAATATAAAGAAAAATAAGATGCAGGCATGCAACAGAGTAAACTAAAATGACATCATATAATAAATTCTGGAATAAAAATGTTGATCAAGATCAGATAGCGCCAGTGGAATTTTGAAGGGGCCAGTTGTTCAAAAATTTTACTGGCCTAAAGGACTAGTACAAATTTTTCTTAAGTCGACCTCTGTCAGGTGGCCATGTTTGCTAACCGATCAGGATGAAATGAGCAATCTTCATAGAGGACATTCCATAGATGCTTCCTACCAAGTTTCGGTGGTAGCCATGTTTGCTAACCGATCGGGACGAAATGAGCAATCTTCATAGGGTAGAAGACATTCCATAGAATGATAGATGATTCCTACCAAGTTTCGGTGGTAGCCATGTTTATTAACCGATCGGGACGAAATGAGCAATCTTCATATAGGACATTCCATAGATGCTTCCTACCAATGCAAGTTTCGGTTCATTAGGCCAAGCGGTTTCAGAGGAGAAGATTTAAAAAAATCTGCCAATCAGAAACAAGAATTGCATGTGGCAGCCATGTTTGGTAATGGATTATAACAAAATGTGCACTCTTTAGAGAGGACCTTCCATAGATGCTTCCTACCAAGTTTCAGTTCATTTGGCTGAGGGTTTTCAGAGGAGAAGATTCAAATGTGAAAAGTAAACGGATGAGTCAGACGACGGACACCAAGTGATGGCAAAAGCTCATATTGCCTTTGGCAAAGTTTGCTAAAAAGAATATTAAAATGTGAATACCTACTTGTAATGTATAGAATAAACATGTTACACTATATCAGCATTAGTTAATTTCTAAGGGAGATAATATCAAGAGTTATCTTTCTTTTAACAGTTTAGGCAAGAGTCATCTTTCTTTTAACAGAGGAGAAGATTTTTTAGAAATCAACCAATCAGAAACAAGAATTGCCTATGGCGGTCATGTTTAATAACGGATCGAGATGAAATGAGCAATCTTTATAGAGGACCTTCCATAGATGCTTCATACCAAGTTTCGGTTCATTTAGCCAAGCAGTTTCAGAGGAGAAGATTTTTAAAATCGGCCAATCAGAAACAAGAATTGTCTGTGGCGGCTATGTTTGTTAATGGATCGAGACGAAATGAGCAACCTTTATAGAGGACCGACCTTCCGTAGATGCTTCCTACCAAATTTCAGATCAATTGGATTTGCGTTTCAGAGGAGAAGATTAAAATGTGAAAAGTTAACGGACGACGGACGCCAAGTGATGGCAAAAGCTCACATTGACTTTGGCAAGGTGAGCTAAAAAGAGTAGAAGCAGTTTATTTGTGACTGCTACACTGTTGAAATAAAAAGAGCAGAAGCAGTTTTTGTTATGACTGCTACACTGGTGACACTAGAGGCTCCCAGGAGCCTGTAATCGCTCACCTGGGTTTCAATTTGACATCTAAAGTTGATAGAAAATGGGGGTGTTACACATAATTTTGAAAGTGGGCCACCCAAAGATCATTTCAACTCAAATTTCTGATGATAAGAATTTGATGTGATTTTTTTCTCAAAATATTCCTAAACGGAATAAACTGGCTGAAAAAAATCTCACAGAAAAACCCAGAATATATGTTAAACTACTCCTTGCCATGTAGCTGCAGTTAAAATTTGAGTTCATTTTGATTTGTAATAAAGCAGAAATTGACAACTAAAGAAATTTCTATTTTTAGTAACAGCAGCCATTTTGAATGGGGGGCGGGACTGTCAGACATAATATTGAAAGGGGACCACCCACGGACCATCCCAGCCAAATTTGCTTTAATTTGGTTCAGCGGTTTCAGAGGAGAAGATTTAAATGTGATCTTTTATCAAAATATGTCTAATTAGTATAATCGGTATCAATCGGTTGAAAGAAAGATTTCACAGGAAAAACCCAGAATATATGTTAATCTACCCATTGTCAAGTAGCTGCAGTTATAATTTGAGCTCATTTTGATTTATAATAAAGCAGCAATGGACAATTGAAGAAATTTCTATTTTTAGTAACAGCAGCCATCTTGAATAGAGGGCAGAGCTGTCGGACACAATTTTGAAATGGGACTACTCAAGGACTATACCAGCCAAATTTGGTTTAATTTGGTTCATCGGTTTCAGAGAAGAAGATTTAAATGTGATCTTTTATCAAAATATGTCTAATTTGTATAATCGATATAAATCGGTTGAAAGAAAGATTTCACACAAAAAAAACAGAATATATGTTAATCTACTCATTGTCATGTGGCTGCAGTTAAAATTTGAGCTCATTTTGATTTATAATAAAGCAGCAATGGACAATTGAAGAAATTTCTATTTTTAGTAACAGCTGTAAGCCATCTTGAATAGAGAGCAGAGCTGTCGGACACAATTTTGAAATGGGACTACCCAAGGACTATCCCAGTCAAATTTGGTTTAATTTGGTTCAGCAGTTTCAGAGAAGAAGATTTAAATGTGATCTTTTATCAAAATATGCATAATTCGCATAATCGGTATAAATCGGCTGAAAGAAAAATTTCACAGAAAAACCTGGAATATATGTTAAACTACTCATTGCTATGTACATATAGCTACATGTACAGTTAAAATTTAAGCTCATTTTGATTTATAACAAGGGCAACGCAAAGGGTGGCGTATCCCCTCGTCTATAAATTTGACCAGGTTACCTTTGACCTTGAAAATCAACAGGGCTCCAGATTCTCTTAAGTAGAGATGCCAGTCAAATATCAATTACAGGGGATGCTTGCTGTTTTCTAGCCATTAGATAGAGCTCAATCTAAGAAGACTTTTGAGCCTTCATTTGTAAAAATCGGATGAAGGGTTCAAAAGTTATGAGCATTTGAAATTGCCTATTTTTGGTCAATAATTTTCCCAAGATTATAAGTTGTTCTGTCAGAAAAATGAAACTGAACATGTTTGAAGTAATATTCGCCATTTGTTTTACTGTCCAAAATGTGTCGGAGCCACTTTTGATCTTGACCGAAAGGTTTATTGTTCACATTGCCATAATTTTGTCAGAAAATAACTTATCTGACATCATAATAGAAGAAATTGTGTGTAGAAATACTTGTGTTGAGTGCAATTATAACATATGAATCACCTTTTACATCTTTTTGTGGAATTATGAATCCATAAAGGTGGGTGTGCAATTAGTGTTCAACATTATTTGAGAATGGCACCGTTTCACAGCAGTTATATGGAAAAATGACACAAAAAGCTTCATATTTCCTAAACTAAAAATGATATCGTACAAAATTTTGAAGACAATACCAGTGTTGTGCACATTCTGTTGGACGTGATGTTTTTTTGTCGACACAAGAAATGGTGGCCATTTTGTTCAAAATGGCTGCCATTTTTTCATAAAATTACCTGTTCCAAGATAATTTGATCAATTTTTTTATCAATATAATTAATATCACTGAAAAAAAATGGATATGTAGGTTTGTACCAATGACCTCTTATTTGCTTTAGCATTTTATTACGGAATAATTGTCATAATGGTGGCCATTTTGAAAACAAAATGGCTGCCATTGCTTTAAAATTTGTTGCGTAAATTTACGTTTTTTAAGATTACTCCATCGTTTCTAGTCAGAATTTGATCATCAAGGTACCAAATTAAAGATATTTTAAAAATCTATAACCTCAAGTAACTAATAACTTAAACTAAATACTTTTCATTTCATATATACCACCAATATGTAATCCCCCCAAGGGGTGAAGATTCCAGACACCTACCCCTTGCCGAAAATTTAACTGGTCGGCTTGATATACATGTAGGTGTTTTTGTTTTCCTACCTCAATGTCTTGCAATCATAATGTAGCTGTACAATTGCTGAAAGTGATGGTATATGCATCAACCACCCAACAAGCATGATAGTGAAACACCTCTAAACTGAACTTCCTTAAGATCAGCTTGTGTTTAAAATAGATGGATATTATTTGCACGGTTTACACATTTCCTACAAAAGGCTACATCTGGAACTTTATTTAAAATAAAGTTATGTTGTTTATATTCAGTTTTCCCTTTATTACAATTTGAGCAAGTAAATTTGTTTCAATCTTACTCTCCATGTCGTTCGAATCCCGCTCATGGTAACTTAAGGTGTACTTGATAACACATTATTGTGTGATAAAATTTGTCAGTTACTTGCAACAGATCAGTGGTTTTCTCCAGTTTACTCCACCAATAAAACTGACCATCACGATATAACTGAAATATTGTTGAAAGTGGCATTAAACACCATAACCCACCCCCTAACCCTACTCTCCGTGTCAAAGTTTCAGTCTTGCCCATTACTATTCTAATTTGCTTCTTAAAACATGTTCAATGAAAACAATTAAAATATTAAGTTCATTCATTTATTATTCAGGAAATATCTGGTGCATTTTTGAAATACATCATCTATTGTCACATGTATTGTGGTCTGAATAAATCCAGCTACATGTAAAACTAAATATTTCATTATGTTATAAATTATGAACTCATGATCAGCTGTATATTATCCTGCAGTCCTAAGTTCAGGTAATATCCCAAGGCCAGCTTGGATCACACACATGTCTTTGACCAGCAAAGCATAATGTCAGGTAAACTGGAAAAAAACAACAGAAGCTGGAAGGGACCACAAAGAAACAGTTCTAATTAGTCTACATTGTACTTATTATCCTTTCATAACTACTATTATAATAAATATAAATTCACAATGTATTTAGACAAAAAAAATTACCAGAGTTTCAAATTTTTGGTATTGACCCCAAAGTTTTTATTGACATTTTTGGACAAAGTTAAAGTCAGATCCTTGTTCTGTATAACCTAGGTAAAAATATATGTTTTGTCTACTTATACTACCTTCCCCTTTTCGAGAATATTAGCAGAAACACTGGTATTTTGTTTTCATTGGTCTATAAATACATATGTATGCAATAAGTTATAACATTTTGTTTACTTTTATTTGAATTTAGTATGTAAATATTCAATCATGGTCGAGTATCCATGGAAGCTGGCAAATACAAATAAAAATGTAGCACCATGACAAAAATAAGAATAGAATTAACTTTCTGAAGAGTGAAGACTATAGTCTAGTATAAAAAAAAAACAAATATTTTGTACACAGACTATAGTATAGAAGAAAGTGATTGACTGATGAAAAAAGATGTAACTCCTATTCTAGAGCCCATACCCTCGTTTTCTAGTTGTTTGGACCAAGCTAGAAACATTTTATTTCCAAATATTTTCCTTAAAAAAAAAAGAGGAAATCAGCAGATTAGAGAAAACTTTCATCTCTGTTTACACCCCCCCCCCCCCCCCCCCTCCCCCCCCTTTTCGGTTTGTTTACTTTTGTTTTGAACGCAAGTTGGAAGTATTATAAATTGACAAGAAATTTTTCATAAACTACTTGAAAAGAAGCAATGCAAAAAATAAATCGTACGTTTAAAACATTGAGAAGAAGGTTTATACATACCTACGATAACACCTGTGTTACAACCAGCGTCGTTGACGTTACTATTTACTTTCCACTTCCAACGATGTACGACGTTCTCCTTCAGACATGTTATGGGGCGTTTTAAATACTAAAAATCATCTGTGTTCGCGATCTAATATGGTTGAGATGGTATGCTTTCTACGTTGATATTGTAACAGAAAATACAAATATCGCCATCGGAGAACGCTACTCCAAATTTTTCATTGGTTTGTTCATCTTGGAACTTTTGAGACGACCATTTTCCGTTTAGCATGATCAGGAAATCGGAAGCGACTGTGACCATGCACAAGCTACGAATCTGCACTTTAATTGGATAATAATTATAGAACTATATAACGTCAGGAACATGCCGGGCAAGGCATTGAAATGGGGGACCCTGGTGAAAAAACCGTGCCGCGAATGGTAAAATTCCGAAAACAGCGATTTCGATTCGAACACGTTATGATCTGACATCAAAAATTGCATTTTCATGTATCAGCAGCTACCGAAAAACAAAATGGCGGCCGAAATAACGATAAGTCGGCATCTCTATCTTAAGGACTAAGTATGTACCAAGTTTGGTCAAAATCCATTGAAGGATGTTGATTCTAGAGTTTTTATGAAATCCTATGCCGGAAACTGACAAATCAATCGTTATAGCTGAAATTGACGAAATAAAATGACAGAGCAATACTGGACAATCGACAGAGCAATACCGGACAATCGGTTCTGAATTCCAAGGGTTTTTATTGGACCGGCAGTCATTTTAATAGACTTGTCCGTCGGTATTTCCTTTTCACTGTGTTACACGGTAAATATTTGACCCTGTGACCTTGACTTTTGACCTTGCAAATCCATAGGGTTCCAGACTCTCCTAAGGACTAAGTATGTACCAAGTTTGGTCAAAATCCATTGAAGGATGTTGATTGTAGTGTTCACAAGGATGTTACGGAAGGATGGACGGACGGACGGAAGGAAGCGTTACTATATTCCTTCGCAACTTTGTAGCAGCAATGGACAATTGAAGAAATTTCTATTTTTAGTAACAGCAGCGATCTTGAATGGAAAGCGTGGCTGTTGGACAGGTTTGGTTTAATTTGGTTCAGCAGTTTCAGAGGAAAAGATTTAAATGTGATCTTTTAACAAAATATGCCTAATTTGCATAATCGGTATAAATCGGCTGAATGAAAATTTCACAGAAAAACTACTCCTTGCCATGTAGCTGCAGTTAAAATTTGAGCTCATTTTGACTTAATATGTGTGCTTACGGTCACCCGACCGACCCTAACCTTTTTCATCGGCAATTATTCGACCCTAATTTTTGCTAGCGACCCTATCAATTTTTACACAGAATTCGGATAACCATTTTTGTTGTTTAATCAGCAGCAATGTTTTATTTATTCAACCACTTGCTTTTTGTCGAAATTGAGAGCAAAGAAGGTAGAAAAACTGAGTAACTCGTCATAAAACAGTTTCATCAAATGACGGCTTACTGAAAATTTCGAAAATGAAATACCGGAACCGGAATCGGGAACGACTATTTCCGGTTTTGCCGATGGTAAAAAAAAAAAAAATATAAAAATTAATGCCGACTGACCGAAGATTTTTTTGACATGTGACTGTAAACACACATAATATTTTTTTGGCCTTATACTAAAGCAGCAATGGACAATTGAAAAAAATTCTATTTTTAGTAACAGCAGCGATCTTGAATGGAAAGGATCTTGAATGGAAAGCGGGGCTGTTGGACACAATTTTGAAAGGGACCCACCCAGGTTTGGTTTAATTTGGTTCAGCAGTTTCAGAGGAAAAGATTTAAATGTGATCTTTTATCAAAATATGCCTAATTTGCATAATCGGTATAAATCGGCTGAAAGAAAAATTTCACATAAAAATCCGGAATAAATGTTAAACTACTCATTTCCATGTAGCTGCAGTAAAAATTTGAGCTCATTTAGATTTATAATAAAGCAGCAATGGACAATTGAAGAAATTTCTATTTTTAGTAACAGCAGCCATCTTAAATGCATGGTGGATCTGTCGGACACAAATTTGAAAGGGACCCACCCAAGGACCATCCCTGCCAGGTTTGGTTTAATTTGGTTCAGAGGAAAAGATTTAAATGTGAAAGTTTACGACGTACGAGAGACGCCAAGTGATGGCAAAAGCTCACTTGGCCTTTGGCCAGGTGAGCTAAAAAGGATGCAATCACCGAGTTTGAAATAGAATATTGAACATCAAACCCTGTATTGGTCAAATTTCCGGAATATGGTACCTCCTTTCACATGAATATTGAAGAAAAAGTGTGATTATAGGTGAACAAATACTTAAAAAGACCGAGAGAACGACTATAAAGTTTGCCTTTTGGCAGGAATAGGGCGATTACAATGAAACCAGGGCGAAAAAAGGTGCCCACTTCGTCTCGTTTGGTGATCCCTGGATTTCAATCAGATTTATTGATCCATATTTCTAACATAAAAAAATATGATCAAAAGATAAAGAGATTGTTATTTATATCATCGAGCTGTTTCAGCAAATGGATTGTAAATAATATACGTAAGTATGTATAAAATGGCCACCACCTGTGTGCCCAGTGGAACCATTCTGGTTGTTCATTTACAGAAATGTTCGCATTGATCAAATTTTTTTTGCATTGAGTTTCAAGCCCTCGGGAAAACAACTTACCCCTCAGGTTGACAAATCTGGATGTTTCCCTACACAGAGGGCTGTAATTGTTTTATTATATTTTTGCCAATGTTTTATAGGTTATCTGCCTTGTGGGGGAAAATTGGGTTGTTTCCCGGCAGTGAACATTTTTGCCAATGTTTTATAGGTTATCTCCCTTGTGAGGGAAAATTGGGTTGTTCGGCAGGGAACAATAGGGTTGTTTCCTGGCAGCGCAAATTTTGACAAAACATCTCAATTATTTTATTATCACATGACTAATTTAATCCAATCAAAATCTATCATATAGATTAAAATATAATAAGGTGAACAATTATGATGTTCACCGCAAGTGCAGGCATTAATTGTTTTATTATACTGAAAATTTGACAAATGCGAACATTTCTGTAAATGAACAGCCAGAATGGTTCCACTTACGTCACGTACACGTTTTAGATCATGGTCATTTTACCGATATCGCAAGCGACCTGTCGCAAGTCACTGACAAACTTTATCACATAATGTTGCATCGAGTACACCTTACCATGAACGGTGTTCGAACTCAGCTATATCGTGGTGGTTAAAAAAAGAAACAGTACTCACCTGTTTATAGGAATTAAGAAGGAATAAGATAACAGCTGGTTCCAGAAAGGGTCTATTGTTGACAATGACTCAGCTCCTGCTAACTTCAGTAAATATTCATTGTTAGTCAGTTCACTTATGCTGCTGCTGTTGGCTCCCATTTCTGAAAAAATATATATATACAAATAATATATATAAGAGCAAAAAGTAAAAGACATATTTTACATATAATACGGTTTTATCTTTGTCCAGTTTCTGTTTCATTTATGTTGACAAGTTTAAATCGAACGTATTTCTATACCAGGGCTCACGTTAAAGGACGACTAGGGTGAAGAAATCGCCTTGTGAAGGTCAACTTCACTTTCTCGTTGGTCAAAAGCGAAGTTCAAGTTGCCTTGTAATTTTGAAGAGTCGCCCTATGTCGCCCGCATTGTTATCGTGTCTATTGAAATATATCATATCCGTTAAGTATTTTGAAAGTGATTTTCTTGAAAACATCTACATTATACAATGCTCCGTCAATTGTGACGACTATGCATCGGCGTGAGGACCATATACTAATGTAAAGTAATCTATAACGGGTTGAAAAACTTTAATAACAAACAACAATATTACTGGCACCATATTGTAAAGAGGATGCAACTCGGCCTTGTGCTATGGGAAATGTTGACCCAACTTTTTGTCCGAAGCTACTTTCAGCAAAACGAAGTTTGGATATTTTTTTTTATCATTTCTGTGACATAAATCGTAGTTCTCATGTTTAATATATTCATATTTGCGAAGGCTGGACATTCAAAATTCGCTGAAATGCACTGGTTTCTAGTCAGATTTTTATCGATCCATATTGGTATTTTTTCCTCTACACCGGGTTATTATTACGAGCTATCAAACTGTTTATTTGTATACAGACATGTGTAAACGTTAATGCCTATGCAGTTAAACTTTGAACTACAGTAGCTTTATTCCATTGTTGCAATCTGATTTAAGGTCCGACAAATAATAACTACATTTTTGACTGCCAGTGTCCATGTCAACAATATGCATTTGTGCTATGTTTTCATTATCTAGCTATATATAGCTGGAACATTGAGCTAATTGGCAGAGACATCTATCTTCTGCTGAAGATTACACAAATATGAGTTATTACAATTTGTGTGGTATTGGATCACAGCACAGTAATATTTCAAAGGAAAAAAAAGGGGGGTGTACTTATAAAAAATCACAGATACGCAAGACTCCTATAGTCAAGATAGACAGAAATAAATATTTGACATTGAATAGATGTTCTTTCGGTAATTATGAGTAAAAAGAACAGAACAAATCAGATCAAACAGCTTTATAACTATTTACTAATTGTGCAGTCTTCGAAATAAAGCGGTAGTCCGAAGCCCGTGGCGTGTAAAATTGTACACGGACGTATAAAATGAGTAGTTCCACAAGTTCGACGGGCCTGTGAAAAAAAAGTCATATAGTTTCAAAAGTTGATTTCATAAGATATTGTGTGTAGATATTTAGTTGATTGTTTTCCATTTTCAGTTGCTGCCGAGTCAATGCAAAAAATGGGTAGGCAAACAATTCCTTTTAAGAATTTTCGATATTCGAAATAGATTTATGTGTGTCTGTTTTTTGCAATTTGATTGGTTGATATTTTTAGGAAATTACTATCATGTAGGTTTTAAAAAAAGGACGAGAAGCAGGGCTCACGTTAGAGGGCGAAGTAGTTGCGTTGGGAAGGTTGACTTCGATTTCTCGTTGGTCAAAAGCGAAGTTCAAGTAGCCTTGTAATTTTGAAGAGTCGCCCTATGTTGCCCGCATATTTTTGCCACGTGCCATTTATGAAAATATCGACATCGTGTTTATTGAATTCTATGTTATTCATTAAGTATTTTGAAAATGACTTTCTAGAAAAGTAATCCATTTGGGTTTAAAGAAACTTTAATTTCGTTCAATATCAAATGAAAATGGCACCACGAGAAAAGGGACGCAATCAGACACTGTGCTACGGGAAATGTTGATCGAAGCTACTTTTGATTAATTTTTTTCTCAATCCTGTGACATAAAATCTGAGTTCTCATATATAATATGTTCATATTTGAGAAGGTTGGTCATTCAAAATTCGTTGAAATGCATGGAGACACTTCAGATTTTTTTTCGATCCACTTCCAAATCCAATCGGTATTTTTTTTATTAATTGCGATCTATTTATAGAACTGACATACCTGTGTTTACGTTAAGGGTTAATACCTCTGCAGTTAGAAAATAGATTTTGAACTACAGTAATTTTGTTCCATTGTTGCACTCTGATTTGAGGCCTGACAAATAATAATTGCAATCTTTACTTTAAGTTGCTTCAGTTTATGACTGTCAGTGTCAATATACGTTCGTGCTATATTTGCATTCCCTAGCTTTCTATATATACATTTTTGTAGTTGGACCGTTGAGCAAATTGGCATATACTGTACATATTTCTTCTCCTGAAGGCTACACAAATACGACTTTTTGCATTTTGTGTGGTATTAATTCAAAGCATAGTGATATTTAAAAAAAAAAGGGGGGTACATATTAAAAATTATCACCAAAATATATGTCTCACGCAATGATGACACCACAAGTTTTTGTTATAAGAGTCTTATAACAATATTGGTTGTGATGATGATCAGGAGGAGGAGGTGGACAGTGATGATATGGAATATACTGAGGATGCTATTGACAATATGATTTTAGAATTTTCAGGAGATTAATATAAACATGAATCCAAAATAAAGTGTCTTTTTGTGTTTTTTACTTGCATTCTGGTCTTACCTAATGCATAATTGACATGTCCAC
The DNA here is from genome assembly GCA_963383655.1 of Bathymodiolus septemdierum. Taxonomy (NCBI): domain Eukaryota; kingdom Metazoa; phylum Mollusca; class Bivalvia; order Mytilida; family Modiolidae; genus Bathymodiolus; species Bathymodiolus septemdierum. The sequence continues at coordinate 33,786,028 of OY726527.1, read as the reverse complement.
ATAATATTTGGTACATCATCATGTTTTGAGTTTTGGTGGTTTGAATTAATGGTCATTAATGTAGTTTTCAAATTCGGGCCTGTAGAATTGATGGTGGGCCTGTAAATATTTGAACTTACAGGCCCGGTGGGCTTGTAAGGTAAAAAGTTAAGCGTGAAGACTGATTGTGGCAGGGTAACTTCAGAGGGATCGCGAAACAATGTTTTGATTAATCGCAATTAACTTCTCCCTGTGAGCTCCCTGAAAGATAAGTCACTTCTCCCTCAATTTAAAAGTAGTGAGAGCCCTGCTATATGTAACTAATGTCAGTAGTTTGCAAGTGTATCTTTAAGAATTTTACATTTATTATTCTCATCGTCGACCCCAGGGGATACCAGGTCTGTATCTCCCCTTGGGATGCAGACACGATTTAGCGTCTCCATTTTTTAGATTTTTGTGTGTTTATTTCTCCATTTCAGGAGTCACGTTCAAACAGACGCCTGATATAAGTATTAGGTACTGGGACCATACCGAACCGAGAAAGACAACAAAAACATTGAACACCGAAATTTACAAATCTCCAGTTGTAGCATAGCAACTCTTATCACATGTATGCAACTACAAGGTACAATTTTGTGCGTTTAAAGGCGACGCACAAAATCTCCCCCTTAGAAGAGTTGGTAGGGGGGAGATCTCCCCCCTAGCAGTTCCCAGAGGTTAACATGTATGTGAATATACAAACTCGTGCTGCGCGAGAATTGTAAATCAAAACAAATAACCGAGCAGATGTCACGGTAGGATATTATTGGGAGATTTATTGATGGAAATTCGGGGTTTTTATACCATTAACCGAAATTTTAGTAACAAAAAATAGCCACAAATTCCTTTCAATGTCCCGACATTACATATTTAAATAGAAACAAGCCAAGCACTTTACATGACTATTAAATATCGAAACAAGACTCGTTACAAGTTGACTGTTTTATTTTGTTTTGTTTTATTCTCTTCTATTGTTCGACTGCAAAAAAGTATTTACCAGTCTCTCTTTCTTTGTTTCGTAATCTTGAATGTATACTTTTCTTCTTTAGTGTTACATTCTGTGCTGTCATACGCAGTGAGTTTCTGTCTCAAAAAGTATTTATTTATACCGTTGACAGTTTTGATTACTTCCACGTTGCACGCACGCTCGAAATATATTTCCGGTTCCGGAAATTTGGGGTATTTTGTTTGTTTTTATAAAAACCAACCACGAAAATAAAATCGAAACGCAACGCAACGAAACGAAATACATCGAAACGGAACAGAACACAACGAAATGAAACGAAACGAAATTAAGAATAAATAAAGTGCTATATAGGCCCTAATCCAAACTTCCATGTTGGATGTAATTCGAGTGCAGTGGCGTAACTTCCATTGAGGCAACCAAAGCAGTTGCCTCACAGGCACTTGTTTCATTCAAACAATATATGCCCCCTCCTCTTCCTTACTTCAAGGTAAACATCTGCCCTTTTCCCCTTCCCCACTTCGCCTCAATATGTTTCGCTTATTTGTGATCCTTTCGCTGACCCAATTATATTGTTACACTCCCGAGATATTTCTCTTTTCGACTGCCACATTTAAATATACCTACCGGGCCCTCCTCAGACGAATTGGACAAGAATAGTCAGCGAACGTGGCTTAGTGAAAATTTCAATCATTGAAACGGATGTAAATTGTAATTGTAATGGTATACTTTCATTAATGTGCATGCTCTATTTCATATGTATATGTATATGTATTATAATTGTTATGTAATTTCAAGGAGAAGACTTCATAAGTTGGTAAAACTTGTGTCTTATCCTTTTTGTCTCTATGAGCAAATAACATTGTTATAAACTAAGCTATGTATTTGTCTATAGCAAATCACTTAGACCTACATATTTCATAAACAAATAAATTAGTTTGGCTTGTGGCCCACTAAACTCATGGGCCCCGTCTGCCCCCACCCCGTCAGTGGGCCTGGCTGCGCACCCCAGACCACCTACCTCGGTAATATTTGACCCCAAGCTACGCCCATAGGGTTTCATTCTACTTGTATACCACCGCTCCGAACAAGAGGTAAATGGTTTATCTACCCGTCAGAATCTGTCTTTTTCTTCCTCCATCTTCCCGTTACACTTATGCATGGTAATTTTCTTTATTAAGAAGAACTAGAAAAAAGATCTTTGTTTTTGTTTTTTTGTTTGTTTGTTTTTGCTTTGGTACAAAACTTCAGGATCGAGTACACCAATGGTCGGATATCCAATTCCTTTTTGGGTGTTAAGTGTGTTTTGCCATTCGCTGGTTTAGTCACGTAACGATATCGGTGGCATAATGGTTAGCGTGTTCACCTCGAGTGTGGTAGGTCGTGGGTTCGAGCCCGGGTCGGGTCAAACCAAAGACTATACATTTGGTATTTGTTTTCTCCGCTAAGCACGCAGCATTAAGGAGAAAGAGCAAAGACTGGTTGGCTCGGAATCAGGATAATGTGTCCGAGTGGGGCGACGTGTCTATCAGCGGACTGTTGTCGCAGTGAGCTAGCACTATAAACATACAACTCAACGTGTTGGTCTAGTACAAAGCGGACCTCATCATCATCTCATTGAAAATTAACTTGTTCTCGCCATGATATAGCTGAAAAATTGCTGAATTAGCGTTAAACAACAATCACTCACTCACCCCCTATATCCACCCTTTGGGATAAATATATCAAATTCAGTGCTCACAACTCGTTTCTGGAATAACCTTCATCAGGTTCGCTCAGCTCCGAAATATTGGAAAGACAAATAATTTAAAAGTCTAAACAGTATAGCAAAATCGGGATTCCTGTGTTGGGGAAAAAAAGGGGGGGGGGAGTAATTAAAAGTATATACGATATATTGGTTAGATGAGGTATTTTGCATATGATTGAAACATTTGTATTCAGATATGTTATAGACCAAACGTTAATGTAAAAATAGAGATGTTTATGTACCAATTCAACATTTGTCAGCTCTACTTTATTATTTTTTGTAATATTTTTATCCTATTTTTAGTACCAGTGAGTTTTAGTCAGAAAACTAAAGAAGTTATATATCTGTATTAGTTGACATATTATTATTTTAAGATAAAATAAAAAAATTGACGAATAACAAGGGACCGATCCATTTTTTTATTTTTTTATTTGATGTCTCGACGGAATATTATACAATTACAGACTTTTGTAGAAGTGAATATGAGTTTTTATTGACCTGTAAATTGATATTGACCGAAGCCGAAGAATGAGGTCAATATTGGTTTTGCATGTCAATAACAACTCTTATTACATAATGATTTTATTTAAACAATGTTATTGGCTATCATGCTATGCTGTCACCTGACATTCCGTAAAATTTGATATTGTTTGATTAAAACTCGTATTGACTTTGTTTCACTTTCGTTTTCTAACGAAATCTATAAAAAGAATCTTAAATTTCATTTTAATGTAATAAAACAATAAACAGTCTTTTGTATCGGTCAATACGAGTTTTTATGGACCTTCGAAATCAATATCGTTTTTAAGGTCCATAAAAACTCGTATTGACCTCAACAAAAGACTATAATTGTATAATATACTGATACAAAAGACTGTAATTGTTTTATTACATACAATAATGCTCATGACGCCATCTAGTGAATATTACTTCCAGCAGGTGAATACCATTATTTATTATATGACTTCAGATTTCTGATTTGCTGACGTCCCTAGTAACGTTGTTTGATAATATACAATTGATGACTTTCGATGAGGCACAGGCGCTTGTGTAGAGTCAAAAATATGCTCGCTATGTACCTAAAATACCACAAGGCCGGACTCACTCCTAATACCCCTGTCACTTCAATCGCTATTTCCCCTGTCAAAATGTCGATAGGATGCAAATCGCTTACTAATTTGCGTAGTAAAATGATTTTTCTTCAAGGAAAACCCGTTTTGTATATCTTCCTACAATCTACACCCCCATACTGACAGATAATCCTCAGATTTTGCTGGCAATGGACATCTAAGTGGCAGCAACGCGAAAGTAGGTCACGTGCGACATATTTCCGCCTTTCAGTCGTTCTCGGGTTTTATCATTGCCTTACGAAACATACCTGAGAAGTTCAGAAAGAAAAGTTCGGGAAATGTAATTATATATCAGTATTGTTACTGTATAATTATAATGTTTTTTAAATACAATTATTTCCTATGCCTTATTTTTAGTATTATTTGCATACCAAGAAGCACTGAAGTTTTCATTCATTTTGTCAGTCATATTTTGGCGCCTTGTAATGTTTCTAGTGTTTAGTAATTATATATGATAAAACCCGAGAACGACCGAAAGGCGGAAATATGTCGCACGTGATCTACTTTCGCTTTGCTGCCACTTAGGTGTCCATTGTCAACCAAATCTGAGGATTATCTGTCAGTTCGGGGGTGTAGATGGTAGGAAGATATAAAAAACGGGTTTTCCTTGAAGAAAAATCATTTCACTACGCAAATTAGTGAGCGATTTGCGTCCTATCGACATTTTGACAGGGGAAATAGCGATCGAAGTGACAGGGGTAGTAGGAGTGAGTCCGGCCTTGTGGTATTTTAGGTACATAGCGAGCATATTTTTGACTCTACACAAGCGCCTGTGGATGAGGTGAAGGATTGATCAACCCATGGAACATGATATTCACCAAGGCATCCGAAGTGAATATCATGTTCCATGGGTTGATCAATCCTTGTATTCACCGAAATTGAAAGTCATTATCTGTTTTATTATAAGACATGAACTCAAATTTGAATTAACACCAAACAGCGCCGACTTTGTTCCCCAGACACCCGGCCTGTCTGCCCAACGTCTGCCATTATTAATTTAATTGTGTACCGAAAGTAATTAGTAAGAACGCATCTGATTAGTTGATGACAAAACTTAACCCGATGATGACTGGCTACTATTTTTAAGAGGGTACCTGTAAAGTGCGAAACGAAACCGATCGAAACGAAACGAAACGAAACGAAACGAAGCGAATATTTTCCAAAACGAAATGTAATGGGGAAAAAAATGAAAAATTCAATATGGCATGAAGACTAAGAGGGCACTCGTCGCAACTTCGGCTGATTCCGTACCTTCATCAAACCTCGTCCGTATTACGATAGCTCCCATTGGAACTACTTTCGGAAATCTTCAATGAAGGAGGTATTAAAATAATTTCACTTTCGAATATTCGTCCAATAATAATATATTTTCATTCGTCGCAATGTCGTCTGATTCCGTACCTTCATCAAAGACCAATATTTTTCAAAGCAAACTCTATACACTCATCTATTGTTGCCATTTTAGAACTTATTAGCGGTGCGCAATGTTTGATTGAAGTGATACGGTCTTCCGGCGAAGAAATGTGACGCGTAGACGCATATCAAATACCATATTACAGACGAGGTATTGAGGAAGCGAAGCGGACTCACCCGAGGTTTGCCGATTGACTAAGAGGGTTTATAATATATTGATTATCCAAATTTAGAAAAGTTTAATAAAGAAACGCGTTTTGTGCGGGAAAAAAAAGCCGGAAGAAATACCACTGCACTGAAAATCAAAACTTAAATCTGAACACTGAAAGGCACCGACAAACGAGCCTGTGAATAGGGTTTTTGATTATTAGATTATTTGGCAATTTAAGTGATAATTTTATTTACAGGGATAATGTTTCCTGATAATCTGATTCCCAAAGTCATTTCTGATTATTTGAGTATCGCGTTTAGGGAAAAATTAATGATTACTCTGGCAAAACATATGATTATATTAGTGATTATACGATCCCTGGCTACCCCTTACGCAGGGCCTCACAAACTGTTCAACAACTTTTTGAAGTTACCCTGCTGTATCTTTACTGTCGTCGAGAGAAAACAATCAAAGGCGGTAATTTCCTTTGAAGAATGAAACTGAAAAAGTTGTTCAGCGGCTTTGCAATTTCGCACGCCCTTTGAACGATTTTTTTTGCTTTTTAAGTCACGTACATCTTCGGCCCTTCAGTTTTATTCTGAATCCCAAGGCAGAGCTAATGGACGAAACTGCAATTGACGATTACAGTTCGGTAAGAATATGTCTAAATGCAAATATACCTACATGTACTTTCCTCTTTATAAACAGATGGTGTTAAGGGAAGAAACCGTCTTTAATGAGGGGGAGGGGGATACCGATCCAGAAGCACTCCACCACGGGATCCACCTTTTAATGGTTATTTGATACAAAATACCACACTCTCAATGTGGATTTTGTGCAGTGTCTGAAAAATGATATTTCCTAGTATACGGCGCAGTTTTCAGAAGAGAAAATATGTGATATTTCTTAATATAGGCGAAATTCTCGAAAAGGGGGTCCACGAATCGAGTGTTTGTGATACGGGCGTATATAGATTTCCTAATTTCCACATTTTTAAGCAATTCCCATTCCAAATTCCCTACAATTAGGACCATTTTTTTCAATTCTCAATTAATTTAACAATTCCTTTTTGCCTTTTCAATTCCATTATCCTTCAATATTTGCCACATGTTCCCCATTTCCCGAAATCTTTACCTCTTTCCCATTTCCCTCAAACCGTGCCATCTTTCCCTTTTATCCGTCCGTTCGTTCGTCTTCGCCGACATATTTTACATCAACATTTATTTATAATTCAGCCGATGGTTTAGTATACCCCTCCACACTAAGTGGCGAGGTAATATGTGATACCCTTCGTTTGGTTTGATGTGTATGTGTCCGTCCATCCCTTTGTCCGCCCCCAATGGTTTCCAGATATAACTTGAGAACGGATTTCAAATTTTGTACTGTTGTTTGGTACCATAAAATACAGACCAAATTCGAATTTCAGTGTGATCAGATAATTGGTTCAAAAGTTGTGACAGTTTGAAGACTGAAAATATGTGAAACGTGGCGGGGTATGAAGATCCAAGGCAAACAGTTTTTAATATGCTACACTGGGGATGAACTTTTAATTAAATACAATTAGTTCAAAGATATCATTTTTACTAAACCCACTGTCAAAAGAGGGTATCTGTAAAGTGCGAAACGAAATAGAAACGAAACCGAACGAAACGAAACGAAATCAAACAAAACGAAACGAAACCGAACGAAACGAAACCGATCGAAACGAAACGAAACGAAATGTAACGTCGTTTCGTTTCGTTTCTATTTCGTTTCGCACTTTACAGGTACCCTTTTTAAGATAATTGGGAAACACCATTTCTATTTTAAGGTGTCTGAAGCTTTGGAATATTATGTTCACCTCTCGTGACTTTTTGCGCGGTGATTAGACATTATCTGAAGTCGTATAAATAAATAATTAAGTTTATCGTTAAAGGATAAACGGATTTAATAAAAGTGAACTTAGTCTTAACCTAAGTTTTAGAATTTTGGAAATCCGAAGACCGGATTGTCTCCGGATTGCGAATGTCATTTATACAATCTGCGACGTCACACATTCCCAGCATCCAATTTTCGACAACAGACACATTGTCAGCAAAAAATTTACAAAACAAATTTAAATCGATTTGAATCCACCACCATCAACGAAATGAAACCTCCAAAAAGGCAGAGGAAACAATCTGCAAAATCACAGATGACACAAGGATTGGGACCAAAACGACAAAAAACTTCAAACAGACAGCAGAGACAAGAAACAGATAGCTACAACGTGCCTCCAGTGGTATGACGTAGTAACGCCAGAACTTTTACCGACATACAAACACACAATGATGGTAACAATCGTCAGAATGACACGAGCATGAACGCACCGACACCGTCTACATCAGGATGGCCCGGAAGAAACCCTTCACACACTCAGACCATGCATGATGCACGGACACATGGTCACATCAGTGCGGAAAGTTCAAGAGAAACCCTTCGCCACGCACAAGTTAGTGGCACCGAGACTCGTCCAGTGAACCCAGCACAAAATACAGACCATGAATTGATTTACCAAAGGGCAGCCGTTTCACAACCGAGCATGCAAAATGATGTCTCCATGGCGCCTATCAGTACCAGAGCACAGTATACTGCAGATCCACGCAGCCAGTCCAATGGTACGTTACAACAAGGTACAAATTTAGAGTTTTCTGGGGATTCTCGGGGTTTGATGGGAATGGGTGTTGTACATGAGAGCCAAATGCCAACATTTACACCTAGTTTCACTGACCCGATTAGCGCTCACATTCCATTAAAAATTAAGGAGAAAATTTGGGCAGGGGAATATATTGATTTGTATGTCCTCCTAAAGTCGGTCCGAGAGCTCGCAACTGACTCTCAACTTAGCGGCGACCTTTCCATAAAGGGTGGTCAGTTGACAGTCACACAGCCAAAAATCGCAGCAATTTCCAACATACATGTATGGACATCGGCCTTTATGATATTTATGGGTGTTATGCTCGAAAACAAAGGCCAGGAATATCTGAAATACATGTTTAATGTACGCCTTGCGGCCTCACGGGGATCAGGTACGGGTTGGGCCGCATATGACGAACAATATCGTCTTCGCAAAGCTAGATATCCTCACACTCCATGGAGTGACATCGATATGGAGCTATGGCTTTTACACGTCTCCACCCCTGCTAAATACGCACACTTTGACAATGCAAATGTGAGCCAGAAGTTAGAGAGCAAAAAACGAGCCCTTTCTTGCAGACTTCAAAAGGGGGAAAACCCCTCAAAGCCAAAAAGGCAACACCCAGCGTGGATTTCGATCCTGCTGGAACTTCAACAAAGGTAAATGTTCATACGGACAACAATGTAGATATGCACACAAATGTTCAAATTGCGCAGGGGACCATCCCTTCAAGTTCTGTAATAACAAATAACTCGTACCTTTATTCACTTGGTAGCTCCCCTATTTGTGTGCACGAGGTTGAGAAATCTTTGTCTTTTTACCCGTTCGGGAATGTAAAAACAGAATTAATTCAGGGGCTAAAACATGGATTTAAATTACAATACAATGGACCTAGGTTACCAGTTCAGTCAAAAAATTCGAGAAGTGTTTCGCAAAACCCAGATTTAGTACTAGAAAAGATATTTAAAGAAATTGATCTAGGCAGAGTGGCTGGCCCATTCGATTATCCTCCAATGCCTACCTTTAGGGTATCTCCAATTTTTCTCGTAAGAAAGAAGAACGGCGATTTTCGACTGATCCATAATCTTTCATACCCAACCCAGTATTCGGTCAATGATTTCATTGATCCAGAGTTTTGCACCGTAAGATATTCAGGCATTGACGATGCCATAGACATGATCAACAGAATAGGTAAAGGGGGGAAGTTGGCAAAAACTGACATTAAGAGTGCATTTCGAGTCTCCCCATCTGACTTCGATCAACTAGGTTTTTCTTTCGATAACAAATTCTACTTTGATAAATGCCTCCCATTTGGTGCTTCGATAAGTTGCTCACTCTTCGAAAAATTTTCAACAGCATTACACTGGTTTACGGAGCAAAAGACTGGTAATAAAGATATTTTGCACTATTTGGATGATTTTCTCTTTGGCGCAGAAGCTGATAGCCCGAAATGTCAATTCACATTACAAACTTTTCGGGATATATGTAAATTATGAGGGGTTCCTGTAGCCGAAGATAAAACTGTAGAGCCGACAGAAATCTTAACATTCCTAGGCATTGAGTTCGACACGTTAGCGATGGAACTGCGGTTGCCAAACGAAAAACTCGTTGAATTGAAGCATACTCTCGAATTATTCGTCCAGTCCAAAAAGGTCACATTATGACAATTACAATCCTTAATAGGGTTGCTTAATTTCGCGTGTCAATTCGTGTCACCGGGTAGGGCGTTTTGCAGGAGACTTATTGATGCGACATGTAATATAAGAAAACCTCATCATATAATTCACGTGTCAAAATCAATGCGAGAAGATATTAAAGTCTGGTTAACCTTTTTGTCAGAATATAATGGGGTAACCGTTATCACTGATAATGCATGGGCTTCAAATGAAACCCTAGAATTGTTCACCGACAGCGCTGGTGGTCAAAACAGAGGGTTTGGTATTTATTTTCAAGGAAAATGGGCGCAAAAATGCTGGCCCAAATTATGGGAAGAAATGGGCTTTCTTAAGGACATTACATTTCTCGAGTTATTTCCGGTTGTTGTTGCACTGTGTATCTGGGGGGAACAGTTAAAACACAAGAAAATTATTTTTAACATAGACAACCAATCTGTGGTTCACATTATTAATACAAAGTCTTCAAAATCTGTTAGAGTTATGTCCCTTGTAAGGTATCTTGTTTTGTCACCCTTACAATATAATATTATGATCAAAGCTTTACATATTTCTGGAATTTCAAATAAAATTGCTGATTCTTTATCTCGTTGTGATTGGCAGCATTTCCGGAACCTTTGTCCAGAGGCAGACCAACGAGGCACCGAAATACCAGACCATCTCTGGAAACTTTAACAACTGAAATTGATTCATTGGTGAACGCTTCAATGGCAGATTCTACGTGGAAAACATACAAAACGGCAGTCGAATCTTTTCAATCATTTCGCAAATTGTATAATTTACAAGATACTTGGCCCGCCCCTCTATATGATTTGTTATTCTACATTGCATACATGTCTCACACAGGCTTGTCAGCCAGTACTATTACTACTTACATTTCCGGTATAAGTACAATGCATAAATTAAATGGTCACACGGACAATACGAAATCGTTTTTGGTTACCAAAATACTCGAGGGTTCAAAACGGAAAAACTCCCTGAAAGCTGACTTGCGTCTACCAGTCTCAAGAATTTATTAAAACGATTAATTCAATCGCTCCCCTTTGTTTGTACGTCAGTATATGAATCCACTATGTTCGCAAGCGCGTTCAGTTTGTGTTTTTTCGGACTTCTCCGCGTTGGTGAAATAACTAGTCAAAGTAAAGGTCGAGCCGGGAAGCACGTCATTCACATATCCGACATAAAACTTGTTCGCAAACAAGACTCCGTTGACTTACATTTAATGATACGTAGTTCCAAAACAGATCAACACTCACATAGTACCACATTGATTATTTGTAGTCAAACCGATAACTCCATATGTCCGGTACACCTTCTTAAGGGTTATTTGGAAGTCCGACAACATGCACTCGACTCTAATCTTTATTTGCACTTTGACGGATCAGATCTAACGCGATATCAATTTTCAATCGTCTTACAAAGGGCCTTGTCATTTTGTGAAGTCAAAGGACATTTTCGACCACATTCTTTCAGAATAGGGGCCGCAACAGAGGCTAAACGTTTTGGTATTCATGACGACGTAATAAAAAAATGGGGGCGTTGGACGTCCGATGCTTATACGAAATACATACGATTAGATATCTGAATTATTTATTAAATATCTCGCACGATTTCATTTATATTATAGGTTCCCGCTCTATTTGGATATTGGGATCGAGTATAGTATATTGGGCTGGTACAGAAGTGGTTTCAAGACAAGGGGGACGTCATCTTGGTCTCCATAATGTAGGTTTTCAAGGGTTTTGGTTCGGGAAAAGGGGTATGGTTTGGAAGGAATTAATTCCAAAGATTGAGTTTCTTTTGAGAAGACATCCTCCTCCGAAATTTGTTGTTATACAGCTTGGGTCAAACGATCTTGGCACCGTTAAAGGCTGGCAACTAGCAGAAAACATAATATGCGACATTCTTCGTATACACGCTTTAATGCCAAATACGCTTATTGTATGGTCCGATATATTGCAAAGACGATACTGACACAATGCCAACAATGGCAAATCTATTGAAAAAACTCGTAAACCAAGTAATAAGTATAGGAGGGTGCGCCATAAGGCACTGTAACCTTCGTGCCAGAGAAGTAAATCTTTATCGTAACGACGGCACACATCTGTCCAATTCAGGAACAGACATCTATCTAAACAATATTCAGGGCGCCCTCGAACATTTTATTTCCTCTGGAGGTTCTCATGTTTTCCCTCCAATTCAAGCTTAAATCGAATCGAACACAAGGAGGAGGATGTTGACTCTTCACTAACATTAAACTAAAACAGGGTGGTTGCGTGGCGGTGAGTAGGGCTTACCCCACTCATTTGGCGGGATATGGCAAGATGAAGACGGGACACGTCGGTCCCCACATTTTACGTGAGCTCATATTTTGATTATTTTCTCCTGTGGTACCACAGGGATTTGTATTTTCATGTTCGTAAACGGGGGCCTTCTTTGCATACCAGAGGGGTCGGTTCCTGAATCGGTACCGATTCGGAACTTGGTTTGGACTCTTTGAAATAACCAGAGAGTTCGGGATAGTAAATATTTGCGATCGTATGGGGAACGTGTCCTGTAGATCTCTCTAAGTTCCATAGAGGATTGTAGCTTTCGCTGTCACCTGCGAAGCACGGGCTAGCCCAAAATATCGAAATCGGCGGTCTGTCTTCTTCATCTTGCCATCTGGCGCTCACGCAATTTAATACTGTGGCCGTATTTTTCCAATCAACATTAGTATTGTTTAATTTCCAGACAATGAATCTTTGATTAATAAGTATTATTATATGACTTCAGATAATGTCTTTTCTGATTGGCTGACGCCCCTAGTAACGTTCTTTAATAAAACGTTATAATCACCGCGCAAAAAGTCACCAGAGGTGAATATAACATTCCAACGTCTTGCACCATACGAAATCAAATAAAACGTCGTGATAAAAGCTTATTTTAAGGGTAAAATCAACATATAAAATGTGTCATATAATAAAACAATTAATGACTTTTCAATTCGATGGATACCAGGATTTATTAACCCAAGAATAATATATTTACCTTGGCCATCCGACCTCGGTAAATATAATATTCCTGGTTTAATAAATTCTTGTATCCACCTCATTAAAAGTCATTAATTGTATATTATCCCCGGTTTGAAAATTATAACAGCTTTTGATTGGTTAAAAGCCGGATATAAAAAACCCAGATTCCCGGGTGTTGCTAGGCCATATTACCGGGTTTATCTAGCCATTTAACCGGCAATCAAATGTTGTTATCATTTTCAAAACGGGGATAATATGACTTAAAGCTCGCGACGTTGCGCTCCAAAATCAAATTTAGTTAATTTTGGCTATATATTGAATATAAAGCCGTTACTTTGATCAACTATAGGGTACTACCTTTGGTAGAACCCTATACTGGGTAAAAAACACTCCAAACTTTCATATTTTTTACTTATTCTTTCAAAAAACAAAGAAAACGTGCGCGCCACTTTTAAGTGGGCCGTCGGGGTCCAAAATGTCTTATTTTTGACTATAACCGGGAATAAATTCGTTATCTACGTTCCTATCCGTAGATATGGATATTTTAACACCCTTCAGTAGCATGTACACCCTTCGGCTGCGCCTCAAGATGTACTTGGCTACTTCAGGGTGTTAAAATCTCCATATCTACGGATAGGAACGTAAATAACTTATATTATTCTACTTAAATAGAAATTCGATTGGTCGAAACAATCCCACGTGACATTTATCAAAACATCGTATTTCCCTCTCAACAACATCGTATTCCCCTCTCAACAATATCGTATTTCCCTTATTCGAAATTCGAGATGTTACGAAATAATAATTTTGTAAACAAAGATGGCCGAAAGATTTCATTTGGCAGAATTCACCAAAATGTTGGCCTGGTGGAATAAAACATTCATTTCCCTTGCATAAGGGAGATATGCAAATTTGTTCACCCTCGAAATAGTCATATTTCCCTCGGGCGTTGCCCTCGGGAAATATGACTTTTCTCGGGTGAACAAATCTCCATATCTCCCTTATGCAAGGGAAATAAATGTATAATATTCACTGAATGACATCATAAGCATTATTGTATTAATAAATAATTACATTACTTCCGTTTTTCATTGAAATGTTACAATATGATTGGTTATGAAGTGGTCACATGATTATAAAAGAGATGTTTCACATCCCAATGAAACTCAAATCCGAACTTGCACGTGCCTCCACGACGACGTCAGGTGTAAACAATCAATGGCGTAGTAATTTCCAACAGCAAATAATCTAACACAAATAAAATTCACAACGAAAAATTCAACTATATTAAATGTTGGTGTGATTTAAATATAATTATAAGAATTGAATGCATTCTTTTGAAGTTTTATTGGGGTATGAAAGCGTTGATCGAACTACATTTTCAACATACCGCGCTTCATTGAAAATGTACTTCGGTCAACGCTTTCATACCCCAATGAAACTTCAAAAGAATGCATTCAATTCTTAAAACAAATACAGTCTTTTGTATCAGTGAATATGAGTTTTTATTGACATGCAAAACCAATATTGGCCTCATTCTTCGGCTTTGGTCAATATCATTTTACAGGTCAATAAAAGTTCTTATTGACTTTTAGACTTTACTTAGCTAAAGTACGGATGCTTATAGTCATTATGTAATAATATTCTTTTCACAACAAATACGGGCCGTTTTTTTTCGCGACAACTTCTTACTTATCAAACATGTTCTTTCTGTTTTAATTTCACAATATATTAGTCTACTAAGGGACCCTTTTTATTTGCCAAAACCAGAGATGACATAATCCAACAAAAAAAAGCAGGTCCCGGGTGGCTCATTGAGTTAGGTAGTTGGATTACCTAACAACTCATACAAGCATATCACCAATACGGCGTGGGTTCGCGCCCGGCTTTGTAAATTACAAAAAGGGTGCACTCGACTCGCAACCGCAAGTGATAAAGTTTACCAGTTGCTTACCCATGGTCGGTGGTTCTCTCCGGGTACTCAGGCTTCTTCCACCAAAAACTGGTCGCCATGATATAGCTGAAATATTGCTGAAAGTGGCATTAAAACACCAAAAATCAAATCAAAATCAAATAAAAAAAAACAGCCCCACATAGGGGAAATAAAAAAATACTGATCCCTACTTACTACTGATAGAAGTATACTTCTTCCATACTTTATATTGAGGGCCGTTTGGTTGTGATCGTATGGTAGCTGGATTTATAGCTACCTATGCAATCAGTGCATATGACCACTAACATTTTGAGTTCGAATCTCGCTCAGGCGAGGTGTACTCGATACAACATTATGTGATAAAGTTTGTCAGTGACTTACGACAGGTCGGTGGTTATCTCCGCCAATAAAACTGACCACCACGATATAACTGAAATATTTTTGAAGTGGCATTAAACACCTTAAGCCTACCCCTAACCCTCAATACTTTATTCGCGGTCCGTCGTGGCCGTGATCGTATGGTAGTTGGAAATACAACTACCTATGCAGTCGGTGCTTTTCACCACTGATGTTGTGGGTTCGACTCCCGCTCAGGGCGAAGGGTACAACATTATGTGATAACGTTTGTCAGTGACTTGCGCCAGGTCGGTGGATTTCTCCGAATACTCCGTTTTCCTCCACCAATAAAACTGACCGCCACGATATAAGTGAAATATTGTTGAAGTGGCATTAAACACCATACGCTTAACCCGTAATCCTCAATACTCTATTCACTCAAGACGCACAGACAATGTGTAACATGAGGCAAACAAAATAGACAATATAATATATAACATGACGGTATACATTATATGTTTCATTGTATACGATCTGTTAGTTTTGCCAAATATGACTGTATGGCAGTGACGTGAATGAATGGATTTAAAAAATAGTAGTTCTATTTTTCTTTAATGATTTTGTTAAGCAATTACATGTTATCTGTTGAACAATTGCCATGACGTGTATGAGTCACGCTTGGCTTTAAAACATATATATGATAAAATCAAAAAGACAGAGATTATTAAACCTGTCCATGTGGTGCTGTCTCGCATATACAACCCTTTAACCTTGTATATTTGATAAATGGGGTTAGGCAAACACAAATTTAAAAAGGAGGTGACGAGATAGTTATAAATAGTCCGTTTCTACATTTTGGTTATATGTAAGAATAATTTTAAAGAACGAAAAATATTTACTCGGCGATAAAATATATGTATGTCTTTGTGGAATATTTTGTAAATAATAAATGAATTTATTCCCTTTAGAAATGTTAAATATAGAGGATACATAATGCAAATAATATATATATATATATATATATATATATAATGCATGCATTCAAGTTTTTTGAAAGAAAATTAAAAGATTAATTTTCAAAAAAGAAATTTTCTTTATTCCTGAGGAAATCGAATGTTTTTCCCTTTATGTTACTTTTTTCTGTTCGGCATATCAAGAGGTTTAATGAGAAACACAATTTTTGAAATTTTTTAATGAAAATGAAATGAAAAGATATTAACAACTTTGAGAGTTTAATATTACAAATATTACAACCGAATTCGCACAACACCAGAAGTACACAATTATTTCAATCACTGTCATTGATGTTTGTTTGTTTGATGGTGTTTAACGCTACTTTCAAAAATATTTCAGTTATATTGTGGCGGTCAGTTTTATTGGTGGAGGAAACCGAAGGACCGGGAGAAAACCATCGACCTGTCGCAAGTCACTGGCAATCGTTATCACATAATGGTATACACCTCTCCCTGATTGAGATTCAAACTCACACACGTCAGTGGTGATAGGCACTGATTGCATAGGTAGTTGTAAATCCAACTGCCATACGATCACGGCCACGACGTTCCCCCTCACCTCCCCCACTGCCATTGCATTAGAATTCAAAATTGTATAATAAGTTTATTCGTTGTTGATGTTATTAACGTTTTTCAATAATTTTGGTAATACGTTTTTATTATCGTCTTTAAATATTTGTATTGAATAGAATTTTGAAAGACAATGGCACACAAACCACCCATGTGTGACCATCGTCTAAGGTCTGTGTAACATGAAACAAAGTTACAAGAATTCAGTTATTGACTACGTGAGAAAAACCTTACTGGATATGGCGTAGATTCATTTCTTTTGTTCAATTCTTATACCTGCGATTTACGTTGTGGACAACGGACATTACCTGTTAACGGACAAAACAGAGAAATGTGTTTTGTTTTTTTTCTAGAATAAACTATTTAACATGAATGGTCCGAAGATAAAAAAATGAGATAGAAATGAAAGTGGTTTAATTATTAACAACGATCCACACAAATGATCACCATACAAGACTATGGAACTTACTGATTTTTCCCGCCGAAAAGGTATAGTATTTTGTTACTGAGTGATCATGTTTTGTGTTAGAGCACAGGTGCTCGTGGCACGGAATTACCCCCCCCCCCCCTTTTTTTTTCTAACTTTCTGTTTACATATTTATTTTCAAAAAAAATTCTTTATTTCTTTATTATTTCATCTCTTTTTCCTTATTTTAACTTGTTCGTGTCAATATTCATACAATCCTATTTTAACAGCAACTTACATGTTTCGATCCTATATATACTAATTAAAGAAAAGGGGGGGGGGGGTTAATTCCGTGCCACGAGCGCACATGTGTTAGAGGTATCGATTTTGTCTCTGTATAAACTGTATACATATACTAAACTTCTATATCGACAAAATAAATAAATGTATGTACATTTTGTATGGAGTTATTTTGATAAATGTGGGGGCGATATTGACGGGGGCGATTTTGCAGTGGGGCGATTTGACTTGCATTTACTACAAAGTCTAGATAGATAACGTAACCCTCATTCCGCTTGTGCTCCAGTTAGGGTTGCGAATCTGTCCCATTCAACGTATGGGAGCAAATTAAAATTTTCGTTAATTTATATTTCAGCTTTCTTTTTGCATATCTGGTCATAACTTATTATTCTCTACAATTTTTAAGTAATGGCGATACGAAATAAGTGCTACAATAACTGTTTCTACCTTCACGGTCGATTTAGTATTCGAAAATTGTTTCTTGTCCGTCATGGCACCTTACGTATACTCTCGTGATGGGCGGAGCCTATCCATATATGGGTCTGAATGCCAAATATAAAAAACTTACTACATGTTTTACTACGATTGATCCAAATAAGGATATCTCCAAAACGAGGCAAGTGCACGTGAAATAGCAACTTGTAAACAAAATGTCGGACAGAAAGAAGATTTCATTCATTCAAATTTTCAGATGGATGTAAGTCTACCATGAATTGATGCAGCATTTACTTAACACCTCAAGCTTTACCTAAATATATTTATCTTTCACCCCCGTTAATTTTTCCAACCACTTACAACGGAATTAGGACAAAAAACCGCCCGGTGTGAATCACTCCGGGCGCTGCTCCCATACGTTGAATGGGACCGATTCGTAACCCTCGCTGGGAGCAAAACCGAACTGAGGGTTACCTTATCGTATCTATACAAAGTCAAGAAATTCTGAATAGACCAGTTTTTGTGCTAGAAATTCTGAACAGAGTCTTAACATTACTGAAAATTTTGAACAGGTCTGAAGAGAGTGAACATTACTGACAATTCTGAAAAATCTATGAACAGAGTCTGAACATTCTGAAAATTCTGAACAGAGTCTGAACATTACTAAAAATTCTGAAAAAGTCTGAACAGTCTGAAAATTCTGAACAGATTCTCAACAGAGTTTGAACATTACTGAATATTCTGAACATTGTCTGAACAGAGTCTGAACAATGTCTGAAAAGTCTGAACACTCATTTTCTTCATTACTATTCAACATGTGACAAATTAATCGTTATTAATGGCTTAATAAATACAATTCGTATGTTTTTCTTTCACGTGATTTTCATTTTTTTTTACTTGAAATTTAATATGTGCCTTATGGTCCTTTGTGCACAAAGGAGGTCCTTTGCGGTGTTTATAGAGACCGTATGCACATAGGGTAATGATTCCTATAACCTCAAGCTTGTTTGTTGGGGTTAGGGAGGGGGTATATATAAATATAAAACAACAAGCTATACTCTAGTTATGGAAAAGGTGTGTACATTGATCAATGAAGGAATCACAAATAGTAGAAAATAGATAGCCATTGCATGATTGCCTTTTTTTAAATAGAAAGATCTCCATACATTTAAAAAAAAAATAATACAAAGTAGTATTATAGTAGACCAAATATATTATAATATAAATTTCAAAAACAAAAAACAAAAATAACAAAGCAAATCGATGTAAGAATTGTAGGTCTTTGACCCCCTCCATGCTTGTACAGAAATTTATGTTGCAGCTAAAACAAAATTTTTTTTTAACATATTTGATGGATTTAATGCTAATAATATGCTGAAATATTGAAAAGAAACAATGTTTCAATTTATACATTTTTTTTTCTCAGAACAAAGTTATTATGTGAATCAAGGATTTGCATAGTATACTATACAAATCTTTGTGTGAATCAAAAAGATTAAAATAATTGTATTGACCTATCATACAACAGTATGGCATTAATTGCCAATTGATCAACATGCGTGCAATTTAAATCTATTAGAGAGGTGTCATATCTCTGCATGGATGAATCTTACTTCTTACAAACTTCTAGGAATATCATTGGGTTAAAGTTATCACATGTAAATCGTGTATATTCAATACACGGTCAGTAAATTTTTAATACATGGTTAGTATAAGTGATTAACGATGGTTGTTTTTAAAACGAGAGGACGTTTCTCACTCATCTCTCATCGAAGAGCGAAGGCAAAGCCCTGAGATGAGAGATGAGAGATGACTGAGAAACGTCCTCGAGTTTAAAAAACATCTTTAATATAAGTTATGGCCATAAATCAAGTGTAGGATATTGAGGCATCCTATATCTATGTACAAACAAATCACAATGAAAGTATTTAAAACTATATAAACAAATTCAAATAACCATCTCTTGATCCATTTAAAAGGAAATAAAAACTATATAATGTTATTTTAGATGATCAAAGTTAATGCAATTTGCCACCTTTTTTATTACAATTTTTTTTAAAAGACAACATTTTTAACAATTTTTGTATAAAAGTTAAATAAGTTAACCATTGAATGCTTTAAAAACAAATGTTACTAATCGAATGATTTCTTTTTCTTTCTCTCTAAGCTTTTTTTTTTATATTTTAAGAAATAAATAAGGCACCCATTTTCCATGAAGGAAAATGTTTATAATTGTAGGCATTTATTTATGTCAGTGTTTTTGTAAATATTGTAAAAATTTAGCAGAAGATGAAATTCATTTTCTATTAATTTGAACAACATACAAAGAGGTAGGCAAAAAAATTGATATTTTAGATTTTGACAATTTTGATAAAAATAATAATGTAAAAAGTCCTATTGATCCTCAGTCCTTTAAAGATTTAAAAGCTTTATGCTCTTTTATAAAAGAAGTCCTTGATGTTAGGGCAAATCACACTGCTCAAGTATTAGTGGAATATAACTGAACCTAGGACAGAAAGTCACAAGTGACATTTTTCGACAAATAGGACAAAAGGAATTTGTAAATTGAAAAAATGGTATTGTAATTGATATTTCTGTAGAAGATATATTGGCAATCATTTTAATTTATAAATTAATCAAACAGAATTTGCAGCCATGTAGCAATCAGTAAATGTCAATTATAAAAACATAAAGACTGGATGGCTTTATATGAAGGATAAAAAAAACATTGGGTAATAATGAAAAGTGATCATATAAGGTGATAATTAAACAAAACAATAGTCATTTAATTAACCTGTGTTTTAAGCAAATAATAAATTAAAAAAGTATTAACTTTTATTGTCCCATATACAGGTTAAATGTGTATTGTGACTTTTATTGTCCCATATACAGGTTAAATGTGTATTGTGACTTTTATTGTTATCACATTTTTTAACCCAAAATTAATTGTGACTTCTTGTCCAAGAGGTTTTTCAAACTAAAAAATATTAATTGTGACTTTCTGTCCGTTTACCAACCTAACCACCTTATGTCACACCTCATTCTGTATACATCATATGTCACTTACACCACATTCTGTATACCTCATATGTCACACCTCATTCTCTATATATCATATGTCACTTACATCACATTCTGTATACCTCATATGTCACACCTCATTCTGTATACATCATATGTCACACGTCATTCTGTTTACATCATATGTCACTTACACCTCATTCTGTCTACATCATATGTCACTTACACCTCATTCTGTATACATCAGATGTCACACCTCATTCTGTCTACATCATATGTCACTTACACCTCATTCTGTCTACATCATATGTCACTTACACCTCATTCTGTATACATCATATGTCACTTACACCTCATTCTGTATACATCATATGTCACTTACACCTCATTCTGTATACATCATATGTCACCTACACCTCATTCTGTATACATCATATGTCACTTACACCTCATTCTGTATACATCATATGTCACCTACACCTCATTCTGTATGCATCATATGTCACTTACACCTCATTCTGTCTACATCATATGTCACCTACACCTCATTCTGTATACATCATATGTCACACCTCATTCTATCAACATCATATGTCACACCTCATATTCTGTATACATCATATGTCACACCTCATATTCTGTATACATCATATGTCACACCTCATTCTGTATACATCATGTCACTTACACTTCTTTCTGTATACATCATATGTCACTTACACCTCATTCTGTATACATCATATGTCACTTACACCTCATTCTGTATACATCATATGTCACATCTCATTCTGTATGCATCATGTGTCACTTACACCTCATTCTGTATACATCATATGTCACTTACACCTCATTCTGTATACATCATATGTCACTTACACCTCATTCTGTATACATCATATGTCACCTCATTCTGTATACATCATATGTCACCTCATTCTGTATACATCATATGTCACTTACACCTCATTCTGTATACATCATATGTCACTTACATCTCATTCTGTATGCATCATGTGTCACTTACACCTCATTCTGTATACATCATATGTCACTTACACCTCATTCTGTATACATCATATGTCACTTACACCTCATTCTGTCTACATCATATGTCACTTACACCTCATTCTGTATACATCATATGTCACTTACACTTCATTCTGTCTATATCATGTCACCTACACCTCATTCAGTATCCATCATATGTCACACCTCATTCTATCAACATCATATGTCACACCTCATATTCTGTATACATCATATGTCACACCTCATTCTGTATACATCATGTCACTTACACCTCTTTCTGTATACATCATATGTCACTTACACCTCATTCTGTATACATCATATGTCACTTACACCTCATTCTGTATACATCATATGTCACACCTCATTCTGTATGCATCATGTGTCACTTACACCTCATTCTGTATACATCATATGTCACTTACACCTCATTCTGTATACATCATATGTCACTTACACCTCATTCTGTATACATCATATGTCACTTACATCTCATTCTGTATGCATCATGTGTCACTTACACCTCATTCTGTATACATCATATGTCACTTACACCTCATTCTGTATACATCATATGTCACTTACACCTCATTCTGTCTACATCATATGTCACTTACACCTCATTCTGTATACATCATATGTCACTTACACCTCATTCTGTCTACATCATATGTCACCTACACCTCATTCAGTATCCATCATATGTCACACCTCATTCTATCAACATCATATGTCACACCTCATATTCTGTATACATCATATGTCACACCTCATTCTGTATACATCATGTCACTTACACCTCTTTCTGTATACATCATGTCACTTACACCTCATTCTGTATACATCATATGTCACTTACACCTCATTCTGTATACATCATATGTCACACCTCATTCTGTATGCATCATGTGTCACTTACACCTCATTCTGTATACATCATATGTCACTTACACCTCATTCTGTATACATCATATGTCACTTACACCTCATTCTGTATACATCATATGTCACTTCATTCTGTATACATCATATGTCACTTACATCTCATTCTGTATGCATCATGTGTCACTTACACCTCATTCTGTATACATCATATGTCACTTACACCTCATTCTGTATACATCATATGTCACTTACACCTCATTCTGTATACATCATATGTCACTTACACCTCATTCTGTATACATCATATGTCACTTACACCTCATTCTGTATACATAATATGTCATTTACACCTCATTCTGTATACATTATATGTCACTTACCCCTCATTCTGTATGCATCATATGTCACTTACACCTCATTCTGTATACATCATATGTCATTTACACCTCATTCTGTATACATTATATGTCACTTACCCCTCATTCTGTATACATCATGTGTCACTTACACCTCATTCTGTATACATCATTTGTCACTTCCACCTCATTCTGTATACATCATATGTCACTTACACCTCATTCTGTATACATCATATGTCACACCTCATTCTGTATGCATCATGTGTCACTTACACCTCATTCTGTATACATCATATGTCACACCTCATTCTGTATGCATCATATGTCACACCTCATTCTGTATACATCATATCTCACTTACACCTCATTCTGTATACATCATATGTCACTTACACCTCATTCTGTATACATCATGTGTCACTTACACCTCATTCTGTATACATCATATGTCACTTACACCTCATTCTGTATACATCATATGTCACTTACACCTCATTCTGTATACATCATATGTCACACCTCATTCTGTATGCACCATGTGTCACTTACACCTCATTCTGTATACATCATATGTCACTTACACCTCATTCTGTATACATCATATGTCACACCTCGTTCTGTATACATCATATGTCACTCCTCATTCTGTATACATCATATCTCACTTACACCTCATTCTGTATACATCATATGTCACACCTCATTCTGTATGCATCATGTGTCACTTACACCTCTTTCTGTATACATCATATGTCACACCTCATTGTGTATGTATCATGTGTCACTTACACCTCATTCTGTATACATAATATGGCCCTTACAACTCATTCTGTATACATCATATGTCACTTACACCTCATTCTGTATACATCATATGTCACCTCATTCTGTATACATCATATGTCACCTCATTCTGTATACATCATATATCACTTACACCTCATTCTGTATACATCATATGTCACTTACACCTCATTCTGTATACATCATGTGTCACTTACACCTCTTTCTGTATACATCATGTGTCACTTACTCCTCATTCTGTATACATCATATGTCACTTACACCTCATTCTGTATACATCATATGTCACTTACACCTCATTCTGTATACATCATATGTCACACCTCATTCTGTATAAATCATAGGTCACCTCATTCTGTATACATCATATGCCACTTACACCTCATTCTGTATACATCATATGTCACTTACACCTCATTCTGTATACATCATATGTCACTTACACCTCTTTCGTTATGCATCATATGTCACTTACACCTCATTCTGTATACATCATGTGTCACTTACACCTCATTTTGTATACATCATATGTCACTTACACCTCATTCTGTATACATCATATGTTACTTACATCTCATTCTGTATACATCATCTGTCACTTACACCTCATTCTGTATACATCATATGTCACTTACACCTCATTGTGTATACATCATGTCACTTACACCTCATTCTGTATACATGATATGTCGCACCTCATTCTGTATACATCATAGGTCACCTAATTCTATATACATCATATGTCACCTACACCTCATTCTGTATACATCATATGTCACTTACACCTCTTTCGTTATGCATCACATGTCACTTACACCTCATTCTGTATACATCATGTGTCACTTACACCTCATTCTGTATACATCATATGTCACTTACACCTCATTCTGTATACATCATATGTCACTTACACCTCATTCTGTATACATCATATGTCACTTACACCTCATTCTGTATACATCATATGTCACTTACACCTCATTCTGTATACATCATATGTCACTTACACCTCATTCTGTATACATCATATGTCACTTACACCTCATTCTGTATACATCATATGTCAATTACACCTCATTCTGTATACATCATATGTCACTTACACCTCATTCTGTATACATCATATGTCACTTACACCTCATTGTGTATACATCATATGTCACTTACACCTCATTGTGTATACATCATATGTCACTTACACCTCATCCTGTATACATCATGTGTCACTTACACCTCATTCTGTATACATCATATGTCACTTACACCTCATTCTGTATACATCATATGTCACTTACACCTCATTCTGTATACATCATATGTCACTTACACCTCATTCTGTATACATCATATGTCACCTCATTCTGTTAATTGTGTAGTATTTCTATATGTATATGTACTTGGAACACATATCATTTATATATATGTTTATCCCCGGTTTGAAAATTATAACAACTTTTGATTGGTTAAAACTCCGGGTATAAAAAACCCATATTCCCGGGTGTTGCTAGGCCATATTACCGGGTATAACTAGCCATTTAACCAATCAAATGTTGTTATAATTTTCAAAATGGGGGTAATATGACGTAAAGCTCGCGACGTTGCGCTGCAAAATCAAATTTAGTTAATTTTGACTATATATTGAATATAAAGCTGTTACTTTGATCAACTGTAGGTAGTACCCTACACCGGGCAAAAAACACTCGAAACTTTCATATTATTTACCTATTCTTTCCAAAAACAAAGAAACGTCACTTTTACGGGGGCCGTCGGGGTCCAACATGTCTTATTTTTTACTATAATCGGGGATAAATTCGTTATCTATGTTCCTATCCGTATGCAATTATAATGTAACGCGTATTTTCATTGGCTATCGAGAGCCGTCAAATCTGCAGTTGACAGGCCTGAAGGAATGGTATATTCCTACGCCGAATGCACTTGTTTGTAAACAATATGGCTGACCCAGATATTTCCGACTATGAATTTGACGCTGACGGCCTATTTAGGAGATAACTGTATTGTATTTGAAAATTTCACGGCATCAATTGGAGATTTGATGGTCGCAAATTGAGTGTACTACCGGGTATCCATTCTAATGCAATACTGAACACAAAAATATATTCTTGCATATCCCTGGGTCTAAAAATCACAAAAAGTAAAATTCCGGGAAATATTGTTGAACGACTTTGGCACATAAACAACGTGACGTCATATGAAGACTTCCAGTTTAAAATGTAAAGATCAGACTTTATTTGGCTTCGTGTACGCTTCAATTTAGATAGAATTTAACTAAAATAAGTTTTCAAGGTAGGCATTTTAATTATGTTTGTGCATTGTTGTACATATGACATGTAGGATTTCACGTTTTCAAGATGGCGGATCCTTAAACAACTACATTACTATTTTTATAGCGGAAGAAATTTGAAAAGTGCATATATTTCGTCATTTATTTGTATGTTTTCAAACTAGTGTGTACACGTTGGGAGAATTTCAAAAATAAACCAAACAGTGTTAGAATTAGATCTTTGAGCTGTCAAATTTTTGTTCTTCCCTCGACGGGATTTGAACTCACACCATTGATACACTGCAGCACCAATCGCTTAGCCTGATGTCCAGCGCCCAAAACCAGCCCATGTATGATTAGGCTGATTAACATGTCTCAAGCTGCGTTATCACAAATTGAGCAAAGGAGACCATGAGCCAGGGGGCATAACTCGTCAGTCTCATGCATGATCGACTCGGGTGTTGGGTAGCCTATGTTAGGGTGGTCAAGCCAAAAATTGAAATGCTAATAAATCATCCAATCATAGTTTAATATGACAGTACATACAAAATGGGAAATTTTGGTACAAAAATTATTAAAATCGGTTGAGCTGTTCAAAAGTTATGGCCTTTTCGGTGAGCCAAAAGTGGTCGATTTTCTGTTTTTTGGAAAAATGTAAAAAAAATGACATTTTTGGACCGAAATATATTATTTACGCTACCTAATAGGTTATCATGCTTTCTTCTATAGTAATGTATCCTCCTTATGCTTCAAAAAGAGGTATTATACACACCTGTAGGTGTTATATGAAAAAAATGTCATAGAATTTAAAACATTGAAAATAGCCTTTGGACTTAGTTTTTTTTATTTATGTGTCGGCCGTCTGCTTGTTCAAACTACCAGGTTTGTGGTCAAATATCTTCAAAAACCTTTAACTTGCAAGGCTGAAACTTGCAGCACTGTCCACAAAGTTCCCAGTCTCTAGGTAAAAATATCAAGAATATCATTTATTCAATTAATATATATATTTTTTTAATATTATTTCCTTTGCGCAGGCCTCCATAATTTTAACGTCAAATTTTATTCGAAAAATCAAGCTTTTGGTCATAAAAAATCTGAAAAAAGTACTAGAATTTTTCTGAATACTGATTTTGGTAGGGAAAAGAACCCTCTAACAGGGAACACCTATATTTATCAGCAAAAAAAATTCTCAAATTCTGTAGCGCCAGAATTATAAACTGCAGATTAATATTTTGAGCTCCGTAAAGTGTAAAAATAAATTATTTTAAGGAATTAATTATATTTTGTATGTTCAAATTGATATTTTTATGGTAAACAACCTCAATATCCATACATCAATGAAGTTATTATTACAGTTTGTGTAAAAACTGCCATTTTTTTCTTTGAAAAGGTCAATTTTTTTTGTTCAATCAAAATTTCAGATAATTCCCGAAATTGATACAATTTCAATAATTGTCGAATATTATAATATTAAATGTTCAAGTGTTTGGTATTATTTTGATCCTATAACTGTATACTACAAGGAGAAAACTATCAGCAACCCCAATTCTGACACTGGTATGAACTATGTCCTGGTTCATTAGCCCTCTACCTGGAAATTTAGTAAAAATAATATTTCAATTATGGCTCCGTATTCCATGAAAAGTCTTATTTGGATTATCAGATATGTTCTCTGTACAATTTATAAGCCAGCCTTGAAGTTATTTTATCTTTTAAACATTTAATTAGCACATTTTATACATGATTTTCATTTTTTTGTCTGGGAAAAACCTCAAATTTGACAATTTTAGCTGATTTAAGCGAACAGTTCATGCGATTAGAAAGTCCCAAATTTTCAAAGTTATCATTTTTATTGTCACAAATCAATAAACTGTTATCTTCTACTATTATTCATAATCTTAATTCATAACAGTCTTCAATGTCACTCTCTTTTCCTTTATATACTATAATTTTACATTTGACGACTACAAATATTGCTGTGTCCCAGTTCATGACCAACTTATTCCAAATGAAATCTTTGTGATTTCTTTAAATTGTGTGTTTTGTGATCCTATGCATATCCAATGCATATTTGATTAACTGAATCATAATCAACAGCATCAACTTTCAGAAGTGTCATTTTAATGATTTAAAACTCTTAATGATCTACTGAGATGCCACGATCACACCTGTAAAATAAAAATAAAAATAAACATTTAAAATATGCTATACAGAATAAAAATAAAGAACTAAAAATAATTTATCTTTTCCAGAAATAGTTTATCATACATGTACAAATGAAAAAAGCTTTAATACAATGCACTCTTCGACTAAAAATTATCTTTATGCATATATGCTTGGTGGCAAATAGATTCTATATGAAAAATAGCATTATTCCAGTAATGTTTGCTGCATGCATCATAAATGTTCTGTCATACCAAACACAGTAATGCCAATAATGGTGTAATGAAAAAAATGTAATTAATTAAACTTAGCATATCACATGCACTGCCACTGATTACATTGTATATAGCCAGAATGTTAATACATTCATTAAGCATATATTTCATAAAGCTTCCCTAATAGCACCGAAACATAATAATTATGTTTTATAACAATTTAAATAAATTGTTTCAAAAATGTTGCATGGAAATTCATGTTACTATTTAAAAACAATTGTCCTATGTATTGCTACAATATACACTAGGAACTTAATGAGAAATGCATAAAAATTTTCATGTAGACAAATTTCATTTAAAACCAAAAAATATAAAAAACTTGAACATTTCACAAAAGATCCCCCCTTTTCTAAAAATATCAAAGAATACCGGAACAATTCCTTTATATAGATGTATTAATAAATCCCGATAATTTCCGAACAGCCATGATTACGTCACCAAAGCTCTGCTTGGATAAAGTTATTTATAGATTGGGAGAATTAGACAACTTTATATTGATGCTTGCCGTTTTCGCCATTTTTCGAGTAAAATAATAAAATCGTGAATTAAATCCCATCTCTTTTTCATTTATCGAAGCAAAGATATATATTTATTCAGTTCGTGTAAAGTTTCTGTGCGGTTTTTGTGCATCTTTTGTTTTCAAAATTAGCTATGTGAACCAGGAAATAAATACGTCATGGAAAACCAAGACAAAATGGAGATTACATATGATTACGGAGATAATCATAGAAACATAGAGATCAATATACCCGGGTGTTGAGTGTGTCTGCGGCCACATCCGTGTTTTATTTCTTCTTGAATGAGTATCGCTTGAATGGTCCCAACACAAAAGATGGATACAAACGAAACTGAAAGTGGTTTGTTAACAACGAATTTACACAAATGATCACCACACAAAACTATGGATCGTAAGATCAAACCACCTGATTTATTTAGTCAAAGAGGTAATCGTATAGTATTTAATTATATAAATCTGTAATTTAATAATAATAAATAAATTTTAGGGTGGTTGGTATTTTGTTTTGAATAAATGTCAATGGCCTCCCATTGATAGTACACGCCCACAAATCACACTAAACGAATTCCGGTACATAGTGTAGACAAGACAAGACAACTTTATTTAAACCAATGCCAATAAAATATAATAGCAATAGAATAATAAAGAAACACAAATATAATTGTTCAATGATTGTTTGATTAGGAAATGTCTTGTAAAGACAAGACAAAAAAGTGCTTATAAATTTTACACTGCGACATGGAGAATGCACTTACAATCAAAGAGAGACAACTCTAATCTATAAAAAAAAAAATCTCATTAAAAAAAAAATTCTACAGACATGGAAAATGTCTTTCATAAAATTCTTGAAAAACATTGTGTAGTGATCTAATACAGTGTCACTTTGACTATGAATGTCCAGCGATGTATTCAAGTTTGTGTAAAAAGTTTAAGAATAAGTCGATTTTGGCTATCCTGTTTCAGTCCTCGAAATGACAATTTGCAATTACTGGTCAGAATCACTTTGAAAAAATTGCTAATCTTGAAAAAAAAAAAAACTTTGTATTGAATTTATCAGATAATTTGATGTTCAATACATATGATGTTGTCATCAAATCTACTGTCACATGATAAAACTCCATTGAATATCAACCAAACATTTTATCAAGTGAAAAAGTAATAGCATAGTGTATAATTATATTTATTACATACTGCTGTTTGTAGAGGTTTAGTACTTATTGTATATGTTTAGTGTTCTTAAAATGCATAATGCAAAAGGAATGATGGAGCTTCACGCTTTGTGTTGTTAATAATTTTTGTAATTTCTAATTTCTTTGAAAAGAATTTGAATTCCTAATTACAAGGTGTAATGATTTTTTAAGACTTCAGTATTGTTTTTTTTTGCACTTATAAAGATATACAAAAAGAAAGAAAGCTGTAAAATGATCAATATTAATGTGTGGCATTTATTTCCTATACACTTAGCATTTTCATATCAGAATAGCCAGTTTAGCATTGTTTTTTCGTGGATAGATTTTAAAATCTAGTATGATTTTTTAAAATTTTATATATCGTAGCATAATACGAACAGTATTGCATCAAGGATCGTTTTCTGTCTGCAATGTAATATATTTTATAATCTTTTTCTCTTTGAAACTACCTGTGCAATTAGTGCTTATCACCACTGACGTTGTGAGTTCCAATCCCGGTCGTGGCGAGGAGTACTTGATACAACATTATGTGATAACGTTTGTCAGTGACTTGAGGCAGGTCGGTTGTGTACTCCGGTTTCCTCAAACCAATCAAACTGACCGCCACGATATAGCTGAAATATTGTTTGAAAGTGGCGTTAAACACCATAATCATAGAAATAAGATTAGTGAATACTTTCCGTGAAATATTATTATACCATTATATTATCTTTTTACCTGTGGCAATACAATCTCTGATAATCCTACAGCTGCTCCATTGCCACCTTTTACCTACATGCCACCCAGTCTAGGTGTACTCGATACAGCATTATATAATAAAGCTAGTTTGTCAGTGACTTGCGGCAGGTTCGTGGTTTTCTTCGGGTACTCCGGTTCCCTCCAGTAATCAATCTGACATCCACGATATAACTGAAATATTGTTGAAAGTGACATTTAACCCCTGTCTCTTTGATATACCGGGGTAACTGAATTTACCGTTATCTATGCATTTGTGGGAATCATACCTTTGATATTTTCAGATAAATTTTACACACTTGTGTGCTATTTACATGTGTATAATATGTAATAGGCTTACTCATTGCTACAGTTGTTTCCTTTTCCCATTATTTCAGAATAAGATCATTATTCAAATGGCAAAAGATTATAATTAAGATATTCCAACTGGAAAAATTCTGACCCATGGTGTCAATAATTGTACTATAAATTTGGCTATTATTAATTATTCTTAATTTGCTGCTTTTGGTGCTATTTCCATAGTAATTGATATATGTTATTATATGAACTGCTAAGTATTTTTTTTTTAAATAAAGCAATGTTGGGTCCAAAAAAATGTTGATTTGCAAACTTATTTTTTACAGCTTTACCATTCTTAAGTGAAAACATTAAGTTGCGTTTAATCTCTTATATTTATGTATTATAACCTTATCAATCAGGTCTGAAACATCAAGGTGCCAGTATATCAAACATGATTAATATTTAAATGTAATGATTTGTCTAAACTACCATGACATGGAAATATGAAGATGATATATGTTAATTTGTTTGTTGAATGCAATAAGATTATTGTATGTTTGGAGGGAAATTCAACATGGCTACAAACAGTAGCCTATAGTAAATAACATTTACATTTTGACAATTTATTGAAATCTTTCCATTTAACCAACTTCATTTTAAACATATTTTATTCATAAATAAATGAAACCAACTTGCCGTACATGTTTTCTTAGTGTTGTTGCTTTGGTGTTGATTCATCACAAACATGGCTGCTAAAGGACTAGTTGAACAGCTATGCGGATGTCTCCTGTTGGCAAAGCCTAAATGTTATTTCCATCACCCATTTTTGTTTATTTCAAAGCTTTCACGTTGAGTTTGAAAGGTTAGCCCGGATCTCAGTGTTTTTAGTGCTTTGATTTTATAAGTAACAGCAAAAGCAGAACAGTAGCGTATATGTGAGGTTGAAAGGTACAATTACTCTCATGTTAAAACAAAAAAATGTACGAAATAAGAGAAAACACTAAATTATTATTTTGGTTTTACAGTAGAAGTGGGCAATACCGACCGATTTATTATCTTGGTTTTAGAGTAGAGGTGGGCGATGGAGATCATTTTATTATCTTGATTTTACAGTAGAGGTTGGCGATACCGACCGATTTATTATCTTGGTTTTAGAGTTTTTCTTATACTGTCACATCTGGAAATTATGTAAGATCACCATGCAGGGTCAAATTTTATTATTGTATTTATTCATTTGTTTTATTGTCCTTCTTTCTTTCTTTGTTGTAAAACCAATCAAACCAATCAATATGAAATTAAATGTATGTAATTCACTTAATTGTTCTGCTCAATATATTGGGCGTCATGATTGACAATAAAAGATGTGTATTGTATTGTATTGTATAAGCCACCTGCTGAGTAGAGAGATTACATAATACTGTACATAGTCGTCACTAGTGATTATCTATAGTATTATATTATCGTGTTTAATACACAATAATTCCAATTGTTGCGTATTTGATGACAATGTATTTGATTTTCAGGTCGTATTTTAACATAATACATTTTTCTGACGTCACACTATTGTTCGAACAGTGGATTATTTTTAAGAATCTACAGTTGATTCTTTTGTTCTTGAATATATGAACTTTAACCTTACAAATTACTATTTTAGGCTTAAAAACGTTTTTTGCTTATTTTGGGACTTTCGTGTCTCAACAGTTGGAGTGTATTCTCCACTACTTAAAGGGATACTAAATTTATTTATTTATTCAAATTGCATATTACACTCATATGGGTCAAGCAATTACAATACAAAAGCATGCAAACATATAAAAGAAAAACAACACAAACATAATAAATATGTAAATGTAGGAGAAATATTTGACCGGCGTGGACCATATCATCTCAAGTCTAGTGAAAGCTCGTTTTAACATATATTTGTTCAACTCGTGACGAAGGTTGTTTCTTTTCAATTTAATTGTAAAAACAATCCAAAAATACTTTGCACGCCCATATAATCCCTAATATTGTTAAACTATCACTTGAAGGGGTTAAAATGATTTTTTGTCCAGGAAACCAAACTTCAATTCAAGGCAAAGACCGCAAGATATGACAGAATTATCAATGAATTATGTTTTTTATCTGCAGGAAACACAAGTCAGAAATTATTTAATATTCAAGCACTCAATTAAAAGATTTATAGATTATCAAATTTTTTTCTATAATTATGACTACTTCAGAAAAAAAATGTTTATGCCGTTGTACTTTACGGCATTTCTTGGTAAAATATTCTATATTTCATATAAAAAATTTGCTAATTAAAAAAAAATATCAATATTTTTCGTGTTAAGTAGCTTTAACTGGTATCAGGCAGGTATGAAGGTTGATGAACAAAAGTTAGTATATTTACTAAATCCTGCTTCCATACGACATGTTAGAGTTATTGGCGTCTATTTCAAACGACGGTCATTAGAACTGAGGACAGAAGTCTTATTGCAACATAAATAACTCATTATGTTTGTCCTTTTTTTCTTTTTTTTCATGCACACAATTGTTTGTTTGTTTGTATTTGCCACAGACATGTTTATATATGTTTAATGACAATAAAGTTATTATATTATTATTTTTTTTTTTTGTTGTTGACAAAAAAAAACAATCTAAAGCATTACCTGTATTACAGAGACGATGCTGCCAACGGAAACAGGACTCACACTCAAGAGCATGCTGGCATGGGTGAACTGGTTGGCTACAAGATACACACGGAAACGACATGCCGAATAACTTTTTTTGGAATGAATACAATTCAATAACTTTTGTTGGAATGAATACAATTCATTTTAAAATCCTTTATAAAGGCATGTCGGCAAATATATGTTTCCCATAGACGTCTACAGTACTGCTAATGGCATAGTCTGTTAAATGCCAGGACTGCCTCCAATACCTGGCATACCTGACATGAAATCATAAAACTGGACATCCGTGGTTCTCTAATATACAACTCTTTCATTTCATTAACAGTTGTAAAATCTAATTACTGCTGATAGGCATATTTCATTATTTGTTTCTTTAGCAATTAATTGCATGTCCATTATAGGAAACGCTAGAATACACAGCTATGCATTTTTATATCATAAAATAGACATACTGCCTAGCCAAGAACGTTAACCATGGCGGTGTGACTTTTTACCAAATACACCCAAATATATCCAATACAACTTCAAATTATATCATTTCTATTATTTTGATATGTTTTATGAATAATTAATGATTTATTAGCTCCTCTATCGTTATTTTTTGATGAATTTCAACAAAATAGTCAGTTTTTACGGACAATATCAAACGATCTCGGTCGGGTCGCTTACAATCACGAAATCAGTTCAATATAATATGAAAACTCAAAAGCTTTCTTTAGAATAATATATTTGATTTGATTATACAGTTCTTATTTGTTTCAATCAAAATGTATATAATGTTTGATATTTGCAATGAATAGTCGACTTTTACTTTTAAGAAATGACATATTATAAGTCCGATTTTGAAGCTGAACTGTCCACTGTCCTGCGACGATTTCTCAAAAAGTATTTATCCAAAAATAATAAACTATGCATATTATTAATCCTTGAGATATAAGCTTTAAAATGGTGTAACATTTACTTGACAGACATTTGATTTAAAAGAGTTATACGTGATCAAAACAAATACTTTGATACAAATTATCATTTCCGCGATTGAAAAATACTGTCCTGCACGATTTAGGGTATCAAATGTCAATATTTAAAAAAAAAACCAAAAACGTCATATCAAATTAAAACCTTTAATCTCTTCTTTATTATGGAATTTACATCATGAAAATATCTCATTCCGTTCAAAAGTTATACCTAAAAACTACTGATAATTACCTGTCCCGGTTTTAAACCCTCCCGTTTATAGTAATTATAAAATTGATCATTTTGATTACTCTTGTGACAAATTTATGAATATTTGAATTTTTTTTTGCAGGAGATAATCAGATCAAAGAATAAATAATTGCTAATTATCATGAAGTAATGAACATAATTACATTTTATTGTCTTACAATTAACGACTAACGAAAAGTCGACCTACAATATCTAGTTTATGTTGATCATTAATCATAAAATGGTTTAAAAAATTACAATTTCATGATTAATATAAAAAAAATTATTATATAGAAATAGATATAAGTTTATTAACCAAATCAGGGCCCCATTATTTTTCCTCTCTCAATCGCCGCGATTTTCAGATCTGCGCAAGGCCAAACGTTCAAAAGCTACAAAAGACTGGAAGAGATATAAGAAACTCAAGGCAAACCTACAAAGAGAATCCAGACAAGCAGACACCAAATTCATGCAGGACATAACAAGTGAAGACTTACATAAGAACCCAAAGCGATGTTGGTCCTATATCAAAAGCCGCAAACAGGAATCTTCGGGAATAACATCTCTCAAGAACAAAGATGGTTACCTACACAGTGACACAGTATCTAAGGCAGACATCCTAAATAAGTAGTTCCATTCAGTTTATACTAAGGAAGATTATACAAACATGCCAGACAAAGGCCCAAGTCCCTACCCTTCAATGATGAAGATTCAAGTCAACAACCAAGGTGTAGTAAAATTACTAAGAGGACTGAGACCATTCAAAGCTACCGGTCCTGATGAAATCCCAGCATACATACT
Source organism: Bathymodiolus septemdierum (assembly GCA_963383655.1). NCBI lineage: Eukaryota > Metazoa > Mollusca > Bivalvia > Mytilida > Modiolidae > Bathymodiolus > Bathymodiolus septemdierum. Next base: position 33,750,052 of record OY726527.1, on the reverse strand, counting down.
TAAGAACATGGCTGACCACTTGGCACCTTATCTAACTAAACTGTACCAGATCTCATTAGACCGCGGATTGGTACCAGACGACTGGAAGAAAGCCAACATTGTCCCAGTCTTCAAGAAAGGAGAGAAACATATGGCATCCAATTACCGACCAGTGTCACTGACTTCAATCGCATGCAAACTATTGGAGCACATTGTCCATAGTTCCATCATGGACCACTTCGATCGCCACCAGGTCCTTTGTGATGAGCAGCATGGATTCAGAGTCAAACGATCTTGCGAATCCCAGTTACTTATTACCATTGATGACATCACACGAAACATGGAAGAGGGTGACCAGACAGACATCATATTGCTATATTTCGCCAAAGCTTTCGACAATGTCCCCCATGACAGGCTATTACATAAAATGGAATTCTACGGAGTACGACAGAATACCCTTGAATGGGTCAAGCAATTCCTCATGACCAACAGAACTCAGTCCGTAATACTTGAGAACCACAAGTCAGATCCACTTGACGTTGTCTCCGGAGTTTCTCAAGGTACCGTAATGGGTCCTCTATTGTTCCTGGCATACATAAATGACTTACCTGAAGCAACATCCTCAAGTGCCAGACTTTTTGCAGATGATTGTCTACTATTCCGCCGCATCAGAAAGATCCAAGATGCAGTAGACCTACAAAACGACCTATCATCACTAGAAGAATGGGAGAGAAAATGGCAAATGTGTTTCCATCCTGAAAAATGCATTGTAATCAGAGGTCCTGGCAAACGTCAGTTCCACCAGACATCATACACATTGCACGGACACACTCTTGATGTAGTTGATAGTGGGAAATACCTTGGAGTCACCATCAACAAAGACCTGACCTGGACGAAACACATCAACCAGAAAATAGAGAAAGCCTCTTAAGACCCTTGGCTTCCTCAGGAGAAATCTGGGAATATGCACTACCAAAACCAAAGCAACAGCCTACACCACTAGTACGACCTGTTTTGGAGTATGCTTCCTCAGTATGGGACCCACACCAGATTACCACCACAAGAGACATAGAGCAAGTACAAAGGCGGGCAGCTCGCTTTGCCTATAACTGCTACCAGGACAACTCCCCAGGCTGTGTAACAAACCTGCTAAACATTCTTCAATGGGAATCCCTCCAGCAAAGACGATGGAAACAATCCCTTGTAATGTGCTACAAGATCCACCATCAGCTGATTGTCATTGAACCAGCCAACTATTACACAGCAGGGGACTTCAGAACAAGAGGAAACCATAGACTCAGACAGATCAGAGCCAAGAACATCGTCGGTTACCCATGGTTGATTCCAATACGTTCCTCTCTCTCCATCACCCGTGGGTCAAATCGCTTGTAGACATTCGTACTCATGAATAATTCATAAGTCTTCGCATTACAAACTTCAAATGCGATTCAACCAATCAAATCGTTCCTTTCATAATGAGTTTGGTTAAAAGTTAAAAATGTCGGACCTGTTGCAAAAATTTGGAGTGAAAGAATTGAGGGACTAACCGACTTTCAACCAGAATCTGTAGACAATTTGCTTGAGGGAAAGGATGTTTATTTGTCATATTTTTACCCCCTATACCAAAGAGTTTCACTTTCATAAACGTGCTTTTGATTGGTTAATTCGAAACTTTGAATATTCATGAAAACGAATGTTTACAAGCGATATGACCCACGGGTGATGGAGAGAGAGTAACGTATCGGAATCAACGGTGGGTTACCGACGATGAGCCAAGAATGATATATACCAACATTCCTTCTTCCCGAAATCCATCAGGGAATGGAACCAAGTACCATCTTCACTTGTAGATGCTGGTTCCCTAGAGGACTTTAAGGTCAGGTTGAATTCCATCCCCTGGCTTTCATCACAACACAGATAAACGACAGGGCAGCCGTACGATGTATATATTGTACATGATTTTTAATTGTATATACCATCCATCTCTTTGGACTTTTACCTGTTTTGGAGGGGCACCCTGTCTGATTGTTTATGCGCCGGAGTCACACACACTCAGTAACTGCAGAGTCCGACTCGTATCCGGGGAAGAAGAAGAAATCGCCACGATTGGGAAAAAAAAGAAGAACAATGATAATATTTGTTAAAATATATCGTTTTAAATAAAAATTTTTGTAATAAAGTACAGAAAATGATGATTAATTCCAGATTTTCATATAGGTAACACTCAAAACCAAGGACGTATATAAAGTCAAAACTAAGTGAATCGTAGATTATGAATCTTTTCTTCGTGTCGATCTGCAAATGGCAGCGATTGGGAAAAGAACAATGATTTTTTTTTTAAATAAAGTACTGAAAATGATTATTAAATCTAGATTTATAAGACTTAAAACTATGTAAAACGTAAATTTTGTTTTCTTCTCTTCATGTGGACCTGCACATCGCCGCGATTGGGAAAAGAAGAATAGTGATAATATTTGCTAAAATATATTGTTTTTCTCAATTTTGTATTTATTTTTGTATTCAATATGATTATTAATGCATAATATTGTTATAAATAACACATAAAAACAACATAAATAAAACCATGGCCGAAACGTCTTTATAAAGTGTGGCCGAACCGGTACCCTGGCCGAACTGGTACTATGGCCGAAACGACTATGGCCGAACTCGTACTATGGCTGAAACGTCCTGTACCCTCGGATATTTCCCTGTCTTGCACTTTTGCCGGTGTTATATTATATGTCTTGAGTGGTGTAACATTTCTGTAGCTTCCTGTGGACTGTTGTTTCAGTGAGTTAGTACAATAAAAATCAAACTCGGTGTGTTGGTCTAGTACAAAACAGATTTCCAGTTTTCATACTTTACTATCTATATTTCAGCTCAACTGTCTGCCCAAGTCGAGCCAGTCAGTGGAACATCAGGGGTGGGACACACTACATCTCAACAGGACCAAAGTGCCAAAAAGAAACCTAAGAAATCAAACAATGAAAATGAAGGGGATGTATCGACAATACCTCAAGAAAGTGACGAAAGTGGTAGGATTAAAATCTTATATATTTCAATGATGTATTTATATACAGAATTTCCCAATTTTGATACTAATAGAATTCTATGATATTTGTTAAGGAAACATAATTTCGAATCGTTAAATCAACACTTGATATCATGAAAAACAATAAACAAGATTATGGTCAGTTCTTACAAAATAAAGATGAAATATATATATAGCACGTTACGATCGGTTCTTACAGTTAAAGGTCAATAATAACATGTTACGATCATTTCTGACAATTAATGGTCAACTACAACATGTTATGGTCATTTCTGATAACAAAAGGTTAATTACAACACGTGCGATCAGTTCCTCACGTTTAAGATAAGTTCTGACAATTAAAGGTCAATTACAACATGTTACGATCAGTTCTGACAATCAAAGATCAATTACAACACGTTACAATTAGTTCTGATATTTAAAGGTCAATTATAACATGCTAAGGTCAGTTCTGAAAATTGAAGGTCAATTATAACACGTTCAGATCAGTTCTTACAATTAAAGGTCAATGACAACGCGTTGCGATCAGTTCTTACAATTAAAGGTCAATTACAACAAGTTACGATTAGTTATTATAATTGAAGGTCAATTGCAACACGTTACGAACAGTTCTGATAATTAGATGCCAATTATAACACGTTGCGATCAGTTCTTACAATTAAAGGTCAATTACAAGACGTTGCGATCAGTTCTGATAACTAACGGTCAATTACAACACGCTACGATCAGTTCTGATAATTAAAGATAAAATACAACATGTTATGATAAGTTCTGATAATTAAAGGTCAATTCATGACACGCTATGATCAGTTCTGATAATGATAGGTCAATTACAATACGTTACCAGCCACTGACAAACATTATCAAATAATATTGTATCGAGTACACCTTGCCAGAGCGGGATTCAAACTCACAATGGTAGTGGTGATAAACACTGATTGCATAGGTACATTTGTAGTTATAAATCCAATTTACCATACGATAACAACGGCACGTCATTCATACAGGAAGATATAGCTGATTTCAAATATGGAATTGTGTAAGAATCTACTAAGACGGCCCCTTTACATATACAAATGTTAAGTTTTTGTGATAAAGTTTGTTTGCAATAGTTATGCATCCGTAGCTTACAATATTTTAATTTTCTGCTTCTGTGATGTCATGGTTAGCATGATTGACTTCATTGTCGTAGATCTTGTCAGATCAACCCAATTTACCAGTTAAATGTGTATTTGCTGCCTCTTCACTAAGCATGCAGCATTCAGGAATAAAGAAATGTTGACTCAGATTCAGGTTAATATGTCTTGAGTGCTGCAACATCTCTGTAGCTTCCTGCGGACTGTTGTTTCAGTGAGTTAGTACAATAAAAATCAAACTCAGTGTGTTGGTCTAGTACAGAACAGATATCATCATCATCTCATCTAAAAGTAACTTGTTCTAGTAATAATGATCTTCCATGAGAGAATTTCTTATTATTTCCTGAAATAATTTTTCCACACCAAAATCCTCCTCCTGCTGAATTTTTTTTTTGCAAGAAATTTACATTGTTATATCAATATTCATTAGATCAAAGGCTGCCTTGTTTTTCATTATGATAAATTTCAAGAGACTGTTTTTTTCAGGTTTAGTTTTCATTGTACTCAGTGGAAACACAACAAAATATAAAACATTAACTTATGTTTACATATATGGTATTCCAGTTTTCATACTTTACTATCTATATTTCAGCTCAACAGTCTGCCCACGTCGAACCAGCCAGTGGAACATCAGGGGTGGGAAATAAAAGACTGTCACCCACTACATTTCAACAGGACCAAAGTGCCAAAAAGAAAACTAAGAAATCAAACAATGAAAATGAAGGGAATGTATCGACAATACTTCAAGAAAGTGACAAAAGTGGTACGATCAAAATCTTAAATATTTCAATGATGTATTTATATACAGAATTTCCCGATATTGGTATTTATAGAATTCTATGATATTTCTTAAGGGAACATAATTTCGAATTATTATATAAACACTTGATATCATGAAAAATAATAAACAATATTAAGATACGCTCTTTCAAAATATAGATCAAATGTATATATATAGCACGTGACGATCAGTTCTTACAGTTAAAAGCCAATTATAATATGTAGCGATCAGTTCTGACAACTAAAGGTCAATTACAACACGTTATGATCAGTTCTGACAATTTAAGGTCAATTATAACACGCTACAATCAGTTCTGACAATTAAAGGCCAATTATAACATGTTACGATTAGTCCTGACATTTAAAGGTCAATTACAACACGTTGCTATCAGTTCTGACAATTAAAGGTCAATTGCAACCTGTTACGATCAGTTCTGATAATTAAAGGTCAATTACAACAAATTGCAAATAGTTCTGATAATTAAAGGTCAATTACAACATGTTGTGATAATTTCTGACATTTAAAGGTCAATTACAAGAAGTTGCGAACAGCTATGATAATTAAAGGTCAATTACAACATGTTGCGATCAGTTCTTACAATTAAATGTCAATTGCAACTTGTTATGATCAGTTCTTATAATTAAAGGTCAATTACAACACATTACTATCAGTTCTGACAATTAAAGGTCAATTATAATATGTTACGGTCAGTTCTGATAATTAAAGGTCAATTACAACACGTTAACATCAGAAATGAAAATCAAAGGTCAATTACAACAGGTTGTGGGTCAGTTCTGACAATTAAAGGTCAATTACAACTCGTTGTGATCAGCTCTGACAATTAAAAGTCAATTATAGCACATTGCGATCAGTTATGACAATTAAAGGTCAATTATAATATGTTACGGTCAGTTCTGATAATTAAAGGTCAATTACAACACGTTAACATCAGAAATGAAAATCAAAGGTCAATTACAACACGTTGTGGGTCAGTTCTGACAATTAAAGGTCAATTACAACATGTTGCGATCAGTTCTGATAATTTAAGGTCAATTGCAACTCGTTATCAGTTCTGACAATTAAAAGTCAATTATAGCACATTGCGATCAGTTATGACAATTAAAGGTCAAATATAACACGTTACGATCAGTTATGACAATTAAAGCTCAATTACAATGCGTTACATGCCACTGACAAACATTATCATATAATATTGTATCGGTATACCTTGCCAGAGAGGGATTCAAACTCACAATGTTAGTGGTGATAAACACTGATTGCTTTGGTACATTTGTAATTTTAAATCCAATTTACCATACGATAACGACGGCACGTCACTCATATAGGAAGATATAGCTGATTTCAAATATGGACTTGTGCAATTGCTGCCTCTTAACTAAACATGCAGCATTTAGGAATACTGCCTCTTCACTAAGCATGCAGCATTCAGGAATAAAGAAATGTTGACTCATACTCGGGTTGATATGTCTTGAGTGGTGCAACATTTCTGTAGCTTCCTGCAGACTGTTGTTTCAGTGAGTTAGTGCAATGAAAATCAAACTCAGTGTGTTGGTCTAGTAGAAAACAGATATCATCATCATCTCATCTAAAAGTAACTTCTTCCATGAGGGAATTCCTTATTATATCCTGAGATAGTTTTTCTGTAACAAAATCCTCCTCCTGCTAAAATTTTTCTTTTGCAAGAAATTTACATTGTCATATCAATATTCATTAGATCAAAGGCAGCCATGTTTTTCATTATGATAAATTTCAAGAGATTGTTTTTTCAGGTTTAGTTTTCATTCTACTGGAAACACAACAAAGTATAAAACATTCACTTATGTATACATATATGGTATTACAGTTTTCATACTATACTATCTATTTTTCAGCTCAACAGTCTGCGCAAGTCGAACCAGTCAGTGAAACATCAGGGGTGGGACCCATTACATTTCAACAGGACCAAAGTGCCAAAAAGAAACCTATGAAATCAAACAATGAAAATGCAGGGGATGTATCGACAATACCTAAAGAAAGTGACGAAAGTGGTAGGATTAAAATCTTATATATTTCAATGATGTATTTATATACAGAATTTCCCAATTTTGATACTAATAGAATTCTATGATATTTGTTAAGGAAACATAATTTCGAATCGTTAAATCAACACTTGATATCATGAAAAACAATAAACAAGATTGTGGTCAGTTCTTACAAAATAAAGATGAAATATATATATATAGCACGTTGCGATCGGTTCTTACAGTTAAAGGTCAATAATAACATGTTACGATCATTTCTGACAATTAATGGTCAACTACAACATGTTATGGTCATTTCTGATAACAAAAGGTTAATTACAACACGTGCGATCAGTTCTCCACGTTTAAGATAAGTTCTGACAATTAAAGGTCAATTACAACATGTTACGATCAGTTCTGACAATCAAAGATCAATTACAACACGTTACAATTAGTTCTGATATTTAAAGGTCAATAATAACATGCTAAGGTCAGTTCTGAAAATTGAAGGTCAATTATAACACGTTCAGATCAGTTCTTACAATTAAAGGTCAATGACAACGCGTTGCGATCAGTTCTTACAATTAAAGTCAATTACAACAAGTTACGATTAGTTATTATAATTGAAGGTCAATTGCAACACGTTACGAACAGTTCTGATAATTAGATGCCAATTATAACACGTTGCGATCAGTTCTTACAATTAAAGGTCAATTACAAGACGTTGCGATCAGTTCTGATAACTAACGGTCAATTACAACACGTTACGATCAGTTCTGATAATTAAAGGTAAAATACAACATGTTATGATAAGTTCTGATAATTAAAGGTCAATTCATGACACGCTATGATCAGTTCTGATAATGATAGGTCAATTACAATACGTTACCAGCCACTGACAAACATTATCAAATAATATTTTATCGAGTACACCTTGCCAGAGCGGGATTCAAACTCACAATGGTAGTGGTGATAAACACTGATTGCATAGGTACATTTGTAGTTATAAATCCAATTTACCATACGATAACAACGGCACGTCATTCATACAGGAAGATATAGCTGATTTCAAATATGGAATTGTGTAAGAATCTACTAAGACGGCCCCTTTACATATACAAATGTTAAGTTTTTGTGATAAAGTTTGTTTGCAATAGTTATGCATCCGTAGCTTACAATATTTTAATTTTCTGCTTCTGTGATGTCATGGTTAGCATGCTTGACTTCATTGTCGTAGATCTTGTCAGATCAACCCAATTTACCAGTAAAATGTGTATTTGCTGCCTCTTCACTAAGCATGCAGCATTCAGGAATAAAGAAATGTTGACTCAGATTCAGGTTAATATGTCTTGAGTGCTGCAACATCTCTGTAGCTTCCTGCGAACTGTTGTTTCAGTGAGTTAGTACAATAAAAATCAAACTCAGTGTGTTGGTCTAGTACAGAACAGATATCATCATCATCTCATCTAAAAGTAACTTGTTCTAGTAATAATGATCTTCCATGAGGGAATTTCTTATTATTTCCTGAAATAATTTTCCACACCAAAATCATCCTCCTGCTGAATTTTTTTTTTGCAAGAAATTTACATTGTTATATCAATATTCATTAGATCAAAGGCTGCCTTGTTTTTCATTATGATAAATTTCAAGAGACTGTTTTTTTCAGGTTTAGTTTTCATTGTACTCAGTGGAAACACAACAAAATATAAAACATTAACTTATGTTTACATATATGGTATTCCAGTTTTCATACTTTACAATCTATATTTCAGCTCAACAGTCTGCACACGTCGAACCAGCCAGTGGAACATCAGGGGTGGGAAATAAAAGACTGCCACCCACTACATTTCAACAGGACCAAAGTGCCAAAAAGAAAACTAAGAAATCAAACAATGAAAATGAAGGGAATGTATCGACAATACTTCAAGAAAGTGACAAAAGTGGTACGATCAAAATCTTAAATATTTCAATGATGTATTTATATACAGAATTTCCCGATATTGGTATTTATAGAATTCTATGATATTTCTTAAGGGAACATAATTTCGAATTATTATATAAACACTTGATATCATGAAAAATAATAAACAATATTAAGATACGTTCTTTCAAAATATAGATCAAATGTATATATATAGCACGTGACGATCAGTTCTTACAGTTAAAAGCCAATTATAATATGTAGCGATCAGTTCTGACAACTAAAGGTCAATTACAACACGTTATGATCAGTTCTGACAATTTAAGGTCAATTATAACACGCTACAATCAGTTCTGACAATTAAAGGCCAATTATAACATGTTACGATTAGTCCTGACATTTAAAGGTCAATTACAACACGTTGCTATCAGTTCTGACAATTAAAGGTCAATTGCAACCTGTTACGATCAGTTCTGATAATTAAAGGTCAATTACAACAAATTGCAAATAGTTCTGATAATTAAAGGTCAATTACAACATGTTGTGATAATTTCTGACATTTAAAGGTCAATTACAACAAGTTGCGAACAGCTATGATAATTAAAGGTCAATTACAACATGTTGCGATCAGTTCTTACAATTAAATGTCAATTGCAACTTGTTACGATCAGTTCTTATAATTAAAGGTCAATTACAACACATTACTATCAGTTCTGATAATTAAAGGTCAATTATAATATGTTACGGTCAGTTCTGATAATTAAAGGTCAATTACAACACGTTAACATCAGAAATGAAAATCAAAGGTCAATTACAACACGTTGTGGGTCAGTTCTGACAATTAAAGGTCAATTACAACTCGTTGTGATCAGTTCTGACAATTAAAAGTCAATTATAGCACATTGCGATCAGTTATGACAATTAAAGGTCAAATATAACACGTTACGATCAGTTATGACAATTAAAGCTCAATTACAATGCGTTACATGCCACTGACAAACATTATCATATAATATTGTATCGGTATACCTTGCCAGAGAGGGATTCAAACTCACAATGTTAGTGGTGATAAACACTGATTGCTTTGGTACATTTGTAATTTTAAATCCAATTTACCATACGATAACGACGGCACGTCACTCATATAGGAAGATATAGCTGATTTCAAATATGGACTTGTGCAATTGCTGCCTCTTAACTAAACATGCAGCATTTAGGAATACTGCCTCTTCACTAAGCATGCAGCATTCAGGAATAAAGAAATGTTGACTCATACTCGGGTTGATATGTCTTGAGTGGTGCAACATTTCTGTAGCTTCCTGCAGACTGTTGTTTCAGTGAGTTAGTGCAATGAAAATCAAACTCAGTGTGTTGGTCTAGTAGAAAACAGATATCATCATCATCTCATCTAAAAGTAACTTCTTCCATGAGGGAATTCCTTATTATATCCTGAGATAGTTTTTCTGTAACAAAATCCTCCTCCTGCTAAAATTTTTCTTTTGCAAGAAATTTACATTGTCATATCAATATTCATTAGATCAAAGGCAGCCATGTTTTTCATTATGATAAATTTCAAGAGATTGTTTTTTCAGGTTTAGTTTTCATTCTACTGGAAACACAACAAAGTATAAAACATTCACTTATGTATACATATATGGTATTACAGTTTTCATACTATACTATCTATTTTTCAGCTCAACAGTCTGCGCAAGTCGAACCAGTCAGTGAAACATCAGGGGTGGGACCCATTACATTTCAACAGGACCAAAGTGCCAAAAAGAAACCTATGAAATCAAACAATGAAAATGCAGGGGATGTATCGACAATACCTAAAGAAAGTGACGAAAGTGGTAGGATTAAAATCTTATATATTTCAATGATGTATTTATATACAGAATTTCCCAATTTTGATACTAATAGAATTCTATGATATTTGTTAAGGAAACATAATTTCGAATCGTTAAATCAACACTTGATATCATGAAAAACAATAAACAAGATTGTGGTCAGTTCTTACAAAATAAAGATGAAATATATATATATAGCACGTTGCGATCGGTTCTTACAGTTAAAGGTCAATAATAACATGTTACGATCATTTCTGACAATTAATGGTCAACTACAACATGTTATGGTCATTTCTGATAACAAAAGGTTAATTACAACACGTGCGATCAGTTCTCCACGTTTAAGATAAGTTCTGACAATTAAAGGTCAATTACAACATGTTACGATCAGTTCTGACAATCAAAGATCAATTACAACACGTTACAATTAGTTCTGATATTTAAAGGTCAATAATAACATGCTAAGGTCAGTTCTGAAAATTGAAGGTCAATTATAACACGTTCAGATCAGTTCTTACAATTAAAGGTCAATGACAACGCGTTGCGATCAGTTCTTACAATTAAAGTCAATTACAACAAGTTACGATTAGTTATTATAATTGAAGGTCAATTGCAACACGTTACGAACAGTTCTGATAATTAGATGCCAATTATAACACGTTGCGATCAGTTCTTACAATTAAAGGTCAATTACAAGACGTTGCGATCAGTTCTGATAACTAACGGTCAATTACAACACGTTACGATCAGTTCTGATAATTAAAGGTAAAATACAACATGTTATGATAAGTTCTGATAATTAAAGGTCAATTCATGACACGCTATGATCAGTTCTGATAATGATAGGTCAATTACAATGCGTTACCAGCCACTGACAAACATTATCAAATAATATTTTATCGAGTACACCTTGCCAGAGCGGGATTCAAACTCACAATGGTAGTGGTGATAAACACTGATTGCATAGGTACATTTGTAGTTATAAATCCAATTTACCATACGATAACAACGGCACGTCATTCATACAGGAAGATATAGCTGATTTCAAATATGGAATTGTGTAAGAATCTACTAAGACGGCCCCTTTACATATACAAATGTTAAGTTTTTGTGATAAAGTTTGTTTGCAATAGTTATGCATCCGTAGCTTACAATATTTTAATTTTCTGCTTCTGTGATGTCATGGTTAGCATGCTTGACTTCATTGTCGTAGATCTTGTCAGATCAACCCAATTTACCAGTAAAATGTGTATTTGCTGCCTCTTCACTAAGCATGCAGCATTCAGGAATAAAGAAATGTTGACTCAGATTCAGGTTAATATGTCTTGAGTGCTGCAACATCTCTGTAGCTTCCTGCGAACTGTTGTTTCAGTGAGTTAGTACAATAAAAATCAAACTCAGTGTGTTGGTCTAGTACAGAACAGATATCATCATCATCTCATCTAAAAGTAACTTGTTCTAGTAATAATGATCTTCCATGAGGGAATTTCTTATTATTTCCTGAAATAATTTTTCCACACCAAAATCCTCCTCCTGCTGAATTTTTTTTTGCAAGAAATTTACATTGTTATATCAATATTCATTAGATCAAAGGCTGCCTTGTTTTTCATTATGATACATTTCAAGAGACTGTTTTTTTCAGGTTTAGTTTTCATTGTACTCAGTGGAAACACAACAAAATATAAAACATTAACTTATGTTTACATATATGGTATTCCAGTTTTCATACTTTACTATCTATATTTCAGCTCAACAGTCTGCCCACGTCGAACCAGCCAGTGGAACATCAGGGGTGGGAAATAAAAGACTGCCACCCACTACATTTCAACAGGACCAAAGTGCCAAAAAGAAAACTAAGAAATCAAACAATGAAAATGAAGGGAATGTATCGACAATACTTCAAGAAAGTGACAAAAGTGGTACGATTAAAATCTTAAATATTTCAATGATGTATTTATATACAGAATTTCCCGATATTGGTATTTATAGAATTTTATGATATTTCTTAAGGGAACATAATTTCGAATCATTATATAAACACTTGATATCATGAAAAATAATAAACAATATTAAGATACGTTCTTTCAAAATATAGATCAAATGTATATATATAGCACGTGACGATCAGTTCTTACAGTTAAAAGCCAATTATAATATGTAGCGATCAGTCCTGACAACTAAAGGTCAATTACAACACGTTATGATCAGTTCTGACAATTTAAGGTCAATTATAACACGCTACAATCAGTTCTGACAATTAAAGGCCAATTATAACACGTTGCGATCAGTTCTGACAATTAAAGGTCAATTGCAACCAGTTACGATCAGTTCTGATAATTAAAGGCCAATTACAACAAATTGCAAATAGTTCTGATAATTAAAGGTCAATTACAACATGTTGTGATAATTTCTGACATTTAAAGGTCAATTACAACAAGTTGCGAACAGCTATGATAATTAAAGGTCAATTGCAACTTGTTACGATCAGTTCTTATAATTAAAGGTCAATTGCAACACATTATTATCAGTTCTGACAATTAAATGTCAATTATAATATGTTACGGTCAGTTCTGATAATTAAAGGTCAATTACAACACGTTAACATCAGAAATGAAAATCAAAGGTCAATTACAACACGTTGTGGGTCAGTTCTGACAATTAAAGGTCAATTACAACATGTTGCGATCAGTTCTGATAATTTAAGGTCAATTGCAACTCGTTATCAGTTCTGACAATTAAAAGTCAATTATAGCACATTGCGATCAGTTCTGACAATTAAAGGTCAAATATAACACGTTGCGATCAGTTATGACAATTAAAGCTCAATTGCAATGCGTTACATGCCACTGACAAACATTATCATATAATATTGTATCAGTATACCTTGCCAGAGAGGGATTCAAACTCACAATGTTAGTGGTGATAAACACTGATTGCTTTGGTACATTTGTAATTTTAAATCCAATTTACCATACGATAACGACGGCACGTCACTCATACAGGAAGATATAGCTGATTTCAAATATGGACTTGTGCATTTGCTGCCTCTTATCTAAGCATGCAGCATTTAGGAATACTGCCTCTTCACTAAGCATGCAGCATTCAGGAATAAAGAAATGTTGACTCATACTCGGGTTAATATGTCTTGAGTGGTGCAACATTTCTGTAGCTTCCTGCAGACTGTTGTTTCAGTGAGTTAGTACAATAAAAATCAAACTCAGTGTGTTGGTCTAGTACAAAACAGATATCATCATCATCTCATCTAAAAGTAACTTCTTCCATGAGGGAATTCCTTATTATATCCTGAGATAGTTTTTCTGCAACAAAATCCTCCTCCTGCTAAAAATTTTCTTTTGCAAGAAATTTACATTGTCATATCAATATTCATTAGATCAAAGGCAGCCATGTTTTTCATTATGATAAATTTCAAGAGATTGTTTTTTCAGGTTTAGTTTTCATTGTACTGGAAACACAACAAAGTATAAAACATTCACTTATGTTTACATATATGGTATTACAGTTTTCATACTATACTATCTATTTTTCAGCTCAACAGTCTGCCCAAGTCGAACCAGTCAGTGGAACATCAGGGGTGGGACCCACTACATTTCAACAGGAGCAAAGTGCCAAAAAGAAACCTATGAAATCAAACAATGAAAATGCAGGGGATGTATCGACAATACCTAAAGAAAGTGACGAAAGTGGTAGGATTAAAATCTTATATATTTCAATGATGTATTTATATACAGAATTTACCAATTTTGATACTAATAGAAATCCATGATATTTGTTAAGGAAACAATTTCGAATTGTTAAATCAACACTTGATATCATGAAAAACAATAAACAAGATTGTGGTCAGTTCTTACAATATAAAGATGAAATATATATAGCACGTTACGATCGGCTCTTACAGTTAAAGGTCAATAACAACATGTAGCGATCAGTTCTGACAATTAATGGTCAATAACAACATGTTATTGTCATTTCTGATAATTAAAGGTCAATTACAACACGTTGCGATCAGTTCTACACGTTTAGGATCAGTTCTGACAATTAAAGGTTAATTACAACATGTTACGATCAGTACTGACAATCAAAGGTCAATTACAACACGTTACAATTAACTCTGATATTTAAAGGTCAATTATAACATGCCAAGGTCAGTTCTGAAAATTGAAGGTCAATTATAACACGTTCAGATCAGTTCTTACAATTAAAGGTCAATGACAACACGTTACGATCAGTTCTTACAATTAAAGGTCAATTACAAAACGTTGCGATCAGTTCTGATAATTAAAGGTCAATTACAATACGTTACCAGCCACTGACAAACATCAAATAATATTGTATCAAGTACATCTTGCCAGAGAGGGATTGGAACTCACAATGTTAGTGGTGATAAACACTGATTGCATAGGTACATTTGTAGTTATAAATCCAATTTCCCATACGATAGCGACGGCACGTCACTCATACAGAAAGATATAGCTGATTTCAAATATGGATTTGTGTAAGAATCTACTAAGACGGCCCCTTTACATATACAAATGTTAAGTTTTTGTGATAAAGTTTGTTTGCAATAGTTATGCATCCTTAATTTACCATAGTTTAATTTTCTGCTTCTGTGATGTCATGGTTAGCGTGCTTGACTTCATTGTCATAGATCTTGTCAGATCAACCCAATTTACCAATAAAATGTGCATTTGCTGCTTCTTCACTAAGCATGCAGCATTCAGGAATAGAGACATGTTGACTATAAAAATCAAACTCAGTGTGTTGGTCTAGTACAAAACAGATATCATTACCATCTCATAGAAAAATTCTAGCCATAGTGGTCTTTCATGAGAAAATTTCTTATTATTTCCATGAGGGAATTTCTTATTCTTTCCATGATTGAATTTCTTGTTATTTCCTGAGAGAATTTCGCTTAAAAAAAATCCTCCTGTGAAAATCCTTTACAATACTTTTTTTTTGCAAGAAATATACATTGTCATATAAATATTCATTAGACTAAAGACAGTCATGTTTTTTCATAATGATCAATTTCAAGAGACTTCTGTTGTTTTATTATCCCCTCGCCAACGAAGTTGCGAAGGGATATAGTAACGCTACCGTCCGTCCTTCTTTCTGTCCGTCCGTCCGTCCTTCCGTAACATCCTTGTGAACACTTTAGAATCAACATCCTTCAATGGATTTTGACCAAACTTGGTACATACTTAGTCCTTAAGAGAATCTGGAACCCTATTGATTTTCAAGGTCAAAGGTCAAGGTCACCGGGTCAAATTTTTACTGTGTGACATCCTTGTGAACGCTAGAATCAACATCTTTCAATGGATTTTCACCAAACTTGGTACATACTTAGTCCTTAGGAGAGTCTGGAACCCTATTGATTTTCAAGGTCAAAGGTCAAGGGGACAAATTTTTACATCGTAACATCCTTGTGAACACTCTAGAATCAACATCTTTCAATGGATTTTGACCAAACTTGGTACATACATAGTCCTTAAGAGAATCTGGAACCCTATTGATTTTCAAGGTCAAAGGTCAAGGTCACAGGGTCAAATTTGTAGGGGAGGGGATACACCACACTTTGTGTTGCCCTTGTTTATTTCAGGTTTATTTTTGTACTGCAAACACAACAAAGTATAAAACATTTACTAATATTTACATATATGGTAATAGGTATTACAGTTTCCATACCTTACTATCTATAATTCAGCTCAACAGTTTGCCCAAGTTGAACCAGTCAGTGGAACATCAGGGGTGGGATATAAAAGACTGCCACCCACTACATCTCAACAGGACCAAAGTGCCAAAAAGAAACCTAAGAAATCAAACAATGAAAATGAAGGGAATGTATCGACAATACTTCAGGAAAGTGACAAAAATGGTACGATTAAAATCTTAAATATTTCAATGATGTATTTTATATATTATATACAGAATTTCCCAATATTGGTATTTATAGAATTCTCTGATATTTCTTAAAGGAACATATTTTCGAATCGTTAAATCAACACTTGATATCATAAAAAAATAATCAACATGGTTAAGATCAGTTCTTACAAAATAAAGATCAAATAGAAATATATAACACGTGGCGATCGGTTCTTACACGTTAACATCAGTAATAACAATCAAAGGTCAATTACAACACATTGCGATCAGTTCTGATAATTAAAGGTCAATTGCAACACGTTAACATCAGTAATGACAATCAAAGGTCAATTACAACACGTTGCGATCAGTTCTGATAATTAAAGGTCAATTACAGCACATTGCGATCAGTTCTAATAATCAAAGGTCAATTACAACACTTTATGATCAGTTCTGACAATTAAAGGTCAATTACAACATGTTATGAACAGTTCTGGTAATAAAAGGTAAATTACAACATGTTGCGAACAGTTCTGACAATTAAAGGTCAATTACAACATGTTGTGATCAGTTCTGATAATTACTGGTCAATTGCAACAAGTTGCACACAGTTCTGATAATTAATGGTCAATTGCAACAAGTTGCACACAGTTCTGATAATTAATGGTTAATTACAACACGCTATGATCAATTCTGACAATCAAAGGTCAATTACAACACGTTGCGATTAGTGCTTACAGTTAAAGGTCAATTGCAACACGTTACAATCAGTTCTGACAATTAGATGTCAATTACAACACGTTACAATCAGTTCTGACAATTAAAGGTCAATTATTACATGTTATGATCAGTCCTGACAATCAAAAGTCAATTACAACACATTATGATCAGTTCTGATAAATAAAGGTCAATTATAACATGTTATGATCAGTTCTGACAATTAAAGGTTAATTATTGCATGTTTTGATCAGTTGTGATAATTAAAGGTCAATTACAACATGTTTTGATCAGTTCTGATAATTAAAGGTCGATAATAACATGTTACGATCAATTCTTATAATTAAAGGTAAATTACAACACGTTAACATCAGAAATGAAAATCAAAGGTCAATTACAACACATTCCGATCAGTTCTGATGATTAAAAGTCAATTGCAACTCGTTGCGATCAGTTCTGACAATTAAAGGTGAATTATAGTGCATTGCGATCAGTTCTGACAATTAAAGGTCAATTATAACATGTTATGATCAGTTCTGATAATTAAAAGTCAATTATAACATGTTGCAATCAGTTCTGATAATTAAAGGTCAATTACAACATGTTACGAACAGTTGTGATAATTACAGGTCAATTACAACATATGGTCATTTCTAATAATAAACAGTCAATTATAACACTTTATGATCAGTTCTGACAATTAATGGTCATTATAGCACGTTGCGATCACTTCTACTAAGTAATGGTCAATTACAACACGTTACAATCAGTTCTGATAATTATTATACCCCTGCTCCCCGAAGGGGGAGGGGAGGTACCGTTATACTGTTTTACCTCTGTCCGTCTGTCCGTCCGTCCAAGATATTATTTGTCGCATTTTTCTCGGTAACTGTTGATGGCAGAAATCTGATATTTGGTCACAAGCTTCATATAGGTACCCCATATCGTTGGAAGCGTTTTTGGATCCATCAGATTCCTACTTCTTGTTTGCCGAAATTGTTGATTTTTATACACATTGAACATATATGCTCATTTTTCGTTGCATTTTTCTCAGCAACTATTGATGGCAGAAATCTGATATTTGGTCACAAGCTTCATATAGGTACCCCATATCGTGGGAAGCGTTTTTGGACCCATCAGATTCCTACTTCCTGTTTGCCGATTTTGTTGATTTTTATACACAGTTAACATACATTTGTATATGCACATTTTTCGTCGCATTTTTCAAAGCAACTATTGATGACAGGAATCTGATATTTGGTCACAAGCTTCATATAGGTATGCCATATCAAAAATACGCATTAATGTAATCTTATCACCTGGCTTCAAGCTTGTCGTTTTAATTGGTTTCCATGACGATTCATGGGTTTTCCTGAACGTATTTCTTAATGGGCATAACATCAAACGTGTTCTAAATTAAAAATTGTGAAAATAAAAAATCATAACATCGCGTGATCAGCCGTCGGTCGCCAGTGACCCTAATCATTGCCAGTTCAAGATGCCGGGAAAATGTAAATTCCTGAACAAATGGCTAGAGCAGCCACAATAGCATGCCTGGCTTAGAAATAGCCTAGATATTCATAAAGCACACTGCAAAGGCTGCAACAAAAGTTTTGACATTTCCTCCATGGGAGAATCGGCCCTCCAAAGTCATATGAAAGGTATTTTTATATCTTTATTTCTGCCAGGTGTGAAAGGATCTGAAAGTGGGAGTTAAAACAGTTTTGGGTATTAAGAAGAAAAGAGGCAAAATGTGTAGGGATTTGGGAAACAAAAACGATGGGAAAATATTTAAAACTTTGGGAATTGGTGAAGTCGAAAAAATTATGGGAATAGAGGAAATTATAGAAAATGTTTTAAGAACATTTTTTTAATTGTAAAAATTAAGGACGTGGGGGAAAGGTCACCCCATCGTTATTGTTGTATAATGCACGATTGGCATTATATAAGTATGCATAATTCTCTAAACTTCTTTTGATTTTGTCAGAAACTATCGTGGCGGAGGGGGGGGGGGGAGAGGGGCTATTGTCTATGAACACATTTTTTAATACGTCTTTATGTTTCTGACTGGGTACAGGCATTTTCACTTGAAGAAAGGTAAGGTTAAACAAGGTTTTATATATGAAAATGCTCAGAAAAGGGTGCTTGAAAACTATATTTTTTGTCCTGGAAAGTCCTTGAAAAGTTCTTGATTTTGCTCAACAAAAAAGTGTATGAACCCTGCCTTGGGCAGTCTGTATATCCTGATATTGCCCTCCATATCAGTAACTATTATATAATTATATCCTAAGTATTATGTATAAAATCATATAACACACACCTATATTACACACAATCATATCTTCAGTATTGTGTAGAAAGTCACACAACACACACCTATATTACACACAATTATATCAAGTATTGTGTATAGTCATATAGGTTGATTTGGTTGATGGTGTTTAACGCCACTTTCAACAATATTTCAGATGCATTGTATCAATCAATTTTATTAATGGAGGAAACCGGATCGTACCGAGAAAAAAAGTCACTTGACAAACTTGATCACATAATGAATGAGATTCAAGCTCAAATGATTAGGCACTAATTCCACAGGTAGTTGTTAATCCAATTACCATACGGACACAAACACGACGCCCCAATTATCATTTTTCCTCATCATATACAAATGTATCTTCATCTGTTAATAATTCAGTTAGAACATTTTTGTTTTTTATTTTTAGAATGTATTGAGGTAGAAATTATCCAAAAAGGACCCATTGCAGTAGGTTACGGTGGAACAATCAAGATAGATGCACATATAATATCAAACTCGATCGGATCGTTGCAAGTTAATTGGCAGAAGACACACAACAACTGTAGTACAACTCTTATGATCAACTGCTTCAAATATTCCGGAAGTTCTTGTGACGTGAATAACCCACAATTGGTTATCAATAATGTTGACAAAGAGGATGCTGGGATATACAAACTTGAAGTAATATCTCCAACAGAAACCAAAAGTAGTCCTGGGATTTTGTTGGAGTTATATGGAGGTAAAAATATATAAGTTGTTTGTGTTTTGTTCCGTCGCCACCTTCCCATTTTCTCAGTGACAATAACAACTACATCTGGTAGTGAAGAGTCAAGTGAAGCGTATACGTATGATAAATATGGACGAGATAATGTGGTCACGACAGATGATTTTCGTGAGATTTTTTTTCATCAAATGAATCAAAAGTTTTACTTGATATTTTCAAATCGTTCAGTTTGGGGTTAATTTAGATTTAAAAAAAAATATGGCTAAATAAAAACGTAGATATCAAATTTGGTATGCACAATGTTTTTTCTGAATAACCTTCATCGGGTATCCTCAAAAGAGGTACTAATAGATAAAAAAAAAAATCCCAGGAATTTACATAGTGCCATCAATAGAGCTTTACTCATGAGACAGTTTATAGAAGTCAGCTGCAGGTGATGCTTTATTTCACAGAGTTGCTTGTCCAATAAATGTTAAAGAAAACCAAAGGTGCAATGAATTATGGACAGTCTAGAGACTGGGGAGAACACTAATTAATACTAATGAAATGACAATTTTATAGAAACAAAGTCAAATTTACCCATTCATTCTAGACGGAAGAAGTAGGTTCTTCCTTCTTGTCGACATAAGACTAAGAATTGTGAATAGCAGTTTACACGTGTGTGAAGAAATTCAATGTCTTCAACAAGATTTGCATGATCACGTCTTTTTACTAAGAAGAGATTATCTGCTCACTAAAACTAGCTTAACCCCGCCACAGTTTATCAACGTACCTGTACAAAGTCATGAAAGGGAGCGGCCATGTATATACGTGTTAGGGGTATCATTTTTACCTCTTTTCCTACGATTATCCGATTTTGGAACTGTTCTGAAGGTATGGCATATTTTGAAGAAGGAGAGACAATACATTGGCCATGGGAAAAGGGCATGAACAAACAATTATATAAAACACTACATAGAAAACTAAAGATCGAGTAATACTAATAATCAGGGGGGACCGTATGTGCTCCGAAGCACCTGAATTAAAACACGTTTTTAGTGGGGTTCATGTTGCTTTGTCTTTAGTTTTATGTGTAATGTTTTGTTATTCATTCTTTGCCTTTTGTTCTTTTTTTTTGGCCATTGTGTTGTATGTCTGTCTTCTTCTTTCTGATTATGATTACCTCTTTGGTATCTCTTCTTAAAACTTAATTTTCTTAGTTTAATATGACAAGCTCTTTTATTTTAGATTTATTTATGCATTTGGCATTAATGAAAACGATGTTTGTATGATAAAATTGTCTTTTATTTACAGATGAAGCTGACTCCCTGTCAAAAGAGGGAAACAACTTTTTTCGTCTCTATCTTCTATCTCAGAAAATTGCAACACAGGCTGTTCGGTTTTTCTTTGACAGTAAAGTAACTGGACTAGATTACTTTCTTAAGCAGCACAAGTCAAATCTTACATCTCATAGAAGTGTTTACAGATGCACAAAGGACCAAGAGGCAAAACTGTTTCCTGGTGAGTATAACCTTTATTGCAATGCCAATTAATATAGGACGAAATATCCTCATAACCATAAGCGACCGAAATCTGTTTATCGATCAAATCTCGCTTAGCCTATCTAAAAATGATTGCATCCATTAAAAGAAGCTAAAAGAAAGAAAATAATTCAAAGAAACAGTTGTTCTTATTTTTGTAGTTGGTTTTTATTGTCGACCATAATTATTTATCCTTTTACTGTCGACCATTATTGTTAATCCTTTTATTTTTGATCATTATTAATAATCAATTTATTATCGATCAGTATTGTTTATTTTTCTTTTTCATTGTCGACCATTATTGTTTATCCTTTTATTGTTGACCATTATTGTTTATCTTTTTATTGTCGACCATTACTGTTTATCCTTTTATTGTTTATCTTTTTGTTGTTGGCCATTATTGTTTATCCTTTTATTGTTGACCATTACTGTTTATCCTTTTATTGTCGACCATTATTGTTTATCCTTTTTATTGTCGACCATCATTGTTTATCCTTTTATTGTCGACCATCATTGTTTATCCTTTTATTGTCGACCATCATTGTTTATCCTTTTATTGTAGACCATTATTGTTTATCTTTTTATTGTCGACCATTACTGTTTATCCTTTTTATTGTCAACCATTATTGTTTATCCTTTTATTGTTGACCATTATTGTTTATCTTTTTGTTGTTGGCCATTATTGTTTATCCTTTTATTGTTGACCATTACTGTTTATCCTTTTATTGTCGACCATTATTGTTTATCCTTTTTATTGTCGACCATCATTGTTTATCCTTTTATTGTCGACCATCATTGTTTATCCTTTTATTGTCGACCATCATTGTTTATCCTTTTATTGTAGACCATTATTGTTTATCTTTTTATTGTCGACCATTACTGTTTATCCTTTTATTGTCGACCATTATTGTTTATCCTTTTTATTGTCGACCATCATTGTTTATCCTTTTATTGTAGACCATTATTGTTTATCATTTTATTGTCGACCATCATTGTTTATCCTTTTATTGTAGACCATTATTGTTTATCCTTTTTTTATCGACCATTACTGTTTATCCTTTTATTGTCGACCATCATTGTTTATCCTTTTATTGTCGACCATTATTGTTTATCTTTTTATTGTCGACCATTATTGTTTATCTTTTTATTGTAGACCATTATTGTTTATCCTTTTATTGTAGACCATTATTGTTTATCTTTTTATTGTCGACCATTATTGTTTATCTTTTTATAGTAGACCATTCTTGTTATCCCCTCGCCAACGAAGTTACGAAGGGATATAGTAACGCTTGTGAACACTCTAGAATCAACATCCTGCAATGAATTTTGATTAAACTTGGTACATACTTAGTCCTTAAGAGAATCTGGATCCTATTGATTTTCAAGGTCAAAGGTCAAGGTCACTGAGTCAATTTTTTTTACCGCGTAACATCCTTGTGAACACTCTAGAATCAACATCCTTCAATGGATTTTTATTAAACTTGGTACATACTTAGTCCTTAAGAGAATCTGGATCCCTATTGATTTTCAGGTCATAGATCAAAGGTCAAGGTCACCGGGTCAAAATTTTTACAGTGTAACATCCTTGTGAACACTCTAGAATCAACATCCTTCAATGGATTTTGACAAAATTTGGTACATACTTAGGATAGTCTGGAACCCTATTGATTTTCAAGGTCATAGGTTAAAGATCAAGGTCACAGGGTCAAATCTTCTATCCTTGCTAACGAAGTTGCGAGCTACCGTTCGTCCTTCCTAGCTTAAGAGAATCTGGAACCTTATTGATTTTCAAGGTTAAAGGTCAAGGTCACCAGATCAAATTATTTACCTCGTAACATCCTTGTGAACACTCTAGAATCAACATCCTTCAATGGATTTTGACAAAATTTGGTACATACTTAGGATAGTCTGGAACCCTATTGATTTTCAAGGTCATAGGTTAAAGATCAAGGTCACAGGGTCAAATCTTCTATCCTTGCTAACGAAGTTGCGAGCTACCGTTCGTCCTTCCTAGCTTAAGAGAATCTGGAACCTTATTGATTTTCAAGGTTAAAGGTCAAGGTCACCAGATCAAATTATTTACCTCGTAACATCCTTGTGAACACTCTAGAATCAACATCCTTCAATGGATTTTGACCAAACTTGGTACATACTGAATCTGGAACCCTATTGATTTTCAAGGTCATAGGTCTAAGATCAAGGTCACCGAGTCAAATATTTAGGTGAGGGGATACGCCACGATTTGCATTGCCCTTGTTTATCCTTTTAATGTCGACCATTATTGTTTATTCTTTTATTAGGTCACCTTGCCAAAGGCAATGTGAGCTTTTGACATCACTTGTTGTACGTCGTTTTTTGTCCGTTAGCTTTTCACATTTTAATCTTCTTCTCTGAAACCCCTTAGGAAAAACAACCATTTAACTTGAAGGTGGGGGGGGGGGGGGTTATGTTTTTTTTCTAAAAAAAATATTCTGATTCCCAATGTTGCTGAAAAAAATATTCTGATTTTGGTGGAGGAAAAAAAAAATCTTTTGTCATACAACCTAATGTTGAATTCTGGAAGAAAAAATTTGTGCTTTGCGCGACAAAAAAAAATATTCTAACTCTTGTGTTGTCCGAAAACACATTTCTGAACGAAACAAAAAACCATAACCCCCCCCCTGCAAGTTAAATGGTCAGTCCCTTAGCCAAATGAACTGAAACTTGGTAGGAAGCATCTATGGAAGGTCCTCTATAAAGATTGCTCGTTTTGTACCGATCCTTTACAAACATGACCGCGACAGGCAATTCTTGTTTCTGATTGGTCGATATTTAAAAATATTATCCTCTGAAACCACTGCCAAATGAACCGAAACTTGGCAGGAAGCTTCTATGGAAGGTCCTCTATTAAGATTGCTCATTTCGTCCCGATCCGTTAACTAACATGGCCGCCACAGACAATTCTTGTTTCTGATTGGTTGATTTCTAAATAATCTTCTCCTCTGAATCCATTTTCCCAAATGAACTGAAATTTGGTAGGAAGCTTTCTTGGAAGGTCCTCTCTTACGATTGCTCATTTGGTCCCGATTCATTAACAAACATGGCCGCCACAGGCAATTCTTGTTTCTGATTGGTCAATTTCTAAAAATCTTGTCCTCTGAAACCGCTTTGCCAAATCAACCGAAACTTAGTAGAAAGCATCTATGGAAGGTCTTTTATAAAGATTGCTCATTTCGTCCCGATCTGTTTACAAACATGGCCGCCAGAGGCAATTCTTGTTTCTGATTGGCTGATTTCTAAAAAATCTTCTCCTCTGAAAACGCTTGGCCAAATGAACCGAAACTTGGTAGGAAGCATCTGTGGAAGGTCCTCTATAAATCTTGCTCATTTCATCCCGATCTGTTAACAAAAATGGCCACCACAGGTAATTCTTGTTTCTGATTGGTTGATTTCTAAATAATCTTCTCCTCTGAATCCATTTTCTCAAATGAACCGAAATTTGGTAGGAAGCTTCCTTGGAAGGTCCTCTATGCATATTGCTCATTTCGTTCCGATTTATTAATAAACATGGCCACCACAGGCAATTCTTGTTTCTGATTGGTCGATTTCTAAAAATCTTCTCATCTGAAACCGCACTTTGCCAAATGAACCGAAACATAGTAGGAAGCATCTATGGAAGATCTTCTATAAAGTTTGCTCATTTCGTCCCGATCCGGTTACAAACATGGCTGCCATAGGCAATTCTTGTTTTTCATTTGTCGATTTCTAAAAAACATTCTCGTCTGAAACCGCTTGGCTAAATGAACCAAAACTTGGTAGGGAGCATGTATGGAAGGTCCTCTATAGAGATCACTCATTTTTTTTATTCGTTATCAAACATGGCCACCACATGCAATTCTTGTTTCTGATTTGTCCATTTTTTTAAATCTTTTCCTCTGAAACCGCTTGGCCAAATGAACTGAAACTTGGTAGGAATCATCTGTGATAGGCGAGGGACACAGGCTCAGCCATTATTGTTTATCCTTCTATTGTCGACCATTATTGTTTATCATTTTATTTTCTATTGTTTCATAGAAAAGCTTCATTCATCTTGTATATTCATTTCAGGGGGCCAGGTTGTTATTGTTTCTACAGATTTTGACTTCACCTTGCTATACAAACTGATCAGAAACCTTTTAACAGCTATTTCTGCTCCAACTTGTGGATGGGGAAATCCGCCATTACCTGGACAGTCAAATGAAACAGATGACATCGAAAGAATTCGACATTTAAGAAATGATCTTGTGCACAATTCTGATTTTGAAATCTGTGATACAGATTTCTCTATCCACTGGACTGATTTATCACAGGTAAAATAATTTACAATTACCATTCTATACCCATTTGTTTATTTATCACAGGTAAAATAATTTACAATTACTCATTCTATACATTTTTGTAGATATATCACAGGTAAAATAATTTACAATTACCATTCTATACCCATTTGTAGATTTATCACAGGTAAAATATTTTACAATTACCAATCTCTTCCCATATATATATATTGGCATTGAGATTATTGATTCAAAGTTGACTGTTTTTTCCCTATGATGTCTTGCGATGGCCTTCTGTGCTATCTATCTTTTTTAAATGAAGGTTTAGTGAGTTATTGTTGTTTAACGCCAATTTAGCAATTTTTCAGCTATATCATGGCGAGAACAAGTTAATTTTCAATGAGATGATGATGAGGTCTGCTTTGTACTAGACCAACAGGCTGAGTTGGATTTTTATAGTGCTAGCTCACTGAAACAACAGTCCCCAGGTAGACATTTAGGTCCACTCGGACACATTATGCTGATTCGGAGCTAACCAATTTTTGCTCTTTCTCCTTAATGCTGTGTGCAGAAGCAACAAATACCAATTTTATAATGTTTGGTTTGACCCGACCAAACCCATGATCTACCGCACTCGAGACGAGTACGCTAACAATTACCCCACCGATGCGGTTCAAATGATGGTTAAGACCATCAATTCTCTTTCATAAAACTAATATTATACAAGTGACAACATCTGTGACACAAAGATATTAAACCTATTATGCCTAATTTGTTTTTCAATATTAGAGCGTTTATTATAACAGCACTGTTCACACAGTTATATGTGAGGGTTGATATTTCAATTGCATGAGAAAAACACTTACATGACTGTCTCATTTCACAAAGAGTGGAGGTTTGGGTTATAATACCCACCACTTTTCAATGAAGTGCCTGTACCAAGCCAAGAAACTGCGAAGTTACCTATAGAATATAGGAGTATAGATTTGTCACCTTTTCATCCAACAGTATTGCGTTTTATTTTTCATCTCAGTTATGGGGGGCCCGGGTGGCTCAAAGAATTAGGTCATTGGATCTAACAACTCATACACGCCTATCATCAATACCGCATGGGTTCGCGCCCGGCTTTGTAATTTACAAAAAAGGGTGCACTCGACTCGCAGCCACAAGTGATAAAGTTTACCGGTTGCTTGCCCATGGTCGGTGGTTCTCTCCGTGTACTCCAGCTTTCTCCACCACTAAAACTGGTCGCCATGATATAGCTGAAATATTGTTGAAAGTGGCATTAAAACACCAAAAATCAAAATCAAAATCATCTCAGTTATGCGTTCCGGATATGACCATATGTAAAGGATTCAATATCTATTTATATTTACACTTTTCAGATGAAGGCAGATAACCATCATTGAACAAACATTTGTTTTTATAGACATATAGATAAATACAATGTTTGGAACATCATACCCAGGGAGCCGTCCTGGCCGTGATTGTATGGGAGTTGGATTTACAACTACCTATGCAATCAGTTCCTATCACCACTGATGTTGTGAGCTCGAATCTAGACCAAGGCGAGGTGTACAACATTATGTGATAAAGTTTGTCAGTGACTTTCGACATGTCTTTGGTTTTCTCCGGGTCCTCCGGTTTCCTCCACCAATAAAACTGACCGTTACGATATAACTGAAATATTGTTGAAAGGGGCGTTATAGACCATCACACAAGCAACAAACACTTTATACCTTCCCACTTTCCAATTTACTTTGTTGATTTATTCTTTAACCTTATCAGGCCATTAACAGATTAAGCAAAGATAGCTTATCAACAGAAGTAGAGTCAATGAGAATGAAAAAGTTTGACAAATGCATCAAAAATGAAATGGAAGAAGATATACGAAAACAACTGAAAGAAATTCGAGAAGACTTTATGGAACTAAAACAAAAATGCAGTACAGATATTGATGACATTAATGACAGACACATACCATTAAACATTCGGAGTAAGTTATGTTGTTTTGTTAATTGAAATAAAATGACATGTTTGTTGGATCTCTTTTTTATTTTTGGGGGGAGGGGGGGAGTGGGTTGCAGGTCGAGATGCTAAAGACTTGACAAAATCCAATCCTGTATAGGATTATGTCAGAAAAGTATCAAGAAACAAAGTAATCAGTGACCGTAAAACGAAAAAAGGACAGACAATACAATGACAATTTAGAAAGAAAAAGAACTAAACAAACTATCTATAATATGAACTAAACAGTAAACAGCTGATCAAGTAACACGAATCTCACTTGAAGCAGGGATGCGCCGTAAGAGTAGATAGTTCCTGCTCCAGTAGTGGCATCCATTGTGTTACTCTAGTTACAAACATGGTGTTGTCATAAATGAAGAAAGGGCCGGGAAAGTGCTTACAACAAGTGGAATGTTGTCCTTGGTCATTTGTGACAGACATACTATAGAGTAAAGTGGCGATGACTTCAACTTAACCAATAGGAACCATTGGTTCAGAAGAACCCTTAATCAAGGAAGTCCTGATAGAAACCACCCTTAGCAAAATAAAATGGTTTTAATTTAAAGCATTTAATTTCCATTGTTATGCACAAGCTTTGGAATATCGGATCAATTGAGAAATAAATACTCCATATGCAGGTGCTTCTGGAATGTTGCTACTTATAAATGGAAAATTCACAATGGGAAAATTTAAACCATCTCTTGTTTTAAAGGTTTGTTCTTAACTGGCTCTCACTAAAAATTTACGAGGTGTAGGTCAAGGTTTGGAGCAGACCTATCTGTGGTATTTCAATGGAATAAATACAATGTACGAGCAGTTACAATATACGATTATCTACAGTATCGATCAGCGACAAAATACGATTATCTAAAATATACAATCAGCGATAATATACGATTATCTGCAATATACGATCAGCGACAATATGCAATTATCTACAATATACAATTATCTACAATATACGATCAGTGGCAATATAAGATTATCTACAATATACAATCGGCGACAAAATACATTTATCAATAATATACAATCAGTGACACTATACGATTATCTACAGCATATAGAAAATGGCCAGCAATAGTATACAATCAGTTACAATATACGATAACTTTCAATATGCAATTAACTATAATATACGGTCAAGGAAAATATGTGGCAACATAGAGTACACAACATATTATGTGTTGGACACCATTATGCGGAAACAAACACAAATGACGTAAAGAAGACATGCGCCCTCCTACAAACAACTGAAGGTAACATCGTTTTTATGTGGAAATCATAACATACATCACAACACGGTACTCAGAACGTAAAGACACATAATAGGAGAACACAAAAAACTAAAAAGATGAGCAACACGTACCCCACCAAAAAACATGAGGTGAACTCAGGTGCTCGCGAAGGGCAGCAGTTCCTGCTTCTTATAAGATACCCTCCATGTTACTCATATACAGTCAAGTCTAGTAAAAGTCTTATCAGTGATGTAATATACAGTCAGTATACAGTTAGCTACAATCTAGGAACAAGACAATACTGTGAAATCACATTTATTCGTGGGGTACCAATTTTCGTGGGTAGGCTGATTCACGAACTTTAGAATCCAACGAACAATGAAACTTGGGAAGCAGCTTGACATCGATATATTGGCAAATGCTGTCCTCGAGTGACCTCGACTTTCTGGACCAGCTTTATAGGTTACAATTGACAACTTTAATGACAAAATATTTACAAGCATTACTTTTAATGGGTTATAATCCACGTGAACATGTTTGTGAATTATTTGATTTTGAATACATGCGTAAAAACGACAGAAATGTTTATATGTGAAAAGATTTTAACAGCTTCCATAAATTTAACAAATGTCGGAATTTTCTCCAACTGTACTCTCCTGGAGCGCAGTAAATTGTGGGTTCGAGTTTCGATTGGGTCAAACCAAAGACTATAAAATTGGTATTTGTTGCTTCTCAGGTAAGCAGCCAGCATTAAGGAAAAAGAGCAAGAACGGTGCCTCGAAATCAGGATAATGTGTCCGAGTGGGGCAACATGTCTATCCGCAGACTTTTTTTTGTTGTTTCAGTGAGCTAGCACTATGAAAAAAAACATTTCAGCGTGTTGGTCTAGTA
Organism: Bathymodiolus septemdierum; assembly: GCA_963383655.1. Lineage (NCBI taxonomy): Eukaryota > Metazoa > Mollusca > Bivalvia > Mytilida > Modiolidae > Bathymodiolus > Bathymodiolus septemdierum. The sequence goes on along the minus strand of OY726527.1, from coordinate 33,719,747 downwards.
CAAAGTGGACCTCATCATCATTTAACTTGTTCTTGCCATGTTAGATATAGATGAACAATTACTGAGTTAAGCAACAATAACTCACTCACTCTAAAATCCTGAATTAATTGTAATAAATATTTCATTGCACTGCATTTCAGAAGGCCACATTGAACAGATTAAGAACTGGAGAATAGAGGATGAACCATTTTATGACGAAACTGGAGGATTTACAGCAGCATGGAAAATGGTTCAGTCTGAAATTTATATGACAATAATTGGTGGACCAGGATCGGGGAAGACAGCCACAGCTCGCCATATTGCATTACAGCTAGAGAAGCAAGAATGGGAAGTTGTGCCAGTATGTAGACTAGAAGAAATCATACAATATGGAGACAGAGATCATAAACAAGTATTTGTACTAGATGATATATTAGGTATTTTTGCTTTAGATATGAATTTTTACAACCATATTATCAACCATAAGGAACAAATTTTCACAACAATAGGGAAGACATCAAAACTATTGTTTACTTGCAGAAAATCGGTGTATAAGGAGGCTCATGAGCTAGGATTATTTGTAACAGAAAATGTCATAGATTTACAGAGTAAAGATAATCAGCTGACTGAAACAGAAAAGATGGCTATTTGTCAATATCATTGTGAAAACAAAGATGTCAGCCCAGATCTCTATGCATTGTTTTCATTTACCAAAGCCAATCATATGTTTCCATTTCTTTGTAAGGTATTTTCAAGGGAAGAAAAATACCAGCAGTTGGGAGAAAACTTCTTCAATAAACCGTTCAAATATTTTATTAGTGAACTGGGCAAACTGCAGCACACAAACCCTATTCAATATGCTGTTCTTGCCTCGTGTCTAATTAATGACAGCAATTTATCAATCGAGTGTTTACCCCACGAACGCATGCAGGAGGTATTTAATAATTGTAGGGTAAATCGAGGTACTTCGGATAAAAAAATAAAAGATGCCATTTATCACATGTCAGAAACCTACTTCACCAAGTTAGATACTGAATACACATTCACACATGACTTTATATTTGAAGTTATCGCCTATCATTATGGTCGTCAAAATCAACAGCAGATATTAAAGTATTCATCTAGCAGTTATATAGCAAATAAAGTCACAGTATACGAACAAGCTTCAAATGAGGATCTTTGCATTCACATAAGTGAAAATATGTATTTACCTCTTGCCGAAAGACTCTATATGGATATCAAGTCTATGAATCTATTTGATGTCTTCATGAATAAGTCACTGAAACACAGTCCATTTCTTGATGTTTTCATAGGAATGTTGAACAGAAAACCCTTTGATGAATTTGAATCATTGATTTTAGGGAATCGTCAGAATATTCGTCAATTTGTGCATACAACATTTTCTGTCAAGAAGACTATTCCAGGGACGAGTGACATTATTGAATATATTCGTTTACATAGGCGTTTACATCTGCTGTTTGATAAGGGGTGTGATGTGGAATCTGACTCTGAATATAATGTTAGAGTAATAAGCTGGATAATTAATTACGGTCACACTCATCTTCTTCAGGAAATAGTCAACCATGTTGAATGTAACAACCATAGCATTAGTTTGATATTTGGCTCCAATGTCATGGAGAACACACGTTTACTATTACTTGGATGTTACAGTAACACTTTAGATATGGTTGAATTGATACTTAAATACGTAGACCCAAAGTGTATCGACATGAATTTAATGTCCTGTAGTACATCTTCTTACAATGATTCTCATAGATGGAATACACCACTGACGGCAGCGTCTGAAACAGGTAATTTGTGTGTTGTGAAAGCATTGTTGGAAAACCATGCTGATATAGACAAATGTAATTTTTGGAAACAGTCACCATTGTTAATAGCATCAATTTATGGACAATGTGATATTGTTAAATATTTACTTAGATCTGGCGTAGATATAAATTTGTGTGATCAACATGGACAATCACCTTTGTTTACAGCATCATGGGAAGGAGAAAGTGATGTTGTTAAATGTTTACTTAGTTCTGGTGCAGATATCAATTTATGTGATGAACGAGGACAATCACCATTGTTTATAGCATCAATGTCTGGACGATGTGATGTTGTTAAATATTTACTTAGTTCTGGTGCAGACATCAATTTATGTAGCAATCTAGAACAATCACCATTGCTTATAGCTTCATTGAAAGGACACTGTGATGTTGTTAAGAGTTTGCTAAGTTCTGGTGCAAATATCAATTTGTGTGATGAAGATGGACAATCACTATTGTATATAGCATCAGAGAAAGGAGAATGTGATGTTGTTAAATGTTTACTTAGTTCTGGTGCAGATATCAATTTGTGTGACAAACAAGGAAAATCACCATTGCTTATAGCTTCATTGAAAGGACACTGTGATGTTGTTAAGAGTTTGCTAAGTTCTGGTGCAAATATCAATTTGTGTGATGAAGATGGACAATCACCATTGTATATAGCATCAGAGAAAGGAGAATGTGATGTTGTTGAATGTTTAGTAAGTTCTGGTGCAGAAATCAATTTGTGTGATGAAGATGGACAATCACCATTGTATATAGCATCAGGGGAAGGAGAAAGTGATGTTGTTAAATGTTTACTAAGTTCTGGTGCAGATATCAATTTATGTGATGAACGAGGACAATCACCATTGTTTATAGCATCAATGTCTGGACGATGTGATGTTGTTAAATATTTACTTAGTTCTGGTGCAGACATCAATTTATGTAGCAATCTAGAACAATCACCATTGCTTATAGCTTCATTGAAAGGACACTGTGATGTTGTTAAGAGTTTGCTAAGTTCTGGTGCAAATATCAATTTGTGTAACAAACGAGGATCATCACCATTGTTTAGAGCATCATCGAAAGGACAATGTGATGTTGTTAAATGTTTACTTAGTTCTGGTGCAGACATCAATTTGTGTGATGAAGATGGAAAATCACCATTGTTTATAGCATCAGGGGAAGGAAAATGTGACGTTGTTAAATGTTTACTTAGTTCTGGTGCAGACATCAATTTATGTAGCAATCTAGAACAATCACCATTGCTTATAGCTTCATTGAAAGGACACTGTGATGTTGTTAAGAGTTTGCTAAGTTCTGGTGCAGATATCAATTTGTGTGATGAATATGGACAATCACCATTGTTAATAGCATCAGGGGAAGGAAAATGTGACGTTGTTAAATGTTTACTTAGTTCTGGTGCAGACATCAATTTGTGTAACAAACGAGGATCATCACCATTGTTTATAGCATCAATGTTTGGAGAATGTGATGTTGTTAAATGTTTACTTAGTTCTGGTGCAGACATCAATTTGTGTGATGAATATGGACAATCACCATTGTTAATAGCATCAGGGGAAGGAAAATGTGACGTTGTTAAATGTTTACTTAGTTCTGGTGCAGACATCAATTTGTGTAACAAACAAGGATCATCACCATTGTTAATAGCATCAATGTTTGGAAAATGTGACGTTGTTAAATGTTTACTTAGTTCTGGTGCAGACATCAATTTGTGTAACAAAGGAGGATCATCACCATTGTTAATAGCATCAATGTTTGGAAAATGTGACGTTGTTAAATGTTTACTTAGTTCTGGTGCAGACATCAATTTATGTAGCAATCTAGAACAATCACCATTGCTTATAGCTTCATTGAAAGGACACTGTGATGTTGTTAAGAGTTTGCTAAGTTCTGGTGCAGATATCAATTTGTGTGATGAATATGGACAATCACCATTGTTAATAGCATCAGGGGAAGGAAAATGTGACGTTGTTAAATGTTTACTTAGTTCTGGTGCAGACATCAATTTGTGTAACAAACAAGGATCATCACCATTGTTAATAGCATCAATGTTTGGAAAATGTGACGTTGTTAAATGTTTACTTAGTTCTGGTGCAGACATCAATTTATGTAGCAATCTAGAACAATCACCATTGCTTATAGCTTCATTGAAAGGACACTGTGATGTTGTTAAGAGTTTGCTAAGTTCTGGTGCAAATATCAATTTGTGTAACAAACGAGGATCATCACCATTGTTTAGAGCATCATCGAAAGGACAATGTGATGTTGTTAAATGTTTACTTAGTTCTGGTGCAGACATCAATTTGTGTGATGAAGATGGAAAATCACCATTGTTTATAGCATCAGGGGAAGGAAAATGTGACGTTGTTAAATGTTTACTTAGTTCTGGTGCAGACATCAATTTATGTAGCAATCTAGAACAATCACCATTGCTTATAGCTTCATTGAAAGGACACTGTGATGTTGTTAAGAGTTTGCTAAGTTCTGGTGCAAATATCAATTTGTGTAACAAACGAGGATCATCACCATTGTTTATAGCATCAATGTTTGGAGAATGTGATGTTGTTAAATGTTTACTTAGTTCTGGTGCAGACATCAATTTGTGTGATGAATATGGACAATCACCATTGTTAATAGCATCAGGGGAAGGAAAATGTGACGTTGTTAAATGTTTACTTAGTTCTGGTGCAGACATCAATTTGTGTAACAAACAAGGATCATCACCATTGTTAATAGCATCAATGTTTGGAAAATGTGACGTTGTTAAATGTTTACTTAGTTCTGGTGCAGACATCAATTTGTGTAACAAAGGAGGATCATCACCATTGTTAATAGCATCAATGTTTGGAAAATGTGACGTTGTTAAATGTTTACTTAGTTCTGGTGCAGACATCAATTTATGTAGCAATCTAGAACAATCACCATTGCTTATAGCTTCATTGAAAGGACACTGTGATGTTGTTAAGAGTTTGCTAAGTTCTGGTGCAGATATCAATTTGTGTGATGAATATGGACAATCACCATTGTTAATAGCATCAGGGGAAGGAAAATGTGACGTTGTTAAATGTTTACTTAGTTCTGGTGCAGACATCAATTTGTGTAACAAACAAGGATCATCACCATTGTTAATAGCATCAATGTTTGGACAATGTGACGTTGTTAAATGTTTACTTAGTTCTGGTGCAGACATCAATTTATGTAGCAATCTAGAACAATCACCATTGCTTATAGCTTCATTGAAAGGACACTGTGATGTTGTTAAGAGTTTGCTAAGTTCTGGTGCAAATATCAATTTGTGTAACAAACGAGGATCATCACCATTGTTTATAGCATCAATGTTTGGACAATGTGACGTTGTTAAATGTTTACTTAGTTCTGGTGCAGACATCAATTTGTGTGATGAATATGGACAATCACCATTGTTAATAGCATCAGGGGAAGGAAAATGTGACGTTGTTAAATGTTTACTTAGTTCTGGTGCAGATTTAAATTTGCATGATGTAGATGGACAATCACCATTGATTGCAGCATCGTCTTCTGGGTACTACGATATTGTTAGGTTGCTCACAGCACATGGAGCCTTACATGATGAAAATGATAGTAATGTGTAGCTTAATCCATGTGAATATCCAGAAGAAAAAATGAGTCAGTGAAAAGAGAAGCAGGTAGAAGAAAAAGAAGTAATTTACCTACCAAAAGTGCAAGAAAGAAAAGAAGAAACAATTTTCACAAGAGAACAGGAAGAAAAAGAAGAAACAATTTTCACAAGAGAACAGGAAGAAAAAGAAGAACAATTTTCACAAGAGAACAGGAAGAAAAAGAAGAAATGATTTACATTAGGGAGGCAAGAGAAGAATAAGATAAAACAAATTGAGGGAAGAAAAGAGCAAGTAGAAAAGGAAGAACTAATTAACATCATAAAGGAGAAAGAAGCAACAGTAGAGATAAACGATCCAGCTTCCTTTTACATATCAGTTTTTGATGATAATCTTCCCTCATAAAAAACGATGTTCGGTTCCTCTTTATCTCCAGTTGTTTGTGAGAGGACTTATGTCCTGTTTGTGTATGGTGGTGTCAAATGCATATTGTGTTGTATTTTTGTTTTGTTTTTTCTTCGTCTTGTGTGCCCTGTGTTTCTGCTTTCTCTGGATTGTTCTTTTTTTTTATTGCCCCTTCGGCAGTAAGGAGAAATAAAACAGATGTTGTACAGCTGTTAATTCAGAAAAAAATAAATGCCAGAGGTATCGTGGAAATTACCATTTGTTGGAGATACAAAAAAATGTACTTATGGATTTGAAAAGATCAGAATTTTGTATATATGAACAAACTGGTAAAGAAGACTGTCAGACACAAGATCGTAATCATCGTCATTTACCATATTCAATGTGGCACATAATAACTGAAAGTAACAATGACTACTTGACTCATCTGTTAAAGACTGGATTGGATATATAAAAACGTGACTATAACGGTAACATGCTACTCTACAGAATATTGAATAGACCCAGTTGGATTTCAGTTGGCAGATTCAAACATTTGATGGAACACTGAAGATGTTAATGTTGGAGAAACTAAATGGATTTCCTTGTTAGAAGCCAAGAGAGGACTGGTATGTCAAATAGAGAAGTATAAGTGGTGGGTAATACTACCTGATGCACCATATTATGATAGTTACAATACCTTGTCCGAGTTTAGAAAACACGTCAGAAGAAATTCATTCTAATAGACCATATCCAAGTTTTGGTATTTGGTTGTATGATTTCAATTTCAAAATTTATAGAACACATTTTGATTCCGTTTTTTTTTTATTATTATGATATAAAATGTAGCATAAAATAGGAAGTACTCTTGCCTCAAGAACTAGTTGATGAGATTTTTTTCACATCTGAAGCGTACCGGTAGTGACAACTAACCAATATTTACATTTAGATCTAGAAGTGGAACATATGGCTTTATGTTACTCATTTTTCTAATATAGTTAACAATTAATGACTTTTGAAGAGGCTGATAATTGAAAGAAACTAATATTCAGCAAGATGTAAATACTTTTATAATGCACTTGTTCTATTTGAGCAGTCAACTTACATTGATTGGATAACTTTTTGATATACAGTCACACCTGTCCATGCAGTCACCTGTATTAAAAGGTCACCTTTTTCTTGTCCTGTCATAGATAATTTCATATGAATTTAAGAGGTCACCTGTTTTATAAGCTCACTTTTTTTTCTCCAAAGGTGACCTCTCAATACAAGTTTGACTGTATACTGTCATTGAACGAGATATAACTTTTGCGATTTACTTGTTTAGCCTTGGGGAAATAGTAGTTGACTTCCTGTTGACCGAAAATAGCAAAAGGGACAATCAAGGGATTATTGTATAATTCTATTTTTGTATTATAATATAATCACCCATCAATTAACGTGACCTTTTCAGCAGTAATAAACACAATATGAATTGAATGCAGTGTCTTAAACTATAAGGTGTATGTGTATATTCGATGAACCTTGTCCATTTCCAATTTATTAAGACTTGCACACATTAACTTTATATTTTAAGAGATGGTACAAATATTGTATATATAAAAAACTGAAATCAGAAGTAATGAATTGGATGACCCCATGATAAGTTATGTTCCAATAGATGAACATGAAATTTTACAATTTTCAATTTTTGTAATGTTAATTTTGCAATGTCTATTTTCCCGGTGATATGGACCATTGATTTGTGCCAGGTGTTGGGATCTTATATTAACCAGACCTGTGCATATTCCTGCACTTTTTCAAGGCTTGAGATGACCTACAGTGTACATGTATATTGGCACTGGTCTAGGAGATGAAATATTATATTTACCTGACCAACATAGATTCATGCACCTTTCAAATGATTGAATGTTATATAAACATGACCTACATATTGTTTGGCACTGTGCCAGGTGTTTGGTTCTTATATTAACCTTACCTGCACAGATTTCTGTACCTTTTCAAATGATTGATTGTTATATAAACATGACCTATAGTGTACATATATTTTGAGGATGTGTCATGTGTTGGAATGTCATATTAGTTTTACTTGACCTACATAAATTCATGCACCTTTCAAATGATTGAATGTTATATAAACATGACCTACATATTGTTTGGCACTGTGCCAGGTGTTTGGATCTTATATTAACCTTACCTGCACAGATTTCTGTACCTTTTCAAATGATATGGGAAATGATTATAAACTAATTAGCCAATTATTGTAAAGTTTGCTTTCATATTATTTTCTATATTGTTATGAAGATGTTGATATTTTTTCATACTTATGATGCATGTTACAATTCTGTCATTATTTTCTAGTTTTGTATGTTATTGTTTGTTTATTGATACATTTCTGTACATCCGTCATTTACCACCCCCCTTTTTTATCCACTTGAGTGATGAGTAGTATGTGATAAGATAATTGTTATTTCATATTCAACTAATGTGTGCCATTTTAATTTTTTTGGGGATAATTTGACTGTTAACTTAGTCAGTTTTATATTTCCATAACAACTCACAGATATATATTTAAATTCAGTAATTCTGTATTGGTCTAAGATATAGCTAAGGCTATATATTCTGTGCTAGCGGTACACGATCGCCACGTCACATTTTGCGAATATAACGGTAGTGTGGTGAGGATAAATTGTGTAGCAGTAGCCACACTGGCGAACGAAAAACTTTTACGGCGTGCATCTGACAACGATCTTTTATTATGTAGAAAGTCAAAGTCGAATAAAACGTGTTATAGACAATGATTTGATTGATGTATAATATCCAAAATGATTTTAAAAAGCAGGTCAAATTGATTATTTCCAGTCGTTTTTTCAGTTGAAATAACATTATCCGGGTCCCATTCCGGAAATAGTTTCGAATTTAGTCACCGACTGACTGGTTTCCTAAATTACGGTTTATTCTGTGTGTCCTTCTGTCTATGCTTGAATCTAAAACCAGTAAATTATTTGACAACGAGAAGGTCAAGCATGGCGGTTCGTTCGCCCTAATTAATACACGTTCTCCCTAAAAGTGGGTCCATTCGTCCTGATAATTATATATATGAAAGTTATTGAAAATAAATGAAGTATTAATGATATTTGATGATTTAAAAATTTAGAAATTTTAAATATGGTGTTGACATGCTGAAAAGTGTATTTCGATAATAAAAAAGTTTATCAAAACACACACGAGATCAAAGAACACAAACTGTAAAGTAAATAACTCTTTTATGTTTATATTTGTTTTACTTAAACCAAGCTTACATCAATTAATTGTAATGATGAAATCAAGAATCATTCATTTCAAACAATATCTAATAGCTGCTAAATTTCTTAAGCAAAAGCTTATTTTTTTAATTAAATTTTTCTATATCTTTACTTCTTTAATTTCAATTACAATATTTATTATGTTCATTTAAAGATACTTCTTAATTATCAGGCCGAACGGACCAATACCAAGCATGGCCAAGTGCCAAGGATCTATTTTATCCTTTTTTGGCAACGCCAACGACCCCACACAGCAAAAAACAACAAAATCATACGAATATTGAATGTTCTGTTTATCTAAAGTTCAAAGTTTGTTGTTTGTCATGATAATATATGAATTATTATTGTTAGTTAATTAAATAATAAAATTTTGAACTTTCACCTGTTTTATACTCTTTGTTTATATTTAGTGTGGCTAACTGAAATTGAGTGTGGCTAAAAAGAAATTATTACCCATTAGCCACAGTGGCTAGTAAAAAAAAATGTCTTCCGCTAACACAGATATTTGACAGCTAACAAATCTAATTTTAACACTGTTGTTGGGTTAAATTTTCAGATGTATGTAAATGTCCTAGGAAATTGAATATTATTTTAACCCAGCTAAGTAGCTCAGCTTCAAATTACGATCTATTTCATGGTGGTTGTGTATCTGACCTATCTTGTAGTTGTGGTGCTGCCATTGAACATTTAAAACATTTCTTTTTATATTGTCCAATTAACTTAAAAGCCAGAACTTCCAGATGACAACCTGCTACAATCTACAAATCAAATTAATGTTAAGTATGTTTTTCAAGCAAAGTTTGGAGACTTATTGTTTTTACTTCGTTTATTATTATTTTTATTTTTATTATTATAATATTATTATCATTATTGTTATTATTATTATTATTATTATTATGTTTACTGTAACGTGAAGATTGTCATGATAACCATGAAAGGTAAAAAAACGTTTTGGTCTGATTGTAATGAAACTTCATTTGAATGTTTTTGGGATGTGTAGTTGTGCATTTATGATAACATATTTCAAAATGGCCACCGTTGCCATGATAACCATGAAAGTTGAAAAAATATTGTTTTTATCTGATTGTAATGAAACTTCACAGAAATTATCCTTGGGATGTGAAGATGTGCATTCAAGGTTGAAAATCATTATTATTATTATTATTATTATCATTTTATTATTTTTATTTGTATACCATATAAGATTGAGAAAGGATCAAAATTTATTTTGAAATTAGATGTAAATCTATAAAAATGTAACTTGAGGTTTGATGAATTACATGATACATGTTTAAAATATTTGTTTTTAAATTATAAAACCGCTACTCCTGTTTCCTCCAACAATAAAACTGACCGCCACAATATAACTGAAATATTGGTTAAAATTAAGCACCATACATCTATCCCTCCATATAATATGTTATTATATTATACTTTACGCTTTTATTTTCCCTATTTGTCTGGACTGCCTCGTTTTCGATTCGGTTCCGGAATGGTACCTGCATTATTGTTTTAGAAGCTTCGGTCCATATAATATTTTTTTGGTGAAGGACCGGTCCATATACTGCCATATGACCCTCAGTGCCATGAACTATTTGCTATATTTCTTTCTGTAACACGTGAAGTTCGCAGTAGATCCAATTATCTTGGAGTGTGGTATGATACATCTAAGTATCTAGTTGTACATAAAGGTTTAAAATTTTGCACTAGGGTTACTTTTGATATATTTTCAAGGGCCTAAATTGGTTATTATAGAATCTTATTTGGTCTGATTGCATTTAAGCTTCCCTGGAATGATCCTTGGGATGTGAAAAAGTTCATTCGGGGTTGAAAATTTTCAAAATGGTCGCCCTTCCCATGGTAACTATGAATGTTCAAACGATATTTGAATTAGGAATTTCAAAACATTGAATATCAAGTCGATAATCGGTTCTCACTAACTGACTTTGCTTGGGATACTTTGTATGAACAAATTTGTATTGTATATAAATATGTTTTTGATTATATGAAATGTTAAAAAAAGATTCCTTATCGTATAACTGGAATTTAATTAGGTTAACATGCACATCATGATATGAATCCATCTTAATTTTATTTGTCCTTCTATTTTTTGGTGTATATTGATAACATTATGGATTTGTTATTACTGCTATATATAGTAATACATGCTTTTTATGTACTTCATTAATTTAACAAATTGTAATTTTGAAAAGACGTCATAAGAAGAGTTTGAAGATACCAAAGGGAGATAATCAGAATCTGTATATCGAAAAAGAACAGACAACCCAATGGCCAAAAGAAAAAGGAAAAACGGACAAACAACGATCTACAAAACATACATAAGTTTGTTTAGCTTGTTTCTAATCTATTTTGTTTATTTGATTTGCTAATATAATATGTTTAAGCTAATTATTCACACTACAGACAAATAACATTATTAGATAAGTAAAACATTTTATCCTGCACTGGTTCTATTTGAGTTGTCAAATTGTATTGACTGGATAGATTTTTGTAATATACTGTCACTGATCTAAATATAGGTTTTCTTGTAAGGCTCGTCTTTCCCCTGTTTCTAAGCCTCGCCACATAAATTATATATGTACCGTCAATACAACAATATTGTATATGTAATATACAGTCACTGACCTAAATATAGCTTTTTCTGGTAAAGCTCGTTTTCCACCGTTTCTAAGCCTCACCACATCAATTCTATATTTACCGTCAATACACCAATATTGTATATGTAATATACTGTCACTGACCTAAATATCGCTTTTCTGGTACTCCTGTAGCGCTTTACATGTTGAGTTTTGGGAAACTGATAGCTAAAGCAGTTGACTTCCTGTTGACAGAAATTATCAATAGTGATAATTGTTTTATTTTATCATTTAATTCAAATGTCACTTTCAATAGATAAATATGATTTTGTTCCAGTTTTTAAGCCTCATACACATAAACTTTGTATTTTAGTGTCTATTTATATTGTTAACAATTAGATGGATAATTTGTTATTGTTTTAGATATCCAAGGAGATACATGTATAAGACATGTTGTTTTTCTATGATTTTATTATCAAATGTAAAACACACAACAGATATAACTTATATTATACAATTATATAAATATTATACAATACACTTTTTATGTGGTAAATGTGGTGTCATATTGACCAGACAAACCAATATTGACAGATATTTTATTATATAATCTTGTAAGGAAACAAGAGTCTGTGAGGTAGGGTTGGTTTATGGTTTTTAACGATATTTTCAACAATATTTTGGTTATATCATGGCGGTCAGTTTTTATTGATGGAGGAAACCGGAGTACCCGGAGAAAACCACAGACTTGCTGCAAGTCACTGACAAACTTTATCACATAAGTTTGTATCAAAAGGGGCTCGAACTCACAACTTTTGTGGTGATAGGCACTGATTGCACAGGCAGTTATAGATCGAACTACCATGCGATCACGACCACAACGGTCCCTGCTCAGGGGTTACTATGCTCACCTGTAGTCAATTCTGTGTATTCGTCATAAATAATTGATAGATTATATATATATTAATTCTATATTTTGGGTTTAATTTAAACACATTTGAATCTTTACAACGATATTTTAATGAAGCCTATACTGAAACATCTGGTCAATGTTTTTAACATATTTACCTACACATATATACAAGCTTTAGCCCTGTCACTACATGGGCAGCCTTCATTTAAACAAAATATGTAGTATATATATATGACAATGTCTTCATGCAAATTAGTGTGAGAGTGATTATTCTTTAATGCCACATGAACACTTTTTCAGCTATATCATTACAATCATACAAAGTAGTCAATTTGTGACCTCCTTTGTTGTGCCAGTGAAAATGATTATATTTGTACAATTTATTCATGTAGGGTTTATTTTAGAAAAAAAAATAAAAAAAGATGTTATTATATAATTTTTTTAAATAATTAAAATAAAAAAATTTTTTTTACACACTAATCATTACAGAATGACTTTTCTACAATTGTGATATAAAATAAATTACATAAATTTCAAATATCATGAATGCCCAAAACAGTAAAGCATGTCACTTCCGCCACAGCATGCAGTGTTTCACTACTTCTACATGTCCACTCGTGAATACCACTTTTAATCGGTCAATATCAAAATACTTGGACGTTTGGATAGCTATATAGTGATATATACAAATGTAGATTGACTATATAAAGAAAAAAACAAAAAAAGCAAAAACACATCGGTGGCTAGCATGCTGGCCTCGAGTGCGGTAGACCGTGATTGAGCCTCACGTGGTTCACACCAAAGACTTATGTAATTGGTATTTGCTGCTCCTCTGTTAAACACACAACATTAAAAAGTAAGAGAAAAGACTGGTTGGATCTAACTCAGGATAATGTGTTGAGTGGAGCAGCATGTCTCCCCACGGACTGCTGTATCAGAGAGAGCACTATAAAAAATCCATCTAAGCATGTTGATCAAGTACAAAGCAGATATCATGATCATCTTATTGAAATAGATGACAAATTGTTCATTTGGCGTTAAACAACAATTACTCACACACTCACTTGCTATATAATAAAACATTTATTGCATTTGTAATGTAAAATAATACTGATTACTTAATTGAAATAAATTTAAGATTCTTGTTGAATATATTGAATTTAATGTTGAATATTATTTCTGTAAATTGTGTACATTGTAATTGAATTTACTTTTGATTTATAATACAATATCATTCTTAGAAATCTATCTTACTTATTTCAAAGTAGACCCCCTGTCCTCCTGCTTGTCTATTCTGGGCCTTTAGGTTGATTCCTTTCTACCGACTCGTGAGTTTAGACTCGTATGGTTTGGAGATCTTCTGCTTGTACCCAAACATGAGAATATTTACTCACCAGACATAAATTATTCACCTTAGAGATAGATTGTAATACCAGTTCCCGTGTATCTCGTTCACGGATACAGATAAACGAGGTTTATAATCTTAGAGGAACTTGGCCTCCATCCCCCAAGTCTCCAAATAATGATACTCAAAGTAAGTCCACCACGGTGTGTCATAAGCAAGGAATCAGTACAACAAAAATGAATTGATGAAAACAGCTTTCTACTTGTTTATTTGTCATGGGCCCCGGGGCACCGCCCCCTCTGAATGGGCTTGGTTAGGACAATGTTTCTGAGTGCAGTGAGATGTTTTACATGTAGACTGTTGTTTCAGTGAACGAGAACAAATACAATCCAGTTTTTTTAAGTACACCTTGTAATGTCATCAAAAATGTATTTATTATCACGTGACTGCCATGGTATATCTCTAAAATTGCTCACTTGGTGTTAAACAACAATCACTCAATCATTCTAAACTTCTGTTCACAAATATAATATTAACTACTTTGTCACCCATCGACCCATCGTATTGTGAGACTCAAAAAAAGATTAAATGGGTAGGCAAAGAAAGTCATCTGGCTTCAAAGCACAGCCTTATATCTCTTGATTAGCTATACAATTTTAGTTTCCATACTGATAATTCAGCTTTTTCTAAACAATTTGCCAAAAAAAAAGAAAGGGGGGGGGGGGGGGGGGGGGGGGTGGTTAACACATTCTTTTGTATCTCCCCACTCTTTGAAAAATGGAGTTGGAGCAAATATATAAATCTTGTCTATATATCTTCAAATATAATAGAATATAAATAGGCAACGTAATTTACCCAAATTAAGCAAACATAAGCTTATTCAAAGCAATAGGTAAAAATGTCAATTAGAAGAACCACAACACAATATCTTACTTTACAGAAAAAAAGAAAATTACTAATCAGAAGCCATAAATCGAAGAACAGAAAATATAATGTCAAAACGGAAAGGAAACAAAAGACAAACAATGCCCAACAAAACACTACACAGAAAACAAAGGATTTAGAAACGCAAATTTCACCAAAAAAAGTGGTGGTAAAATGCTTTAAAAGGGTCTGAAGTTCCTGAACCACTATTGGCACCCGTCATGTTGATACAACAAAATCCTGTATTAAGTCGTGCAAGAGAAATCCGCAATATGAGATTCATAGACTTTGTTTTACATTACTTGAACAGTTCGTTGTATGCCTAAATTCATTTGATGCAAATTATTTCTACATCCAAGTTGGGGAGGGATGTAATATCCAGACTTCCGTTATTCTATAGCTAGCTATATATATATATATATAGTTAGTCATTGTTTGTATATTAAATGTTATTATTAAGATTGATCTCCCTTTAATTAAAAAAAAAGAGCGGTTTTCATAGCAAGCCATACAAGAAAAGAAAAAAATCACGTCCCACATTTTCCCAGAAAAAATTTATTCAAAGCTTTTGGCAAGCCTCGTAAGAGAACGATTGAAATCTTGCCCTAGTGTGTCGGATATTTTCTTTTCTTGTACTCAAAATTAACGGACTACTTTATCCAAGGGGTGAGACTATGACGTGATGCCTAATTTATTATACCCCCCGCCAACAAAGTTTGGGGGGTATATAGGAATCACCCTGTCCGTCCGTCCGTCCATGTACCTTGTAAGCGCAACTCCTCCTAAACCGCTTATTGGATCTTTATGAAACTTTACACATTTGTAGTACACTACCTGCAGATGTGCATGAAGGAATATGGTTGCTGTCCAAAATTTAAAAGGGGAGATAATTCAACTTATACTTTCAAGAAAAGGGGGCATGTACCTTGTAAGCGCAACTCCTACTAAACTGCCTATTGAATTGTTATGAAACTTTACACAGTTGTAGTACACAACCTGCAGATGTGCATGAAGGAATACCGTTGCTGTCTAAAATTTAGAAGGTGAGATAATTCAACTTATACTTTCACGAAAAGGGGGGTTGTGTACTTGTGGCGACCACTAGATGTATGTTCTTGGTTAGTTTATTTTGGAGACGGGATGTTGTCTCCTTAACATAACTCCATATTCGTTAATTTTTCATAGGTAACTTGCTAATATACCTGTATTCCAAAGTTTGAACATCATAGTATTGCAAGCGGGGGGTATCACTCATTGAGGTCACTCACAGTTCTAGTTTTTACATGACGTCAATTTTTTTTTAATTAGAAATTAAATCAGTTTAAGGCTACCCACTGCACATATTCAGAATTAAGGAATTTTTTCAATTTGTGATAAAAACAATTATATGGTAATAATGCCACCTGATTTTCTTAAAGATATTTTGCAGCAGAACTTCAGGTAAATCAAGTACATCATAAGAATCTAATTTAGTTTCACAAAGGAAAATAATATCATACAGTTTAATTAAGTCAAGAAATTCTGGAATTAAAAGTTTTGATTTTAATCCACAAACATTGAGATACGTAACAGTAATTTTATTAGCCAAGAGACATCTGTCTGATGTGTTGTCCTACCAATAGTTGACCATGGCCTGTTCTTCTGTACGAGGTGGGTTGCCACCAGGAAAGTACACATCATCAACAATGAACCGGTCATAAACAAATTTTAGCCTGACGACCTTGACTTTTATATTGTTTTAATTTCGGAACAAGATCTCTTCTCCGATCTGCGATTTCCTTCGGATATTGTTGGTACACAGAGTACGCAGTATCTTTCAGCTTATCTGGAACGGCACTGCGAACCCTTTCATGGTCTTCATAACGTGAAAAGCGAGTAATTATTCCCCTAGGTTTATCTCTGTTTGGTAGTTTACATAACCGATGAACAATTTAAAAAGTTATAACATCAAGTTCAAGTTTTTCTTTAACAACATTTTTCACGACGGTCTCAGTAGTTTCACCGGTTTCTTGTGGTAAGCCTTCAAAGATTAAATTGTACTTCATCGAGATATATTTGAGCATAAGCAGATATTCTTATAACTGTTCGTTTTCACGTACGAGATGTTTCCGTTCATCGTCAATACAATTTAAGCGTTGGTCCATTGAGCTATGATGTTCTCTTCCCTACGTAGAGTTTCGGTGTGTTCGTTTAGTGTAGTTTTTACTACTAGATCTTCATTTTTGCAAGTTGCTCAAACATTTTTCAATGGTTTTCATCCGATTATTAATAGTTTCTAATATAACTAATTTTGACAGCTATTAGCTATTTCATTTTCAAAATGATCAAATATAGAATTCAAAATGTACATAGTTGAGAAGATCACATCAAGTGCTGCCTGTATATTGAGTTTATGTTGCATTGAACTCGATTGGTTGGGAAAGTAGTTAGTTAACTACGAGCATTCATTGAACCTGATTTTGTACTGTCCATGTTTATGTTGCCTTTCATTTTAGTGATAGTATGCGTGTTTTTGAGTGGAAGCGAATCTGTGCAGGGTTTTCATCATTTGTTTATACAATGTATATGTATTGCTGTTGGCGATCCCAGTATTGTGTAGTCTATTGGTGTTAACAGTCATTTTATCGAGTAGTCCACTTGTAGATTTACAATACCTTTTGCCACCATTCAAATGATCCATGATGATAGAACAAATTTTAGATCTTTAGATCAAGTGAGCTATAAACCGGCTATCATTGATGACGACAAGCTTAGCAGGTTCCCGGATGTGACATGCTTCAGGATGTTGTTAGATGTTTGGGAATCGTTAGGTATACACAATCGATTTGCTTCATAGTTGTGTTACCAGTAGAACTTCAACAGTGGTCCTTCAACTTACTCGTGCTCGCCTCGAGTGCAGTAGATTGTGGGTTCGAGTCCCGGTCGGGTCAAACCAAAGACTGTAAAATTGGTATTTGTTGTTTCTCTGACAAACACGCAACATTAAGGAGAAAGAGCAATCAGAATAAAAATCCAACTCAGCGTGTTGGTCTAGTACAATGCGACCTCATCATCATCTCATTGAAAATTATCTTGTTCTCGCCATGATATAGCTGAAATATTGCTGAATTGCGTTACAAATACAATCACTCACTCACTCACTCACTCACTCACTCACTCACTCACTCACTCACTCAATTGACTCGCTATATTCATGCTAAGTGAGATGTCAGAGGTCAAAATTCAAGAAGCCAATCAGCAACGAGCTGATGTATCTATTTATCAACAATATTAATATCTATGAAAAGATTAGAGCATTTCTAAAAGAAATAATCCTTTCCATATAATGTATTCAATAATACAGTAAAAGGTCGTTCAATCTTCAACTCTATCTTTCTACCTAACGTATTAGTTTGATCAACATGAGTTTACCCCCGGTTTTTAGTGGGGTTCGTGTTAATCCTACTTTAGTTTTATGTGAATGTTTTGTAGGTCGTTGTTTGTCCTTTTGTATTGTTTTCTTTTGGTCATTGTGTTGTCTGCTCTTCTTCGATTTACGGATTCTTATTACCCCATTGGTATCTTCAAACTCTTCTTATAGAAAAACGTCATACCAGATTAGATGAAATTAATGATTTATTTAATAGTATAACGGTAAATATAAAGAGCTTCCGAGTGTCAATAAAGTATCCCGACATGATAGTAATGATTGATTGACTGATTTTTCAGCAATATTTCTGCTATATCATGGCGACCAGTTTTAGTTGTCGAAGAAGCAGGATTACCCGGAGAGAACCACCGACCATGGGCATGCAACTGGTAAGCTTTATCACATGCGGCTGCGAGTAGAGTGCACCCTTTTGTAATATACAGTTTGCAGGGCGCGAATTCACGCCGTATTGATGATAGGTTTATATGATTGGTTAGGTAATCTATCTAACTAACTGAGCAACCCGGGCTCTGATTAAATACAGAATTAAATAAAGTTCCGACCAGTTTCTAATGTTAATTAGATTAGTGATTACAAAAAAGATACGTAATGTGGGGTTCTGTTTTATTCAGTAGATTTTTTAAGTTTATTGGAAGTTATCATGACAAGACAGTGTAATGTTAGTGGTCGTCTTAGATCTTATAGATTATTAACACGTGAACTCTGACCTTACGTATTATCTACCTAAGCTTACATTACATTGTGATAAAATCTGTGTTACAAAAATAATGTATAAGTCTATTGCAACATTACCTGTCATTTTTGTAATTGCTGTTTTTGATCGGATAAAAGCTAAAATGCAACCTCATTGATATGTATACTACTAAACAATTACCTTAACAAGCCAAAGGAATTGGTCTCCTGTAAATGTCAATAATATATATATAACAAGTCAAGTCAGTGAGTACTGGTCTGATGATACCCTCGGGGAATCAGTAATTCAGTAGTAGAGGTATCGACACAGTCATAATAATAAAACGTAGATATGGAATTTAGTGCGTACGACGCGTTTCTGGAATAACCTTCATCAGGTACGATCTTAATCAAAAGAATTCAGTTGAGTCAAACCTCTTTGTTTTCATGGTTTGTAACATGATTGACACGATGGTTGTCACAAAAGGAGCAGGAATCACATATTTCGGAGCAGCTGAGTTCATCCCGTCCTGAGTTTTTAGAGGGTTCGTGTTGCTCAATCTTTAGTTTTATGTGTGGCGTTTTGTAGATCATCGTTTGTCATTTTTATTTTGGCCATTGTATTGTCTATCCTTCGTCTATTTACGGCCTATGATTACCTCTTCGGTATATTCACACATATCTTTCTACCTGCTGATTTGGCTTTATCAACATTGTTTGTTTTATCTTATGCAATTATGAGATAAAATGTCAAAGGTTATTGGTTCGAGTGTCGTAAAAAGACAAAATTTAACTCCTGATTACGCTTTATTTAAAAGGGAATACCTACAGCTTACGGTTATCATTGTGAAAAATGAATTCACCCATTTTTATTTCGTTTTTATTTTGTGCGGTTTCTGATGGACTTTTGTTAAATAGCTTAACAAAAGCACCAGTTATCAGTTCTGCTTTTTTAACTGATAGACATTTTAATATGCTCATGGATTTGTTGCATGACGAGAGACAATCTCGCGTTAACTTGGAAAATAATGTGAACGATCTTAGACAAGAACTGACGGCAACTAAACAGGAAATACGGATGAACAACCAAATGTGGAAAGATTTTAACGGAACTATTCAACAACATCTGTTCGAAGTGATGAATAAAACGATGCATAATAAATACCAAAGCTTGAAGAGTAATTACGTTTCCTTGAAAATAAAATATGACAATTTGCAAGAAAATTATACAACTCTTAATAACAAATCTGATCGGTTTGAACATGAACTGACATTGCTTAAACATCTGAACGGTGTGTCCGATTTACAGAGTGTCGCCAAACTGCAGAATAAAACAGAGCATTTAGAACAAGAACTTAGAAAAACGAACAATAAAGTGAGTTCACTTACAAATGACGGAACCTCCCGGAAGCAGGATTTTATTGCCCTGCTAAATAAATTACAGTCCATAGAACAGAAGACGAACACCCTAGAAGTTAGACATAATGTCACCACTGCTGTATTACAAGGAGAGCTGCATTATATCAATAAAAGAGGTGAATACATTTTTAGCTTCAATAAAGTCCAAAGACCGTCGTGGTCGTTATCGTGTCGGATTTACGACCACCTATGAAAACAGCGCATATCACCGCTGAAGTTGTGAGTTCGAATCCTGCTCATGCAAGGTGTACTCGATACAACATCATGTGATAAAGTTTGTCAGTGACGGTCGGCAGTCGATGGTTTTCTTCGTGTACTAAAGTTTCCTCCACAAATAAAACTGACCGCGATGATATAACTGAAATATTGTTGAAAGTGACGTTAAACGCCATAACCCTAACCCCCTTCAATGCAGTTCATCTGAATGATAAATATTCATTTTATAAGTCCTTGAGAGATTAGAATTTTATGCTACTGTGCGACCGACATGTCTAAAAACAAATCAGTTATGATATGCCAATAGGACCGACAAATGTAGAAATAAATGTTTCTCTGCTAAGGGTTCTATGCAGCCATCCACACACAATGAATATGTTTGTAACATCATTAAAACATTTGATTTCTCGACCTGATATACCATCATCCCATATACGCTAATACAATCTAGAATTAAAGGACTGATTTAGCGTTGCTACTCAAAGAAGAAAGTAAAACAATAAAAAGTAAAACAGATGTATCAGTATCTTGTTATTGGTATAGACAAATCTTACTTTATCAAAAGCCAATCAAAATCTATTAATAAATATAAATAGGACGAGATAGTCGATGTTTGATTCGTCTTTGCCAGTTGGTTGTAGGAGGGTCCATGTCTTATTTACGTTATTTGTGTTTGTTTGCGCATTGTGGTATCCAACACATATTGTGTTGTGCTTTTGTTTTGTTTTTCGTCGTGTTGTGTACCCTATGTTTCCAGTTTCTCTGGATTGTCCTTTTTCGATTGCCCCTTTGGTATTCTCTAACGTTTATTTGTCAGTTTCTCTAGATTGTCCTTTTTTGATTGCCCCTTCGGTATTATCTATTGTTTATTTAGTGTGAAATGCATATAATGAAATATTTTGATACATTAAGTTGTGTTTGGTTCATTTCATATAGTTATAACACCATGATTATGAAAAGAGAGTCTATGCAATTCCATCAATATAAAAACAACGAACAATCATACTAGTATCTCATGTCAAATTATTGAATACTAAGTAGGCCACAACATATTACGATAGCAATCCAGGTTCTGGCTTGAGACAAGGAGAAAAACGTGAGGATTCACAGCTTAATGAGGTTCAATTCTGTCTTTAACATGAGTTTACATATATTGATTGATTGATTGATTTATTTATTGTGTTTAATGCCACCTTCAGCAATATTTCAGCTATAACTTGGCGACCAGGTGGAAGAAGCAGGAGTACCCGGAGAGAACCACCGACCATGAACAAACAACTGGTCAACTTTATCACATGCGGCTGAGAGCCGAGTGCACATTTTTTGTAATTTACAAAACCGGGCGCGAACCCACGCCGTATTGGTGATAGGCTTGTAGGAGTTATTAGGTAATCCAACTACCTAACTCATTGAGCCACTCAGGCCCTAGCTTACATACAATATGACCATACTCCCCGTGTTAATCTGGTTACAACCCCGGTGATAGGTCATGGATGAGGAAAGACCCGGTATGTGCTTATTACAAGTGGAACATCTCCATGGTCATTTGTGACACCGCTATTCCGTAACAGTGAACTATGTTATGGTAGCGGCCGTAAAACTTTCGAAGTGATAACTTCAACTTAATCAATAGGAGGAATCCTTAGTGCGATAGCTTCCTTGTTAGCAGCAACACTTTATCAAGGGAATCCTGATAGCATCCCAACCTCTGGAATATTGTATCTACTGATATATATATACTCGATATGCAAGTACTGCTGGAATGTTGCTACAAATAAATTGAAAGTTCACAATGAGAAAATTGAAAGCATCTCGTTTGTCGCAAGGTTTCGTTTTTTACCAGTCCCCACTGTCAATAGGTCAAGACATGAAGAAACTGAGTTCACCCCGGTTTTTGGTGGGGTTCATGTTTCTGAATCTTTAGTTTTCTGCGTAGTATTTTGTAGATACATTTATAATGTATTGGGTTTTTTTTCCTTTTTCTTTTGGTCATTCTATTGTCTGACCTTCTTAGAGTTGAGACTTTTGATATCTAAAACATTTTTATTAATAAGATAAAACGTATAATGTTCAGTGTTGTACCAAAATTGTTTTTATTTTATTTCAGTTGCAATTACAGCATGTGTCAACTCTACTGTGAGTGTGCCTCAGTGGAGTCTTATACCATTTCAAGATGCTAAAACGGCAATGGGTATTGCACATATAGATGCCTTTAAACCCTCAGGCAAGTTTACCTGCGAAAGATCCGGTGTATATCTTATTGCAGCATTTGTTCAATCGAATACACATGAAAATGGATTCACTATCTACAAAAACAATAAAGCTCTAGGTGACGCATTTGGCTCTCTGACAGGCGAATATGAAACTGCCACAGCTGTCGTAATAGAAAGCGTTACAGCAAATGATACCATATCAATACACTCAAGAAGAGCCATGAAAATATTTTATAGTTACGAATCATGCCTTTCAATTTTACAGGTTTCGTGAATAATCCTTTAATAAATAATATGTTTATGAAAGCTTCTTTTTATTTTCGATAGGAATACTTGAGTAATAGTACAGTGCTCCCTCGTTAAACCGCCACCTTCTGTGCAGTCGGTAGTTTGGCGGTATAACGAGTTTGGCGATAAACCGAGGGACATTGAAAACCGGAAGTTATGTGATCATATGAAAAGATAAACTTTCAACTCGACTGACATGCATTTTGCATTTGTACAAATACATAAGTATAAATAATACATTTTTAATAAATAAATAAATTAGAATAATTATATTCACATCGGAAATGTCCTGTTTAGTTTGCAGATCTTTGTCAATGTTGACAAATTCTTGAACCGTCATTTGTAGCTCGGGACATCAAGGTCATTATAAATACGTGACAGCAGCAGTTCATCTTCATTTGTGGGGTTATTGGAAGATTCCATTTAATTGTCAAATTATCGGCAATAGTTTTAACTGAAAAACTGGTAACACGACGAAGAAAAACAAAAGAAAAACAAAACACAATATGTGTTGGACACCACTCAACGCAAGCAAACACAACTAACATAAAGAAGACATGCGCACTCTTACAAACAACTGGAGGTATAGATGAACCATGTAGAAATCGCAATGGACACCACAACACGGAATAAGCAAATAGCAGAATATAGATTTTTCCAAGTTAGCAAAAATACCCGTGTAAATATTATCGCCACACGACTCATCATAAGTGTTCCGTCCATATTTCGTCTCGCAATGCATGACAAGGTATAACCTCCGTTGTAAATGTCAAATTCAAGTACGACCATACATGACAAGGTATCATCTCCTTTATAAATGTCAAGCTCAAGTCTCACTATACATGACAAGGGATTACCTCCTTTATAAATGTCAACCACAAATCTGATTATACATCACAAGGTATAACCTCCGTTATAAATGTCAAGCTCATGTCTCACCATATGAGACAAGGTATAACCTCCGTTACAAATGTCAACCTCAAGTCTCAACATACAAGACAGGGTATAACTTCCGTTATAAATGTCAACCTCAAGTCTCGCCATATGAGACAAGGTATCACCTCCGTAATAAATGTCAACCTCAAGTCTCACCATACATGACAAGTATTTAACCTCCTTTATAAATGTCGACTTCAAGTCTCACCAGAGGTGACAAGATATAACCTCCGTTATAAATGTCAACATCAAGTCTCACCATACATGATAAGTTATTACCTCCGTTATAAATGTCAACCTCAAGTCTCGCCATATGAGACAAGGTATAACCTTTGATATAAATGTCAACCTCAAGTCTCACCATGCATGACAATGTATCACCTCCGCTATACATGTCATCCTCAAGTCTCACTGGACATGACAAGATATAACCTCCCATTATAACTGTCAACCTCCAGTCTCACCATACATGACAAGGTATCACCCCTATTATAAATGT
The DNA here is from genome assembly GCA_963383655.1 of Bathymodiolus septemdierum. Classification (NCBI taxonomy): domain Eukaryota; kingdom Metazoa; phylum Mollusca; class Bivalvia; order Mytilida; family Modiolidae; genus Bathymodiolus; species Bathymodiolus septemdierum. Next base: position 33,695,196 of record OY726527.1, on the reverse strand, counting down.
CAACATCTAGTCTCACAAGACATGACAAGGTATCATCTCCGTTATAAATGTCAACATCTAGTCTCACAAGACATGACAAGGTATCATCTCCGTTATAAATGTCAACATCTAGTCTCACAAGACATGACGGTATCATCTCCGTTAAACATGTCTACCTCAAGTCTATATGAGACAAGGTATGACCTCCGTTATAGATGTCAACCTCCCTCAAGTCTCACCATACATGACACGTCATCGTCTCTGCTATAAATGTCAACATCTAGTCTCACCATACTTGACACGGCATCGTCTCTGTTATAAATGTCAACATCTGGTCTCACCATACATGACAAGGTATAACCTGCATTATAAATGTCAACATCTAGACTCACCAGACATGACAAGGTATCATCTCAGTTATACGTGTCAACATCTAGTCGCACCATACATGACAAGCCTTCACCTCCATTATAAATATCAACCTCAAGTCTCACCAGACATGACAAGGTATAACCTCCCGTTATAAATATCAACCTCAAGTCTCACCAGACATGACAAGGTATAACCTCCCGTTATAAATGTCAACCTCAAGTCTTGCCATATGAGACAAGGTATAAACACCGTTATAAATGTCAACCTCATGTCTCACCAGATATGACAAGGTATAACCTCCTGTTATAAATGTCAACCTGAAGTCTCACCAGACATAACAAGGGATAACCTCCCGCTAAAAATGTCAACCTCAAGTCTCTCCATACATGACACTTCATCATCTCCGTTATAAATGTCAACTTCAAATCTCGCCATATGAGACAAGGTATAACCCCCGTTATAAATGTCAACCTCACATGTCACCATACGTGATAAGGCATCACCTCCATAATAAATATCAGCCTCAAGTCTCACCATACATGACACGCATCATCTGCGTTATGAATGTCAACCTCAAGTACGACCATACATGACAAGCCTTCACCTCCGTTATAAATGTCAACCTCAAGTCTCACCAGACATGACAAGACATTACCTCCGTTATAAATGTCAACCTCAAGTCTCACCAGACATGACACGGCATCATGTCCGTTATAAATGTCAACCTCAAGTACGACCATAAATGACAAGCCTTCACCTCCGTTGTAAATGTCAACCTCAAGTCTCACCATACGTGACAAGCCTTCATCCCCGTTATAAATGTCAACCTCAAGTCTCACTAGACACGACAAGGCATCACCTCCGTTATAAATGTCAACATCAAGTCTCACCATACATGACAAGATATAACCTCCATTATAAATGTCAACATCAAGTCTCACCATACATGACAAGGTATAACCTCCGTAATAAGTGTCAACCTCAAGTCGTAATACGACCATACATAACAAGCCTTCACCTCCGTTATAAATGTCAACATCAAGTCTCATCATACATGACAAGATATAACCTCCATTATAAATGTCAACATCAAGTCTCACCATACATGACAAGGCATAGCCTCCGTTATAAATGTCAACATCAAGTCTCACCATACATGACAAAGTATCACCCTATTATAAATGTCAACATCTAGTCTCACAAGACATGACAAGGTATCATCTCCGTTATAAATGTCAACATCTAGTCTCACAAGACATGACGGTATCATCTCCGTTAAACATGTCAACCTCAAGTCTCTATGAGACAAGGTATAACCTCCGTTATAGATGTCAACCTCCCTCAAGTCTCACCATACTTGACACGGCATCGTCTCTGTTATAAATGTCAACATCTGGTCTCACCATACATGACAAGGTATTATCTGCATTATAAATGTCAACATCTAGACTCACCAGACATGACAAGGTATCATCTCCGTTATACATGTCAACATCTAGTCGCACCATACATGACAAGCCTACACCTCCGTTATAAATATCAATTTCAAGTCTCACCAGACATGACAAGGTATAACCTCCCGTTATAAATATCAACTTCAAGTCTCACCAGACATGACAAGGTATAACCTCCGTTATAAATGTCAACCTTAAGTTTCATCGCACGTGACAAGGTATCTCCTCCATGGAATTATATTTTAACGTGGTGGACTTTGCCGAGGGTGTGGGATTTGTCAGTATGCCAAGGGAATATGCGGGTATGTGTTGCAGAGTGCCAATGGTGTAGGTTAAAATTCCGATGAGGGAAGAACAAAAATACAAAAAAATATAGTTAGCTAAAAATCTAACACTAATACTGTTGGGCTGAATTTTCAAACGTAGATATAGTATTTAAAATACAAAATGCCGGTACGGGCAATGTGGCAACTCACCAAGTCTAATTTCCAAGACCTGAAAAATGAAGGTTGCAGTCACCTTGCAGAAAAATATGTACATGTATTCCACTGGAAACTTGTGGTTAATTCATCAGGGACATCATCGTGTATAAAACTTGGGTGTTACACAAGCGATTGGCATTGCTACTGTGAAATGCCGCTATGCCAAGATAGGACCCTGCTACGCGCAACAACATCATCGGTCGTATTCATGATTGACAATCTCAAACTGAAGTCACTCGACAATTCAACGTTCACCAGAGCACAAGATCTCCCTAGATATGGTAGGCCACGCATCATCACTCCTGCCCAAAATCTCTATATCACGCCGTTCCGTTTACGTAATCGAACAGTCACTGCTATTTGCATCCCCTGCTTACGTATAATTTCCGCCCAGACAGTCCGCAATAGGCTTCGCCAACACGAAATTCGGCCAAGACGACCTCTTTTTACCTAGATACACAGGCGTGGACGTGTTTGTTGGTGTCATACATTGATGGACTTTGAGGGACTGGCGCTGAAGTTGGTTCTGCAATGAGTAACGTTTTCTCCTCCAAAGATGTCATAGACGAACCCGCGTATACAGGCGTCGAATGAGTGTTTCGCCCCTATCAGCTATAAGGAAGTTGAAAAATTTGGCGGCGGAAGCGTCATGATGTGGGAAACAATATCCTACATCAGCAGAACAAACCTAGTGCGTGTCCAAAAAAGTATAGCGGCTCAACGTTATACAGACGATATTTTTCCGCAACATATGCTCGCTGTTATTGACTGACAGAGGGAGATTTTTCAACAGGACAATGTCATGCCGCATACAACAAGAGTAATCATGGATTTCCTAACTCAGAACAACAGTAATGCATTGCCATGGCTCTCAAAGTCGCCGGATTTGAACTCCATAGAGCATCTTTGGGTGGAACTTGATAGAGGCGGTCGCCAACGTCAACCCCCAACTCATTCATTATATCAACTTAATCAAGCGTTGCAACGTAAATGTCAAAGAATATCACAGGTCCGAATGAAACATTTGATTTTGATCTATGCCAAGAAAATGCAGAACAGTCTTATCCACACATGGTGGTGACAATAGATACTTACTAAATAACGTCACATGAAGTTGACCCAAATTTATTGTATGTGACTCTTTCAAATCTGTGTTCAGTATCATATATGATATTCGTGTTTAAAATGTTATCTCAATATACCTGCTGTAAAACATTGATTTGTAGTACAAGGAATATAATTTAAAAAAAAACAAAGATTTTGCGTTTCTTTTTTTCCAGAGTATATATATACTCTAGTATTAACCTAGTATCATAAGTAACTTTGAGATCCAGTGGGACAGATATATTGTATGGTTGTCACCTGCTTAGATGTTTGTATAATATACCTTATTTCCTGTGACTGTATGATGAATTCTTCATCATCCTACACAATATATTAAACATTTCTGAGTTAGAGTGCTGTCAAATTATATTATTAAGTATATATGTACCATCTACACACGCTTCGACACATGTCTTATGGCTATCTCTAGATTTTCCTGACGAGACAAGGTAACACTTCGACTGTTGAAGCTATATTTTTATATAGCGGATGTGGTCAAGTGGTCTAGGGCGTTGAACATAAGGCTAAGCGATTGGTGCTGCAGTGTATCAATGGTGTGATTTCAAATCCCGTCGAGGGATGAACAAAAATTGCATAGCTCAAAGATCTAATTCTAACGCTGTTTGGTTTAATATTCTCACATTGTTGTCCATATTTGGAAATCACCATTGCAGGGAAGATTAGTTAAATTCTCCCTCTTGAAATCGTCCAAATTTAAATAATTTCTGATCTAATATAAGGGCTAAATAAGAGACAAGACTTGAACTAGGTTTGTTTGCTCGCAGTAACTTTCTCATATTTTCTTTGCGAAACAATCTTTATTAAATGATACAAACAAAAACATCAATATACATGTAATACAATTTTACCTAACAAAATATATGCTCTGAAATATACTAAGCAGAACTACCAACACAAGTTACTGAGAGCGTTTCGATAATAGTTATACGTGTATCAGCTATTTATAGCTCAGTGACAACCCGTCCGTATTGCCGCCAAAACCTTTCCCGTGTATTTTTAATTTCCAAATCAAACAGACCTTAAAAGACTTAGCAAACGGTTTTATTCTATATAAACATTGAACTATAAAGGGAAATCCCATATTAACGAAATAGAAATACATATGTACATGTATATGTATTGACAAACAAACGCGAAAGGATATGCTCTGAATCCGGGCGATGTTTGTACTTCGTGCTAGTTGTAAAAAACACGTGGTTACTTGTCAAAAACCACGTTGAGAATAAAACTAATAAAAAAAATGTATAATGACTATAACAGCACTAACATCAACCGTTTTCAGAGATTAAGATGTTTGTTCTGTACTAGAGCTATCTATAATATTGCATGCATAATGTTTATGATGGTTCGCAAATCACTCCACTCTCTTTTTGTAGGGGCAAGATCAAAGAGGAAAATGGGAAATAATGATTCTTAAAGGTGAAAACCTGTTAGAAATCGAAAGTTCACTATAAAGATTAAATATTTGGGTTATATTGGTTAGATTGTAAATTGAATTGAATTAACTCGTTAACATCAATTGACATGGTTATGTTATTTATGTTAATAGTTGAGTAATTGATTTATTGTGCTTAACGCCACTTCTTTGTAATCCACGCGTATTGGTGATAGGCTTGTATGAGTCGTTAGGTAATCCAACTACCTAACTCATTGAGCCACCCGGACCCTTGTAAGGAATAAGAAAACATAAATTCATGGACAATTTAAATACATGTATTATGCATATATATTTTATTCACTTTAGATAATTATACCATTGCAACAAGAGACGTTTTAATAATAATTTAGAAAGCATGACAATAATTATTAAGTAAATAAATAAATAAACTAATTATTTAACTACAACCTAATATCATTGCATAGTTTACCCCAGGTCAATTATGGTGTATAACAAAATTTATATTTCATGGACATTTTATTACATATTGTGTCTGAGCGTTATCCAATAAAATCTTGAAATCTTGAAATGATAATTTGATAGATATTCTTGTTAAATGCTGGTTAAATATTCCAAAAATCAATCAATCAATCATTCAATCTTATTCCTTACAAAAATCTTTATAATTTACCTGCAAAAGTTTTACTCGGTTAACCTTTATTTTGATGACAACTGCACATAATCAGTACAATATGCATGTACATTGATTAAAGGTGAATTATTTGTGTACTGTAACCAAAAATTACATTTTGACCCAAATATAAATAAAAACAGTTTTTGGTGGGTTTTTTAAATTTGAATTAAGCATATTTTAGTGCTCTAATATAAGCAATGGGGTTGGGCACAAGTTATAGCAATACAAACGCCCTCTCCCTACAATTTACAACATAGCATAATACATGGCAAAGCTCAATAAAATAAATATTAGTACAATGAAAAAGTGAAATTAACCTTTTACAAAAAAAGACAAATTGGATTTTACAAAGTAGAGGGGAAAAAAGAACTAATGAAAATAACAGCTGCACTAATCAATTAAGCCTATGCTCATGGCGAATAGTACTCGTTACAACATTATGTGATAAAGTTTGTCAGTGACTTGTGACAAGTCGGTGTAACCCCGCCACAGTGGTATAGAACTTATGGTTGTATATGCTCATGGCGAACAGTACTCGTTACAACATTATGTGATAAAGTTTGTCAGTGACTTGTGACAAGTCGGTGTAACCCCGCCACAGTGGTATAGGACTTATGGTTGTACATGCTCATGGCGAGTAGTACTCGTTACAACATTATGTGATAAAGTTTGTCAGTGACTTGTGACAAGTCGGTGTAACCCCGCCACAGTGGTATAGAACTTATGGTTGTACATGCTCATGGCGAGTAGTACTCGTTACAACATTATGTGATAAAGTTTGTCAGTGACTTGTGACAAGTCGGTGTAACCCCGCCACAGTGGTATAGAACTTATGGTTGTATATGCTCATGGCGAATAGTACTCGTTACAACATTATGTGATAAAGTTTGTCAGTGACTTGTGACAAGTCGGTGTAACCCCGCCACAGTGGTATAGGACTTATGGTTGTACATGCTCATGGCGAGTAGTACTCGTTACAACATTATGTGATAAAGTTTGTCAGTGACTTGTGACAAGTCGGTGTAACCCCGCCACAGTGGTATAGAACTTATGGTTGTACATGCTCATGGCGAGTAGTACTCGTTACAACATTATGTGATAAAGTTTGTCAGTGACTTGTGACAAGTCGGTGTAACCCCGCCACAGTGGTATAGAACTTATGGTTGTACATGCTCATGGCGAGTAGTACTCGTTACAACATTATGTGATAAAGTTTGTCAGTGACTTGTGACAAGTCGGTGTAACCCCGCCACAGTGGCATAGGACTTATGGTTGTACATGCTCATGGCGAGTAGTACTCGTTACAACATTATGTGATAAAGTTTGCCAGTGACTTGTGACAAGTCGGTGTAACCCCGCCACAGTGGTATAGAACTTATGGTTGTATATGCTCATGGCGAGTAGTACTCGTTACAACATTATTTGATAAAGTTTGTCAGTGACTTGTGACAAGTCGGTGTAACCCCGCCACAGTGGTATAGGACTTATGGTTGTATATGCTCATGGCGAGTAGTACTCGTTACAACATTATGTGATAAAGCTTGCCAGTGACTTGTGACAAGTCGGTGTAACCCCGCCACAGTGGTATAGAACTTATGGTTGTATATGCTCATGGCGAGTAGTACTCGTTACAACATTATGTGATAAAGTTTGTCAGTGACTTGTGACAAGTCGGTGTAACCCCGCCACAGTGGTATAGAACTTATGGTTGTATATGCTCATGGCGAATAGTACTCGTTACAACATTATGTGATAAAGTTTGTCAGTGACTTGTGACAAGTCGGTGTAACCCCGCCACAGTGGTATAGAACTTATGGTTGTATATGCTCATGGCGAATAGTACTCGTTACAACATTATGTGATAAAGTTTGCCAGTGACTTGTGACAAGTCGGTGTAACCCCGCCACAGTGGTATAGGACTTATGGTTGTACATGCTCATGGCGAGTAGTACTCGTTACAACATTATGTGATAAAGTTTGCCAGTGACTTGTGACAAGTCGGTGTAACCCCGCCACAGTGGTATAGGACTTATGGTTGTACATGCTCATGGCGAGTAGTACTCGTTACAACATTATGTGTTTAACCCCGCCACAGTTTTGTGTTTGCTCAAAGCCAGTACCTAGATTTCCAACGCCATATATCTTTGTAAGTAGAGAAGTTTGTTTGTTTCGCTGATATTGGTGGAATTGTTGACCATCACTTTTCATAATAATATAACTAAAGACAGAACAACAGGAATCCCCCCACAAAAACTTGGGGACCAGCTGATTCTAAAGAGTCTGCATAAAACAGGCATGAATACTGTGAACGTGAACACTTGTGGACCAGCTGATTCTAAAGGGTCTGCATAAAACAGGCATGAATACTGTGAACTTGAACACTTCAATATGGGGGCGTCGTGGCCGTGATCGTATGGTAGTTGGATTTACAACTACTTATGCAATCAGTGCCCTATCAGCACTGATATTTTGTTTTGTTTTTTGTTTTTTTCAGGGCGAGGTCTACAAAATTATGTGATAACGTTTGTCAGTGGTATTCTCCGGGTTCTCCGGTTTTCTCCACCAATAAAACTGACCGCCACTATATATCTGAAATATTGTTAAAAGTGGCGTTAAACACTATCAAACAAACAAACAAACAAACAAACAATATGACTGCAGCTCATTGTGGTGTCAACGTTGTTAGTATTTTTTCTTTAGGCGATTGTATTTTGTCTTTTTTCAAGAAGAGTTTGAAGATATCAAAGGGGTAATCAGAATCCGTAAATCGAAGAAGAACAGATAACACAACGGCTAAAAAAAGAAGTTCAAAACTAAAGAGTAACACGAACTCCACTAAAAACTGACTTTTGATTATCTCTTTGGTATCTTCAAACCTTTCATTTTCCTACAAAAACAAGCCCAAAGAAGAGTACAGTTCTTGTTCACGGAGATAAAATCCTAATATCCCACCAACCCATGTTAAAACTCCAAGCAAATTATGGATTTCATGAATTATTTCTTAATAAAAAGGTAGTTTATCAAATTTGGTGCGCCCGACTCGTTTCTGGAATAACCTTCATCAAAATAAGCCAAATTAATAGAAAGCCAACTAATTTTAAAATCTTTAGGAGCAAGAAAACCAAATTGCCTTAACAGAATAGACAAAAATGGCTGAGGTCACCTGTGGGAGGAGAACCTTAGTTTCAATAAAAATTACATGATTTAAGAACTGTAAATTCTAATAAAAATAAATAACCAAACAAACCATATCAGTGACGAAGCACTGACTACTGGGCGTATGATACCCTCGGGAACTAATAGTACCCCAGCAGATGTAAAATAGTAGGTTCCGCTCGAGGTTCTACTGTATTTTGTCCAAAAAGGAGATCAGATATAAATACGTCAATATATTTACAGGCTCTCTAGAAAGACGAATTTGACTATCTGTAATTAAAATGCATTTGAGATAAGTGGTATACAATTTATATACTCAATATTTTATTTCCCTCTGTATGCATTTATGACTACCATTACAATCGTGAGAAAAATATCCCTAAACTACAATTATAAATCTACGTGTGTCAGACACTTGATCCAGGCCAATATTTCACCAATAATACAAGACAAAATATAGAATAGAGACGAGAATGAGGTGTAAATACTCCATCCAGGAAGTGTTTTATAAGGCTCCCTTCCCTTAGTCATACATGTAGGTGACCTTCAAACCTATTTTGGATATTCTGTTTAGGGTCCATGGTTTACTTGCTCCCTAATAGTTTTAAACCATATGGTTGATTTGATTTTATTTGATTTATTGTGTTTAACGCCACTTTCGGCAATATTTCAGCTATATCATGGCGACCAATTTTAGTGGTGGAAGAAGCCGGAGTACCCGGAGAGAACCATCGACCATGAGCAAGCAACTGGCAAGCTGCTAGTCGAGTGCACCTTTTCTTTGTAATTTACAAAGCCGGGAGTGAACCCACGTCGTATTGGTGATAGGCTTGTATGAGTTGCTAAGTAATCCAACTACCTAATTCATTGAGCCACCTTGGCCTTACAACTACCTAACTCATTGAGCCACCCGAGTCCTACAACTACCTAACTCATTGAGCCACCCGAGCACTACAACTACTTAACTCATTGAGCAACCCGGGCCCTACAACTACCTAATTCATTGAGTCACCCGGGCCCTACAACTACCTAACTCATTGAGCCACCCGGGCCCAACAACTACCTAACTCATTGAGCCACCCGGGCCCTACAACTACCTACCTCATTGAGCCACCCGGGTCCTACAACTACCTAACTCATTGAGCCACCCAGACCCTACAACTACCTAGCTCATTGAGCCACCCAGAGCCTACAACTACCTAACTCATTGAGCCACCAGGACCCTACAACTACCTACCTCATTGAGTCACCCAGGCCCTACAACTACCTAACTCATTAAGTCACCCGGACCCTCTAAATTATGTGGCTTTCTAATGTTTTCAGTATTAGTATATCTAATGAAGGTTGTTCCAGAAACGAGTCGTGCGCACTAAATTAGATATCTACGTTTGTATTATACAATAATTGCTTTAACTTATCTCTCAACCACAGAAGGTATGACATGCTGAATGTACTCACAGCCTTTATCACATCGTTGGCGTAACGGTTAAGCATTCACGCCTGCGGTAGATCGTGGGTTTGAACCACGGTAGAGTGAAACCAAAGACTATAACATTGGTATTTGCTGATTCTCCGCTGAGAACCAAGCATTAATGAAGAAGAACAAAGACTGGTTGGCTTGGATTCAGGTCCGATGGAGCGACATGTTTTCCCGTCCACTGTTGTTTCACCGAGCAAGCACTATAAAAATCCAACTACGCATGTTGTTCTGTACAAGCGGTCAATATCGTCGTCTCATCAAAATGTAAGTTGTTTTAGCCATGATATTGAAATGACCTTTATGCACTATTTTCTCTTGACAATGACCCTCTAAACTAGTCTGGGTCGTCGTGGTCTTCATCGTATGGTAGCTGGATTTACAACTACACATGCAATCAGTGGCTATCACCACTTATGTTGTTAGTTCGAACCCCGATAACTTTAATGTGAAAAATGTTTCTACTAAAAAATCATATCTTTTACTTAATAAAAACATGGAATATGTCTGAGAAATGTCTCAAAGCTATTGGCATTATTGAATACCCATTGCATCTATAGGGGCTATCGTGGTCGTATGTTAGTTGGATTTACAACTACCTATTAGTGCCTATCACCACTAAAGTTGTGAGTTTGAATCTCGCTCAGGCGAGCGTGTACTCGATACAACATTATGTGAAAAAGTTTGTCAGTGACGTACAGCAGGTCGGTGGTTTTCCCCGGGTTCATCGGTTTCCTCCACCAATAAAACTGACCACCACTCTATAAAACTGTAATATTGTTGAAAGTTGCGTTAAACACCATTAAGCTCACTCTATCCCCTGCGACTTACGTCTTCTGGTTCCCTTTTTGTATCTTCAAACATATCGGAACGTCTAAGTTTGTCACTGACTTTCGACAGGTCGGTGGTTTTCTCCTAGTACCCTGGTTTCCTCCACCAAAAAAACTGACTGGCATGATATAACTGAAATATTGTTGAAAGTGGCGTTAATTACCATAAACCAACCAACCAACCTATTATATTATAAATGAACTTTAATTTTACGAATAGGGATTAATATAAATTCTAACAACATTTTCCCCCAACCCTATTAATTACTTTGTATTCTGTTTCATATATAGTTCAATATTGTATGTTGAATTAATTAATAAAATATGCTAATAAAAAAAGCAAAAAAACCCAACAAAAAACGGTCTGTCCCATGTTTTAGACATCGTGTAACTAACAAGATAACACAAAAAGATAAAATGTTTACGACTTGATTTATCGCATTATTATCAACTCATGACGTGTGTAAATACTTATATATTTATATATGTTATAAACTATAACAATTAAGTAAGTTAAGGATCTTTCCATATGACAATGATCACCTATCAAATTTACCAGGATTTACCTGTAGCGTGTGGTACGTTGTAGTATATTACACTGTTTGTTTTCGTTGGTGAGACCGCTACATGTTGTTATCATCTTTCCTAAAAGAATCCAAAAAATTGAAGTGTAATATATGTTAGATGGACAAATCAAACAGTCAAATCTAAGTGATTATATATTTTGTTCGTGTCTGTGTTTTTGTGTGTGTTGTGTGAAAACAAAATAGCATAATAATATTTGATTTGCGCGTGTGCGCTAAAGAGATAATTTTCTTTGAAATCGAAGATGGCGCGATCAAGAGACGGGTTCAATGTCTGGGATTGGCTTTTGTTTGCCGCAATGCTACTGATTTCGGCTGGCATTGGCATATTTTACGCCATTAAAGGATACAAGCACAATACAACGAAAGAATTCCTCATGGGAGGAAGACAGATGCAACTCGTTCCAATTGCAATATCGATTCTGGTTTCATTCATGTCCGCCATTTTGATTCTTGGAACTCCAGCGGAAATGTACACACAAGGGACACAGTATTTTATGTATGTCATCGGGATGATTCTAGCTGTTATTTTGGCGGCTCAGCTGTTCGTACCTTTGTTGTATCCATTGAATCTCACCAGCTCATTTGAGGTTTGTTTTTTCTTATAATACACCAACGTGATAGAAGTGTAAGACAACCACATCGGTGGTGTTGTAATGTTTAGCTAGCTGCGGTACCGTAGGTCTTTTGTTCTTTTTTGTAAGCACAAAACATTATTAAAATTAATTCAGCAAAAACAAACAAAACCCACAAAAAAAAAACGATTGCAAAAAAACAATAAGGTCTATGTTCTGCAGCAAAATTATTAACGTATTTTCCTCCAGTGCGATATATCGTGGGTTTGAGCCTCGGTCGGATCAAACCAACAACTATAACATTGGTGTTTGCTGCTTCTCCACAAAGAAATAAGAGGAAAAGACTGGTTGGTTGGGAATCAGGATATTGTGTCGGAGTGTAGCGACATGTCTACCCGTTGACAGTTGTTTCAGTCAACTAGCACTATAACAATACAGTTAATAAGGGTAATAACAAAATTACCGAACTCCGAACAATCTTACAAAGGGAAAGTCAAAACTCATAATTATATAAACAGACAAAATCAGTCAACAACCGGAAAACTGTGAAAACCGTAATGAACCTGACTTGGTACAGGCATTTCTAAAGAAATGGTGGGTTGAATCAGATTTTATGGCGCAAACCTCCCGCTCTCATTACGGTTAAGTGCGTTGATATTATACAAAACGTTCATAATCTCTTCAAAATGTAAACGGAAAAAATTATTACGTGGCGTAAAACACCATTAACCTACTCATTGTAAGAACGTTATATATTATATTAATAAACCTCGAAGTGTAATGCTAGTACAACAACATGTATGTATTGTCTTTGGTTTGACCGACCGCGGATTGAACCTATGATCTTCCGCCTCTCGAGGTGAGCACACACCGAGACGACCAAATATATTTTGAGCGACGTTTGTATTACTTACCGAACTATGAAACAATCGTTGTACAAAGTCAAATGTTAATTTGTGGAATTGTAATTTTATGATAATAGAAAAACTATAACACAATTCAGAAGAAATAAAAATACAATAAAATCAAGTACAAAAAAATGACCACACTGTCCGAGAACATTTGTAAAATTCAATAGAGGGTCATGGTGTTTAGTGCCTCTTTCATCACTATTTCCGTTATATCGTGGCTGTCAGTTTTATTGGTGGAGGAAACCGGAGTGCCATTTATTTTCTTTACGACGGAAAAATGGTCCCCGTTCAGGCAAGAACAACGGAAATGAGAACTAATCTCAGTATAATTTTCCCATAATATGTAGATATTTGAACCTTGTAAAAAATCAGAGGATAATTTTATAACAAATAGACCATTTACAACATAAAATATTCAATAGATTGTGGGAAGATATATATATGTTAGTATCATTGAACTTTGCATAAAAGGGGACTCTTTTGCTCACAATGAAGGGAAGTAACTCCTGTAAGACGTATAATTTTAAAATCAAAGTCGGAAATGTGGAAAAGGTCTACTTACGTTCGTATTTTTCATATTTTATTCTGATACAATTATGCTTAAGCATCAGGGCGTCCTTCACACCACGATAAGCTGAAATACTGCTAATGTTGGCGTTAATCACCAATAAACCTTCACACCACGATAAGCTGAAATACTGCTAATGCTGGCGTTAAACAGCAGGGCGTCCTTCACACCACGATAAGCTGAAATACTGCTAATGTTGGCGTTAAGCACCAATCAATCTTAACTTTGCTTTATTTTTATTTCAAACTAATTATCTTGCTTTGTTTTATCATTTTAGTATTTGGAGAAACGTTTTGATTCTAAAGCAGCTAAACTGACAGGAACCATAATGATGATTCTACAACAGGTAAACCTACCTGCCTATGATGGCCATCTGTTTGCGCTGACCATATATAGTACCTAGTTAAGTTCTGATGTAAAATCTAGATTTGTGTTTCATATGTTATTAGCAGATTCACAATTTGATTGGTTGGTTTGAATGCAAATGGCGTAAGCTAGTAAACCACTTTCAAGCTTTGATTTGATTTAATTTGATGTATTGTGTTCAACGCTACTTTCAGCAATATTTCAGCTATATCATGGCGACCAGTTTTAGTGGTGGAAGAAGCCGGAATACCCGGAGAGATTTTTGGTGTTTTAGCGCCATTTTCAACTATATTTCACCTATATCATGGCGACCAGTTTTAGTGGTAGAGGGAGCCGGAGAGAACCACGGACCATGGACAAGCAACTAGTAAACGTTATCACTTGCAGCTGCGAGTCGAGTAAACCCTTTTTGCAATTTACAAAGCTTGGCGCGAACCCACGCCGCATTGGTGATAGGCTTGTATGAGTTGTTAGGTAACACAACTACCTAACTCACTGAGCCACCCGGACCCTTCAAACTTTGATGTGTTCATTAAAATACCGAGAGCGCCAACTAGGAAAATTCACAGAAAAAACTATTATTGTTTACAACCACAACCATCCACGGAAGTCTGGAAGGATAATACCATTTTTAATACCATTTTTTGTCTAATGGACTGTTACATATTACGAATCCAAGGTGTCCACCACCCAGTGACTTTTCTTATTTAGGACGATATCGGAAAATGTAGAAAAGCTCTCCATCTGAACCGTTATAGCAAGAGTTTGAAGATACCATGTGATATTACATGTACTTTCTTAATGCAGGGTTCTCTATTATGATATACATCAGGTCCACTTGTAAGAAGAGTTTGAAGATACCAAAGGGGTAATCAGAATTCATAAATTGAAGGACAGACAACACAATGGTCAAAAGAATAAATAAAATGGGAACTTGGCTGGAATGGTCGTTGAATGTTCCTGTAGAAAATGTAGCGACAAACAGAAATCCAAGATGGCCTTCAATTTTTTTTATAACAAATTAGGCAAAATTACTTGTGTGGTCCTTCCTAACTTCCGTAGTCAGCTGTACTACTAATACAACATGAAAATATAGCCACTATGCCAGCATATGCTACCTATATAGTGAGTAGACAGTTAATTACGAGTATACATTTAAACTGCTATTGCATGGTCGGGGCCGCCGTGGTCGTGATCGTATCACCGCTAACGTCGTAAGTTCGAATCACGCTCAGATGTATTCGATGCAACATTATGTGATAAAGTGCGTCAGTCATTTTCGGCAGGTCGGTGTTTTTTCCGGGTACTCCGGTTTCCTACCAGCAATAAAACTGACCACCACGATATAACTGAAATATTATTGAAAGTGGCGTTAGACATCATTACCCTAACCCCTAACCTTATTGTATGGTCCATGTTTATGTTGTCACTCATTAATAGAGTGTTAAGATCCAGGTGAGAGTTCGAATCCAATTAATCTGTTTAACTCCGTCACATTTTTGAGCCTGTTCCAGTCAAGAAACTGGATTACCAACATCGTGGTCTGTTTGTGTGATTTGTGTTGATAGGTAGTTTCATCCAGATTAGCGCCTGTTTTAGAAGTATAGTCTAGTACAAAGGTCAGATCTCATCATCATCTCATTGAAAATTAACTTGTTCTCGCCATGATATAGATGAAAAATTGCTGAATTGGCGTTAAACAACAATCACTCATTCACTCACTATCTAATCACCACTAAAGTTGTCAGCTCACTACCTACACATGGCAAGATGTACTCGATAAATATATATTGATGGAGGAAACCAGGTTGCAAGAAAAAACCACTGACTTGACGCGGATCACTAATACTTTATTATATATAAATATTATATTAAGTATATATGTATCATCTACACACGCTTAGACACATGTCTTATGTCTATCTCTAGATTTGCCTTACGAGACAAGGTAGCACTTCGATCATTGAAGCTCCATTTTTATGGGGTGGAGGTGGTCGAGTGGTCTAGGGCGCTTGACATAAGGCTAAGCGATTGGTGCTGTAGTGTATCAATGGTGTGAGTTCAAATCCCGTCGAGGGAAGAACAAAAATTTGACAGCTCAAAAATCTAATTCTAACACTGTTTGGTTTAATTTTCAGACGTATATATATAATCACCACTAAAGTTGTCAACTCACAAACTACCCATGGCAAGGTGTACTCGATAAATATATATTGATGGAGGAAACCAGGTTGCAAGAAAAAACCACTGACTTGACGCGGATCACTAATACTTTATTATATATAAATATTATATTAAGTATATATGTATCATCTACACACGCTTAGACACATGTCTTATGTCTATCTCTAGATTTGCCTTACGAGACAAGGTAGCACTTCGATCATTGAAGCTCCATTTTTATGGGGTGGAGGTGGTCGAGTGGTCTAGGGCGCTGGACATAAGGCTAAGCGATTGGTGCTGTAGTGTATCAATGGTGTGAGTTCAAATCCCGTCGAGGGAAGAACAAAAATTTGACAGCTCAAAAATCTAATTCTAACACTGTTTGGTTTAATTTTCAGACGTATATATATAATTACCACTAAAGTTGTCAGCTCACAAACTACCCATGGCAAGGTGTACTCGATAAATATATATTGATGGAGGAAACCAGGGTGCCAGAAAAAACCACTGACTTGACGCAGGTCTCTAATATACTTTATTATATATAAATACATGTACATATATATACGTCTGAAAATTAAACCAAACCGTGTTAAAATTAGATTTTTGAGTTGTCAAATTGTTGTTCTTCCCTCGACGGGATTTGAACTCACACCATTGATACACTGCAGCACTAATCGCTTAGCCTTATGTCCAGTGCCCTAGACCACTCGACCACATCCGCTCCATATATAATCACCACTAAAGTTGTCAGCTCAAGAACTAACCATAGCGAGATGAAATCGATATATATCGTCAGGTCGGTTGTTTTTTTCAGACACTCTGGTTTCCTCCATCTGTATGACTGACCACAACGACATTAATGATACATTGATAAATACACATAGCTTCTACATGGTCATAGGTCATATCACAGCACACACAGGTTAATTGGATCACAAATGCTTAATTTAGCAGGCACTGACTTAGAGGCGGAAAAAATTATTTTATTTTTTAATATTTTTCGTGTTTTAGCGTCACTTTCAGCAATATTTCAGTTATATCATGGAGACCAGTCTTAGTGGTGGAAGAAGCAAGAGTACCCAGAGAAAACTACCGACCATGGACAAGCAAGTGGTAGACATTATCACTTGCGGCTGGGAGTCGAATGCACCTTTTTTGTAATTTACAAAGCCGGACGCGAACCCAGGCCGCCGAAAACAATTTCAAAGCATATATAATACAGCATTTATTAAGTGTTGGTTGTTGGTTGTAATTTCTCAAATCTCCACCACCCCCATCAACCTCCTGGTTTCCTTGAGAGAGAATACCCTTTAAGCCTAGTCTTTCCCCTAGAACATTCGCCTAGATCGCACGTCCCTCTAATCCCCAAAATTCCCATAGGCAAACCCATTTACATCATCGAGTATCTAACACTATAGACATTCTACTTGTATTTACTATTGTAGGTTATCTATATGGGTATTGCATCGTATGCTCCTTCGACAGCTTTAGAGGCAGGTAAGAATGTAATTGTAGAGTTTTTTACTTCCGGGTTGTAAAGTTTCCGGTTTCTCTGCTTACTAACATTTGATGGATTAATATACTCATTAATTTTATTTATTCTATTGCCGTTAAATTTCTATGATATAACTGAAATATTGTTGAAAGTGGCGGTAAACATCATAAACCATAAACCTGCCGTTTAATCCAAAGTGTGATTTGATTTTGGAAAATATGTCCTACGGTGTTTTATAGAACCGGATAAAATGGTGATGGTAGACAGAATGTCTATTATAACTCTAAGGTGAAAGCTTTAAGACAAATACAGACAGTACCATATAGTTGACCTTGTAATCTTTTCCCCATCATACTTTATCACTGACAAACTTTATCACATACATTTGTATCTAGTATACCTCCGTCATGAGCGGAATTCGAACTTTAGTGATGGTAGGGACTGGTTGAACTACTATGCGATCATAGCCACCACGGTCACTGGAGGCTTTGTTCCGATTTTTCTGGTTTCCTCTGCCAATGCACTGCTCGCCATCATATTTCAAAAATATGCTTGAAATTAGCAGTTTCCATCACTAATGAACGTGACCGTGACGATATAACGACATAATTCCGTCACGGCATATCTGTGTCACAAATGACCACCATTAGGTTCCGTTTGTCGTAGTCATAATTCCGTCACGGCATATCTGTGTTACAAATGACCACCGTCAGGTTCCGTTTGTCGTAGACATAATTCCATCACGGCATATCTGTGTCACAAATGACCACCGTTAGGTTCTGTTTGTCGTAGACATAATTCCGTCACGACATATCTGTGTCACAAATGACCACCGTCAGGTTCCGTTTGTCGTAGACATAATTCCGTCACGGCATATCTGTGTCACAAATGACCACCGTAAGGTTCCGTTTGTTGTAGACATAATTACGTCACGGCATATCTGTGTTACAAATGACTACCGTCAGGTTCCGTTTGTCGTAGATATAATTACGTCACGACATATCTGTGTCACAAATGACCACCATTAGGTTCCGTTTGTCGTAGACATAATTCCGTCACGGCATATCTGTGTCACAAAAGACCACTGTCAGGTTCCGTTTGTCGTAGACATAATTCCGTCACGGCATATCTGTGTCACAAATAACTACGGTCAGGTTCCGTTTGTCGTAGATATGATTAAGTCACGGCATATCTGTGTCACAAATGACCACCATTAGGTTCCGTTTGTCGTAGACATTATTCCGTCACGGCATATCTGTGTCACAAATGACCACCATTAGGTTCCGTTTGTCGTAGTCATAATTCCGTCACGGCATATCTGTGTTACAAATGACCACCGTCAGGTTCCGTTTGTCGTAGACATAATTCCATCACGGCATATCTGTGTCACAAATAACTACGGTCAGGTTCCGTTTGTCGTAGATATGATTAAGTCACGGCATATCTGTGTCACAAATGACCACCATTAGGTTCCGTTTGTCGTAGACATAATTCCGTCACGGCATATCTGTGTCACAAATGACCACCATTAGGTTCCGTTTGTCGTAGTCATAATTCCGTCACGGCATATCTGTGTTACAAATGACCACCGTCAGGTTCCGTTTGTCGTAGAAATAATTCCATCACGGCATATCTGTGTCACAAATGACCACCGTTAGGTTCTGTTTGTCGTAGACATAATTCCGTCACGACATATCTGTGTCACGAATGACCACCGTCAGGTTCCGTTTGTCGTAAACATTATTACGTCACGGCATATCTGTGTTACAAATGACCACCGTCAGGTTCCGTTTGTCGCAGACATAATTACGTCACGGCATATCTGTGTCACTAATGACCACCGTCAGGTTCCGTTTGTCGTAGACATAATTCCGTCATGGCATATCTGTGTCACTAATAACCACCGTCAGGTTCCGTTTGTCGTAGACATAATTCCGTCACGGCATATCTGTGTTACAAATGACCAACGTCAGGTTCCGTTTATCGTAGTCATAATTCCGTCACGGAATATCTGTGTCACGAATGACCACCGCCAGGTTCCGTTTGTCGTAGACATAACTACGTCACGGCATATCTGTGTTACAAATGACCACCGTCAGGTTCCGTTTGTCGCAGATAATAATTACATCACGGCATATCTCTGTTACAAATGACCACCGTCAGGTTCCGTTTGTCGTAGGCATAATTACGTCACGGCATATCTGTGTTACAAATGACCACCGTCAGGTTCCATTTGTCATAGACATAATTACGTCACGGCATATCTGTGTCACAAATGACCACCGTCAGGTTCCGTTTGTCGTAGACATAATTCCGTCACGACATATCTGTGTCAAAAATGACCACCGTTAGGTTCCGTATGTCGTAAACATAATTCCGTCACGACATATGTGACACAAATGACCACCGTCATGTTCCGTTTCTCGTAGATATAATTCCGTCACGGCATATCTGTGTCACAAATGACCACCGTTAGGTTCCGTTTGTCGTAGACATAATTCCGTCACGGCATATCTGTGTCACAAATGACCACCGTCATGTTCCGTTTCTCGTAGATATAATTCCGTCACGGCATATCTGTGTCACAAATGACCACCATTAGGTTCCGTTTGTCGTAGACATAATTCCGTCACGACATATCTGTGTCACTAATGACCACCGTCAGGTTCCGTTTGTCGTAGACATAATTCTGTCACGGCATATCTGTTTTACAAATGACCACCGTCAGGTTCCGTTTGTCGTAGACATAATTACGTCACGGCATATCTGTGTCACAAATGCCCACCTTTAGGTTCCGTTTGTCGTACACATAATTCCGTCATGGCATATCTGTGTCACAAATAACCACCATTAGGTTCCGTTTGTCGTAGACATTATTCCGTCACGGCATATCTGTGTCACAAATGACCACCGTCAGGTTCCGTTTGTCGCAGACATAATTACCTCACGGCATATCTGTGTTACAAATGACCACAGTCAGGTTCCGTTTGTCGTAGACATAATTCCGTCACGGCATATCCGTGCTACAAATGACCACCGTCAGGTTCCGTTTATCGTAGTCATAATTCCGTCACGACATATCTGTGTCACGAATGACCACCGTCAGGTTCCGTTTGTCGTAAACATTATTACGTCACGGCATATCTGTGTTACAAATGACCACCGTCAGGTTCCGTTTGTCGCAGACATAATTACGTCACGGCATATCTGTGTTACAAATGACCACCGTCAGGTTCCGTTTGTCGCAGACATAATTACGTCACGGCATATCTGTGTCACTAATGACCACCGTCAGGTTCCGTTTGTCGTAGACATAATTCCGTCATGGCATATCTGTGTCACTAATAACCACCGTCAGGTTCCGTTTGTCGTAGACATAATTCCGTCACGGCATATCTGTGTTACAAATGACCAACGTCAGGTTCCGTTTATCGTAGTCATAATTCCGTCACGGAATATCTGTGTCACGAATGACCACCGCCAGGTTCCGTTTGTCGTAGACATAACTACGTCACGGCATATCTGTGTTACAAATGACCACCGTCAGGTTCCGTTTGTCGCAGACATAATTACATCACGGCATATCTCTGTTACAAATGACCACCGTCAGGTTCCGTTTGTCGTAGGCATAATTACGTCACGGCATATCTGTGTTACAAATGACCACCGTCAGGTTCCGTTTGTCGTAGGCATAATTACGTCACGGCATATCTGTGTCACAAATGACCACCGTCAGGTTCCGTTTGTCGTAGAAATAATTCCGTCACGCATATCTGTGTCACAAATGACCACCGTCAGGTTCCGTTTGTCGTAGACATAATTACGTCTCGGCATATCTGTGTTACAAATGACCACGGTCAGGTTCCGTTTGTCGTAGACATAATTCCGTCACGACATATCTGTGTCAAAAATGACCACTGTTAGGTTCCGTATGTCGTAAACATAATTCCGTCACGACATATGTGACACAAATGACCACAGTCATGTTCCGTTTCTCGTAGATATAATTCCGTCACGGCATATCTGTGTCACAAATGACCACCGTTAGGTTCCGTTTGTCGTAGACATAAAAATGACCACCGTCATGTTCCGTTTCTCGTAGATATAATTCCGTCACGGCATATCTGTGTCACAAATGACCACCATTAGGTTCCGTTTGTCGTAGACATAATTCCGTCACGACATATCTGTGTCACTAATGACCACCGTCAGGTTCCGTTTGTCGTAGACATAATTCTGTCACGGCATATCTGTGTGACAAATGACCACCGTCAGGCTCCGTTTATCGTAGACATAATTCCGTCACGACATATCTGTGTCACAAATGACTACCGTCAGGTTCCGTTTGTCGCAGACATAATTACGTCACGACATATCTGTGTCACAAATGACCACCGTCAGGTTCCGTTTGTCGTAGGCATAATTACGTCACGGCATATCTGTGTTACAAATGACCACCGTCAGGTTTCGTTTGTCGTAGACATAATTTCATTACGGCATATCTGTGTCACAAATGACCACCGTCAGGTTCCGTTGGTCATAGACATAATTACCTCACGGCATATCTGTGTCACAAATGACCACTGCCAGGGTCCGTTTGTCGTAGACATAATTCCGTCACGGCATATCTGTGTCACAAATGACCACCGTCAGGTTCCGTTTGTCGTAGACATAATTCCGTCACGGCATATCTGTGCTACAAATGACCACGGTCAGGTTCCGTTTGTCGTAGACATAATTCCGTCACGACATATATGTGTCACATATGACCACCGGCAGGCTCCGTTTGTTGTAGACATAATTCCGTCACGGCATATCTGTGCTACAAATGACCACGGTCAGGTTCCGTTTGTCGTAGACATAATTACGTCACGGCATATCTGTGTTACAAATGACCACCGTCAGGTTCCGTTTGTCGTAGGCATAATTACGTCACGGCATATCTGTGTGACAAATGACCACCGTCAGGTTCCGTTTGTCGTAGACATAATTCCATCACGGGATA
This sequence comes from Bathymodiolus septemdierum, assembly GCA_963383655.1. NCBI lineage: Eukaryota > Metazoa > Mollusca > Bivalvia > Mytilida > Modiolidae > Bathymodiolus > Bathymodiolus septemdierum. The sequence continues at coordinate 33,672,579 of OY726527.1, read as the reverse complement.
TCTGTGTCACAAATGACCACCGTCAGGTTCCATTTGTCGTAGACATAATTCCGTCACGCATATCTGTGTCACAAATGACCACCGTCAGGTTCCGTTTGTCGTAGACATAATTACGTCTCGGCATATCTGTGTTACAAATGACCACGGTCAGGTTCCGTTTGTCGTAGACATAATTCCGTCACGACATATCTGTGTCAAAAATGACCACCGTTAGGTTCCGTATGTCGTAAACATAATTCCGTCACGACATATGTGACACAAATGACCACAGTCATGTTCCGTTTCTCGTAGATATAATTCCGTCACTGCATATCTGTGTCACAAATGACCACCGTTAGGTTCCGTTTGTCGTAGACATAATTCCGTCACGGCTTATCTGTGTCACAAATGACCACCGTCATGTTCCGTTTCTCGTAGATATAATTCCGTCACGGCATATCTGTGTCACAAATGACCACCATTAGGTTCCGTTTGTCGTAGACATAATTCCGTCACGACATATCTGTGTCACTAATGACCACCGTCAGGTTCCGTTTGTCGTAGACATAATTCTGTCACGGCATATCTGTGTGACAAATGACCACCGTCAGGCTCCGTTTATCGTAGACATAATTCCGTCACGACATATCTGTGTCACAAATGACTACCGTCAGGTTCCGTTTGTCGCAGACATAATTACGTCACGACATATCTGTGTCACAAATGACCACCGTCAGGTTCCGTTTGTCGTCGGCATAATTACGTCACGGCATATCTGTGTTACAAATGACCACCGTCAGGTTTCGTTTGTCGTAGACATAATTTCATTACGGCATATCTGTGTCACAAATGACCACCGTCAGGTTCCGTTGGTCATAGACATAATTACCTCACGGCATATCTGTGTCACAAATGACCACTGCCAGGGTCCGTTTGTCGTAGACATAATTCCGTCACGGCATATCTGTGTCACTAATAACCACCGTCAGGTTCCGTTTGTCGTAGACATAATTCCGTCACGGCATATCTGTGTTACAAATGACCAACGTCAGGTTCCGTTTATCGTAGTCATAATTCCGTCACGGAATATCTGTGTCACGAATGACCACCGCCAGGTTCCGTTTGTCGTAGACATAACTACGTCACGGCATATCTGTGTTACAAATGACCACCGTCAGGTTCCGTTTGTCGCAGACATAATTACATCACGGCATATCTCTGTTACAAATGACCACCGTCAGGTTCCGTTTGTCGTAGGCATAATTACGTCACGGCATATCTGTGTTACAAATGACCACCGTCAGGTTCCGTTTGTCGTAGGCATAATTACGTCACGGCATATCTGTGTCACAAATGACCACCGTCAGGTTCCGTTTGTCGTAGAAATAATTCCGTCACGCATATCTGTGTCACAAATGACCACCGTCAGGTTCCGTTTGTCGTAGACATAATTACGTCTCGGCATATCTGTGTTACAAATGACCACGGTCAGGTTCCGTTTGTCGTAGACATAATTCCGTCACGACATATCTGTGTCAAAAATGACCACTGTTAGGTTCCGTATGTCGTAAACATAATTCCGTCACGACATATGTGACACAAATGACCACAGTCATGTTCCGTTTCTCGTAGATATAATTCCGTCACGGCATATCTGTGTCACAAATGACCACCGTTAGGTTCCGTTTGTCGTAGACATAAAAATGACCACCGTCATGTTCCGTTTCTCGTAGATATAATTCCGTCACGGCATATCTGTGTCACAAATGACCACCATTAGGTTCCGTTTGTCGTAGACATAATTCCGTCACGACATATCTGTGTCACTAATGACCACCGTCAGGTTCCGTTTGTCGTAGACATAATTCTGTCACGGCATATCTGTGTGACAAATGACCACCGTCAGGCTCCGTTTATCGTAGACATAATTCCGTCACGACATATCTGTGTCACAAATGACTACCGTCAGGTTCCGTTTGTCGCAGACATAATTACGTCACGACATATCTGTGTCACAAATGACCACCGTCAGGTTCCGTTTGTCGTAGGCATAATTACGTCACGGCATATCTGTGTTACAAATGACCACCGTCAGGTTTCGTTTGTCGTAGACATAATTTCATTACGGCATATCTGTGTCACAAATGACCACCGTCAGGTTCCGTTGGCCATAGACATAATTACCTCACGGCATATCTGTGTCACAAATGACCACTGCCAGGGTCCGTTTGTCGTAGACATAATTCCGTCACGGCATATCTGTGTCACAAATGACCACCGTCAGGTTCCGTTTGTCGTAGACATAATTCCGTCACGGCATATCTGTGCTACAAATGACCACGGTCAGGTTCCGTTTGTCGTAGACATAATTCCGTCACGACATATATGTGTCACATATGACCACCGGCAGGCTCCGTTTGTTGTAGACATAATTCCGTCACGGCATATCTGTGCTACAAATGACCACGGTCAGGTTCCGTTTGTCGTAGACATAATTACGTCACGGCATATCTGTGTTACAAATGACCACCGTCAGGTTCCGTTTGTCGTAGGCATAATTACGTCACGGCATATCTGTGTGACAAATGACCACCGTCAGGTTCCGTTTGTCGTAGACATAATTCCATCACGGGATATCTGTGTCACAAATGACCACCGTCAGGTTCCATTTGTCGTAGACATAATTCCGTCACGCATATCTGTGTCACAAATGACCACCGTCAGGTTCCGTTTGTCGTAGACATAATTACGTCTCGGCATATCTGTGTTACAAATGACCACGGTCAGGTTCCGTTTGTCGTAGACATAATTCCGTCACGACATATCTGTGTCAAAAATGACCACCGTTAGGTTCCGTATGTCGTAAACATAATTCCGTCACGACATATGTGACACAAATGACCACAGTCATGTTCCGTTTCTCGTAGATATAATTCCGTCACTGCATATCTGTGTCACAAATGACCACCGTTAGGTTCCGTTTGTCGTAGACATAATTCCGTCACGGCTTATCTGTGTCACAAATGACCACCGTCATGTTCCGTTTCTCGTAGATATAATTCCGTCACGGCATATCTGTGTCACAAATGACCACCATTAGGTTCCGTTTGTCGTAGACATAATTCCGTCACGACATATCTGTGTCACTAATGACCACCGTCAGGTTCCGTTTGTCGTAGACATAATTCTGTCACGGCATATCTGTGTGACAAATGACCACCGTCAGGCTCCGTTTATCGTAGACATAATTCCGTCACGACATATCTGTGTCACAAATGACTACCGTCAGGTTCCGTTTGTCGCAGACATAATTACGTCACGACATATCTGTGTCACAAATGACCACCGTCAGGTTCCGTTTGTCGTCGGCATAATTACGTCACGGCATATCTGTGTTACAAATGACCACCGTCAGGTTTCGTTTGTCGTAGACATAATTTCATTACGGCATATCTGTGTCACAAATGACCACCGTCAGGTTCCGTTGGTCATAGACATAATTACCTCACGGCATATCTGTGTCACAAATGACCACTGCCAGGGTCCGTTTGTCGTAGACATAATTCCGTCACGGCATATCTGTGTCACAAATGACCACCGTCAAGTTCCGTTTGTCGTAGACATAATTCCGTCACGGCATATCTGTGCTACAAATGACCACGGTCAGGTTCCGTTTGTCGTAGACATAATTCCGTCACGACATATATGTGTCACATATGACCACCGGCAGGCTCCGTTTGTTGTAGACATAATTCCGTCACGGCATATCTGTGCTACAAATGACCACGGTCAGGTTCCGTTTGTCGTAGACATAATTACGTCACGGCATATCTGTGTTACAAATGACCACCGTCAGGTTCCGTTTGTCGTAGGCATAATTACGTCACGGCATATCTGTGTTACAAATGACCACCGTCAGGTTCCGTTTGTCGTAGACATAATTCCATCACGGGATATCTGTGTCACAAATGACCACCGTCAGGTTCCATTTGTCGTAGACATAATTCCGTAACGCATATCTGTCTCACAAATGACCACCGTCAGGTTCCGTTTGTCGTAGACATAACTGCGTCTCGGCATATCTGTGTTTCAAATAACCACCGTCAGGTTCCGTTTGTCGTAGACATAATCCCATCACGGCATATCTGTGTCACAAATGACCACCGTCAGGTTCCATTTGTCATAGACATAATTACGTCACGGCATATCTGTGTCACAAATGACCACCGTCAGGTTCCGTTTGTCGTAGACATAATTCCGTCACGGATATCTGTGTCACAAATGATCACCGTCAGGTTCCGTTTGTCGTAGACATAACTACGTCTCGGCATATCTGTGTCACAAATGACCACCGTCAGGTTCCGTTTATCGTAGACATAATTCCGTCACGACATATCTGTGTCACAAATGACTACCGTCAGGTTCCGTTTGTCGCGGACATAATTACGTCACGGCATATCTGTGTTACAAATGATCACGTCAGGTTCCGTTTGTCGTAGACATAATTACGCCACGGCATATCTGTGCTACAAATGCCCACATTTAGGTTCCGTTTGTCGTAGACATAATTCTGTCACGGCATATCTGTGTTACAAATGACCACCGTCAGGTTCCATTTATCGTAGACATAATTCCGTCACGACATATCTGTGTCACAAATGACTACCGTCAGGTTCCGTTTGTCGCGGACATAATTACGTCACGGCATATCTGTGTTACAAATGATCACCGTCAGGTTCCGTTTGTCGTAGACATAATTACGTCACGGCATATCTGTGTTACAAATGCCCACATTTAGGTTCCGTTTGTCGTAGACATACTTCCGTCACGGCATATCTGTGTCACTAATGATCACCGTCAGGTTCCGTTTGTCGTAGACATAATTCCGTCACGGCATAACTGTGTCACGAATGACCACCGTCAGATTCCGTTTGTCGTAGACATAACTACGTCACGGCATATCTGTGTTAGAAATGACCACCGTCAGGTTCCCTTTGTCGCAGACATAATTATGTCACGGCATATCTGTGTTTCAAATGACCACCGTGAGGTTCCGTTTGTCATAGGCATAATTACGTCACGGCATATCTGTGTTACAAATGACCACCGTCAGGTTCCGTTTGTCGTAGACATAATTCCATCACGGCATATCTGTGTTACAAATGACCACCGTCAGGTTCCGTTTGTCATAGACATAATTACCTCACGGCATATCTGTGTCACAAATGACCACCGTCAGGTTCCGTTTGTCGTAGACATAATTCCGTCACGGCATATCTGTGTCACAAATTACCACCGTCAGGTTCCGTTTGTCGTAGACATAATTACGTCACGGCATATCTGTGTTACAAGTGACCACGGTCAGGTTCCGTTTGTCGTAGACATAATTCCGTCACGACATATCCGTGCTACAAATGACCACCGTAAGGTTTCGTTTGTCGTAGACATAAATCCGTCACGGGATATTTCTGTGACAAATGACCACCGTCAGGTTCCGTTTGTCGTAGACATAATTCCGTCACGGCATATCTGTGTGACAAATGACCACCGTCAGGTTCCATTTGTTGTAGACATAATTCCGTCACGACATATCTGTGTCACAAATGACCACCGTCAGGTTCCGTTTGTCGTAGACATAATTCCGTCACGGCATATCTGTGTCACAAATGACCACCGTCAGGTTCCGTTTGTCGTAGACATAATTCCGTCACGGCATATCTGTGTCACAAATTACCACCGTCAGGTTCCGTTTGTCGTAGACATAATTACGTCACGGCATATCTGTGTTACAAGTGACCACGGTCACGTTCCGTTTGTCGTAGACATAATTCCGTCACGACATATCCGTGCTACAAATGACCACCGTAAGGTTTCGTTTGTCGTAGACATAAATCCGTCACGGGATATTTGTGTGACAAATGACCACCGTCAGGTTCCGTTTGTCGTAGACATAATTCCGTCACGGCATATCTGTGTGACAAATGACCACCGTCAGGTTCCATTTGTTGTAGACATAATTCCGTCACGACATATCTGTGTCACAAATGACCACCGTCAGGTTCCGTTTGTCGTAGACATAATTCCGTCACGGCATATCTGTGTCACACATGACCACCGTCAGGTTCCGTTTGTCGAAGACATAATTCCGTCACGACATATCTGTGTCACAAATGACCACGATCAGGTTCCGTTTGTCGTAGACATAATTCCATCTCCCTTTATTCTGTCTTAACTCGTGATCGGATTTTACTCCCGTTTTTGTGGAGTTCGTATGACTCAATCGTTCGTTTCACGTGTAGTGTTTTATCGACCATGTTTTTGTTCTGTTTCTTTTGACTATAGTATTATCTGTCCATCGATGTGCGCTGTCTGATTACCCCTTCGGTATCATCAGGCTTGAAAGTGGCGTTTAGCACTCACAACCTTAAGCATCTAAAATTCTATTCATACTTTCCGTAACTAAGCAATACAATATTCTATATGGTATGTATTATATTAGTTATCTATGAAATGCCGGTGTTTCTGGGTTAAATAAAAATTATAATGTCAATTGTTAATATATCAAGTTGATCTTTACTGTGTATATTAGTACATACAAACTTAAAAATTACATCGAATTTATAACATACTACAGTAAAACCTATCTTAACCGAACCATGAATAAACCGGAACACCGGCTATATCGAAGATCCCATGCATTTGTAAATTTTAACCTGTGTAATGAAAATACATGTCTTTGACCTGTCAAATATGTTGGTACCTGAGGTGTGGAGATTAGAAGGATTTGATAAAGAACCATGATCATATAATGCTACAAATGTCATCCAATTATTTATTACTCGTGTGTTAATGTGAATTCATTATTATTCAATATTTTCGTGGATGTCGTGGGTCATATAGAACAACGAAATTACCAACTTGGCAGTGTGTCAACATATATATATACTGACAAAGGATATCATTCATTTTGGATACAACATTATGTGATAAAGTTTGTCAGTTACTTACATAGTTCGGTGGTTTCCTCCTGGTACTACGGTTTCCTCCACCAATAAAACTGATTGCCACCATATAACAGACATAGTGATGGTGTAGTGGAGTTAAACACCATTACTATAACCCTATATTGGGTACATCAACAAGAACATAGACATCGCTTAAGAGTACCATTCTGTGAATAATTGTTGTTCTATAGATTATAACCAATACTAGTATTATTGAATCCATAGAGCTAAAATGGTGGCTACCAAATGCATTTATCGGTCAATTAAATTTACAATATACGTACATTGTCAGAAGATATAAAAATCATTTGTACTAGCTCTCGAAACAGATAGAAAAGCGTGCCTTTGGTGATTTTTTTCTGGCATGTTTTGTAGCGAGTGCCAATTAATGTTATATTTACTGACAATGTACGTATATTGTGTTTATCTTGCAATGCTAAAGAGTCCAAAACGCTTGCCAAATTGTCTGATGAGAACAGAAACAATCGTCGTTCTAATCGTTTCCAATGGTCTTTTATGTGATGACCGCGCTTATACTGTTATCAAGGTGCCCAGGTGGCTCAATGAGTTAGGTAAGTATGCAAGCCTATCACCAATACGACGGGAGGTCGCGCCCGGCTTTGTAAGTTACAAAAAAGTGCACTCGACTCGCAGCCGCAAGTGATACAGTCTACCAGTTGCTTGCCCATGGTCGGTGGTTCTCTCCGGCTACTCCGGCTTCTTCCACCACTAAAACTGACCGCACTGATATAGCTAAAATATTGCTGCAAGTGGCGTTAGACACAATAAATCAATCAAATCATTAAATACTGTTATCGTTTTTACCGTAGCTCTACATGAATCAAGTACCAGAAAATCTTTGTTAACACTGAAGTTTAATTGATACCGTTATTAGTACTCAAAATCACACAATTGCAGGATAAAAATTTATGTGACATTCCTTTCTGTACCGTTGACCTTTATTCATCTCTCCTTTACCAAAACAAGTTAAGACCTGGGACATGCAGACGATCATATTCACCCCTCCGACATTTTCGTTGTTTCCAGTGTCACATGATGTTATCAAAATAGTCACATGAGCGGACAAGCTAAGCCTATATTCTGGATTTACAAACGAAAAGAACCCGGAAACTCGGACATGGTCTGTTCTCATGACAACAGGGTTTCTGACAAGGAGAGTGAGACCATGTGTATCGTCGTCTCTTGCTCTGGTTGGGAAGGAGGGCGTGAGTGAATGCATTTATATTATTTTCAACTAAAGTTCAATTGATATCAATTTTAGTTACTGGATTCCCAACCTGGGCAACCATCATCACCGTTGGTTTGGTGTCGACAATGTACACATTCCTTGTAAGTATATTATATTAACAAATCTTATATGTTTTTATTGTTACCGCTATGGAAAATATATGTCCCAGATGACGGATATGTTCCTAATCCACTTGTCGTAAGCACTGCCCGGTCCTTTCCTCATTCATGACTTATCACCGGGTTTGTAACTAGATTAACACGACTGGTGTCACAAGTGGAGCAGGAACTGCCTATCCTTCTGGAGCACCTGAGTTCCTCCCTTCTTTAGTGGTGTTCGTGTTACTCGATCTTTAGTTTTGTGTGTATGTTTTGTGAATCGTTGTTTGTCCTTTTGGCCATTGTGGTGTCTGTCCTTCTTCGATTTAAGGATTATAATTACCCCTTTGGTATCTTCCAACTATTCTTATTTCCATTTATTTTGAAGGCTTCATGTTTTATTAATTTTATTTGTATTTATTTACGCATAATAGCTTTCAAACACTATTTCCATATAATATTATGTTCGTATTGTTTAACAATACGGTAACACGACGGGTTTCACTAGTGGAACAGGAATTGCCAATCCAAGTGGACCCTCTGATTTTGTCATCTGTTTAATAGTGTGGGTTTTATTTTTCAATCATTAGTTTTCTGTGTAGTGTTTTGTATATCCTTGTTTGTCCTTTCGTCATTTTTCTTTTGGTCATTTCATATTTAATAAACATAATGTGAATTTTTCAATTTATTTATGGTTTTATTTGCACATTTTCTAAGTACCATGAATAATTTTATTTCCTTTACATTTAACAAAAAAAACCAGATTATGATGGAAAGTTTATATAACAAATATAACAACACAATGTTTTAATTCTATTATATAGGGTGGAATGAAAGCAGTGGTATGGACCGATGTTTTCCAGTCTCTTGTAATGATATCTGGGTTGTTAGCCATTGTAATCCAGGTATTGTATTCCATTCACTCAATGACGGTTCTGTGTCACGCTGTGAAAAGGGGGGAGGGAGCAACTTTCTATACAAATGTTACAAATGTTACAAACTATGGATGAGCCCTCGTAGTGGGTTGCGATTTTTTATTTTATGAGTGTGTCCAATTTCAGTCGAACCATACACTTTGTGCATAACTTAATATATGAATATCCCCTTTTCTCTCTCCCGGAGATCTTGTTTGTTTAAAGGCTCATCTGTCTATATGGTGTACACGAAACCATCTCAGGAAAGAAACTGTAGAGTAATGACTGAAAACGAAGGGTCAATGGATACCTTGAATAGTCGACAATACATAAACATACAATGTACAACATATAAACAAATTCAATACACAATAGAACAAATGGAATCAAGTGCCCTTTCTTCAGTTCCAATGACTGTTTAATGAAGGAGCCTAAAGATTTCACCTGCTTGATGTTAATCGGATTTAAAGTAATTTCAAGTAGATTTGTATTATTAGTATTGTCAAAGTGACTGAGAAAAGTTTTTCTTAAATGTTCATTTATTCATTTAGCTTACAATTTAAAAAGAAATGGTTTTGGTCATCAAGAGTTTCACATTTATTGCACGTTCGTAAATGCCGAGGTATTTTCTTATATCGTCCCGTTTATGCAAGCAGAAAGTTAAAGCGTCACGTTTCTGGTCCGCGCAAGGTAAACCAAATTGGAAAGCCCAATAATTTAAAGGTTTTTGAAACCTGAAAACCAAAGAGTTTAAACATGATAGCCAAAATCGGCTAAGGACTAATGGGTGGATGATGTCCTCAGGGACTAATAATCCACCAGCAGAGGTATCGAACCAGTGATAGTAACAACAACTTAGATGTCAGATGTAATGCGAACGACCCTTTTCATGATTAACTTTCATCAAATTTGTATTTCGTGCAACCAATTAATTAAAGAAGCACAATTTACGTCAGCATTATTTTCCTATTATTCAACAGCTTACATGTGTAACTCATTCAGAATATATAACCTTAAAGATACCAAAGGGGTAGTCAGAAACCGGAAATCGAAGAAGGACAAAAGTGGCAAAAGAAAAGGTAGAAAAGGACAAGCAACGATCGACAAAACACTACACATAAAACTAAAGATCGAGCAACACGAACCCCACTAGCAAAACTTTGAAGATATCAAACAAGGTAATCAGAAGTCGCAAAAAGAACAGACAATACAATGGTCAAAGACAAAGGACAAAAAACAAGCTACAAAACGTAGCATATAAAACTAAAGATCGGGCAACACGAATCCCACTAGCAAAACTTTGAAGATATCAAACAAGGTAATCAGAAGTCGCAAAAAGAACAGACAATACAATGGTCAAAGACAAAGGACAAAAAACAAGCTACAAAACGTAGCATATAAAACTAAAGATCGGGCAACACGAATCCCACTAGCAAAACTTTGAAGAAATCAAACGAGGTAATCAGAAGTCTTAAAAGGACAGACAATACAATAGTCAAAGACAAAGGACAAAGAACAAGCTACAAAACATTACTCATCAAATTTAAGATCGAGCAATACGATGCATGACCCGTTAAGAAAAATTCGAAGATAGCAAACGGGGTAATCAGAGGCCACAAATCGATAAAAGACAGACAATACAATGACCAAAAGAAAAAAGACAAACAATAATCTACAAAACATTACACAGAAAACTGATGATCGAGCAACACGAAGACCACGACAAGCCAGGGGTGAACACATGTTCCTGCTCCACATATGGCACCCGTCGTGATACTATTAAGCGACACGACCATCATCTAATAAATAGATTATTAAACAAATTAATAACATTGAAAAGTTACCATTTATTTATTATTTTTTACAGGGAGTAATAGAAGTAGGCGGTTTCTCTGAGGTATGGTCTGTCAATGACAAATGGGACAGGATAGAATTCTTTGAGTAAGTTAGCCTGATATATTCCATAATAGAAGGGAGCGATCATTTAACTTCTAACGGAAGAAGAGGTTATGTTTTAATTAAAATAATCTACTTTTCAAATGTTTGTAGTAAAGCAAATGAATTAACATGAAAGAATAATCTGAACATTTGGTCTTATTTGAGAGGGTGGGTGATTGTTGTTTTTCGCCACTTCAGCAATATGATGAGATCCGCCTTGTACTAGGCCAACACGCTCAGTTGGATTTTTATAGTGCTAGCTCACTGAAACAATAGTCCACTGAGACATGTAGCCTCACTCGGACACATGATCCTAATTCCGAAGCAATCAGTATTCGCTCTTTCTACTTAATACTGCGTGCTTAGCGGAGAAGCAGCAAAAACTAGTTTGATAGTCTTTGGTTTGACCAGATCGAGGCTCGAACCCACGATCTATCGCATTCAAGGCGACCACGCAAACCATTACACCACCGGTATGGTCTATTTTAAAGAAACCGTAATAGCTCGGAAAAAGAAAAAAACATAGTCTCCGTCCAAAGTTAAATGATTCGTCCCTTGGGTAGGATGCTCGATTTCAATTGTTTTATTTGGAGAATCAATTTTTATTTTGTCCGAATTTGATTCATGCTTTTTTCAACTGTTTTACATGATATTTGATATTGGACATCATTAAATATTTGTTATTCTTCAAAGAATCTTGAGGCAACGTATTTGAGAATCCATGGGATTAGATATAGGATCTAGGGTTTTAGTATTTTGATGGACGAACCGTCCTTCAATGGTTTACAAGCAGTACCTATCACCACTAACGTTTTGAGTTCGAATCCCATTCAGCCGATTCAACATTATGTGATCAAGTTTATCAATGATGGTGGTTTTTTCAATATCCTCTACCATTAAAACTGACCGCCACTGTGTAACTGAACATTGAAATATTGTTGAAAGTGGCGTTAAACACCATAAACCAACCAACCTTAAAGGGTATGTGATGCATGTGCGGGAGAACAAAATGGACAAACTACATCCTCAATTCGGAATGTACATTGTTACCCTTTATCCAAGTCTTTGCAAGTACCAGTTCGTTTCCAATAACCATAGCATAACTTTATTGATTAAGTGGTTAGAGATATGGGGTTTAACGTCACTTTCAACAATATCTCAGTTAAATCGTGGTGGTATGTTTTATTGGTGGAGGTAACCAGAGTATCCGGAGAAAACCACTGACCTGTCGCAAGTTACTGACAAACTTTATCACAATGATTAAGTAGTGATGGTGGATATGGATGTTAATGGACAAGGGAGACTATCTAACATTACACTGTTAAGCACAAATTAAAGTACGAGTACAGTGATTTTATTGATATTCTATATTTCACAATCACAGTCAGTAGGGTTTTCAACAATGAACGTAACTCGTATGCGAGAATAAGAAGAGTTTTTTAAAGATACCAAAGAGTATTAGAATCCGTATATCGAAGAAGAACAGACAACACAATGGCCAAAAGAAAAAGTAAAAAAGGACAAACAATGATCTACAAAACATACATATAAAACTAAAGATCGAATAACACGAACCCAATTAAAAAACCGGGGGTGAACTCAAGTGCTCCGGAACGGTAGGTAGTTGATGTTCCACTAGTGACACCCGTCGTGTTAATCTAATTACAAACCCAGTAATAAGTATGACATGGTCTTGGCCTGCTGTTAAACCCCACAGTTTTCTTCTGCACATGTAGCCATCTTTGTTGTTTTGATGTTACTTAGTATATAGAATTGTATTGTCCAATAGTTGTCAACAACAAAAAAACTAACAAAACAGCAAAATACGACTAAAGTAATCTTACAAAATACCTTCATCATTGTGCCTGATATAACATTACAATGTTACAAATACAGACAAAAACCCACAGGGAAATTGTTAGAAATGGCTTGACAGCTTAGAAGGGGGATGCATAACTGGACGTGTTGTATTTAGAAAATAACATCTAAAAATAATACTATATTACACAAAATACGTCATCAACTGTATAAATAGGGCTACAATGCATACAGTTGGCAAAGTTATTTCTATTTATTTTAGTTTTAATCCTGATCCCACCCAGCGTCATTCGTTCTGGTCATTGATTGTTGGGGGCATGGTAGGATGGACTGCTACGTATGGTGTGAATCAGGCCAGTGTACAGCGATACTGTGCCCTACCAACATTGAGAAAAGCCAAAGTGTAAGTTCATACGCATTTAGTAACCTTTTGTCATAGAAATGAAATATTTAACAACTGTGAAATGGTAACCCAAGTAGCTGTCAAGCACGGCCCCATGTGGTTAATAGGGCATGTCCTCTATGTATGGGGCTTTCGTGTTATAATACGAAATCCATAGACGATGGGAAGTTCCCGAATCCTTTCACGGTAAATACCTTGTTTGTAGGAGCATGGTAGTCGCTACAAAAGGCAAAGTTTTTTTTAATCCATATCCAACTCTACCTACTTTTCGAATGGCAATCAAAGCTCGTTGCCTCTGTTGTTCCATTCCTTCTTAATTTCTGAATAGCTTTTTAGATATTATTGAACTTGTTTTTGTCCTGAATATGCATGAAATATATGCTGCTGGATGTTAAGCATCAATCAATCAAGTAATCGTAAAAACAAACACAGTCGCTGTGTTCACGAAGTGAGAAGATACCAGAGGGGTAATCAAAGGCTGTAATTCAAAGAAGGACAGATAATATAATGGCCAATACAAAAAGGATAACAAATACAAATAATGTTACACAAAAAACTACTCAGAAACCAAACTGTACAACGCATACCCTACTAACTCAAATACGTCGGAGGGTGAATATTTCCTGCTTCACTAATGACACCCGTCTATAAATTTACTTCCAAATAGAAGAGTATTCGAGTTGTCGATATAAAGGAATTTGAAAGGACGAAAAAAATACTCCGAGGAATACACGGACACAACTCGTTTGAGTTGAGTTAATGTTGCTGAAAAACACCAAGTAAGACATTTGTCAGCTATATAATGCCCATAACAAGTTACTATTGATGCATAGAGGACGATGTCTCCTTTGTACTGGACCTTCGCGATTAGTTCCATTTTTTTAGTGCTAGCTTTATGAAACCACAGTCCACTCATCCTTTAGTTTTCTGTGTGGTGTTGCATAGATCATTTTTGTCCCTATGTCCATTTTCTTTTGATCTACCATTCTTCAAGTTACGGCTTGTCACTACCTGGTTGGTATCTTCCAACTTTTGTTAAATATGTCGGTCCACTCGAATAAGTCATACAAACTCCGAGGAGAAAACAGTCTTTTATCTTATTCATGAATGCTGCGTGCTTAGCAGAGAATCAGCAAATACCAATTTCATAGTCCTTGGTTTGGAGCCTACGATCTACCGCGCTCTGAATTCGCAATAACAAGATTCAACAATTACTTGATATACTATGGATTTATTCATAAATAGTAATCACAGGAAATTCCTAAAATAATTACAAGAGGACACTTTGCTATCAATAACAACGGAGATATTTAACTGAGCCCAACGTGTTTCTGTACTAACCTTCACCAGCTACGTACAAAGTCAAACGATTGGAATGCTGAATAAATTTAAATTCTTTGGGAGCACGTAAACCCACGGACATAAACATTATGGCCACAATCAGCTAACATTTCCTATAGTATACACGAGAAGATCGTCGCGGTCGTGGTCGTATTGTAGTTGGATATACAATCAATCTATCCCCCATAAAATTGTGAGTTAGAATACCGCTCATGGCGAGATGTACTCGATACAATATTATGTGAAAAAGTTTGTCAGTTACTTGTAGCAGGTCAGTGGTTTTATCCGGGTAATCCATTTTCCTCCATCACTAAAGCATCCCCCACGATATAACTGGAACATTGTTGAAAATGACGTTGAACAGTACAATCCTAATCCTGAGGGAGATCAAACTTACGTTTGATGAATTACATTCATTAGGAACTCTGACTTTGTGTTTATCATAGGGCAGTACTGTTAAACATATTTGGTGTTGTGGTTCTTTTATTGGTCACGTGCTTGGCTGGGATTGTAGTGTTTGCTTACTATAATGCAATCATTGGCTGTGACCCATTGGCCAATAAAGAAGTCAGTAATTCTAATCAGGTAGGTATGTTAAGTAAACGTTAGAGAATACCGAAGGGCCAATCAAAAAAGAACAATGAACTATTTTCAATCCAGAGAAACTGGCAACATAGGGCACACAAGACGATCACAAACAAAACAAAAACACAACGCAATATGTGTTGGACACCAATATACGCAAACAAACACAAGCAAAGTAAATAAGACATGATTCCTCTTACAAACAACTAGAAATAAATACCGAACAGCCTGTTCGAACTACAGTCAAACCTGTCTGATGTGAACTACCAAAGGAACATTTAAATATGGTCACACAAGACAGGCGGTTGCTAAATACGGGTTTAATTAATATGAAATGCACTGTGAATGGAACTCAATATGAAGGTTAGGTTTATGGTATTTAATACCACTTTCAACAATATTTCAGTTATATCGTGGCAGTCATGCAATTGTATTGGTGGAGGAAACCGGCGTATCGGCAGAAAACCATCACCCTGTCGCAAGTCAATGACAAAGTTTATCACATAATGTTGTATCGAGTACACCTCACTATGAGTGAGATTCGAACTCACAACATTAGTGGTGATAGGCACTGATTGCACAGGTAGTTGTAAATTCAACTACCATACGACCACGACCACAACGGCCCCTATCAATATTATCACTTAACATAGTATGAAATGCACTGTGAATGGACATTAATATTAAGGCCACAAAATAGCGAGTGCTATATGTTCGACTGAAAGTTCTAAATAGGTCAAACGGGTTGTGAGGTTTATTTCTAAACTGCTAGTACTTATTCAATTGAACTTGGAAGTTCATATTTTTTTTAATGTTAAAAGAACGCGAACTTATAGTTACGTACTAACAACACCAGCACATAATCAACCCTTTAGCCAATAACTGGGGAGTAAATTGGTGCTTCATCGAAAATTTCCAGCTGCCAGCGTAATAAAAGGCCACTGAGAAAAAGTATAACTAGAACAATTAAAACATTTGACTTCTCTACCCTTTACACGACTAGTTTAGATTAAACATATTTTATTTGCTCAAATGTGCATAAAGGATAAGACACAAGTTAAACAAACTTATGAAGTCTTCTCCTATATACAATAAGCTACAACATTATTTGATAGAGCATTCATGTATATAAATATTTCTTACCTTAATATGTGTAGATTGAACTAAAACAGAGAATGAAGAAAGGAATGAGAGAGAGGGTTAGTGGTGGTGATGTGTGCGATTGTTGTTTTGGCGAACAACTAGACAACAAGAAACCTTTCAGACCTCTTTATATATTCAAACACATGCTTAAAAATAATTTCGTTCTGTTCATACGGGAGTGTATGATTACCACAGGTAAAAAGTGTAAGGTCTAAAGCAAAATAATTAGGTAGCCAGTTGAGATTTTGAAGCAATGTATGTCTTATATTTGAATAATGGGAACAATCGAAGAAGAAATGATAGGAGTCTTCGCGATTGGCACCACAACGACAAGACGGATCTGCGACTATATTTACTTGGAGCAAATCGTAATTCAAAAAAGAAGCAAAACATCGACTATTCCTCACTCTAAGCTGAAGGACAAATTAAAGGAGTTGGATCAACTGTGTTTCATAAGAAAGAATGGCCAACATACATGCAAATACCTTGTGCTAGGAAGAGACAGATCTTATTCTGTAAAACACCACTCTACCAAAAAGTTCTCTGAAACTAATATCTTCAACATGCTCGAGTTTTTGATTGACAACATATTTGTTATGTTTGGTGGGCGTGTTTTTCAACAGACAGTCGGCATACCTATGGATGCAAACTGTGATCCTCTTCTCGCCGACTTGTTCCTTTATTCGTATGAGGCAGACTTCATACAGGGGCTTCTCAAGAAAAATAAAAAGAAGCTAGCCCGATCCTTTAATTTCACGTTCCGCTATATAGCTGATGTCCTTTCACTAAATAATTCTAGGTTTGGTGATTTTGTTGATCGCATCTACCCCTTTGAGCTCGAAATAAAGGATACCACATATACAGATAGGTCTGTTTCATACCTTGACCTACAACTCGAAATCGACAGTGAGGGTCGGTTAAGAACGAATCTTTACGACAAAAGAGATCATTTCAATTTTTCCATTGTGAAACTTTCCATTTATATGTAGCAACATTCCAGCAGCACATGCATATGGAGTATATATCTCTCAGATGATGCGATATTCCAGAGCATGTGGTTCCTATCAGGATTTCCTTGATAGAGGGTTGCTGCTAACAAGGAAGCTACAGAACCAAGGGTTCCTTTTGGTAAAGTTGAAGTCATCACTTCGAAAATGTTACGGCCGCCACCATGACTTGGTTGACCGTTATGGAATATCGGTGTTCCGGTCCTTTCCTTATTCACGACTTATTACCGGGTTTGTAACTAGATTAACACGACGGTGCCACTAGTTGAACAGGAACTGCTTGTCCTTCCGGAGCACCAGAGTTCACCCCCAGTTTTTAGTGGGGTTCGTTTTACTCGATCTTTAGCTTTATATGTATGTTTTGTAGATCGTTGTTTGTCTTTTTGTACTTTTTCTTTTGGACATTGTGTTGTCTGTTCTTCGATATACGGATTCTGATTACTTCCCTTTGGTATCTTCAAACTCTTATTACTGCACAAATAAAACACGCGCACTTCGTGACAATTTTTCTCTTCTTAATTTAAAATTGGAATTTGTATTTGTAAACAGCGAGAGAAAACTTCAATTTCTCTTTTCTTGATTTTTCTTACTGACATGTAAAGGTTTTGATTTTAACATTATTAACATATATTTATTACAGTTGATACCTCTGTTTGTAATGAAAACGTTGGCATATCCTGGAATACCTGGTCTCTTTGTTTCTTGTTTGTTTAGCGGGGCATTGAGGTAGGTAGCATCATCTAATTAACATTAAAATGTATAGGCCATAACGAACAGAAATAATTTTGTTGTGCTGCATTTCCGGATATTTTAAATTTTTTCCTCTAGAAATTTTGCGCTTATCCGTAAACCAGTATATGCATTTAATACGACCTACTTAACTGCAGGTTAGGACACGCTTCAATGTCCATTAATGAATAGGGGAAGAAGTCACAATAAGATAAGTTTGAAGAGCAAGTAAGCCATAAACAGAATATCCAAAAATCGGTTTAAGAAGATACCAAAATGGGTAATCAGAATCCGTATATCGAAGGAGAACAGACAACACAATAGCTAAAAGAAAAAGTACCATAAACTAGTTGACCAATAGACCATTGTGGTTTCTCGATTTATGCTAAATTTATACACTTTTCACAAGAGTTACCTCCCTTATCGGTGGTCGACCGGCACCTGCTCAATACACTATCAATGGGGAAAAAACATTAAATTTTCATATAAGTTTCTTAGAATTTGTAAGCCTTTATGCTATTCTTATGGGAAAAGGGTAATAATAAAGCCATAGCAATGGTTTTTTTTCCGTTTTATAAATTACGAGTTACGTATATGCAAATTAAATCACAGATAAATAAAATAACAAAACGATAATATTATATCAACAAGGTCAGACCACATGCTTTGGAAAGGTAACATTTTTGAAATCACTGGCTTAAGAAAGGTTTGAAGATAAGGGTTAATCCGACGCCGTAAATCGAAGAAGGGCAGACAATACAATGGCCAAAAGAAAACACACAAAAGGGCAAGCACCGTTCTACAAAGCACAACACAAAACACTAAAGATTAAGCAAGATGTACCTCACAATAAACTGGAAATGAACTCCGGTGCTCCGGCAAGGTGCGCAAGTCCTGATTCACTAATGGCAACCGCCGTATTACTGTTAAGCGACACCAACAACATGTTCAAAATACCTTAAATATCTAGTTTTGTCAAAGATAAATACACAAACTGGTGAAATAATTAATGTGTGAGATGTGACGTTTCAAATGAGACATAAATCGTAGATGATGTACCAATGGTACCAACTGACGCATAGGAACACATATATACAGAATCCCCTCTCTGGTGAACCTTTTTTATTGATAGCACAATGTCATCATGACTGAATGACCTGTCAGGTTGGACTAGGGAGCAACAAATACCTCCCGATAAACCGGAGATGAACCCCGGTGCTCCGGAATGGTGTGTAGGTCCTAATTCACTAATGGCATCCGTCATGTTACTGTTAAACGACGTCAACATCATTAGAAATACTTGAAATATCTAGTTTTGTCAAAGATAAATTTCAATAGACAAACTGGTGAAATGATTAATGTCCAAGACAAGAATCTTACATGTTATTTCAATCGTACCAACTGGTGTATCAAAACACATTAATATAGAATCTCCTCTGTGATAAACCTTTTTAATTGATAGCACAATGTCATCCTGTCTCAATGCCCTAGCAGCTGTGACTTGGGAGGATATGTTGAAACCATTTTTCGGACATATTTCGGAATCTAGAAAAACATGGGTGACAAGACTTTTAGGTAAGTTTTTAATTATGAATGATTTGATTGATTTATTTATTGTGTTTAACGCCACTTTCAGCTTTTATGCTGAATGTATAATTATGCTCCACGGAGTTCTATTAATATGCTTATCTTTTTGGGGGGTTTTTAGGTTGATGGTGTTTAACACCACTTTCAAAAAAATTTCAGCTATATCGTGGCGTTCAATTTCATTGATGGAGTAAACCAGAGTGCCAGGAGAAAACCATCGACCTGATGCAAGTCACTGACAAACTTTTTCACATCATCTGTATCGAGTACACCTTGCCATGAACGGGGTTCGACTTATCGGTGATAGACACTGATTGCATAGGTAGTAGTAAATCCATCTACCATGCGACCACAACCCCTACCATTCTCAACAATAATACAAGCGTAGATATATAATATAGTCCGCACGACGTGTTTCTAGAATCACCTTCATCGGGTACGCTCATGGTCAAAAGATTGGAAAGCCAAATATTTATAATGTGGAATGAGTGCACTAGGGGAAGGAGTGAGATATCAACAATATCAGATTTTGTTTTTAAATTCCGGATTTTGATATGTATTTACGGAGTTCGATCTTATTTTAGTGAACACCTGACCATAAAGATTTAAATCATACAAGGTGTCAGGATAACCAGCCAATCACAGTTCAAGTAGCAATTATTCAAAATGTTTGAACGTACTCGTTTAATAGTGTGGTCTTTGCACGCTTTCAAAATAATAAAATTAAAATTATACAATTATCTCTCAATTGCTGCTTTTAATATTGTCTGTCAACAGAATGTGAACTGGTTTACAACTAGTATCCCAAAGCTGAGCAGGTAACACATAAAATTGGTACCAGAAAAACTATACCAGTCAGTTGCCGCATATAGCAACACAGTACCCAGTCAATGTGAATCGATTGCTCAAATGGAACAAGCGAAGGACAAAGTACAAACCCAAGCAGTGTATCACAAAACAAATGTTAGAGAAAACAGAACGTGGAATCAAGAATGGATCATCCAGAATAAAAATAGCAACATTGGGTACACAATACACAGGACGAAGACAAATAAAAACAAACAAAAAACAACAGGGAAAACTAAAAAGATGATAAAAACGGACACCTGTCCCCCCCCCCCCCCCAAAAAAAAACCCGGAGAGAAGCAATTTGCTCGCAAAGGGTAAGCAATTTCTGCCATTCTGGACATAAAGTCAAGTCAAGTCCAGTCGGATATAATATGGATATAAAAAAAAATTAACATTGTTTTGTGTTTTGTTAGTTGTTTTGTATGGTGGATGTGGTATCGGTATGGCTTTTATGGCTATGAATCTGGGAGGAACTGTTCTTCAGGTAATATATAGAATAACTTCCAATTCGACGGTCGAAACAGACATTATCACTAGTATCGCAGCGCGTCCGAGTGATAATGTATGTCGAGAGCATTAAAACTGGCGCCATTGTGTTTCTTTTTTAATTTGATTTTGTTTTTGTTTTTTGTTTTTTGTTTGGGAACGGGTGTATTAAACGACATTATATGACGACACGTCCACATTGACAACATATTTTGCAAGATCAGAGAAAAAACACCAACCTGTCGCAGGTCACTGACAAACTTTATCACATAACGTGGTATTGAGTACACCTCGCCATCAGCGGGATTCCTACACACAAAAAGATTGCAAACTCGGGTAGTTGTAATCCAACCACCATCCGATCACGAACACGTCGACCACTTGAAAATTAGATATGTTGTAGCGGTCAACCAGTTTGATGATTTCAACCTCGGATCAGTTTTTGCATAGACAGCTACGCTTTGTCCAGAAAATTACTGTACTGGGCACAAGCCCTAAAATAACGTGTGAGCTGTAAATATTGCTACTGATGAAAAGGGAGTTGACTATTGGAAAAGTGAAGTCACCACGTTTGTCGTAGTTTTGTTTTAATTCTCCATACTTTGTTGTACGCTTATTTGTAAGGATATGTTAGGGATTACCGTCACATACATCAAGGTTTCGACTATATTGTAATCACCAGACTTATCATGGAAGATAAGGTCTGACAGATAACGAACTGACCAGTGAAACCCCTAACTTGTCGTAGGTGTTTGGGCATCTTTACATCTGAGATAGATAAGGAGACTGGTACATGAGTCAATGAGTTTAGTGTTGCTTGTTGTCAGACATCAACGATCTTAAGTCATTTTTATGCTTAGTAGGAAATACCAATTCTGTTTTGCACTACCATTATTACCAACACTTAACACAACAATTTCTTTGACTTTAATTTTATTATTATTGTAGGCATCACTTAGTTTTACAGGTGCAGCATCTGGGCCCCTCCTGGGAGTTTTTGTACTAGGGGCATTCTTTCCATGGGCTAATTGGATTGTAAGTACCTAGTATTCTTCGTTACTCGTAAGTCTTCACGAGTATTCCAATTCATGACTACCTTGTCGCGTAAATTTTACAAGAGTAACATGACGGGTGCCACGCGTGGAGCATGAAATGTTTACCCTTCCGGAGTCATCGGGAGTTCGCCCCCGATTGTTCTTGGGTTCGTGCTGCTCGATCTTTAGTTTCCTGTGCAGTGTTTTGTAGATAATTATTGTTCCTTTTGTCCTTTTTTTCGTTTGGTCATTGGTTCGCATCGATGACGTAATGGTTAATGTGTTCGTCTCGAGTACGGTAGATTGTGGGTTCGAGCTATACAAGTGGTATATGCCACTTCTCCGCTAAGCAAGCAGCATTAAGGAGAAAGATCAAAGACTGGTTGGCTCGGAATCAGAATAATGTGTCCGAGTGAACCGATATATCTTTCCGTGGACTGTTGTTTCAATGAGCTAGCGTGTCTACAAAGCGGAACCCATTATCGTCTCATTGAAAATTAACTTGTTATCGCCATGAAATCGCAGAAAAATAGCAAAATTGGCGTTAAACCACACTCACTCTTTTGGCCATTGTGTTGTCTGTCCTTCCTTTTATGGTTTCTGAATGTTCCTTTAGTATCTTTACATTTTTCTTGTGTTGACAAATACTCAAAATGTTATCTATAAATATCTCAATCTGTATAAACCGAACGCTGAATACACATGACTCAGCTTAGTGACAATATCTGATATCTTTGAAAAGTTAACCTGTTTTATCCGAACACCTATCTACTCCGGACAAATTCTGGTTCCGTGGTTTCCCGGACCTTATTCCAGCTTTTAAAGGTGTCACTATAATCATTATCAATAAGAAATCAGACTGCCGCTTAAGTCCTTCACGTCTTAATTGCTCTTGATGATTATCTACAAGAAATGTCTGAAGCCGTAACTTGAAGGACAGACAATACAATTGCCAAAAGAAAATTAACAAAAGAACAAACAACGATTTACAAAACATTAAACAGAAAACTAAAGGTCTAACAACACAAACCGTACAATACACAGGAGTGAACTGATATACTACAGGAGGATAAGCAGGTTCTGCTCCACATGTGACATACGTTGTGTTACTCTTGTTACAAACCCCGTGATAAGTCATTAAAGTTTACAGCAATTACAAAAAAAAGAAATAGTTGGAATTCCAATTTTGGTATACATTTTGGAAGACTTTCAGACCTCAAAAGAAAAGTATCACGGAACCGCACAATTCTGAAACCAGAAGAACAAGAGCAGTGAAATGAATAAATATACACACACACATACTTTTTCCTCATTTCTTTTTACTCGTTTACTATTTTCAGCTATATTATTTGATAAAATTGTATTTTTCTTGTTTTCTTGTGCATGCTCAATATAATGTAATAATGATTGTAAATATAGGAGAAGACTCCATAAGTTGGTAAAACTTGTGTCTGATCCTCTTTGTATCATTGATCAAATAAAATAATTATAAACTAAAAAAACTATAAGCTGATATTTGAATTCCATCTTTGGTTAATATCCCGTAAATCTCAATGATATGTTATTTGCCTGAAAAGCACCTAGCAACCGTTTATTGGGTTTCCAAATAGTGAAATATGCTAGTTATTTTTTTATTTTAATGGTGTAAATTAAAAAGAATGTAATTCGGCTGATACATCTACTATGTTTTCTGTGATTTTATTATCTTTATTAAGATTTGTATTATTTTCACAATATTTCATCTGGTTAGGGCGAGGTGTACAACATTATGTGATAAAGTTTGTCAGTGACTTGCGACAGGTCGGTGGTTTTCTCCGGGTCCTTCGGTTTCCTCCATCAATAAAACTGACCACCACGATATAACTGAACTATTGTTGAAAGTGGCGTTAAACAGCATCGAGCAAACAACATCTATCTAGAATGACTTGTGAGAATTAATAAAAACCTAGTTTTCTGTTTTAGTGCGCACAACCCGTTCAGTTTTGGAATAGCTTTCATCAGGTACGCTCAAAATCAAAAGAGTGCAAAGGCACATAAATTAAAGATCTTTGGAATCAATAAAGACAAAGGGCATAAACAGGATAACCAAAATCACCTAGGGCCGACTATGCTTAAGGGGGGAGAACTTATTAATAATAATATTTACTTTATTTAGGAACTGTATATTTCAATAATAAATACATTTGATATACTTAATAAATCAGAGGCATTGACCCAATGATAGGAATATAACCGTAGATATCTAATTTAGTTCTCACGACTCATTTCTGGAATAACCTTCATCAGGTACGTTCAAAGTCATAAGGTGGCAGAGATTCAATAAATATATTACAACACCATGATACCATGATATGCTTATCTAAATAGGGAGCCGTAGTTGGCAGTGTATTTGGACTAGTTTTACCCATGTGGATTAGCATTGGAGCGTACAGTGTGGGATCTACAGGCAGTCTACCAACTAACACAAGTTTATGTATTGCTGATGGTGATTTCAATGCTACATTTGACACAACAGTTTCAACCGCCTTACAAACAACAGTGGCGACTCCACCAGATGAGGTGTAAGTTAAATGTACACATACGTATTTACCACTGCTCTAGTTTAGAAACCGTATCGGCGATGTATCATTTCGACATGGGAGGGATTCGAACTCACGACCTTAGTGGTGATAGGCACTGATTGTACAGGTAGTTCCAAATACATGCAATCGAAGCCACGACTGCTCTTTCAGTTGGCTTATTTGTCATAAGCAACTCCATATTCTTTTCCTTTGAGGAACACCTATTATATACATAACTGTATCAATGGTGTAGTTGTTGGCGTACTCACCTCGAGTATGGTAGGTCGTATGTTTGAACATCGGATCAAACCAAAGACTATGAAATTGGTATACTTTTGCTTCTCCGCTTAGCACATATTATCAAGGAGTAAGAGCAAAGACGGCTTGAAACAGGAATCAGGATAATGTCAGTGTGGAGTCACAAGGTTGTCTACGGCTGTCTAATGTTGAGCAAGACGGACATGATGATCATCATCTCATTAAGGCGTGCCATGTAATAACTGATTTTTTTTTTAAATTGGCGTTAGTCAACAATCACTCACTCACTATAGAAAACAACACTCTATATCGTCGTCGGACATCACAGGTTTTGTAGACTTTTATTGATGGGTTGATTATTGTTTAACGTCTAATAAGCAGTATTACAGTTATATTCAGGACCAGAACAAGTTCAACATAATATGAACAAAAATATATTTAATTTTAGTTTAGCTTTTGGAAATAGGAATTGTACTACCGGTATTAATCATATTTTGCTTACATACTTACTTTATGCTACCTATAAATAAACGTTAGGGAAAACCGAAGAGGCAATCAATAATGGACAATCCAGAGAAACTGGCAACATCGGGTACATATGACACAAGACGCCACAATAGGCAAACAAACACAAATAACGTAAATAAGACATGAACCCTCCTACAAACAACCGGAGGAAAAGACGAACCGAACATCGTTTTTATGCGGAAAATTATGTACAAGATACGTACATGATTGAAAAATATAACAATTATTTGTATGATCATTCGAAACAGGTAGAGGTGTGAGCCTCTTGTTACCTTTTCTCACCGGTTTCGCAGTGGTTATCAACATTTTGGTGCCGTATATTGTGAAAATACCAAAGAGGTAACCAGATGCCGTAACTCAAAGAACAGAAAGGTTGAATTATAAGACCCCACACAAAAACGGGAGTGTAGTCATGTGCTCCAGAGGGTTAGCAGTTCCTGCTTCACTTGCGGGACCCGTCATGTTCCTGCTTCACTAGCGGGACCCGTCGTGTTACTCATGTTAAAAATGCGGTGGCTAGTTATGAATACAATGTCAAAAGGTTACAAAACTTGTTAGCTCTAATAAAAACCGACGTCATTGCGAGCCATCATAGTTAGCTGATTGTAGGATAAATAAATATATAATACAGACGTGTTTTCATTGCTTTAATGCTCAATATACTGTGAAGTCATTCTTATTCGTGATATTCCAATTTTCGTGTATTTTGTGAATATTATTAAGCCACGAAATTATGATTTCAAAGAATAGTTGTCACCATATAATATATAATGTATTGTCCTAAAACCAAGAAAATTTGCACGCACGAATTTAAATGTATTTACAATATATCCGTATGGGTTATGGTTATGACGTTTAGTGCCACTTTCAAAGATATTTCAGATATATCGTGGCGGTCAGATTTATTGGTTGAGGAAACAGGAGTACCCGGAGAAAACTACCGACCCTGCCGGAAGTCTCTGACAAACTTCATCACATAATGTTGTATCGAGTACACCTCACATGAGCGGGATTCGAACTATCCGTATGAAGCTAAAATATTGAAGGTATTAAATTGGTACATTCAAAATTCGATCTCAATCTGTTTTCATTTTTTTTCATTGAAATTCTACCATGACAATATACATAAATAAATGATACTCTTTTTTATTTTTTTTTGCAAAATTACCAAATATAGATCGCCTTGTTTTGGTTTTCAAAGTCGGCAACACGGAGTAAAAATGAACTGAAATCGAAGTACATACACTTAACTGTAATTCTGTATTTATAGAAGTGGGATATCACATTTATACACAGTATCATACCTGTGGTACCCTTCAATAGGAGCAGCAACCGTTGTAATCATAGGGATGATAGTCAGCCTAATTACAGGTAGATATGCACAAAGGCCGGTAACAATCAACGCACGAAATGACCCAAATCTCTCCAAGTCCGACTTGCCTTAGGGGCACATATATATAAGAAATTACTGTCTATAAAGGGCCATTTAATTTTACCCATTAATCGATCCTGCATATAATTTTAACATGGCAACTGCTCATAAAGAGGACAATTTGAGCGCCCTTTACATTGTATATACAAAGATGGGAACAACGAAAAATTACCCAGCTCACTTCAAACTCTTATATCTGTGCAAAATACCTGTCAGAAAAGTCCCAAAATGCACTCAATTACTCAAAACTACAAGAGTAAAGTTTCCTGATCTACATACTATTATTAAGCATTTGAAACACAATATCCAGTCTAGTATGTAATTAAGGTAGTGGGGACCATCGTGATCGTATGGTAGTTGGATTTACAACTACATGTGCAATCAGTGCCTATCACCACAAAAGTTGTGAGTTCGAATCCCGTTCATGGTGAGGTGTACTCTTTACAACATTATGTGATACAGCTTGTCTGTGACTTGCGACGGGTCGGTGGTTATCTCCGGTTACTCCGGTTTCATCCACCAATAAAACTGACCGCCACGATACAACTGAAATATTGTTGAAAGTGGCGTTACACACCACAAACCAACCAACCGAAACCACCTCAACTTTGAATGTAAAAACTTGTAACAATTCAAGAGTTCTAAGTGGTAATCTGTTTTTCATAATATTTCTACATTCAAAATTTCCGCGGGGTAAATACAAATGTTTAGGAGGAAAAAAATATGTTTGCCATAAATGGGTCAGCATCGTCTGGTTTCTGGTGCTAGCATTCCCTGAACCATGGCTAATCTATTGAACCGTGGGTTAGCATCTCCTGGTTCACAGTGGCTTAATTGAACGGGTTCACAACTCGTAATCAACAGCTCCTTCATTGAACGGGTCCCGAAATATCAGTAGCATCTGGTGTACGGTTACCTAAAAAACACCGGGACATGATCACCTGGTCCATGGCTACTTGATTAAATGGGTCAAAACCGGTTGGTCTACGATGAGTAAGTCGGCGGTTTTCTCCTGTTATTTAGGTCTCCTCAATAATGCAAAACTGATCGCCACGCTATACCCGAAATATTTCAGATAATTAGGTGGTGATCATAAAGGTACATTTGTTTCCAACTTATATAGAAAAGCATTAGTTCTGGAGCACTTGTGTTCACCTCCGGTTTATAATGGGGTACGTGTTGCTCAATCTTTAGTTTATTTGTAGTTTTCTTTATAGATCATTGTTTGTTCGTATGCCTTTTCTCTTATTGCCATTGTGTTGTCTGTCTGGAGCACTTGTGTTCACCTCCGGTTTATAATGGGGTACGTGTCGCTCAATCTTTAGATTAATTGTAGTTTTCTTTATAGATCATTGTTTGTTCGTATGCCTTTTCTCTTATTGCCATTGTGTTGTCTGTCTGGAGCACTTGTGTTCACCTCCGGTTGATAATGGGGTACGTGTTGCTCAATCTTTAGTTTATTTGTAGTTTTCTTTATAGACCATTGTTTGTTCGTATGCCTTTTCTCTGATAGCCATTGTGTTGTCTGTCTGGAGCATTTGTGTTCACCTCCGGTTGATAATGGGGTACGTGTTGCTCAATCTTTAGTTTATTTGTTGTTTTCTTTATAGACCATTGTTTGTTCGTATGCCTTTTCTCTTATTGCCATTGTGTTGTCTGTCTTTCTTCGATAAACGGCTTTGAAATCTTCAAACGTTTTCAACACACAGAAACGTTTAAGGGTACTAAAGATTTAATCGGAAGCAGTGAATCAAAGAAAGAAAAAGAACAAAAAGGCAATAATCTACAAAGCGATACACATAAACTAAACGTTGAGCCACACAACATCCCCACCCCCCACCCCCCCCCCACACACAAAAAAAACAAACAAAAGCACAAACACAAAAACCAAAAGAAAACAAACACCATCAAACAAAAAACCGGGGAGAGTGTACTTATCTATTGTTGGTAAATCATAAAAGAGAATCAAATGTTCATCCTAAATGTAAACTTTGTTTTCAGGTCCAACAAAAAAATCTGATGTTGACCCCAAATACTTGATACCACTGTTTGATCGATTGATTTGTTGTTTACCAAAATCAATCAGTCGATGGTTGAGATGTTATATAGATGTCCCAGACCCAGAGGTATGTATCCTTGTTTTAAATGTGGTGTTCTAAACAGGCGAGAGGCGATTGTTCGATTGATTGATATTGGTAATTATTGTAGTTGTGTTCTAAATAGGAGAGAGGCGATTGTTCGATTGATTGATATTGATAGTTATTGTAAATGTGTTCTAATCAGGCGAGAGGGGATTGGTCGATTTCTTGATATTGGTAGTTATTGTAAAATGTGTTCTAAATAGGAGAGAGGGGATTGTTCGATTTCTTGATATTGGTAGTTATTGTAAATGTGTTCTAAATAGGCGAGAGGGGATTGCCCGATTTCTTGATATTGGTAGTTAATGTAAATGTGTTCCAATCAGGCGAGAGGGGATTGTTCGATTTCTTGATATTGGTAGTTATTGTAAATGTGTTCTAAACAGGCGAGAGGGGATTGTTCGATTTCTTGATATTGGTAGTTATTGTAAATGTGTTCTAAATAGGCGAGAGGTGATCGTTCGATTTCTTGATATTGGTAGTTATTGTAAATGTGTTCTAAATAGGAGAGAGGGGATTGTTCGATTTCTTGATATTGGTAGTTATTGTAAATGTGTTCCAATCAGGCGAGAGGTGATTGTTCGATTTCTTGATATTGGTAGTTATTGTAAATGTGTTCTAAATAGGCGAGAGGTTATTGTTCGATTTCTTGATATTGGTAGTTATTGTAAATGTGTTCTAAATAGGCGAGAGGTTATTGTTCGATTTCTTGATATTGGTAGTTATTGTAAATGTGTTCTAAATAGGAGAGAGGGGATTGTTCGATTTCTTGATATTGGTAGTTATTGTAAATGTGTTCCAATCAGGCGAGAGGGGATTGTTCGATTTCTTGATATTGGTAGTTATTGTAAATGTGTTCTAAATAGGAGAGAGGGGATTGTTCGATTTCTTGATGTTGGTAGTTATTGTAAATGTGTTCCAATCAGGCTAGAGGGGATTGTTCGATTTCTTGATATTGGTAGTTATTGTAAATGTGTTCTAAATAGGCGAGAGGTGATTGTTCGATTTCTTGATATTGGTAGTTATTGTAAATGTGTTCTAAACAGTTGGGAGGGGATTGTTCTTTTTGTTAATATTGTTGGAATAGTTTACCGTCACTGCTTAAACTTTCTTTTTTGTGTTCAGTGAGTTGAGATGAGAGGTGATTGTTCGATTGGTCGATATTGGTGGAATTGTTGACCGTCAACGCTGTTTTACTTCTTATGTTTAATTCGTCGTTTTGGAATTTTTTTTCTCTAATTCCTCGTGCATTTTCACATCTCCCAACCGATGTAAGAATAATTTGATAATCAACGTGTGGTTTTGTTGTTCTCAAAAGATGATTGGTTGATATTTTACGCTCCTGTGATTCGCCGGGACTATATTTTCATGCAGTTCAGAGTTTGTCTTAACTTATTTATAATAAAACATAAGCAATAAGTACACAAATTTAATAAATCCATCGTCTACAACTCTCAACCCAATGTATTGACACTGCAATTTTATTTTGAAATGACATGATGTTAATTTCATCGTGACGGATTAATAGTTATTTGTACATTACGTAATGGAATGTTTGGTTGTATAGAGGTTCAGTACGGGTTGTTTTAATTACGAAATTAGCGCATTCATCCATTTGATGGATTAGAGAAAATAAAATCTTGCATTTTTAGCAATTTATTATCGGTATTTCTACAGACTTGATAGTTAAACCTATAAATATCTCGCCAAGGCTCGAAATTTATAGGTTTAGCTATCGCGACTGTAGAAATACCGATAACCAATTGCTAACAAAGCAAGATTCTATATTTATACTACAATGCATATTATCCATAGGGGTAGAGAAATAGGACCTGGTTTCCTTGGGGCCAATAAATCCCCCATGAAAGGGACATAAACTGATATTACGTGCAGGCGCTCGTGGCACGGAATTGTCACACCTCCCTTTTAAAATTTTCTATTTATATATTTATTTTCAATTAAATTCTTTCCTTATTTCATCTCTTTTTCCTTTATTTATCGTGTTCGTGTCAATATATTCATACAATCTTATATACAGCTGGCATATGCTGGTCTTATAAGAGTATACCCAAGTTGTTGTTACCATTACCTTGTGTGTTAATATATGTACACGAACACGATAAATAAAAGAAAATCAGATGAAATTATACAAAAGTTTTATTGAAAATGAATGCATAAACATAATGTTAAAAAGGGGAACGGAATAATAATTCCGTGCCACCAGCGCCTATGGTTGCATGTGACCAATTAAATACACAACTCGATCTTAGGACATCGCGTATTTGGTGCTCCATGTTCGGAGAATGTCATACTCCTGGCACACAACAGACGACGTGTAGAAGTACTTAGCTCAAGTTTGTAAGGAATGACACTGGTGGTCCATTTGCAAGATAAATATTTCTGACTGAATTTTGTACTTACAGGAGTTATTTGTAAACTTGTTCTATTCAAGAATACATCTAAATTAAATATATTTCTTTCTTTATTTTTTAAGCTTACAGTGCATAAATAATGTAATTATTGATAAAATATATGAAGTTTTTTTTAAAGTTTTAGGAAATAAATAATAAGGTTCTCCTCCCTCATGTACATGTGTCTTTGTAGAGCAAATAGTTCATGTACATTTTGTTCCAGTCGAGATGATCACAATATGAAATATTAACGATCACGGAATCAAAGTGGATCAGATGACACCAAACGCCGCAAGTCTCTGACAAACTTTATCACATGTTATATCGTGTACACCTCGACGTGAGCGGTATTCGAACTCACATTAGTGGTGATAGGCACTGATTGCACTGGTAAATTCAACTACCATACGATCACGACCACGACGGTCCCTTTGTTCTTCGAGTAACACCTATTCTATATTGTTTATTCCGTCAGAAATAAATATTGTAACATCTTTACCTTTGGAATATATATAATTTAATACTTATTCTAGTCTTGAGCTTTTTGTCGTAATGATCGTCTGGTAGTTGGATTTACAAATATCTGTGCAGTCGGTGCCTATCATACGGAAAGTGAGAGGTATCTTCAGACTTCGGACTTCATACTTCGAAGTTCAGACTTCAGATTTCGGAATCGTTATTTTCAGGGGGGGGAGGCTAGTATTCAAACCTTTTTAGGTAGGACTTCACACTTCGAAGTTCAGACTTCATATTTTGGAATCGTTATTTTCAGGAGTGGAGGCTATAAACCTTTCTATGTTATTATGACCTACATGTATATGTCATGCTTCTGTTACTTTAATGTTCTTGAGACCTTCATATTTTGTGGTTAAAGTAGTTAAGAGTGCATGTGTTATGTTCTGTATAATGTAGGACCATCCAAACCTTCATGCAGGGATAATGTAAGCTTCCCGACAAAAGTAAGTCCTTTTGACCCACATTTCATGCTTCATGGACATTGGTTATGTTTTAGGTCCAAATTCATATATGAGGAATTGTATGATTGCAGAACCATCCAGTCTTGCATACATGATTTGTACATATGTATCTTAGTGAGTAACTCAGCTTCCCAAAAATGTAGATCATTGTGGCCTACATTTCATCCTTGAATGACTTAGTCCCAGTTCACATGTTCGATACTGTATGATGTATTGTCATTTAATTTAGCATGCAAATGTATCTTAAGGAGTAGGTCAGCATCCTAGCAAAAGTAGGTTATATGACCTACATTTAATGCTTCATTGACTGTGGTTAAACTTTATGTCCAAGTTCATATCCAAGGTAGTGTATGATGTAAGACCATCCAGTCTTGCATACAGATTAGCGACTGTTAAAATATATAGAAACAGTAAATGGTCTTCCAAGTAGAAGTACAAAAATGTATGATGTATGTCACTGTTCAGGTTTATGTCCAACTTGTGTTCTATGTTTCTG
This sequence comes from Bathymodiolus septemdierum, assembly GCA_963383655.1. NCBI lineage: Eukaryota > Metazoa > Mollusca > Bivalvia > Mytilida > Modiolidae > Bathymodiolus > Bathymodiolus septemdierum. The sequence goes on along the minus strand of OY726527.1, from coordinate 33,639,614 downwards.
GTTAATGCACAGTCATGTTACTTTGCATAGAGATGTATCTTTTATAATCTGACAGCATCCCACCAAATGTAGGTAACGTCCAATTACACTTATGCTCTGCTGGATAATGTTCAGTTTTATGTCCGATCTGAGTCCTAAGGTTTTGATCAATGCATAGTCATGTAAATGAATCTTTAGAAGTCTGACATCATCTCACCAAAGGTAGGTCACTTTGACCTACATTTCATGGTCCAGTTAACATTGTTTAGTTTTACTTCTGACTGCACAGGTTTTCACAAAAAATCTTAAGACTGAAAAATTTTCGTAAGTTCCTAACATTTCATATAAACTTACAACTGATTTTTGTCAGATTTATTGTGAAAACCTTTGTTGAATCCTATGATAATTTTACAATTTATTTTCTTTGCCTGACTGACTGTTACAATATATAGCAATTAAATATTTTTTTCTTATATTATGGCATCAACCAAAGGTCCACATGAGCTATTGCCATCACTTTGCGTCCGTCGTCTGGCGTCCGGTGTCCATAAACTTTTTACATTTTCGTCTTTTTATTAAGAACCACTGGGCCAATCAAAACACTTTGAGCCAGGTGAGTGTTTACAAGCTCCTGTGAGCCTCTGGTTTTCTGGAAAATTCAGATTTTGCCTATATCAACCATAAGTTCTTATCTCAGATTAAAAATACCAAAAACCTACCTACTGACTAACTGGATATACAGGAGCCCTAGTTTTGCTTGGATCTGTTTATTCTATATCCACATAATAAGTCTGTCCAGCATATCAGACAGGCCCAGCAGATTGCTGTATCCAGCATATTGCTGTGCATATCGATCACATTACTGTTTCAAGCAGGATACTGTTTCACAATCGAATTATTATGCACTTGTTCAACTCTTCTTTTTTGACATGCTGTGGTCTTGTCGTGATGTGCTTGTAAAGCCCCCCATTTTGTCATTCTACAGTTGGAACTTGTTTTGAATTTTGATTTTTATCTTTTACTGTTTCCATCTACTGCTCGAAAGAAATTGTCATATGTTAACACTAAGGTTTCAAATTAAAGATTGTCTTTTAAGTTTTCATGAATCCCATGACTTTGCATATTGCAAACATTACCAGTATTTTATTTTGTCACCTAAATATAGATTATTACATGCCTATTCCCATATCTGCCCTGATATCATCTCGAGACTCCCATATCTGCCCCGAGGTTTCAGCCAAGGGCAGATATGGGCCGAGGGATGATATCAGGGCAGATATGGGAATAGGCATGTAATAAAGTCCGAAGTCAGAGGTCTGAAGATACCTCTCGCTTTCCGTATATCATCACTAAAGTTGTGAGTTCGAATCCCACTTATGTCAAAGGTATACTCGATACACCATAATGTGATAAAGTTTGCCAGTGACGTGTGACAGGTCGGTGGTTTTACTCCGGGTACTTCGATTTCCTTCACCAATAAAACTGACAACCACTATATAGCTGAAATATTGTTGAAAGTGACGTTAAACACCGTAAACCTTCTAGTCAGAAACAAATGTTATGGTGTAAACTATATCTCATTACAAATCCACTCGTCTTCTTGTATGATGTTCGATTCGTCTTTACTTCCAGTTGTTTGTAGGATGGTTCATGTCTTATTTACGTTATTTGTATTTGTTTGCGCATAGTGGTGTCCAAAGCATTTTGTGTTGTGTTTTCGTTTTGTTTATCTCTGGATTGTCCTTTTTTTATTGCCTCTTCGGTATTCTCTTACGTTTATTTCATAAAAAAATATTTCAGGACATTAAGGCAGATGAAAAAGATGAGGAGTTCATCGTAGATAAGGACGGAAATTTGAGCAAAACAAGCCCAGCAACAACCCCGATAAGTTCACTGAGAGACACAGACGTTGCCGTCGAATACAATGTTGGGAAATATACAAAATTCAACAAACCTTCACAGAATGGTCTGCATCAAAATGGTCTCACTGATGCATATCCTCCTTCTTATGGAACATACGAGCACAATAATTTAGCATTCGAGGGAGAATGTAAAACCAGGATATAAATGACTTAAGCTGTATATTGTGTGGAGATTTTTAAACTGTGTTATGCTTGGTTTTTTATCTTTTTATATGCAAATATATATATATAAATACAAGAGTATTAAGTTTAGATTGATTACGGGAAATATTTCTTTTTCGAGACAGTCGCCGTCAAAATCCATAATTAATTTATTAAATTGATTATAAAAAGGGGGGTAAGGGTGTTAAACAACAATATTTCAATCATATCGTGGGGATCAGTTTTATTGGTGGAGAACATCAGAGTACCCAGAGAAAACCACCGACCTGCCGAAATCACTGACAAGCTTTATCACATAATGTTGTACACCTCGCCCTGAGCGGGAGTTGAACCCACAACGCCAGTGGGGATAGGCACCGATCACATAGGTAGCTGTAAATCTAACTACCATACGATCACGGCAAAGACTGGCCCTATTATTGATTATTGATAGTTTTTGACAAAGGCGAGATGTGTCGTTTTATTGTTGTAATATACAGTTCATCAAGTCTCGGGTTTTAGCAAAGCATGATCTATCTATAGAAATAATTGAGGTGCACTCGTTTGGGTGGCCGAAGCTCGTTATGGTAACGACTTCCCGCCAATTCCTTTGCTTATCTCGACTTAAGTCTGTGGTCTTCACCAAAACAAGATGTTTATTTATAGAAAAATGTCAGTAATTTGAAATAGATACAAAACGCCCTACGAATTATGATATTTAATTATTGATTTAGTTTGGAGGACATTTAATTTTCAAAACTCTTCATGAAGGTGAGAGTTAAATCACATTTATGTGTATCTGCGAGTATATTAAAGAATTCCAACATAACGTCCTTCTTTCGGGTTGCAAACAAACGAGCGATTAATTAGATGGCAAAATTTCATTAGCGAATGCGCGGTGCACACATTTAAGCCAGGAGATAAAATCATAAAATAAAATTATTTACACGGTTGTTAGCGTTCTAAACATCTATATTCACTGAAAATAATCAACTTATCCAAAATTAATAGTATGCGACGTGTAATTACAACATGCAAACACAATATTATTGTTACGGATGCTCCATCAATACCACTGACTTTCCCATCGTAAAAGTACATGTTGATAAATTATCGTCTGCTCGAATTTAGCAGCATAAATTGTGTGCGACATTGTCCGCAAACGTAAATATAAATTACCGTATTCCAATAAAAGTATACTACCGTTATTTGTACCGTTAGACATATCAGAATCAAAATAATTCTTGGAAGACTGAATGTGTTTTAAAGGATTAGTTCGATTCAAACTGTGTTAAGACATTCTGTATAAAGCCAAACGAAGTTCCAGAAGATAAAAGGGGTCACATTATCTCCCCTCTATGGTTTTCCGTTAGATAGATTTAATACTTACGTTCGCAGATAAAACAAATCACATCTTGGGTAAATTGTGTGGAACAAATAAGATGTTTCATTTTTGTCATATTAAGTGATTACGGTTTATATATTTTCACAAGAATGCAAAAAAAAAAACATGGGTAAGTCATAAGAGAAGAAGTCACGCTCTTTCATTTATACAATCATAGTTTTATTTTTATTATTGTGATATTAATACTATCATTTGAAAGATATTTCCACAATAAGTGCATTGAGCTAAGTCATCTGGCATTCTAAATATCTTCACAATCGCTAGACACATCAATAGAACATAGATTTTCAAGCTTAGAAGCCGTAAAGGTTAAACAGGTCATGGGGTGTCTGGAGGGTAACATTATTGGCACAGAGCAAATTTCAGTGGATCTTTCTCAGCGCCTCAACTTTGTAAAACATGAAATAAGATGAAAACAGAAGAGAAAACAAGACGAAAGTAAAATAAAATGACCCCGATAATACTAACACGAAGAGAGTACTACAAGCATTTATCAAAGATAAACTAGAAATTTTCCAAAAAAAATGGAGTTCCATGTTGTACATAGGCTACGACCTAGACGTGATGGAAAGCCTCGAACAAGTATTGCAAAATTTGAGAGACGAACAGATATAGATAAAGATTGGATCTGATTTGATTTTTGGTGTTTAACGCCACTTTCAGCAATATTTCAGCTATATCATGGCGACCAGTTTTAGTGGTGGAAGAAGCCGGAGTACCCGGAGAGAACCACCAACCCTGGATAAGCAACTGGTAAACTTTATCACTTGCGGTTGCGAGTCCACTGCACCCTTTTTGTAATTTACAAAACTGGGCGCGAACCCACGCCGTATTAGCGATAGGCTTGTATGAGTTGTTATATTCAACTTATTGAGCCACCCGGACCCCCTTTCTTTGATTGAACCCAGTTTGCTGTATTCATCTGAAATTTTGGGTATTTGAACATTTGGTCATTCTAGAAAAAAGACACCGCCAAAATTTCAGTGAAGTCTATTACACCTAGTTTTATAATTTATGGTGAAACTGTCGGAAATTGAGGTTATCTGGCGACGCATAATATTTGCTTACATTTCACATAGCATATCTGACAAAATATTTCCATAGTTGCAAACCTTTTCGATCCGAAATTATACGCTTTATAACATATTCAATATAATAGTTACTTATGCATAGGGCATTGTTGTGATTAATAGACTGCCAAAGGGACAGTAGTATTGACTGAAACATTAATAATTTAATATGTTCACTTTTATCTAGCCATTATTTATACAATTTCTATAAAATTTCGTAAATTCAGTGAAGTAAACTTTCAAGATATTATAAAATTCATATTTACACACCAAATGTGTCTTAATGTATAAAAGTGAACTTCAGTGGTTAATCTATGATATTGGGCAAAATGAAAAAGAGTGATTGATTGGTGTTTAACGCCAACTTTAGCAGTATTTCAGCTATATCGTTATTTGAACAAATTCTACGTTAACTTAGAAGACTATTAGAAATAATTGTGAAACGTGTGAGTGAGTGATTGTTGTTTAACGCTAATTCAGCAATTGGATCGAATTTGAAAACGAACATAATAATTGTTTCTTCAAATCTAGTCTTCATTGAACACAAACTGTATATGAATAACCAGGTGGGCCTCTAGTGTTACAGTAGATCCTTACTTAGAAGGTCCCTTTCATCGGTCATCACTAGGTTTTGAAAATGGTTTCTTAATTAACTTCTTATATAAAAATTTGAATTGAGGTTAAATGGTCATAGTTTGCAGTCGATAACATACTTAGCTTATCACATGTAATACATCGTCCATAGTGGCTAGAATGGTCCCTCAGAAATGCACTTGATAGTCTCTTCCGCTAGCAATTGGCTGCCATTACAATACATAGAAATGTCTTTAATTGGTCAGCGCTTTAATATTTTATGTTGGAATGAATTGAAAATATTGGCAGCTGACGAGTTGTTTATGTAGTAGATCGTGGTTCAAACCAAAAACTACAAAATGGAGTTAGTTAGTGCAACGTAAATGTATGTGTAGATCAGTTATGTGTGAATGTACTACAAGAGGGCGTTTTTGTGTTACACAAACTTTGTTGACAAATTCAGTCACTCAGCTATTTTTACACAGATTTTTCAATGTTTTGAATGTGAAAACAAGTTCGATATACAGATCCTGGATCGTTTAAGTTAACATATATTTTGTATCGTTTGCCTTTTTCGTTCGTTTCGTTTGCGTCTATCGTTCGTTCGTTTGCGTTTCACTCGTGTAATTGGTTCGTTCGTCAGTTTAATTAGACGAACGCACGAAACGAAATACGAACGAACGAACGAACGATACACGAATTATATGAATGTTTGCGTTAGCATAACAAAATATAAATAAAATGTATTAACAGTACTCATGTTTTAAGTGCACTAGAAGCGCTTTTCCTGGATTAACCTTCATAAGTAGTGCTCGAAGCCAAATGTTTAGAAGTCCAAAATATTACCAAAAGTTGAAGAGCGAAAACCCAAATGGACCTAAAATGTACGGTAACTTCCCACTTGGTATACTTCCATTTCGTCTACTATTTGACCATTCCCTTTTGGTCTATTCTCATTTCGTCTATTGTTGAAAATTTAATAATTCCCAATTCGTCTACTTAATGAAATTGTATGAAATAGAGGTCTGTAACATCTTTTAAATTAAAATTATAGTGTATTAGGGTTGTGATTGTGTATTCTTTTTCTGTTCATGTTTTCATTGTTTTCATTGTTTTCATTCTCTATTCTATGAAATAATAAGTCATAAGTCAGCAGTTTATTAATTCACTAATCAAGGGCCCACATGGGGCATATACAATATGAGCATTTATTACAATTGTTTTATAACATAACAAACAATGAGAAAAAGAAAACAGTTGACGGAAGAAAAAAAACCAACAGCACTAACGTTTTCGCCACTAGTTTAGAGCCATAGTCTTAGGTGTGTATTGATTCCTCTAACAATTGAGGAGGAAATAAAATGTATCTTAAAATAAAGAAATAGTGACTATTTGAAGCACCAAGGGTCGATGCCATTAGGATGAACGCCAGTTTTGTAATAACAGTATCAAAAAGACAAAAATAAAAATATCGATTAAAATATGTTAATAATGTAAACCGAGTACAATTCTCCCGAATTTCAAAACTGTTAATCACTGTAAAAACAGAGGAATATGTCACCTTTTAATAATCATTCCCATTGTTTATGCTACAAGCTCATTATTAAATATAATTATTTTTTGTATCACCAAGCTTAAATGTATTTCATACACAACTTTGATTTGTTTTATATAATAAATAAATATTTTATATAAAATTCAAAAATAGCTATGTCTTAAAAATATTTCTACCCTTTAATTAAGAAAGTATATGACACTGAAATTTAAAAAAAATGTGTATAAATACATATCATAAAAATGTTAAATTGAAACTTTTAAAATTGCTTTTTATATGTTGTTTTTGTATATAAAATTCATAGAGTAGACCAAAGGCAACACTATCATTTTTCTAGAGTAGACCAAGTGGGAATAGACCAAGTGGAAATAGACCAAATGGGAGTAGACCAAGTGGGAATAGACCAAATGGGAGTAGACCAAGTGGGAATAGACCAAGTGGGAATGGACCAAGTGGTATAGACAAAGTGGGGATAGACCAAATGGGAGTAGACCAAGTGGGAATAGACCAAGTGGGAGTAGACCAAGTGGGAATAGACCAAATGGGAGTAGACCAAGTGGGAATAAACCAAATGGGAGTAGACCAAGTGGGAATAAACCAAATGTACAGCCAAAAAAACCCCCCAACAACTAAGGCTATACAAATGTTAAATACTTTATATTTACCATAAAATCTGACGATAAATTCAATACAATGCCCTGCTGGGGTGTTGGGTGTTGAGCAAAACCTAACATTTTGTGTGCACATTCCAATTTTTTTCGAGTTAAAAACAAAATAAATTGTGCATTAACAATTCATAAACACAATTAAAATGTATACCCATTGGAAGCATTCAAACGGGCATATGCGCAAAGTTAGAGGGTGTACGATGTTACCAGACTTGACTATTTTATTAATTGTTGTGAGGGAAACAAATTTAATAAATGCATTTTTTCTATAATTTACTCTACGGATAAATAAATAAGAAATCATCTACATGTGTAACATCTACATGTATGTAAACAAACGCCTCTGGCAGTTTCACCTGGGAAATACATGCAGATGTAAAATGTCAATTCTTAATTTCATTCTAATTAACAATTATATGACCCTTTGCAGCCACACACCTCTCGGACAGCTTGACCGGGAAAATAACTGATACATAAATGTACACCTATGTCTGGTTGTCAATACAGAATCCGAATAATTATACAAATATAAGTTCTGTATAATTATATAATTATATAAATATAAAGTCATATTTGGAAGTCAAATATATGAGATTTAAAATTTAATCATAAATATAATTATTAAACACATTGATAATATAAACTACTAGTATTTAGCGGGTGGGGAGGGATCGTAGACACGATCTTTGACTCTTTATAGGACACAACCTTCGCCTGTTTGTCAAGTTTTTAGTATGTTTTAGCAATAGAATAAAGAATTGGCCACAATAGGTGGCCCAACATTTTTCCAAGCTGAGTTTGTTTTAATTTATACATTGGCGAACAGAGCTGGCTGCATGCTTGGAAAACAAAATAAATTAGCTGGTTGGATGTTAGGCGCGGGAGCATAAATTTGAGTTATTTTAATGACTCTTTTATGCGACGCGAATCCCTTTATGGTGCCCCATATTCTCTCATATAGATCACTTGATCAGTGCGTGCATTGGTCACGTGACCACGCACTGTGGTCATTAGAATTACGAGATATTTGAATGCAGATGATAATCTATTGATCTTGTACAGTTGTCAGTTTAAAAATACCGCCCATTCCCAATCCACCACCTTTAACTTCATATTATTAAGATTAGTTACTATGACCTTTTTATTTGTAGAATCATAGTTTTACAACTATGTTTTATTGTATCGTTCGTGTGAAGCGTTCGTTCGTTTCGTTTGCGTTTGGTGCGTATTGTAAACCAATACGATCCAAGATCTGTAAAGGTAAACACTTGGACGCTAATGATGTGTATTTCAGAATCATGTTTTGGTGTAATTTGCTACATAGTTGAATATAAGTGATTGCAAGACAATTTGTCAACAAGGGGAATGTTTTTCCCGCCATAACGAAAAAATGACAATTGAACGAAGAACAATTTAATATTTCTAAGTGAATTTCATTATGCCCGTTTTGATAACGGGAAGATCACACGTACGACGATTACAGGATTATGAAGAGGCCAGACACGCATTAAAAAATTTCGCTATAGACAATATAAATGTTGAATTTCAAGGAATTGGTGGTGGACGGGTTATGGACAGTGTTCATACGTCCCAGATAAATCTTAAAATTCAGTCTTTCCAGCCAGACCATGTTGTACTACATATAGGTGGATATGATCTGGATGTTACACAAGTTAATGAACAATACTGTGTAGAACTGGAGTTTAAATTGGTACTTTTAGCAGAAACATTTATTTCTAGACATAGGTTACAATCATTGATTATTTGTGAATTATCACTGATTGGAACCTATTACCCACACAGAAAACTCGTCATATTACTGTAGAAAAGTACAATTATATTAAGAGGATAACAAATAAGTTCATAAAGAAGGAGCTGGTGTCTAAATCGAAGATTAACTTTTGGAAAATTAAAGGAGTGAAAGAATCGTTAAGAGAATCTGTTCGGGGATGGTGTACATTTCAACGACGATGGGAATTTGAGATACTACAGAAGCAAAAGGGGAGCATTGATTAATTCAACTGTGTAGCAATTTTTTTGTTATTATGATTTTGGTTTATTACAGGCTATGGCATATATATTATAGCATGCATGATCAGTTATTTATTATTTGTATATGAAAATCAATAATATGCTAAAATGAAAGAAAAGGAATGCACAAATAATTTTATTTTAATTACCGGTAATAATGCATGGCACAGGGTAGACACAAATATACATCGATGGTGAATTCACTTTAATTTGATTCTACATTTGAAAAATACATGTTGCTATCTTATAAAATGGTGGAATCCAGTCTATATGTATTTGTAATGCCATACAGTTAGTGTATTGCGATACAATATATGTTCTGGAGTTTATGTGTACTGCGGTTATTGGTGCACTGTATCGATTTGTGCAGTTTATAAGTACTGCATAATTTTTATACAATTTATGGCTACTGTATTATCTAATGCAGTTGATGAGTACTGCGTATCGGCTACAATGCATGGGTAGTCAATAGTTTTGGCAATTTATGATTCTCTGTGACTACTGGATATTAATGCAGGATGTACATAGTATATGGCTTGCATTACAGTAACACATTTAGGTGTACTGAGTATTGTTTTATGAATGATTAGAACAAGTTCATATAATTACCATATGTGTATCAGTAATTTAATTTTTAGCTCACCTTGCCAAAGTCAATGTGAGCTTTCTCTATCACTTGGCGTCCGTCGTCTGTCGTCCGATAAAACCACTTAGCCAAATGAACTGAAACTTGGTACGAAACATCTATGGAAGGTTCTCTATAAAGATTGCAAATTTCATACTGATCCGTTAACAAACATGGCCGTCACAGGCAAATCTTGTTTTTGATTGGCCGATTTTCAAAAAATTTCTCTGAAACCGCTTGGCCAAATTGCACATTTTGTCCCGATCCGTTAATAAACATGGCCGCCACAGACAATTCTTGATTTTAATTGGTCGATTAAAAAAAAGTTTCTCCCCTGAAACCGATTGGCCAAATGAATCAAAAATGTGTAGGAAGCATCTATGAAAAGTCCTCTATACACATTGCACATTTTGTCCCGATACGTTAACCAACATGACCGCGACAGGCAATTCTTGTTTCTGATTGGTCGATTTCTAAAAAATATTCTCCTCCGAATCCGTTTGGCCAAATGAACCAAACTTGGTAGGAAGCATATATGGAAGGTCCTCTATAACGATTGCTCATTTCTTCCCGGTTTGTTAAAAAACATGGCCACCATAGGCAATTCTTTTTGTCTGGTTATTTCTAAAAAAAAATCTTAAACCGAGTAGCTAAATGAAACGAAATTCTTAGCCCGCCGAGTCTCTAGTTTGTCATGCAAGCGATACATCTAAATAGGGCTAGATAGATTAAAAAGACTGACCCAGACACCATAAATTACAACAATTGTCTATTTTTCAGCTAAGCAGTGATGGCGAGTAATAGGGGACGAATCTCATCCTCCATCACGCAAGTCAAGACGACTAGCTACTAGGAGTACCAGAGAGTCAGTACAAACATCTCTTGCCAGAAATGTTCAAAACTCAGCACAGACACAGTTTAATGAACTCCCAACAATTACTCAGTCAGTTATTGCAGCAAAGTGGAATAATTCTAAACCCAGTCTGATCCGCAGTTTCGAGCTCAGAGTGGCGACACAGTGCAATCTTTAGCAACAACTCAAAATTACATGAATAGACAACAGAAAAAGGACAAAAGAACGATCTACAAAACATACACATAAAACTAAAGATCGAGTAACACGATCCCCACTAATAATAACATTTATTTGAATAAATAAATACATTTATGGAAAGCAGTATAAGTTGATTTCGGTACTGTTATTGTTATGTAGCTCACAGTCGCACGGGAAATCCAATCATCTGTTGTTATATCAGCAAACTTTGCCTTAGACACTGAATTGAAAACAACCTCTTTATATTCTTCATATCGTTTTTGCAGAAGGGACTCGCTGAAATAAAGCCTTGATGACATAGGATATTTCGGTCCAAAAATGGTAACCGTACTGATAAATTCCCTGAGTAAGAACGCATATATGTGACTATGAAAAAAAGAGTGATAGCCCTTGAAATAGCAATGCTTGTTTCTGTAGTTCTAGACAGTTTTCATAGATTGGTGTAGAGTTAATTAACCAGAAACACCTGGACTTGATTCAGTCGAACTTGTATTGCTAGTTCCTAAAGTAGACAATTTAGTGTCAGTTTTTAGCTCTTCTTATGGTGCTTTACACGTGATGCATGTCAATATGTTTTGCCATGTTTGTTGTGTTGTCGTTGTATTTTAGTGTTGCATCACAAATTCGACAAACTGTAGAATGTTTGTTTTTAGATCTAATTTCCTCAGATTCCTTCTGTACAAAACCAAAATATTTCCACACGGTAGATTTATATGAAGCCTGTGGAAGATACAAGTTTTGTTATTGACGCCATCGTCGTTTATTATATTTTTACATACCTCGCTTGTAGAGAGCTCGTTTATCGGCACGCTTTAAATGCAAAAACGGTATAGCTCCGGTGTGCAACTGTTTTTCCACGCAAATACATGTATAATGGTTGGTAGAGGCAACTGTCACTGACCAAGTGGGTTTAAAAATCGACCCAACAGATAATAGCGTTGCACAGAATACCCGGGAAGCAGGGTGTATATTCTAGTAAAATTCTTAAAAATGGACTACAAAATAGACGTACTGCGTAAAAAAAGCAGGTAAAAATCGGTGATGATATAACGCAACTGAATCAAGGGTTACTAAATAGACTTCATGGTGACAGACATAAATGTCTTTTTGTGTATAGTGTAAGCTTTAAAAAATCTGATTTCAGTCAATTCTGACAACAAATAGCAGAGTAATGGCGTTCTAAACATTGTGTATCAAGTATCCCGTTTTCCTAAATCATCAATGTTTACTACGTCGGTGGCGTTGTTTAACTCATCTCTTCTTTGTTTTAGTCATGATCTCCAACATTGCGTTTTTTTTAATCATGTAACATGTTATTTGTTTTCAATTTGAAATACATTAAAAGTCATGCACAGCTGAAAGAGAAAGGTAACGGAATGATCAAATATAACTTTGTACAAATGTACAGGGCATACTAATCACAATCACGGCATTCTCATTACCGTGTAGGCGTTCGTATTTGTATATGTTGTGGTACACTTGCAATTATTAGATAACATAAAATTGCTTTGTCTTTTCAATTTGTTAATATTTGTCTTCAGATTCCGATTTTACTGTTGTAAAGGCTTTTGAAAACATAGAAGAACCTGGAGGGAAACCTTTCAGCTTGTACATTCATACTTTTGAAACAAGAGACGAATACAAAATCGACAGACAGAATCATCCTAGCACATGCGAAACTGTGTTAGCATTGCTTTTGTGAGATTTGTTAAGCTCAAATCAAGATCATTATTGCATAGATTCCTTTCCGCGGGAGAAAATAATAAAATATATGTGCATGCATTAACTTGCAACTTACTACGCATACAATTTCATGGGTTGTGCTTATATGGATTCATTTGTTACACTGTAACACGTAACTTGTTTTAAAATTATGAAGATTGAAGCAAACATGCATATAAATATCATTTATTGGCCTTTTTACACAACCACTTAGTCATCACTTTTATTTCTCTCGTGTTTTAGAATTTCAAGGGATTTCGGCTTTGGAACAGTCGGTTTTGGACAAGTTATGCCTTTGCTATCGTCTGCCACATGTTCACGGATATGTTTGTACAAATACCATGCACGTTCTGCTGCAAAACCCTTTGGATCAGCTCTAGAGGCATTCTTTCGAAATGCAATGTACACTGATTTTTCATAATTGTAATAGTTTTTTTTTCCGTTGACGGGAATTCTTTGATAAAAACTATAATCCAAGTTTTGTAGCGTCAAATCGTAAATGGTGATACTTAGTTGTTTGAAACTTTTCGGAAATATGTTTCAAAATACGATTTCCAGTCATAAACCTGTACAACAGTTTGCTTCAAAACAGGGTATACTATCAGCTGGGCTAGATTGATTTGTGTGAAAGTATTGACAACACGCGCTAATTCGAAAACTGATGAAATTTGGCTACGCCGATATTTTAATTTGATCAGACCACACCAGATCTGGACCAAAACGAGTATGGTATGGCAACATAAACGATGATTTAATTTTTGAATTCAATCCTTGAACTGTTCTCCAACAGAAATATTACATAGCTACGTTATTCTTAATTTGACCCACGCAATTGTCACTGTGAAAGTTTAGTTGATTCAACTTGATCTGACAGTTGTCTAAAAATAGTGCAAGTAGCTAATTGTAGTTTCATTTGCTCCATTACCCGTACAGAATTCTTCGTCAATTAAATTGTTAATCTACTGAGGTTGAAACTCTGCACAAATTCCAAATAAACCACATTTTCGGGGAAGTCTTAAATTAAATTGGACCTACTGGCTGAGCGCTATGATGGTATGAATAAATTTATAAGCGTATTCAAAAGAGTAATGAAGAGGACCTTCCACAATGCCACTGCTTTTTGTCATCTTTGGAAAGATTTTCCCAATAATTTTTAGAGAGTTGGCATTCCGTATGATAATAATTCCTGCATTCTTTAGCCAAAATAAGATTGTTGTTGTTTTGACAAGTTTCACATAAATCTGATGCAATACGCATAACAGCAATATATAGTAAATACTTAATCCGTAATCGTTTGAAACTTGACAAAGCGACGGATCAAAGCTATCAACGTATTTCTTCAATATTTTGGTTTTTGTTGTATCGCCAGGAAGCATCATTACAGTATATTCACTCATTCGATGCATTCTTCCTGAAGAGGCATAGCATTTTGATCAGCATAGATTTGAATATCAGTCACAACATTTTTCTCACGTTCAGGAGAAATAATATTTACGGGGGACTTTCCAGCGTTGTCATGTTTCCTCGATGTTAAACCAAACTGATCAAAATTTAATAAAGGTTTTTGAATCGTTTTTTTTGCATGTCCATATGTGAATAAATACGTCTGATGGTTTAATTTCAATATTTTGCATGTCATCGTAAATCTCTCCGTCATTGTCAATTAGATTTGTATCAGAAACCACTTGACTTGTGTAGGGTCTTTGTAACTACGGTGGTTTATAAGAATAAAGATAAAGGCAGGGTCTTCAACTATGTTTCCAAGCGAGAAGAATGTGTTTTCTACACCCTGAAGTTGCTCCAGAGAATCTTCATCGCCGTCGGAAAGATTAAGGAAGCAATTGTCCGGAAGACGTTCCCGCACGGAGCTCGTACTACTCTGACTTGTAGCCATTTTAAAGTACAATCTGAAACTCACATTATGTACCAGATAATTCACCCGACTCCATCATTTGACACGGCTGTCATTTTCATTTTTGACATTGTCAAAAGATCAAACATTCCGGATTATCGCCAATCAATATGAATTTCATCATTGACCAGTTGGGGAAAAGTACATACATTAATTTATTCGCTAAATACTCAACATTGAATCGCATTTTCTTTTTTTTTTAATTTTCTGTAAGCGGGTCTCTTAACAGATATTAGCGAAAATTTTATGAGGCGACACCGGATTATGTTGATTCTTGTTTAACCGTTGAATGAATAATCTTAATTGAAAAAAGTAAATACCAGTATTATTTTCCGATTTTAGCATTTGATGAAATGTGCCATAAATTCAAATTAGAATATTTTAATTTACTATCTTATTCTAATATAATAATTGAATTGATGTCAAAAGTCTATTCATTCCTAAAACTAGACAGGCAAATACAATTCAAACATTGTCAGTTTGCACAGAATTTGGCATAAATCGGATACGATTTTTGGAATAAAATGTGAATTTATATGAAATGAAAATCGTATGTAACCATAGGAAAACTAAATTTAAATATTTGCTAAAAAAAAATGCAATAAAACCACGGTCTAGGTATAAGGATTGCAACACGAACCTTTTCAAAATTGTTATTTTTTTTTCTGACGTCGTTTTCGCTGGTCGCGTCACATATAGGCTTTTGAAAGTAGAACTGCCACTATCATAGCTTTCAGTGGATGTTGGTAAGGAGTGTTTCCAACTGACTTTGCAAATTTTTCGAAGGTGTTTATTTCTGAAAATAACAATATGCATATTAGAACTGATAATCACCAGCGGTTGGTTGATTTATGGTGTTTAACGCCACTTTCTTTCAACAATATATCAGAAAACCGCCAACCTGCCGCAAGCCACTGACAAACTTTATCACTAGCGTAAAATGTTGAACACTAAATAAAATAGGAAAACCTAAGAATACACCAACGTATACAATTTTTTATGCTATATATTGAACATTGCGCCAACATTTAACATGCTAACTTTTAAAGAAATGTGTGTACAAATAAATATGCAAGACAGCAAGAAATCGCAAGGTTAGAAACTTTGTTTAAGGGTAGTCCGAAAAATTGGTTCCAATAAAACATTATTCGATCTAGAATTGCTGCGGACAACTTCACCTGTTACAGAAGGAAAGAATAATAATACGAAACGGAACAAGAACAATAAGTCTCCAACATTTGTTTGGGAGATCTTTTAATATAGGGAGAAATATAATTTGTATAGTATGTTTTTCATGGCTGCAAGATTTGTTTTTATTTTGCAGCTGCTATATCCAGAAAACCATCGACCTGTCGCAAGTCACTACCAAACTTTATCACATAATGTAGTATCGATTACACCTCGCCATGATCAGGGTTCGAACTCACAACTTTAGTGGCGACTGGCACTGATTGCACAACTACCATAAACCACGACGGTTCCGGGTGGCTTTTGGTGGGAGTGGTGTAATTAGAGGGAGGCCCACTACCGCAATATGTGTATACCAATTTTATGGATGGTATCAATCCATCAATATTTAGACTTTAACCAATATTTGTCATCATATAGATGCAGCCTCAACGATATCCAGCATCGCATATAGGTATGATATTGTTTGCCCGTAACATAAAAAATCATACTATGCACAAACTAGGGAACCTGAAGTCCGAATTAATTCAGGAACAAGACAATCTTAAGAAAATTAAGGCAGACGGTGTCTTGAAATTTAAGAGCGAATGTAATCATATACGACACACATTAAACGAGGAAGTGTTAGAATCCTTATACAAATAAAGCTTATCGCGTTGTCGTGGGGAAATGATATACCAAATACAGGCTTTTGAGTTGTCCTTACGTGTTTGGTTTTATGGTGTTGTGAACTTGAATCATGTTTCTGATATCAATACTACTGCAGATATAAGCATCGAATGTACCCAGTCTGTGCTTAACACAGACATAGGAGTAGATGAGTCTTATACTGATACAATAGGTGCAGAGGACTCCAGTAAAAGGACAGATTACCAGAACCAGACATCGAAGAAGAAGACATAAATTTACTAAAGTCCATAGATAATAGCCTTATTTTGATGTACATGTAGATTGTGAAGATGCTCTGTGTATAACTTGTGTAAAAGCACACACAAGCAGTAAGAGTTCTACGAGCCATCATGTCATCGACATTGACGCCACATTAACCTTACCTGGTGAAGTACTCACAACACAGACAAAACTACTTGTGAGTCCTTGTGGTTTTAAGACTTTTCATCAATCCATAAGGGTTCATAAGCTCATAAAAATAACTAAGTATGGACAAAATGTACATATGTATGTTAATATTGTTTGTTTTGGTTGATGGTGTTTAACACCACTTTCAACAATATTTCAGTTATATCGTGGCGGTCAGTCTTTTTGGTGAAGGAAACCACCGACCTGTCGCAAGTCACTGACAAGCTTGATCACATAATGTTGGAAATAGGATTTATCATTTTCATTTTCTTAATTTCAGTACTTGCATTTGTATGAATATAATATATTCTAAAATATCTTTTTTCATGAAGATTCTGTAGTAGAAATTTTCCATGACCATGAAAACCAGCTTCAGGGATTATTTTATCAAGATGCAAAGAATGTTCTCAGCTTTCTCAGAGATAATCTTCGTTCATGCGACTTGCAAGTTGAATGACATGAGAATGCCACTCTATGTTATGATGGTCGAGGACAGCTTAGGACAAAGTGAAGTTGCTGCAGTCTGTTTATTAAATTCAGATGAGAAGCCAATCATTGAACTATTTGTTAGGTGTTTTAAAGAGAACAATCCAGCTTTTGTTAACACTAAAGTAATTATTAATGAACGAGATGTTTTCAAAAATGAAATCCCAAATGCAGTACTGCTGATATGTCAATTCCATGTTTTAAGGACATTTAGTAGAGAAATCAGCACTGAAAAAATGGGCATATCCATTGCACAGCGTCATACAGCCTTAGAACTATTACAGAAATTAGTATACAGCATATCAGAAGAAGAATATGAAATCACTTTAGAACAAGTGAGAACAACATGTCCATTATTAATAATTAGCATGCGATAAGACATGAATGGGTGCTGGGTCTCAAACTGTGTGAGGGAGCTTTACTCAATACAACGAATAATCGACTTGAATCTTTCAACCAGAAACTTAAGCAAGTTGTTAGACAATATTCAAGCCTGGATATTTTCTTTGAAAGATTTATTGCTTTAATAAATACTCTTAGAAATGAAAGAGATCATAGAGGAAGTAAAGACATACAGAAAAAAACCTGTGAGAATGAATGAAATTGATGATACTACTCCAGAGTTCAAGTATTGTTAAAATCAGATTCAACCCACAATTTCTCTAGAAATGCCTGTACCAAGTTAGGGTCATTACGGTTTTCACAGTTTTCCGGTTGTTGACTGATTTTGTCTGTTTATATAATTATGAGTTTTGACTTTCCCTTTGTAAGATTGTTCGGAGTTCGGTAATTTTGTTATTACCCTTATTTAGATTGTAATAATGAGTCAAAAGCACTGAATACACTTGGGTCTTCGTGTGGACCTTCAAACTCTTTTTCATGCCTCTCTTTTTCTGATTTTGGTGCTAACATATGTTTTCCAAGCATCCAAACTGAAATATTTCTTTGTCTTGACTTGAGTATTTAAGCTTAACAACAGCTCAGCATTAGGAAGCAAATCTTCTGCAATTATGTGCACATCCTCCTCTTAAATTTTATTTCGTCCAGCTTCAGCTTGTATTGCGGCTGATCTGTTACACATGGTATGGAGAAATTCTGGAAAAATATATTAGAATTTATCAAGAGCTGATGAATTTTCAGAGAAGGAACTTAGTACTTTTATTTTAAATATGTACCCTCCCATTCCACTAACTGGCATTTTAGCTTTGGACGAAACAGTCATACTGTTAATTCGGCTTTGTTGGCATCTTTTGGATTGTCGCAATTCCGACCGTTTCTCGCTGCTCGGTAATTTTGTTATTACCCTTATTCACTCTTATTCATCGGGTACTTATTTTCAGTGATCAAGTGGGTCTACTGAACCGTGAATTTAAGAATTCAACGATTATCAAGGAATGTAGTTTGACATCAATGTTTGTCTGTTAACCTCATTCATGGCTTTAATCATTGTTTCCAAGCTTTTGCTCCAGCTGACTGAATGATAAACATGTACCACCAAAATAGGTATTTTTCTTCCACTATGGTCATTGTTATGCTATCTAAACTTAGAAATGAAGAAATAGAATAAAACTAACCTTGCACTTCTATCGTGTTACAAACTATTTCTGTTGGAGGACAACCAGATGTGCATGGAATATCTTGTCCAATGTAGCCTGAAATGTAAATATTTGCCTATAAATCAACATTGAAGGTAGCTTTGGGTAAAAATAATCTAGAGAATGTGTCAATGTGTGTAATACATATTTACATATATACAAGAAATGCATCATTCTTCTGAAACAGGTCATTGGAGTATTTTAATTAGGTAAGACGAAAATATACAATAAAATAGAGAAATGTATCTAATGATTATCATAAAAGATGAGACTTATTGCTGTATTACTTCATGCACATCTTCATATAGTGTAATAAAAATCCATTTAGAGGCTTAAGAATGAGTTAGGTGATATAATTTGATGGATGGAGAGAAAGAGGGATACTCTTTTTTATATCCTCCTCCCCAAATAAATGTTTACCGGGGGAAATAGGGAAAGTTTGTCATGTATTTTATCTCCAATTATTGCTTACCAGACTTCAAGTTGGTGGCATGTGTTGTAGCTTCTTCTTCATGTGTATTGTTGTATTCGGTACATAAACTTACCTCATGTCAAGATGGAGATAAGGTGTATCGTATCCATGTTAAATTTCACATAATTGAACAAATGAAACTGTACACTTAATGTACTTTGCTTTGTATACTTGATGTATAGACACTCTAGAACTTTTATTGTGACAGTACGTGTCTTGTCTTTGTATGGTTATCATGACATCATGCATGAAGTTTATCCAGCAAATGCTTTGAAAGATGACAAAATAAATTAATTTTACTTTTAAACTTGTCAGTTTTGAAAATAAAAACAATACATATGCATGTACATTGGCCCTAAACATAAAATATCTTGACTATATACAAGGTACACATGTATGAAAAGGCAAGAAACACTCAGCAATAAGTAATTATCCACCTGTTTTGATATTCCAAGACATTGAGCAGTGGTAAAGGAAATGGGGAAGGGACAAACCTATCTTTTCATTCCCCCACTTCTTGTCAGGAAATTCATATTTTGATGAAAAATACCCTTGTAGACCTTTTTAAGCTCATCTCATCCAAAGGGTCATGTGAGCTATTGCCATCACTTTGTGTCCATCTGTTATCTATCTTATAAAAATTCACATTTTCACCTTCTTCTTGAGAACCATTGAACAACATTTAACCACATTTGGCACAAAGGTTCCCCATGAGGTCCTACATAAGAAGTGTTACTTTGGAGAGGACTTGTCATAAAACACCGTTTACATGGGACTTTGAAGATATTGATTTGTCAGTTTTCAAAAATCTTCTTCTGACGAATTAGAGAAGGGTTAAACAAATTTGGTATATATATGTTCCTATGAAGGTTCTACACAACAAAAATTACTTTGGAGCTGATCTGAAATTCAAAGTTTGCCTTATGTTTTAATTTACAAAAGTAACAATTATTGCTTACCAGACAGTGAGATGGTGTCTTGCATTGTAGCTTCTTCTTCATTACCATTGCTGTCATCAGTACATAAACTGACATCTAATGTCTGTGATGCTACTAGAAAATGTAACATGTGAATTTATATGGGTTCCAGTCTTCAGTGTTTATCTATCTGCTAATTTATTCCTGCATTGTATCCCAGAATTGTCCCAGCATTGTTAAGTTTTTTTGTATCAATTATATTTAAAATAATATAATAAAGAATATGTAATATGTGTATTTATTCCAGAAAGGTTAACAATTCAGGTAATACAAAATTGCTACCGCCAGGTTCAAGTGATCCAGCAAATGTATTCCATTTTTTAAGCAGTTCCCTTGGTGATGATAGATCTTAATAATTCATCTTCTTGTACATTAAAAATGGGACGTGAATCCTGGACTCATCACTTGTGTTTGGAACTCACTTTTTTTTTACAAACAATAACAAAGAATACTCTAGTGGGACTCATGATTTTTTGGTTGGGAGGACTGATCAAAATGTTATCCTACAAGTATCTGATAAACACATGTATTAATTTTTTTCAGTTCCGTTGGTGATGACAACAACTGTACTTCCATATTTGACAACATCCATAATCGATATACCAATAGATCCAGTTTTGACATCCATGACCATGATTAATCCAACATCTGTAACAACAGCTTATCCTACAACAATGACTTTTTCATCTTTTGACAACAGTTTATCCCATGACAACAACCATGATTTCGACATCATCTCTGCCAACACCACCAACAGAACGTACCACAGGTATTATGTCACAAACTTGCATGAGAAAAAACATTACTGACATGTTCCCAATTTCATCATCAATAGATAGTAGTATACTTGGAGATATAACTAATATGATACAATCCAGCCATATGACATTATTATCCAACAGCCATAGACATGCATTGTCATTAATATTGTCAACTCCAACTGATATTTATGATATGAAAACATCAATAATTAACACAACCTCTTCTGCATTTAGTACCACTATAAAAATAAATACAAGTTTGCCATACACAAATAATAATGATAAAAAGTTGATTGAAATATTAATTCCTGTTTTCAGCAGTTTTATTAATTGTAATGTTGTATGTCACCTACTTCCTTTACAATAAATTGAAATCAATAACAAAAAAGAAAGAAAATTATGAGGTTCCTATACCTATGACTAATTCATTTTCATTTAAAGTTGTACATGATGATGATGATGAAATTTTAATTTTACAATAATGTTTCATATAATTAGATGATTTATGTAAAAAAAAAAAATCATAAAGACATTCTATGTTAATGATTAAATTACTGTATCTTTTAATTATATATAAAATGTGACATTAATTTATGATCGGACATGTATCTAACATTTGAACAGGATTAATATTCCTAACTAGGAGTTATGTCATACAGAAATAGTATTACTTCTATGTATATTGTCTCTATCTTCTTTTCCCCAACATTTGATACTTTGCATTAAATATATGTTATCTGCATGCATGTAATTATATTATAAATATTCTTTACAGCTTATATGATATGGGAGATTATCTCTACAATTATATTATCGGTTGGATTTCTAATTGTTGTTGTATACCAATGTTACAAAAGATATAAACGACAAGAATCCTACACTGAAATTCCTTTATCACCGTTTATTACACCTCCACCTGCATTTCCTCTTTTGAGTTTGACACCGTCAACATCACCAACCCATAGTTCTCCCGGATTACCTCACATTATTGTTAAAGAAACCGAACAACCGTCTCCAGCTCATACTCTTCGCAGATTACCTCGCTTTGTGGTGGAGGAATCAGAACCGGTCAGTAAAAGGACCCGCAGTCAAACAGGAAAAAAACAAACCTTTATAGAAGAAGAAACCGATTAGTAAAGTTACATTCCTATATATACATAATACTTTTTTATGAGAAGCAATATTCCGAAAATGAAATTATTTTGCGTTTATACGAAGCGATGAAAGAGTAATTAAGGTAGCACTATACAAAGATTTTCTTCCTCCAATCTTCCATCTGAAAACAGCTATAACTTTCTTAATATTGCATCAAAATTAACAAATGAGGTACCATTTCAAAGAAGAAAGATATATCTTTCCACTGATTATAATATTATGATTATGCAACAATTACATAATTAATCATTATGCAATTAGTTGCAAAATCTTGATGTGTGCACTTGACCAAAATTAGCTGTTTCATGTTTATTCCAATGGTAAAACTTTTTACAATTTCTTAATCAACACAGCATGACCTCCGACCATCCTGCGATGTTTCAATCTCTCTCTTAAAGCCCCATTGTGTGTATACAGCCTGACTTCATAAGATTTCACCAACTTTAATTGTGTGTAGAATATGTTCTATTAATTCTATCAGAAATCCCAGACACGGTTTTGCAGATAATAGGTCCAAGAACAAAATATACCAAAACCAGGCCTCTAGAGGTTCCAATGCAGGAGCTAATATCATTCAAAGTCGACATTTTATGTCAAAAATTGTAGTGGAAAAAAGTTGTAATTTTCCTCTTGGTACCCCATTTTCTTGAATGAAAGTCACAAATGTGCCATGGGAACACTTCAGGATTGACCTTGAATCATAAATCAACAATGATTTGACCAGAAAGATAGAATTTCTTCACACAAACTATAAATATAGTTGGAAAAAGCACTCTGTGCAGTAAACACGTGAAATTGGCGGGAGAAGTTACATCACTCTGACCTATCTTGAGGTTAACTGCCTACTGATAAGATCAAAACTCCACCTCCACTGACCAGACGTGAACCACCAATTATAACAGGAATCACCTGGAACCTTAGTTTGTTCATTGTGTATTCTTCCCTTTTAGTTGGATTTTACTAAATGAAAATTATACATTAGATATTTTGAAATAAATTCCATTGCAAATAACTAATTTATTTCTTTTGGTATTGATGAAAAGTTAGCTACATCCATGCTGCTTCCCTTCATTTAATGGAATCTTCCACAAAAATGATCAATAGATAAACAACTAAGAACCACCCACTTGTTTTTATCATCTCCGATTCAAGCAAACGTATTTGTTTACAAAACTAACTAAAAGTATTGCTCATTAATGGTACATCATATCTGAATTATTTTTTCACTTGTGTATCAAGAATATTATAATAAAATAAAAATTTATTAAAAAAAATTTTGATGAAAAAATATCAATTTTTGTATAGTGCTACCTTAAATGAACATATCACAAATATTGTACTAACCTAGGTTATTAGGAGATTTTTTTAAGTGATAGATCAATTCATTTCTTTTCATATTGTAAATTTTGCGCAAACGTAATGTCACCTTTATCACAACTATATTAAAATGACGTATATGATAAACAATGCATTATATTTTAATTTATGTAATTAAATAAATACATGATTTTACTTCTTTAGAAAGAAACTTAATGTAAAGTACGTAGTATATTTCTAGTATTTATCGATTATTTACAGGAAGACAATTAAATCAGAAGAACATTCAACGACAGTAGAAGGAACAAAAATTTCGTAAGAATATTTAACAGAGTATGCTACGCACAGATATAATATATTATTATAAACATGACAGAGAAATATTAATAAAATACTATGAAACATGGGCAAAAAGTTATGCATTGTTTTATGTTTCAAAGACTAACAAAATGACACAAAAAATGGTGAATTAATACGGAAAGTGAACGTAACTGTTACAGAACGATTTCTCTATCAAATCACATTTTTATTACAGGGTTATTACCGGTGTTGTAACAATGGACCAAACCGAATTGGAGTTACTAGCAAATTCACACACAATTGTAAAGAAGAGGATAAGACATGGCTGTATCCATAAAATATCACAACACCATTCTGGAAAACAAGATAATGAGATTCAAGAAAGAAGAAGACTATTATAAAACATTGAAAGATAGATACACCAGTTGGGAAAACTGCTATACCAAGACCGCAGATGCCGCAATCCTCAATGCTGCATCAAACTGAACACTCTACTTCCCAAAAAAAATTCCTGGGACACCACACTCATTTTGCAAGCCGTCTACAACTAAGGTTGTGCCGCAACCGAATTCGTGACCAGCACCGACAGGGCCAATACCAACAATTTCAGGAGCTACCACACTTTCAACAGGTTGCAATACAGTAGATGTCGAACAGCTGGCTAAAGTTATGCAATAATCACAAGGACATAGATTATTGCTTAGCAATCCAAAAACTTATTGATTTAAATTTCGACCCTTTTCCAAACACTCCAAGGCCAGATACTTTGTTTATGACTTGTCTAGATCTTATTTCTGACAATTCTTATTTAATTGAATACAACCCTCCTCCTTTCATTTATTTGAATTTAGATTATTATGAACAATTAAAGAATTCTTATCAAAATCAGCTTTACAAACATTTTAAATAATTATCATGGAACTTCATTGTCAATTTAAGAATACCACTATAGTTTTACTCAGTAATGATAATAAATGTATTCAACTCGGTAAAACGTTTCAGGCATTAACAAGATTTGAAATCTTACTTTGATTTACCTTTAAAAACATAACTATTGAGATTATGTATTTTGTAATTGATTAGTTTTGCATTTAATTTATATTGCATTTTATCTGTATAATAAAAGTGTGGTTCCAATTTCTTTTCTTTCAAGACATCAACGAAGCAGGATTCTCCCTCGTTCCCGGCCTAGCTGTTCCCCGACCAATCCGAAGTTACACATTAACAATACGGAACTGGTGAACTTTATCGAAACGATAAAAACAGCAGACTGTCAGAACAAACGTCATAATAGGTGCACGAAGCAGTATAATGAGTGGTGAGAACATGAAAAAGGGAGCAACTCCATCAAACTACAAAGATTTAATACAGGAACGATTGGTGGCAGACGTTTTTAAGACGCCTGATCAGCGGCTACAAGACGAGTCATCAGGAGAAGTTCAATTTAATACAGAAACAAGAAAACCATTTGAGGGGGCGGAAGACGAGACAGTGCAGCTGACTTCTTTCGACTCGCCGAAATCTGTGCGGACGTCTATACCAGTTGGGAAACCTGTTATACCAAGACCGCAATCCTTACTGCTGCATCAAACCGAACACTCTACTTCACAAAAAAACTCCTGCGACATCAGTGAGGACGCCACACTCATTCTGCAAGCCGTCTATAACTAAGGTTGTGCTGCCACCGAATTCGTTACCAGAACCGACAGGGCCAATACCAACAACTTCAGGAGCTACCACACTTTCAACAGGTTGCAATACAGTAGATGTCGAACAGCTAAGTCCACACACAATCTGGCTAAAGTTATGCAATAATCACAAGGACATAGATTATTGCTTAGCAATCCAAAAACTTATTGATTTAAATTTCGACCCTTTTCCAAACACTCCAAGGTCAGATTCTTTGTTTATGACTTGTCTATATTTTATTTCTGACAATTCTTATTTAATTGAAGACAACCTTCCTCCTTTCATTTATTTAAATTTAGATTAATATGAACAATTAAAGAATTCTTATCAAAATCAGGTTTACAAACATTTTAAATAATTATCATGGAACTTCATTGTCAATTTAAGAATACCACCGTAGTTTTACTAAGGAATGATAATAAATTTATTCAAATCGGTGAAACGTTTCATGCATCAACAATATTTCAAATCTTACTTTGATTTACTTTTAAAAACTAAACTATTGAGATTATGTATTTTGTAATTTATTTGTTTTGAATTGTATTTTATATTGCATTTTATTTGTAGAATTAAAGTGCTGTTCCAATTTCTTTTCTTTCAAGCCAACAACGAAGCAGGATTCTCCCTCGTTCCCGGTCTAGCTGTTCCCCGACCATTCCGAAGTTACACATTAACAATACGGAACTGGTGAACTTCATCGAAACATAATAAACAGTACTGTCAGAACAAACATCATAATATGTACAAGAAGCAGTATAATAATACAACACATGGAAGATTTCATTACATCATATATCACCAACTTATTAACACTATCTACAGATGGACTGATTATATATTTTGGAAGAAATTGAATGGATTTAAAGAGGAATGCAAGATTTCACTACAACATATATCACCAAGTTATTCATCACGATGAGGATGGAGTCAACAGAATTTAATTGACAAGTCTAGACAATTCAAATTGGTGTCTTGAAAGTCTTCACTGAAGGGTTAACGAAGAAGATGACAAATTTGGTCATTATATTGAACAATATCACCTTGTATAACAATGGGCGAAATCGTGAACGAAGCCAGTATTTAACGTGTATTAGCACAGGAATTGAAATGAATGATTGGTGTTTAACGCCAACTCTAGCAATATTTCAGCTATATCGTGGCGTCAACATAATTTTAATTAACTTAAGACACCTGCCCGACCCTTAGAAATAAAACGTACTTCTCTATACAACAAATGGGTTATGTGTACAAATTAAAGAAATATTACAAAGATAAAACCATATATTTAGAACATATTTATATAATTATATTTTAGGATATAAATAAATTTCTTTTAAAAATTAAAAAATTGTGTCGCCTGCGACATTTGTAAATACATCGTATAAAGTGTTGACGTTGTAGAAGTTCTGATGAACGTTAGCAACATCTACGCAGTCAATTAAAACATAGTCTTGACCAGATGTCGCATCGGTCATGTTAGATTAACACAATTATCAGGAATGATCGGAATGAATTCCGTATAATTCCAAATATTTACTTCCGATATATGACCGTAAGAACAGGGAGTCTTGCCAACGAATGTATTTCGTGTCATTTACTATGAATTTGTTGGTTCCAGCTGTCTTGCCAGCGTTTTAAAATATATTTAATAATAAAAGATTTAAAATCAGTTTAAGGAATAAAACAATTGGATACAGGAGCATCAAATGCGTTCTTGGCTTCCTGGTCAACGACTGTGTTGCCATGGATACCTATATTACTAGGGATCCATGTGAAAATTATGTTTACCAATAGCAACAAGGCTTTTAATAAATTTCAACAATTTTTTTTAGAATAAAAGGGTTTTGAGTTTTACAAGTCTCAATTGCCAACTATTTCATTTTTCCATCATCATTCAAGTCAACTGTCATTTCATATCTAAATCTCATTAATAAACCAGTACCCCCATCAATAGAACTTAGAAACTCTGTATCTTAGAAAACTTATATAAAGAACTTGCCATGGAGTCATCAAGAATATTGGTTTACATCACTAGTGTGATGAACAGTGCGAAAAAAATAAAAAATGAAATTGTCGAGGAAAGTTATTACACACTCATCATTTGCTGTTTCTTTGCTTGTGGGATCAAAAAATAGTTACCAATCACAAAAAGCTTTTGAATTCTTATATTTGACATAGTGGATGTCCAATTACCAAATGTCTATTTTCGGAAATATGAATCTCTCTCAAACTGTCAGCAATCATATTATAGGAATATAGGTTATTTTGGGGAAATTTATACATGTGAATTTTTTTTCAACCTAACAGTGATCCATTATCTATTCTCATATGAGAATTCTACGGCAAGGTATACTAATACTAAGGCTACAAATGAGCTGATGTATCATCAAAGACGCACAATGGTTAATTTCTTTTAAGAAGATAATTGAAAAATAAAACTCGGGCCATGTCCGCTTGTTTACCATACCTTTCTGTATAAGGGTTGATAAAGTATCATTGTACTTAAATATAATTGGTTTTTTTTTGGCAAATAAATAACCGAGACACTGGAGAAAATGGTAGAGAATCGAGAAGATAATTGAAAAATACTTCAAAAGAGCAAGTCGTCGATGATCAAACCAATTAATGTAGTTAAGTCAAAGTTACTAAAACATCTTGATAACCTTGAACAAAGTCAAAGTTACTAAAACGTCTTGATGACCTTGAAGAAAGGCTAATAACTGAGGTAGCATCTACACAAGAGAAAAATGAGGCAAAAAAGAAAGAGAAAGATGAAATGCCTCAGTTGACATCGGTTTTGAGAGATAATCAAGAAATAGAATTTCTAAAAGACCACGACATAATAAACAGCTGTTTTTAGTTTTACGTAAACAAATAGTTGAACCTGCCAATGTAGTCATATTTTTCTTGTCCCGTCTTAAAAAATTCATTGCACCTCTTTTACGAGGTCACCTGGTTTTTGGAAGACCACTTTTCTCTATCCCAAATGAGATCTCTTAATACAGGTTTGAGTGTAACTAGCATACAAACATATATACATGTAGTTGGGCTATATAAACAATTGTAATAAGAACAATAACTGGCCATCCAATCGGACCACAACAAAATCATTATTACATATTTATAATATCATTCTGGGCTGGCCGCCATTTTGTCTGAAACTAAGGCCAACTAATCACTTACTTCTGTTTCTATCAAAGAAAAGCATGGCTCCGATTCAATTGAAATTTGTATATGACCAGGTCTTAATAGGCTGTGTGGTGAAATTTGTAATGGAAAGACCTCTATCATACTAAGATTCATTTCTTATTGTCAACGACAGTTGGTCCTCGGTTCCATAAAGAAACTCTAAAACAACCCAGACTAAGCATCCAAAGCTGAAAATTTAACGAAGCACCGATGTGATTTACTAAATAGCCTTTATACTCTACGTGTGAAACAGATCATTTCGTTTCTGGATTCGTAGCGGATCCGTTATTGTTATGGAAACTGAAATATGAATCTCTCTCAAACTGTCAGCAATCCTATTATAGGAATATAGGTTATTTTGGGGGAATTTATACATGTGAATTTTTTTTCAAGCTGACAGTGGTCCATTATCTATTCTCATATGAGAATTCTACGGCAAGGTATACTAAAACAAAGGCTAAAAGTGAGCTGATGTATCATCAAAGACGCACAATCTACGCAGTTTATTAACATATGTTTTAGTGAACAATTGGAATTTCATAGAATACATTCCGTTTAAATAACTATGAGTAAGTCTACTATGACCTATACGACATCTGATCAAGACTACCTGTTCCTTCCGATTTTGACCCTAAGAACAAGGAGTCCTGCCAACTAGGGAATGTATTTCGTGTTGTTTTTCATGTAATACATTCCGGTCGTTCTTCATTATTTAATATATAACTATTTGTAAATCTACTACGTCCGCAGTTGTATCGTGGCGAAAACAATTTACACTTCGATTGGACGATGATTGTGTGCTTGGTGACCAAAACGCTTAGCTGGATTTTTATATTATATAACTCAATTAGCAGTTCGCGGGTAGATAACGAGTCTCGAGCCCACAAATCTACCGCATTCCAGTGATTGGTACTTAATCTTAGTATTTCAGCTATATTGAGGTGTGAACAAGTTTTATAAATTAATTTCTTCAATTACAAGATCATTTGAATTAAAGCATTGGAACCACCATACCCATTAAACTAACGAGTCCATTTACGAAGGCGAGCCGATATGATTTTAACTGAACGCGTGAATTAAAATTTACACTTGAGAACAGCCCGGAACTTACTGACGGTAGCTCCACCGATTCAGCTAAAACAGGAGACAAATCACTTACAGTAGAGCCTTAACTCAATATTCAACACGACAATTTAATATGTGTTGAAGTGTTATGCAACTTTCGTAACAATTATATCGAAACATGTTTTCTTAATTATTGTCACTCGGGCCATGACCTCTTTATTTGTCATTCCCTACTATATAAAGGTTCATAACCTATATATATAAATATATGTAATTGGTTTTTTTTCTCTCTCTCTCTCTCTCTCTCTCAAATAAGTAGACAATATGACTAAGACACTGGACAAACTGGTACCGAATAGAGAAGATAATTGAAAAATAAAACTCGGGCCATGTCCGCTTGTTTACCATACCTTTCTGTATAAGGGTTGATAATGTATCATTGTACTTAAATATAATTGTTTTTTTTCCTCAAATAAATAACCGAGACACTGGAGAAAATGGTAAAGAATCGAGAAGATAATTGAAAAATACTTCAAAAGAGCAAGTCGTCCATGATCAAACCAATTAATGTAGTTAAGTCCAAGTTACTAAAACATCTTGATAACTTTGAACAAAGTCAAAGTTACTAAAACATCTTGATGACCTTGAAGAAAGGCTAATTACTGAGGTAGCATCTACACAAGAGAAAAATGAGGCAAAAAAGAGAGAGAAAGATGAAATGCCTCAGTTGACATCGGATTTGAGAGATAATCAAGAAATAAAATTTGTAAAAGAACACGACATAATAAACAGCTGTTTTTAGTTTTACGTAAACATATAGTTGAACCTGCCAATGCAGTCATATTTTGTTTTGTCCTGCCTTAAAAAAATCATTGCACCTCTTTTACGAGGTCACCTGGTTTTTAGAAGACCACTTTTCTCTATCCCAAATGAGATCTCTTAATACAGGTTTGAGTGTAACTAGCATACAAACATATATACATGTAGTTGGGCTATATAAACAATTGTAATAAGAACAATAACTGGCCATCCAATCGGACCACAACAAAATCATTATTACATATTTATAATATCATTCTGGGCTGGCCGCCATTTTGTCTGAAACTAAGGCCAACTAATCACTTACTTCTGTTTCTATCAAAGAAAAGCATGGCTCCGATTCAATTGAAATTTGTATATGACCAGGTCTTAATAGGCTGTGTGGTGAAATTTGTAATGGAAAGACCTCTATCATACTAAGATTCATTTCTTATTGTCAACGACAGTTGGTCCTCGGTTCAATAAAGAAACTCTAAAACAACCCAGACTAAGCATCCAAAGCTGAAAATTTAACGAAGCACCGATGTGATTTACTAAATAGCCTTTATACCCTACGTGTGAAAAAGATCATTTCGTTTCTGGACTCGTAGCGGATCCGTTATTGTTATGGAAACTGAAATATGAATCTCTCTCAAACTGTCAGCAATCCTATTATAGGAATATATGTTATTTTGGGGGAATTTATACATGTGAATTTTTTTTCAAGCTGACAGTGGTCCATTATCTATTCTCATATGAGAATTCTACGGCAAGGTATACTAAAACTAAGGCTAAATGTGAGCTGATGTATCATCAAAGACGCACAATCTACGCGGTTTATTAACATGTTTTAGTAAACAGTTGGAATTTCATAGAATACATTCCGTTTAAATAACTATGAGTAAGTCTACTATGACCTATACGACATCTGATCAAGACTACCTGTTCCTTCCGATTTTGACCCTAAGAACAAGGAGTCCTGCCAACTAGGGAATGTATTTCGTGTTGTTTTTCATGTAATACATTCCGGTCGTTCCTCATTATTTAATATATAACTATTTGTAAATCTACTACGTCCGCAGTTGTATCGTGGCGAAAACAATTTACACTTCGATTGGACGATGATTGTGTGTTTGGTGACCAAAACGCTTAGCTGGATTTTTATATTATATAACTCAATTAGCAGTTCGCGGGTAGATAACGAGTCTCGAGCCCACAAATCTACCGCATTCCAGTGATTGGTACTTAATCTTAGTATTTCAGCTATATTGAGGTGTGAACAAGTTTTATAAATTAATTTCTTCAATTACAAGATCATTTGAATTAAAGCATTGGAACCACCATACCCATTAAACTAACGAGTCCATTTACGAAGGCGAGCCGATATGATTTTAACTGAACGCGTGAATTAAAATTTACACTTGAGAACAGCCCGGAACTTACTGACGGTAGCTCCACCGATTCAGCTAAAACAGGAGACAAATCACTTACAGTAGAGCCTTAACTCAATATTCAACACGACAATTTAATATGTGTTGAAGTGTTATGCAACTTTCGTAACAATTATATCGAAACATGTTTTCTTAATTATTGTCACTCGGGCCATGACCTCTTTATTTGTCATTCCCTACTATATAAAGGTTCATAACCTATATATATAAATATATGTAATTGGTTTTTTTTCTCTCTCTCTCTCTCAAATAAGTAGACAATATGACTAAGACACTGGACAAACTGGTACCGAATAGAGAAGATAATTGAAAAATAAAACTCGGGCCATGTCCGCTTGTTTACCATACCTTTCTGTATAAGGGTTGATAATGTATCATTGTACTTAAATATAATTGTTTTTTTTCCTCAAATAAATAACCGAGACACTGGAGAAAATGGTAAAGAATCGAGAAGATAATTGAAAAATACTTCAAAAGAGCAAGTCGTCCATGATCAAACCAATTAATGTAGTTAAGTCCAAGTTACTAAAACATCTTGATAACTTTGAACAAAGTCAAAGTTACTAAAACATCTTGATGACCTTGAAGAAAGGCTAATTACTGAGGTAGCATCTACACAAGAGAAAAATGAGGCAAAAAAGAGAGAGAAAGATGAAATGCCTCAGTTGACATCGGATTTGAGAGATAATCAAGAAATAAAATTTGTAAAAGAACACGACATAATAAACAGCTGTTTTTAGTTTTACGTAAACATATAGTTGAACCTGCCAATGCAGTCATATTTTGTTTTGTCCTGCCTTAAAAAAATCATTGCACCTCTTTTACGAGGTCACCTGGTTTTTAGAAGACCACTTTTCTCTATCCCAAATGAGATCTCTTAATACAGGTTTGAGTGTAACTAGCATACAAACATATATACATGTAGTTGGGCTATATAAACAATTGTAATAAGAACAATAACTGGCCATCCAATCGGACCACAACAAAATCATTATTACATATTTATAATATCATTCTGGGCTGGCCGCCATTTTGTCTGAAACTAAGGCCAACTAATCACTTATTTCTGTTTCTATCAAAGAAAAGCATGGCTCCGATTCAATTGAAATTTGTATATGACCAGGTCTTAATAGGCTGTGTGGTGAAATTTGTAATGGAAAGACCTCTATCATACTAAGATTCATTTCTTATTGTCAACGACAGTTGGTCCTCGGTTCAATAAAGAAACTCTAAAACAACCCAGACTAAGCATCCAAAGCTGAAAATTTAACGAAGCACCGATGTGATTTACTAAATAGCCTTTATACCCTACGTGTGAAAAAGATCATTTCGTTTCTGGACTCGTAGCGGATCCGTTATTGTTATGGAAACTGAAATATGAATCTCTCTCAAACTGTCAGCAATCCTATTATAGGAATATATGTTATTTTGGGGGAATTTATACATGTGAATTTTTTTTCAAGCCGACAGTGGTCCATTATCTATTCTCATATGAGAATTCTACGGCAAGGTATACTAAAACTAAGGCTAAATGTGAGCTGATGTATCATCAAAGACGCACAATCTACGCGGTTTATTAACATGTTTTAGTGAACAGTTGGAATTTCATAGAATACATTCCGTTTAAATAACTATGAGTAAGTCTACTATGACCTATACGACATCTGATCAAGACTACCTGTTCCTTCCGATTTTGACCCTAAGAACAAGGAGTCCTGCCAACTAGGGAATGTATTTCGTGTTGTTTTTCATGTAATACATTCCGGTCGTTCTTCATTATTTAATATATAACTATTTGTAAATCTACTACGTCCGCAGTTGTATCGTGGCGAAAACAATTTACACTTCGATTGGACGATGATTGTGTGTTTGGTGACCAAAACGCTTAGCTGGATTTTTATATTATATAACTCAATTAGCAGTTCGCGGGTAGATAACGAGTCTCGAGCCCACAAATCTACCGCATTCCAGTGATTGGTACTTAATCTTAGTATTTCAGCTATATTGAGGTGTGAACAAGTTTTATAAATTAATTTCTTCAATTACAAGATCATTTGAATTAAAGCATTGGAACCACCATACCCATTAAACTAACGAGTCCATTTACGAAGGCGAGCCGATATGATTTTAACTGAACGCGTGAATTAAAATTTACACTTGAGAACAGCCCGGAACTTACTGACGGTAGCTCCACCGATTCAGCTAAAACAGGAGACAAATCACTTACAGTAGAGCCTTAACTCAATATTCAACACGACAATTTAATATGTGTTGAAGTGTTATGCAACTTTCGTAACAATTATATCGAAACATGTTTTCTTAATTATTGTCACTCGGGCCATGACCTCTTTATTTGTCATTCCCTACTATATAAAGGTTCATAACCTATATATATAAATATATGTAATTGGTTTTTTTTCTCTCTCTCTCTCTCTCAAATAAGTAGACAATATGACTAAGACACTGGACAAACTGGTACCGAATAGAGAAGATAATTGAAAAATAAAACTCGGGCCATGTCCGCTTGTTTACCATACCTTTCTGTATAAGGGTTGATAATGTATCATTGTACTTAAATATAATTGTTTTTTTTCCTCAAATAAATAACCGAGACACTGGAGAAAATGGTAAAGAATCGAGAAGATAATTGAAAAATACTTCAAAAGAGCAAGTCGTCCATGATCAAACCAATTAATGTAGTTAAGTCCAAGTTACTAAAACATCTTGATAACTTTGAACAAAGTCAAAGTTACTAAAACATCTTGATGACCTTGAAGAAAGGCTAATTACTGAGGTAGCATCTACACAAGAGAAAAATGAGGCAAAAAAGAGAGAGAAAGATGAAATGCCTCAGTTGACATCGGATTTGAGAGATAATCAAGAAATAAAATTTGTAAAAGAACACGACATAATAAACAGCTGTTTTTAGTTTTACGTAAACATATAGTTGAACCTGCCAATGCAGTCATATTTTGCTTTGTCCTGCCTTAAAAAAATCATTGCACCTCTTTTACGAGGTCACCTGGTTTTTAGAAGACCACTTTTCTCTATCCCAAATGAGATCTCTTAATACAGGTTTGAGTGTAACTAGCATACAAACATATATACATGTAGTTGGGCTATATAAACAATTGTAATAAGAACAATAACTGGCCATCCAATCGGACCACAACAAAATCATTATTACATATTTATAATATCATTCTGGGCTGGCCGCCATTTTGTCTGAAACTAAGGCCAACTAATCACTTATTTCTGTTTCTATCAAAGAAAAGCATGGCTCCGATTCAATTGAAATTTGTATATGACCAGGTCTTAATAGGCTGTGTGGTGAAATTTGTAATGGAAAGACCTCTATCATACTAAGATTCATTTCTTATTGTCAACGACAGTTGGTCCTCGGTTCAATAAAGAAACTCTAAAACAACCCAGACTAAGCATCCAAAGCTGAAAATTTAACGAAGCACCGATGTGATTTACTAAATAGCCTTTATACCCTACGTGTGAAAAAGATCATTTCGTTTCTGGACTCGTAGCGGATCCGTTATTGTTATGGAAACTGAAATATGAATCTCTCTCAAACTGTCAGCAATCCTATTATAGGAATATATGTTATTTTGGGGGAATTTATACATGTGAATTTTTTTTCAAGCTGACAGTGGGCCATTATCTATTCTCATATGAGAATTCTACGGCAAGGTATACTAAAACTAAGGCTAAATGTGAGCTGATGTATCATCAAAGACGCACAATCTACGCGGTTTATTAACATGTTTTAGTGAACAGTTGGAATTTCATAGAATACATTCCGTTTAAATAACTATGAGTAAGTCTACTATGACCTATACGACATCTGATCAAGACTACCTGTTCCTTCCGATTTTGACCCTAAGAACAAGGAGTCCTGCCAACTAGGGAATGTATTTCGTGTTGTTTTTCATGTAATACATTCCGGTCGTTCTTCATTATTTAATATATAACTATTTGTAAATCTACTACGTCCGCAGTTGTATCGTGGCGAAAACAATTTACACTTCGATTGGACGATGATTGTGTGTTTGGTGACCAAAACGCTTAGCTGGATTTTTATATTATATAACTCAATTAGCAGTTCGCGGGTAGATAACGAGTCTCGAGCCCACAAATCTACCGCATTCCAGTGATTGGTACTTAATCTTAGTATTTCAGCTATATTGAGGTGTGAACAAGTTTTATAAATTAATTTCTTCAATTACAAGATCATTTGAATTAAAGCATTGGAACCACCATACCCATTAAACTAACGAGTCCATTTACGAAGGCGAGCCGATATGATTTTAACTGAACGCGTGAATTAAAATTTACACTTGAGAACAGCCCGGAACTTACTGACGGTAGCTCCACCGATTCAGCTAAAACAGGAGACAAATCACTTACAGTAGAGCCTTAACTCAATATTCAACACGACAATTTAATATGTGTTGAAGTGTTATGCAACTTTCGTAACAATTATATCGAAACATGTTTTCTTAATTATTGTCACTCGGGCCATGACCTCTTTATTTGTCATTCCCTACTATATAAAGGTTCATAACCTATATATATAAATATATGTAATTGGTTTTTTTTCTCTCTCTCTCTCTCAAATAAGTAGACAATATGACTAAGACACTGGACAAACTGGTACCGAATAGAGAAGATAATTGAAAAATAAAACTCGGGCCATGTCCGCTTGTTTACCATACCTTTCTGTATAAGGGTTGATAATGTATCATTGTACTTAAATATAATTGTTTTTTTTTCCTCAAATAAATAACCGAGACACTGGAGAAAATGGTAAAGAATCGAGAAGATAATTGAAAAATACTTCAAAAGAGCAAGTCGTCCATGATCAAACCAATTAATGTAGTTAAGTCCAAGTTACTAAAACATCTTGATAACTTTGAACAAAGTCAAAGTTACTAAAACATCTTGATGACCTTGAAGAAAGGCTAATTACTGAGGTAGCATCTACACAAGAGAAAAATGAGGCAAAAAAGAGAGAGAAAGATGAAATGCCTCAGTTGACATCGGATTTGAGAGATAATCAAGAAATAAAATTTGTAAAAGAACACGACATAATAAACAGCTGTTTTTAGTTTTACGTAAACATATAGTTGAACCTGCCAATGCAGTCATATTTTGTTTTGTCCTGCCTTAAAAAAATCATTGCACCTCTTTTACGAGGTCACCTGGTTTTTAGAAGACCACTTTTCTCTATCCCAAATGAGATCTCTTAATACAGGTTTGAGTGTAACTAGCATACAAACATATATACATGTAGTTGGGCTATATAAACAATTGTAATAAGAACAATAACTGGCCATCCAATCGGACCACAACAAAATCATTATTACATATTTATAATATCATTCTGGGCTGGCCGCCATTTTGTCTGAAACTAAGGCCAACTAATCACTTACTTCTGTTTCTATCAAAGAAAAGCATGGCTCCGATTCAATTGAAATTTGTATATGACCAGGTCTTAATAGGCTGTGTGGTGAAATTTGTAATGGAAAGACCTCTATCATACTAAGATTCATTTCTTATTGTCAACGACAGTTGGTCCTCGGTTCCACAAAGAAACTCTAAAACAACCCAGACTAAGCATCCAAAGCTGAAAATTTAACGAAGCACCGATGTGATTTACTAAATAGCCTTTATACCCTACGTGTGAAAAAGATCATTTCGTTTCTGGACTCGTAGCGGATCCGTTATTGTTATGGAAACTGAAATATGAATCTCTCTCAAACTGTCAGCAATCCTATTATAGGAATATAGGTTATTTTGGGGGAATTTATACATGTGAATTTTTTTTCAATCTGACAGTGGTCCATTATCTATTCTCATATGAGAATTCTACGGCATGGTATACTAAAACTAAGGCTAAAAGTGAGCTGATGTATCATCAAAGACGCACAATTTACGCAGTTTATTAACATATGTTTTAGTGAACAATTGAAATTTCATAGAATACATTCCGTTTACTTATCTATGAGTAAATCTACTATGACTTATACGACATCTGATCAAGACCACCTGTTCCTTCCGATTTTGACCGTAAGAACAAGGAGTCCTGCCAACTAGGGAATGTATTTCGTGTTGTTTTTCATGTAATACATTCCGGTCGTTCCTCATTATTTAATATAAGACTATTTGTAAATCTACTACGTCCGCAGTTGTATCGTGGCGAAAACAATTTACACTTCGATTGGACGATGATTGTGTGCTTGGTGACCAAAACGCTTAGCTGGATTTTTATATTATATAACTCAATTAGCAGTTCGCGGGTAGATAACGAGTCTCGAGCCCACAAATCTACCGCATTCCAGTGATTGGTACTTAATCTTAGTATTTCAGCTATATTGAGGTGTGAACAAGTTTTATAAATTAATTTCTTCAATTACAAGATCCTTTGAATTAAAGCATTGGAACCACCATACCCATTAAACTAACGAGTCCATTTACGAAGAAGAGCCGATATGATTTTAACTGAACGCGTGAATTAAAATTTACACTTGAGAACAGCCCGGAACTTACTGACGGTAGCTCCACCGATTCAGCTAAAACAGGAGACAAATCACTTACAGTAGAGCCTTAACTCAACATTCAACACGACAATTTAATATGTGTTGAAGTGTTATGCAACTTTCGTAACAATTATATCGAAACATGTTTTCCTAATTATTGTCACTCGGGCCATGACCTCTTTAATTGTCATTCCCTACTATATAAAGGTTGATAACCTATATATATAAATATATGTAATTGGTTTTCTCTCTCTCTCTCTCTCTCAAATAAGTAGACAATATGACTAAGACACTGGACAAACTGGTACCGAATAGAGAAGATAATTGAAAAATAAAACTCGGGCCATGTCCGCTTGTTTACCATACCTTTCTGTATAAGGGTTGATAATGTATCATTGTACTTAAATATAATTGTTTTTTTTTCTCAAAAAATTAACCGAGACACTGGAGAAAATGGTAAAGAATCGAGAAGATAATTGAAAAATACTTCAAAAGAGCAAGTCGTCCATGATCAAACCAATTAATGTAGTTAAGTCAAAGTTACTAAAACATCTTGATAACTTTGAACAAAGTCAAAGTTACTAAAACATCTTGATGACCTTGAAGAAAGGCTAATTACTGAAGTAGCATCTACACAAGAGAAAAATGAGGCAAAAAAGAGAGAGAAAGATGAAATGCCTCAGTTGACA
Organism: Bathymodiolus septemdierum; assembly: GCA_963383655.1. Classification (NCBI taxonomy): domain Eukaryota; kingdom Metazoa; phylum Mollusca; class Bivalvia; order Mytilida; family Modiolidae; genus Bathymodiolus; species Bathymodiolus septemdierum. Next base: position 33,600,200 of record OY726527.1, on the reverse strand, counting down.
TCGGATTTGAGAGATAATCAAGAAATAGAATTTCTAAAAGAACACGACATAATAAACAGCTGTTTTTAGTTTTACGTAAACATATAGTTGAACCTGTCAATGCAGTCATATTTTTGTTTGTCCTGCCTTAAAAAAATCATTGCACCTCTTTTACGAGGTCACCTGGTTTTTAGAAGACCACTTTTCTCTATCCCAAATGAGATCTCTTAATACAGGTTTGAGTGTAACTAGCATACAAACATATATACATGTAGTTGGGCTATATAAACAATTGTAATAAGAACAATAACTGGCCATCCAATCGGACCACAACAAAATCAGTATTACATATTTATAATATCATTCTGGGCTGGCCGCCATTTTGTCTGAAACTAAGGCCAACTAATCACTTACTTCTGTTTCTATCAAAGAAAAGCATGGCTCCGATTCAATTGAAATTTGTATATGACCAGGTCTTAATAGGCTGTGTGGTGAAATGTGCAATGGAAAGACCTCTATCATACTAAGATTCATTCTTATTGTCAACGACAGTTGGTTCTCGGTTCCATAAAGAAACTCTAAAACAACCCAGACTAAGCATCCAAAGCTGAAAATTTAACGAAGCACCGATGTGATTTACTAAATAGCCTTTATACTCTACGTGTGAAAAAGATCATTTCGTTTCTGGACTCGTAGCGGATCCGTAATAGTTATGGAAACTGAAATATGAATCTCTCTCAAACTGTCAGCAATCCTATTATAGGATTATAGGTTATTTTGGGGGAATTTATACATGTGAATTTTTTTTCAAGCTGACAGTGGTCCATTATCTATTCTCATATGAGAATTCTACGGCAAGGTATACTAAAACTAAGGCTAAAAGTGAGCTGATGTATCATCAAAGACGCACAATCTACGCGGTTTATTAACATATGTTTTAGTGAACAATTGAAATTTCATAGAATACATTCCGTTTAAATAACTATGAGTAAGTCTACTATGACCTATACGACATCTGATCAAGACTACCTGTTCCTTCCGATTTTGATCGTAAGAACAAGGAGTCCTGCCAACTAGGGAATGTATTTCGTGTTGTTTTTCATGTAATACATTCCGGTCGTTCCTCATTATTTAATATATAACTATTTGTAAATCTACTACGTCCGCAGTTGTATCGTGGCTAAAACAATTTACACTTCGATTGGACGATGATTGTGTGCTTGGTGACCAAAACGCTTAGCTGGAATTTTATATTATATATATGTAGCATCTACACAAGAGAAAAATGAGGCAAAAAAGAGAGAGAAAGATGAAATGTCTCAGTTGACATCGGATTTGAGAGATAATCAAGAAATAGAATTTCTAAAAGAACACGACATAATAAACAGCTGTTTTTAGTTTTACGTAAACATATAGTTGAACCTGCCAATGCAGTCATATTTTTTTTTGTCCTGCCTTAAAAAATTCATTACACCTCTTTTACGAGGTCACCTGGTTTTTAGAAGACCACTTTTCTCTATCCCAAATGAGATCTCTTAATACAGGTTTGAGTGTAACTAGCATACAAACATATATACATGTAGTTGGGCTATATAAACAATTGTAATAAGAACAATAACTGGCCATCCAATCGGACCACAACAAAATCATTATTACATATTTATAATATCATTCTGGGCTGGCCGCCATTTTGTCTGAAACTAAGGCCAACTAATCACTTACTTCTGTTTCTATCAAAGAAAAGCATGGCTCCGATTCAATTGAAATTTGTATATGACCAGGTCTTAATAGGCTGTGTGGTGAAATTTGTAATGGAAAGACCTCTATCATACTAAGATTCATTTCTTATTGTCAACGACAGTTGGTCCTCGGTTCCATAAAGAAACTCTAAAACAACCCAGACTAAGCATCCAAAGCTGAAAATTTAACGAAGCACCGATGTGATTTACTAAATAGCCTTTATACCCTACGTGTGAAAAAGATCATTTCGTTTCTGGACTCGTAGTGGATCCGTTATTGTTATGGAAACTGAAATATGAATCTCTCAAACTGTCAGCAATCCTGTTATAGCAATATAGGTTATTTTGGGGGAATTTATACATGTGAATTTGTTTTCAAGCTGACAGTGGTCCATTATCTATTCTCATATGAGAATTCTACGGCAAGGTATAACTAAAACTAAGGCTAAAAGTGAGCTGATGTATCATCAAAGACGCACAATCTACGCGGTTTATTAACATATGTTTTAGTGAACAATTGGAATTTCATAGAATACATTCCGTTTAAATAACTATGAGTAAGTCTACTATGACCCATACGACATCTGATCAAGACTACATGTTCCTTCCGATTTTGACCGTAAGAACAAGGAGTCCTGCCAACTAGGGAATGTATTTCGTGTTGTTTTTCATGTAATACATTCCGGTCGTTCCTCATTATTTAATATATAACTATTTGTAAATCTACTACGTCCGCAGTTGTATCGTGGCGAAAACAATTTACACTTCGATTGGACGATGATTGTATGCTTGGTGACCAAAACGCTTAGCTGAAATTTTATATTATATATATGTAGCATCTAAACAAGAGAAAAATGAGGCAAAAAAGATAGAGAAAGATGAAATGTCTCAGTTGACATCGGATTTGAGAGATAATCAAGAAATAGAATTTCTAAAAGAACACGACATAATAAACAGCTGTTTTTAGTTTTACGTAAACATATAGTTGAACCTGCCAATGCAGTCATATTTTTTTTTGTGTTGCCTTAAAAAATTCATTACACCTCTTTTACGAGGTCACCTGGTTTTTAGAAGACCACTTTTCTCTATCCCAAATGAGATCTCTTAATACAGGTTTGAGTGTAACTAGCATACAAACATATATACATGTAGTTGGGCTATATAAACAATTGTAATAAGAACAATAACTGGCCATCCAATCGGACAACAAAATCATTATTCCATATTTATAATATCATTCTGGGCTGGCCGCCATTTTGTCTGAAACTAAGGCAAACTAAGACAAAATGGATACATCTAACGCACATAATATATTATTTATCTACTTCTCCTGTCTGGTGCCCCCTTTGAGCCTCGTAGAAACGAAGACAAAATGGATACATCTAACACACATAATATATTATTTATCTACTTCCCCTGTCTGGTGCCCCCTTTGAGCCTCGTAGAAACGAAGACAAAATGGATACATCTAACACACATAATATATTATTTATCTACTTCTCCTGTCTGGTGCCCCCTTTGAGCCTCGTAGAAACGAAGACAAAATGGATACATCTAACACACATAATATATTATGTATCTACTTCCCATGTCTGGTGCCCCCTTTGAGCCTCGTAGAAACGAAGACAAAATGGATACATCTAACAAACATAATATATTATTTATCTACTTCTCCTGTCTGGTACCCCCTTTGAGCCTCGTAGAAAAGAAGACAAAATGGATACATCTAACACACATAATATATTATTGATCTACTTCTCCTGTCTGGTGCCCCCTTTGAGCTTCGTAGAAACGAAGACAAAATGGATACATCTAACACACATAATATATTATTTATCTACTTCTCCTGTCTGGTGCCCCCTTTGAGCTTCGTAGAAACGAAGACAAAATGGATACATCTAACACACATATTATGTATATACTTCTCCTGTCTGGTGCCCCCTTTGAGCCTCGTAGAAAAGAAGACAAAATGGATACATCTAACACACAATATATTATTTATCTACTTCCCCTGTCTGGTGCCCCCTTTGAGCCTCGTAGAAACAAAGACAAAATGGATACATCTAACAAACATAATATCTTATTTATCTACTTCTCCTGTCTGGTGCCCCCTTTGAGCTTCGTGGAAACGAAGACAAAATGGATACATCTAACACACATATTATTTATCTACTTCTCCTGTCTGGTGCCCCCTTTGAGCCTCGTAGAAACGATGACAAAATGGATACATCTAACACACATATTATTTATCTACTTCTCCTGTTTGGTGCCCCCTTTGAGCTTCGTAGAAACGAAGACAAAATGGATACATCTAACAAACATAATATATTCTTTATCTACTTCTCCTGTCTGGTGCCCCCTTTGAGCCTCGTAGAAACGAAGACAAAATGGATACATCTAACACACATAATATATTATTTATCTACTTCTCCTGTCTGGTGCCCTCTTTGAGCCTCGTAGAAACGAAGACAAAATGAATACATCTAACACACATAATATATTATTTATCTACTTCTCCTGTCTGGTGCCCCCTTTGAGCTTCGTAGAAACGAAGACAAAATGGATACATCTAACACACATATTATTTATCTACTTCTCCTGTCTGGTGCCCCCTTTGAGCCTCGTAGAAACGATGACAAAATGGATACATCTAACACACATATTATTTATCTACTTCTCCTGTTTGGTGCCCCCTTTGAGCTTCGTAGAAACGAAGACAAAATGGATACATCTAACAAACATAATATATTATTTATCTACTTCTCCTGTCTGGTGCCCCCTTTGAGTTTCGTAGAAACGAAGACAAAATGGATACATCTAACACACATAATATATTATTTATCTACTTCCCCTGTCTGGTGGCCCCTTTGAGCCTCGTAGAAACAAAGACAAAATGGATACATCTAACACACATAATATATTATTTATCTACTTCCCCTGTCTGGTGCCCCCTTTGAGCCTCGTAGAAACGATGACAAAATGGATACATCTAACACACATAATATATTATTTATCTACTTCTCCTGTCTGGTGCCCCTTTTGAGCATCGTAGAAACGAAGACAAAATGGATACATCTAACACACATAATATATTATTTATCTACTTCTCCTGTCTGGTGCCTCCTTTGAGCCTCGTAGAAACGAAGACAAAATGGATACATCTAACACACATAATATATTATTTATCTACTTCTCCTGTCTGGTGCCTCCTTTGAGCCTCGTAGAAACGAAGACAAAATGGATACATCTAACACACATAATATATTATTTATCTACTTCTCCTGTCTGGTGCCCCCTTTGAGCCTCGTAGAGAAGAAGACAAAATGGATAGATCTAACACACATAATATATTATGTATCTACTTCCCCTGTCTGGTGCCCCCTTTGAGCTTCGTAGAAACGAAGACAAAATGGATACATCTAACACACATAATATATTATTTATCTACTTCTCCTGTCTGGTGCCCCCTTTGAGCTTCGTAGAAACGAAGACAAAATGGATATATCTAACACACATAATATATTATTTATCTACTTCTTCTGTCTGGTGCCCTTTGAGCATCGTAGAAACGAAGACAAAATGGATATATCTAACACACATAATATATTATTTATCTACTTCTCCTGTCTGCTGCCCCCTTTGAGCCTCGTAGAAACGATGACAAAATGGATACATCTAACACACATAATATATTATTTATCTACTTGTCCTGTCTGGTGCCCCCTTTGAGCCTCGTGGAAACAAAGGCAAAACAGATACACCTAGCACAAATACATGATGTATTAATCATCTACTCCACCTAGTGAAATCCTTGTATAACCGCAACATAAAATAAATGAAATTAATGGATGGTGCGTGTCCCTTTTTGTGCCTCTTTTTGTCTTACATATGAATACTGGATAAATTTTAATTACCATTAATACTACCAAATATATTAAAATGTTTGCGGTTATATAAAATATAATCTATTACATTAAAATACGTATTTGTATCTTTATTTATCTGTATATACATTTAAACCCTATACACTACAATCAATACCGCTAACCTTAAGTTTAAAAAGCCATTCAAATGTAAAGAGCTATTAGTGTTGATCGATTTAAATATCCATGTTGCACATTAGTGCTTTCGTTACAGTATTGTATTATCGTTGTCTTGACAATCATTCCATAGCTGAATGGAGTGTTACTACACGTAATACAACAATTTTACCTCAGACTATAAACATAGTCACGTATACATGCAATATTTACATAAGAGATAATATGTAATAACGTCTTTCCTTTAATACTGGTATACTTGTGTTTGTGTATAAATATTATTTCGTTGTATTTTAAATATACACGTTAATATTTAGCGGATAAGTGTATTTATAACATGTGTAATCACTTATTTCCATCAATGCTGGTGTACTTGTGTATTATTATTATATAATAAATATACACGATCATATGTAATGGACAAGTGGATCTATATATATATATAATATGTAATCAGTCATTTCCTTCAATAGTGGTGTACTTGTATATGTCTCGTATTGATCAGAGATAAGATAATGTAAAATAAATAACACCACACAGTAACTGAGGCAAAATCGATAACGCTAACACACACTTATTTTTTTCAATACTGGTGCACTTGTATTTGTATAATATATATGTATAAATATATAATGTATTTTATATTGGGTATTATTATTCGTTATATAATAAATATACACTATAATATTTCATGTTAAAACAATCTACATTTAATAAAAAGAAAAACATAGAAATACCACATTATTAGAACACCATGCAAACTCTAATAAAAGAAAACAAAAAAATCGTAGAAAGAGGCAAAATCGATATCTTAACACACTACTACATAATAGCTCACTTTCTTGGCTTGGAACACGCACTTCTGTAAAAGTTCAAGGAGGCACACCAGGGGTTCAAGAATAAGTTTGTTTTTTTTCAATTTTCCAAGGTAACTTTAGAAACCTTAGAAAGAAAATGAAGACTTTGATGTTGTTTATTTTACAGAAACCCACTTGGACAATACATACTCGACTCAGATATATGTATCGGGGTTTTAACAAGAGTTAGAATATATCTAACTAGTTTAATGTTGGATCACAAATTTAACAGATTATATTCCCATGCCTTCGTCTAAATTATAGCTTCCTTCTCTTTCAAAATAAAATTATTGATCTATGTACATGTGGAAAAATAGACATTACTGCTCATTCCTTAATGTACTGTACACATTCTATTTAGGAAGGTAACCATACAAACATTAGGTAATATCGATGTAAAGTCTTTAATATAAGGCAACGGCTTAAAGAAATGAAAAACATAATTATAATAAAAAAAAAAAATGATTCATTTTCTCTCGGCAAAAGGAACCTGTCTTAGAGCAGTGTTTCACATGGACCTGACGTTATGTTGAGATATTAAAAACTGTGAATTGCTATCACCACACCTTGACCACTGAATGACAATATCACAACTGACCAATACAGGTAAACTGAACATACTAATGTAACTGAAGCTCACTGAGGGTGATTTAAATACCACGGGGGTGTGACGCAACACCATATTTGGTGCAAAAAATGGTATGCAAGTGACAGACATTAAACTACAATTATTTCTTTTTTTCGTTTGTTAGGGTTACACTAATGACCTGAAAAGATATGATCGTCTATATCTTTTTTACTACTCAATAGAATCGATTCAAATTATAGTCAGCTTGAGATATGAGTATATATTTTACAAAAAATATATAAAAATATTGTGTATTAGTGGAGATATTTTGACCTGAAGGACTACGAATCGCGCGATTGCATGACCTGAAAATGGAAATACAGACTTATAATCGGTTATATTTTTTTTTTACTGAACAGAATTGAATCAAAGTTTGGTCAATTTGAGATATGAATATATATTTTATAACTAATTAATTTTTTTTTGAAAAATAATATGTAAATGTGGAGATATCTTGACCTGAAAGACTCCGATTCGACTGACCTGAAAATAAAACTAGAGGCTCCCAGGAGCCTGTATAGCTCACCTGAGTATAAAAACAACATCAGTCAATAAATCTTGATAACTTCGGTAAAAAAAATTAACAAATGTAGCCTTCGTCATTGCAGACCCCTTCTACAAAAAAATGTGGGCAGGGGTTCTCCCTTTAATGTAAGTTATCAAAATTGCTGTAAAAAAACATATATGTCAATGATTCTCAAAATTTAGCTTTTCCTACTTCACATTTTGTAATAGAGTTGCTTCCCTTTGATTATTTGAGTAACCAAAAGCAGTGATTCAACAAAAAAATGCATTTCAAGAGGAATAACTCTCCACAGTAGTCGCATATTTTTAACTGTGGGAAATGTTTTGTAGATCTTGACATGCTGAACATTTTTGCAGTGTAAACTTTCCCTCTATCTCTAATAGTTTTTGAGATACAAGATGATAGTATTAAAATTGAGAACATTTTGATGAAAAAAGGGCAAGAAGATCTTGACATGCTGCAAATTTTTGCAATTTAAACTTAACCTGTATCTCTTATAGTTTTTGAAATATAAGATGAAAAGTATTATTTTTTTTTTATAAATTTGATGAAAAAAGGGCAAGAACTCCAAGATGGGTAATCAGATTTACTTCAAAATTGCAGATAAAGAAAAAATTGATCGAAGGGCCGAACCGTCAGACACATTTTTGGAAGAGAACCATCCAATGACTATTTCATCAAAATTTTGTTCTTATTGAGCAAATGGTTTCAGACAAAAAGATTTTTATGGGAATTTCCCATAGGGTCCTATGTTAAATTAAGTTCGACTGTGGCGGCCATCTTGGTCGGTGTTCTGAAATGCCGGACACAAATTTGGAAGAGGACCACCCAAGGATCATTTCAGCAAAGTTTGGTTGAGATTGGCACAGTAGTTTCAGAGGAGAAGATTTTTTAAAATTTCATCCCCCCTTTTTTCTAATTTGCATAATCGGTCAAAATAGGCAAAAGTTCAGAGTTCATAAAAAATCCCGTAATATATGTTAAAAAGCTCATCATTATGCTTATACAGTTCAAATTTGGGCACTTTCTGGCTTAAAGTAGAGCAGTTTTGGCCATTTGAAGAAATTTCTATTTTTAGTCATGGCGGCCATCTTGGATACAGGACGGCGCTGACGGACACAATTTTGAAAGGGGACCACCCAAGGATCATTTCAGCAAAGTTTGGTTGAGATTGGCACAGTAGTTTCAGAGGAGAACATTTTTTTTAATTTCATCCCCCCTTTTTTCTAATTTGCATAATCGGTCAAAATAGGCAAAAGTTCAAAGTTCATAAAAAATCCCGTAATATATGTTAAAAAGCTCATCATTATGTTTATACAGTTCAAATTTGAGCACTTTCTGGCTTAAAATAGAGCAGTTTTGGCCATTTGAAGAAATTTCTATTTTTAGTAATGGCGGCCATCTTGGATACAGGACGGCGCTGACGGACACAATTTTGAAAGGGGACCACCCAAGGATCATTTCAACAAAGTTTGGTTGAGATTGGCACAGTAGTTTCAGAGGGGAAGATTTTTTTTTAATTTCATCCCCCTTTTTTTCTAATTTGCATAATCGGTCAAAATAGGCAAAAGTTCAAAGTTCATAAAAAATCCCGTAATATATGTTAAAAAGCTCATCATTATGCTTATACAGTTCACATTTGGGCACTTTCTGGCTTAAAATAGAGCAGTTTTGGCCATTTGAAGAAATTTCTATTTTTAGTCATGGCGGCCATCTTGGATACAGGACGGCACTGATGGACACAATTTTGAAAGGGGACCACCAAAGGATCAATTCAGCAAAGTTCGGTTGAGATTGGCACAGTAGTTTCAGAGGAGAACATTTTTTTTAATTTCACCCCCTCTTTTTTCTAATTTGCATAGTCGGTCAAAATAGGCAAAAGTTCAAAGTTCATAAAAAATCCCGTAATATATGTTAAAAAGCTCATCATTATGCTTATACAGTTCAAATTTGGGCACTTTCTGGCTTAAAATAGAGCAGTTTTGGCCATTTGAAGAAATTTCTATTTTTAGTCAAGGCAGCCATCTTGGATACAGGACGGTGCTGACGGACACAATTATGAAAGGGAACCACCCAAGGATCATTTTAGTAAAGTTTGGTTGAGATTGGCATAGTAGTTTAAGAGGAGAAGATTTTTTTTTAATTTCATCCCCCCTTTTTTCTAATTTGCATAATCAGTCAAAATAGGCAAAAGTTCAAAGTTCATAAAAATCCCGTCAAATATGTTAAAAAGCTCATCATTATGCTTATACAGTTCAAATTTGGGCACTTTCTGGCTTAAAATAGAGCAGTTTTGGTCATTTGAAGAAATTTCTATTTTTAGTAATGGTGGCCATCTTGGATACAGGACGGCGCTGACGGACACAATTTTGAAAGGGGACCACCCAAGGATCATTTCAGCAAAGTTTGGTTGAGATTGGCAAAGTAGTTTCAGAGAGGAAGAATTGTTTTAATTTCATCCCCCCCTTTTTCTAATTTGCATAATCGGTCAAAATAGGCAAAAGTTCAAAGTTCATAAAAAATCCCGTAATATATGTTAAAAAGCTCATCATTATGCTTATACAGTTCAAATTTGGGCACTTTCTGGCTTAAAATAGAGCAGTTTTGGCCGTTTGAAGAAATTTCTATTTTTAGTTATGGCGGCCATCTTGGATACAGGACGGCGCTGATGGACACAATTTTGAAAGGGGACCACCCAAGGATCATTTCAGCAAAGTTTGGTTGAGATTGGCACAGTAGTTTCAGATTAGAAGATTTTTTTTTTATTTCATCCCCCCTTTTTTCTAATTTACATAATCAGTCAAAATAGGCAAAAGTTCAAAGTTCATAAAAATCCCGTCAAATATGTTAAAAAGCTCATCATTATGCTTATACAGTTCAAATTTGGGCACTTTCTGGCTTAAAATAGAGCAGTTTTGGTCATTTGAAGAAATTTCTATTTTTAGTAATGGTGGCCATCTTGGATACAGGACGGCGCTGACGGACACAATTTTGAAAGGGGACCACCCAAGGATCATTTCAGCAAAGTTTGGTTGAGATTGGCAAAGTAGTTTCAGAGAGGAAGATTTTTTTTAATTTCATCCCCCCTTTTTTCTAATTTGCATAATCGGTCAAAATAGGCAAAAGTTCAAAGTTCATAAAAAATCCCGTAATATATGTTAAAAAGCTCATCATTATGCTTATACAGTTCAAATTTGGGCACTTTCTGGCTTAAAATAGAGCAGTTTTGGCCATTTGAAGAAATTTCTATTTTTAGTCATGGCGGCCATCTTGGATACAGGACGGCGCTGATGGACACAACTTTGAAAGGGGACCACCCAAGGATCATTTCAGCAAAGTTTGGTTGAGATTGGCACTGTAGTTTCAGAGGAGAAGATTTATTTTTTATTTCATCCCCCCTTTTTTCTAATTTGCATAATCAGTCAAAATAGGCAAAAGTTCAAAGTTCATAAAAATCCCGTCAAATATGTTAAAAAGCTCATCATTATGCTTATACAGTTCAAATTTGGGCACTTTCTGGCTTAAAATAGAGCAGTTTTGGTCATTTGAAGAAATTTCTATTTTTAGTAATGGTGGCCATCTTGGATACAGGACGGCGCTGACGGACACAATTTTGAAAGGGGACCACCCAAGGATCATTTCAGCAAAGTTTGGTTGAGATTGGCAAAGTAGTTTCAGAGAGGAAGAATTTTTTTAATTTCATCCCCCCTTTTTTCTAATTTGCATAATCGGTCAAAATAGGCAAAAGTTCAAAGTTCATAAAAAATCCCGTAATATATGTTAAAAAGCTCATCATTATGCTTATACAGTTCAAATTTGGGCACTTTCTGGCTTAAAATAGAGCAGTTTTGGCCGTTTGAAGAAATTTCTATTTTTAGTTATGGCGGCCATCTTGGATACAGGACGGCGCTGATGGACACAATTTTGAAAGGGGACCACCCAAGGATCATTTCAGCAAAGTTTGGTTGAGATTGGCACAGTAGTTTCAGATTAGAAGATTTTTTTTTTATTTCATCCCCCCTTTTTTCTAATTTACATAATCAGTCAAAATAGGCAAAAGTTCAAAGTTCATAAAAATCCCGTAATATATGTTAAAAAGCTCATCATTATGCTTATACAGTTCAAATTTGGGCACTTTCTGGCTTAAAATAGAGCAGTTTTGACCATTTGAAGAAATTTCTATTTTTAGTAATGGTGGCCATCTTGGATACAGGACGGCGCTGACGGACACAATTTTGAAAGGGGACCACCTAAGGATCATTTCAGCAAAGTTTGGTTGAGATTTTGAAACTAGACACCCTAGTGATGATTCAGACCAAGTTTGGTTTCCATTGGTTTAGTACTTTCAGAGGAGAAGATTTTTGAAAAAGTTTACGACGGACGACGACGACGGACGCCAAGTGATGGCAATAGCTCACCTGACCCTTTGGGTCAGGTGAGCTAAAAATTAAACGAAAGGTCTAAAATTGACTTACTTTTTATTACCTTATGAATTTCACTGAATTTTGAGTTAGTTTACGATATGAATATATATATGTTTTTATTAACTATGAATATGCATTGCTAAATAAATCTAGACCTTAACAGCCCTGACTTGTCAGACCAGAAATTGACCTGAGTCATAAAACGAAAAAGAAAACAAAAGTATGTTTTATTTTTTTTTACAATTTTTCTTCTTATTTTTCTTTTTTGCTTAAAAATATTTTTTAAAAGAGCTTCAAATATGTTATTATGTACAGTTATGTCTAATAAAGATAATTTGTTTCTTTGTTGTTTATTTAGTAATTTGTTGTCAAAACCTAATTAACGAGGATAAAAGAAATTTCAGGACATTGTACTTAATTAAACAAACATGACACTAATATATAAAAAACACCAATACAATTAACTGACAAATAATTATAACAAATAAAATAAAACACATTGTTACAGAACTCATATTATACATGTATATGGTCTATTTATTGTTAATTAAAAATACAATAAGAACATATTTAAAAACACATTAAATATCATAAATAACATTTTAATGCTAATTTGTTTATTGATAACCATGATCAGTAATACAAGTTAAAAAAAAATGAACATTTGCAAATAAAAATTTAAACTGAGTTTCTATGCTCGTCACAATATCAACCTCCTGAAACACCTGAACAACCAATATGTGCCCATTTGTAACAACTTACCCTTCCTCGCTTAGCCTCACAACCCACCATATTCTCGAAAACATCTGGCGTCCCACAATGGCAACTAGACTCCATTTTCCTTGTGTAGACCTTCACAATATCTGTATCTGATGTTGTCGACTGTGGAAAAGGAGTGAAATGACCAGACTCAAGACAGGAAATTAAATGAGATCTCATGTAGTTTTCAATGAAGTTTGTTTTCCTCTTGCAATTGAACGAACCCTTTGAGCAGAACTCAACCAAGTTTGCAATTGCATACACACCACAATCAAAACCGTTTGTCTGTTGCTGAACCTCTGGTAACTTCATCACCATGCTAGGTTTTCCCTGACCATATATAGATGAAAACTGAATCTCTAAAGATGGTGTAAGTGTAAACTGTGTGCTGTAACTATCTAAAACATAAACTGTACTGTCGTTTTCACTCTGTAATGATGTAACCCAGTGTGATTATCCTGTGTGGTGTATCTGCACTGATGGTTTGTTTTCATGGGTGGAACTGACCGAATTGGTGACCGAGTTATCGGCAACGTTGTGTATCAGTAGTCGTTTGTTTGTGCTCAATAGATATTTTTGAAATTTTCCACTGATCAAATTTAATAGCCAAAACTTCAAGCATAATAACCTGCTTAATAAAAAACCAATTCCGGGAAACTTTAACCTTTAACCTGTTTGAGTAGTTGCTGGTGCTGGTGTTGATGTTGGTAGTTGAATATCCCAGATGTTTGTTGGTTCTGTGTTGTGGAGCTCCAGTACAGCTTTCTCGATGTCGGCGACTACTTGTGCTGTTCCCTTGAAACTGAGGTGAAGTCCGTCTCTACTGAGTAGGTGTCGTTGGATCTCCCCGTGTTGGACGAAGGACGAGTGGCTGACGTAGTGTAATTTTGGTATCTGAGTTTGAAGTGATGCCAGGCAGTTGTTGACCTGGTTGACTCTGTTGTTGAGGTCTTGCAGAAAGTCGTGTCTTGGCATGGCTCCTGGAAATTGGTTGTCGACCCGTGGTAGTAACCCTGATAATAAGATGGTGGCAGTTGGGTTGATGTCCCAGATGTCTGAAGTAAGTTGTTGCAGTTTCTGAAATGTAGTCTTCACTGTTGTTCCACGTGACAAGTCGTTGGCAACGACGTGTAGTACTATGGTTTGGTAGTTGCGAACAGTTGGTTGTATCTCCTTGAACATCATGTCGATGCGGTAACCTGAAAAAGAAAGAACGTCTGTATCTGGCAAAGACAAGTACTTACCGAAATACTTGGCCTGGGAATGGCCAGCAATCAAAACTGGAAAGGAAGACATACTAAAAATGCAAATATAAAAAATATGAAAATATACAATAAATTGAAAAAAGAGAAACCAACATCAAAAACGAATTTACAGTCTAAATAAAGGGGTATATACCGGTATACAAAAAAGTATGTAATTTGTAACTATATGTAATAGAACAAATTAAACACTATAAAAAGCACTGTTTTTTATTTTTTTTTATTTTTTTTTAACACTCAAGACTGTTTATCAAAGGGACATTAAAACAAAACATGTAGCATACAGCAAATAATAATAATAATAGTAAGCAAATTAAGAAAGAATGAAGGACGTCATTAATATGGGATTTAGCTGCGGTTTGTTAGAGAAACAGCTGTGCAGTACAAATATGCAGAGAAAATCATGCAACATTTTTTGACTATTTGAATATTTGAAAATAATATGCAATAAACATACATTATGTAAGTTAAGTATGAAATAAAATTTTAGGGGAATGTACCGACTCAGATTCTACATTAATGTAGGTCTGAGGTCAGGTACGTTTAGTCTTCATCATCGTGCTTTTTTTTAAACTAATATTTATTTTATTGAAAAATTACAAATATTACATAGTATTGTTTCTTTCAAATAAGAGTTCATCTGAAAAATAAATTGACATTAGTTTATGTAAAATATCACCTTGTAAATTATGTCTACACGACCAAATAGCATGTGTATAAACATAAACATACGGGTAATATTTAAATTCTACATTATATAATATGATATTTATGTATGCACTCTTAAGACTTTATAACACTTTTTGAATGATCTTAAGGGGGGTTTACACGGCCTTTCATGACAGGAATGACTGAATCATGCATGAATCTGTCATGCATGTTTTCTTTGTTTACACCGCATATCAAAGTCATGAGCAACTCTATCTTTTCCCGCCAAATCAGTATATATGTAAATAAATAAAAACAAAAGCACAAAATGGATGAAGATGAAATAATTGTTTCTTTATGCATAATTATAATTGCAAGTGCAGTTCAAAGAATGCAAAGGAGAAAGAAACCTAGAAAGAAATGGGTGCGTGCTTGGATACAAAGACGACGAAAGCATGGTGCTCATCATGCTTTGATGCAGGAATTGTCAGCGGAAGACCCTGAAGGTTTCAGAAATTTTCTGAGAATGGATACCAATGATTTCCAGGAACTGTTGAGAAAAGTTACACCATTAATTCAACGACAAGATACTAATATGAGGGAAGCAATTTCATCTTCAGAACGACTCTCAATTACCCTTAGATATTTGGCAACAGGTGACAGCTATCACTCGCTAGAATATTTGTACAGAATTCCATTGTCAACATTGTCAGGACTTATCCCAGAGACTTGTCAAGCAATTTATGATAGTCTAAAAGAAGATTACATGAAGGTAATAAAATACTCAATTTATTGAATATTCATGTATTATGCTAATTCATTTTCAATTTCAAGCTTGCATTGTTTAAATGTTACTTTCAAAGCGAAAAGTATGTGTTTCCATATTGAGATTGCTTATCCTCATCATTTGACTGGCTATTGTATCTGCTGGGTCCACTTTGGCAACGTTGACCTGAATGACCACAATTTGTGTAACCTCCTTGTTGAATCACTGTAGGTGGTGGTGGTGCGGAAAATTGTGCCTCAAAAAGGACTGATTGTATTCTTACACGGGCTAATCCTTTTGCTCGTGGGTCTTTCACTTTCCGCATTTCAATCGCTACAGGTTTTCCAAAAATGTCATCATCATCATCCTCTTTCACTGGTACAGTTACTGGTACCTCAGTTCTTCAAGTTTTAAACTGGGCCAACACTGATGATGCAGCCTCTTGCATTACATTTTCTGATGCTGTCAGCTGTCGTTTCCGTCCTGACATTATTCTACGTGGTGTTTGTGACAACTCATCTGACTTTTCTGAAAATTGGGATACATTTTCATATTCATCATCATCGGCATCGTCTCCGCTTTCTTCTTGTTCTGGAGATGAAATGTCCTGAAATCAGATATACAATTTATTTTAATTTGCAGGTCCCAAAAACGGAAGAAGAGTGGAAGCGCATTTCAACTGAATTTTCATCTAGGTGGAACTTCCCACATTGCGTCGGGGCAATGGATGGGAAGCATATTGCTATAAAATGTCCAGCAAATAGTGGTTCGAATTTTTACAACTACAAGAACTTTTTTAGCATTGTTTTATTTGCAATAGTTGATGCAGATTACAAATTTTTGTACGTTGATGTTGGTAGAAATGGCAGAATTAGTGATGGTGGAATATTTGCAAATTGGCTACTTTTTTTGGCGGGAGTTGGTTACTTTAATGCTGTGATTGGTAACCTTTTTTGTGGTATTTGGTTACCTTTGTGCGGTAATCGGATACCTATTCTGTGGTAATTGGTTACTATTTTGCGGTAGTTGGTTACGAAGTACCCAAAATACCGCAAACAGTTTCCATTTACCGCCGCGGTGATTGGTAACCTTGTTGCGGTAATCGGTTACTTTTATCATTGCTATGTTTTCTTTCTGGCATAGACTAGTGAAGATACCTGAGACATCTCCACTATATTGTGCATATAAAGAACGTGTAAATTTATGTAATATTAATGTAAACAGTTGGTATGAAACTTGTATTTTTGAGTGAAAAATAGGTACTAATATTAACTTATCACGTTATAAAAACCTAAGTCCGTCTGTCATTAAGCAATATTTGAAGAAATTTATACAGAATAATGTTTTACAGTATTGGTTTAAGAGACAACAGGAGGGGAAATCAAATGGAAAACTAACTACATACTTTAAAATTAAAGATAATTTTAGAATAGAAAATTATTTGTTTATGAAATTTTGAACACAGAAAAATAATTTGTAAACTGAGAATTAGTGCTCATAACCTTAGAACTGAAAGTGGGAGATAGGAGATAACAAAAGATGAGGACGGTAAGAAAATACCATTAGAAAGATCTAATAGAATATGCCAGTTATGTCGTGGTAACTGTGTTGAAGATGAAACTCATTTTTTAATTGATTGTCCCTTATATGATAATGAAAGAAGATCATCCTTTGAGGAAATAAATAGACTTTAATATTAATTTATGTAATCTTGATGTAAAAGGAGCATTGTTATGGTTAATGACAAATGAAGACCATCTCATTTTGAACAAATTAGGAGAATATCTGTTGAAGAATTTTAATAAAAGAACAAGAGAATTAACCTCTGTCAACATCAAAAAAAGAAAGAAAAAAAGTTATGATTCATTATATGGTTTTATATATGTATCTTTTATTATACAATTTAGTATATGATATTTAGCATATTGGATACTTTGCCTGGCTGCAACATCTACAAATAGTGTACATAATTTGATTATGTATATACCTACTATTCTTTGGACTTTCTTTCTCTTTAATTGTATAACTTTATGCCCCTATAGGCCCCAAATTGGTTTAATAAAATATCTTGTACAGCCGTTGGTGAACCAGTTATTAAGAAAGGAACATTGGGTCCTATTAAACGGCATAACCATGCCATGTTTGTTTGCCTGTGTCTAGCAAGGACTTAGATTTCCAAAGTTATACAAACTGGCAAGACTAGATTTATCTACATTACAGCACTTCCTAAGTAAACACAATTTTCATATGACATGAACGTGTTCTTCAGCAGTGCCCTTCATTGGAAACTGAACTGAAAAAACAACATTCAAACTATATTATTCTTTCTGATTGCTAGGGCTGAAAGTAAATAAAGGGAACATGCATAAAAGTATGCATGTGACAGACATATAATTACAAATATTTATTTTATCGTTTGTTAATATATGGCCGTTGGTGAACCAGTTGTTAAGAAGCGACCGTTGGAGTGTCATTAACCGGTCTAACCGCACCATATTATTGTGCCTGTGCCTGGATTTACATGTTCATTTTATCTTCAGATTTGAAGTGAAAGGGTGTTGTTCTTTTTGTTATAATGGAAACATAGTTGTCGACCAAGGGCCTGTTTAACGAAGATGTCTTAGGACTAAGACATATCTTAGGATGGTCATAGGACATGTCTTTGTCTTAAGTCTGTTTATCGAACACCTTTTATGTGAACCGCAAAAACTATCATTCGATTAATGTCATGGGGGTTTGTGATGCTAGTATGCGATTCCTGAACATTGTTGCCAAATGGCTAGGAGGAACACACGATGCCTTTATTTGGTCTAAGTCAACACTCTGCGAAAAGTTTGAAGACAGAACTATAAGTGACGGCTGGTTATTAGGGGATAGTGGATACCCATTGCGAGCTTGGCTTTTGACACCGGTGATGAATCCAACTTCCCACAAGAAGTAAGACACAACGAGGCACACACGAAAACGTCCTCGTGCGCTGCTTTTTGTTTCCGACAACTCGTCGAGGGTTTGCTTGCTGTTTGGTTTACGCGTAATGTATCATTAGATAGGTCACTGGCCTGCGAGGGTAGAATATTGTCCGGCCAACTGCTACAGCCTGCTTCTGAAAATAAAGATAAAAGAAAACATAAGGATTGGTGCAAAACGCGTCTTGCAATTAAAATATCAGGACATACGGCAAAAATTAGGGCATAACAGATGCTTTTGGTGACGTCAATCGTGGATTTTGTGGTCGCAAATTGAGTTAATCACTCAGTGCATGCACGTTATTTTATCCATATACTATGAGAAAGGGAAGTTATGGAGAAAATGCCAGGAAGACGTAGCTGCATCTACTAATGAACAAAACACTAACAAGCTAGAGGTCCCCATAAGGCACGTTTTAAAATTCAATTAAATGCGATAAAACAACTTTTAAAATGTAAGCGGTTGAAACCTTTTGTGTATTTTTGAAGATTTACATACTATGATCTTGGCGGCTTAACGGTGGTACTTTTCATGAACCCCCCAATTCTTGTGGTAAGTAAAGGTAGAGGAATTGAAGGAAGTCACATATCATTCAAAAACATTGCTACTTTAATATTTCATAAGAATATACAACTATGGCATATTGTGTTGTTCGATACCCTTTGTATTTTGAAACTCTCATAAATAAAATTGAATTAAATTTGTACATACCATTTTCTACACAAAAATCTGAAGTTTGGTCTGAATCTGCATGCGGTTCCTCTGTAGTCTCGTCTGCCAGTCCCACCTTCGATTCCTTCAGTTGGAATATTCCTCAATATATCCACTACTTTATCTTATAGCGCCGTCAGCTGTTGAGGTGGGCCTCCTCCTCCTGTTTTCCGTGCGTCCCGGCGGTTAAGAGACGCAGTTTCTCTATACTGCTCGAACAAGTCCATTTTTCACGAAGCTCCCCAGCGGTGCGTTTGTAACCCTTTGAGTTTGCTGAATTAACTTTGCTGCATATAGTTTCCCATATTTTACTTTTGGTGGCGTTTATAGTTGTGTTGGATAATTTGTTGAACAAAAGCGATCGGTTTCTTTCTACACCATCGATAAGTATCTCGAGTTCAGCTTCACTGAAGTTCAGGCTACGTTTTCGGCTCATTTTGGATGTATGCGTAACATTCTAAATACGACTGTATTTATATAAGGTGAAAGTCTATCATACAATAGAACACGACTTTACTCACTGTTTTCATCTGAATAGGGTGTACTACCCGTAAATAACTCGTTTGACAGCTAAATAATGTCAATATAGACTGACAATTTCGATATGCATATTGTACAGAAGACATTTTAACTCTAAAACTTGTGATTAACTACAAATTGTCTTTTTAATATAAATTTCTTTTTGATTTTAAATTTATTGAAAGCTCATAATTCATATAAAATTATCTTTTTATTTATTGGGCTAATTATCTCCATTCCATATGGATATTTTAATAAATGAATATCTTAGGATGGTCTTAAGACCATCTTTACTAAGATGGTCTTAAGACAGCTTCGTTGTGCTGTCTCAGACATGTCCTAAGATGGTCCTAATTCGGATAGCTTCATTAAACAGGACCCAGGAAGCCAATGACGCATTGGATGCTCCCATATCGTATTGTTCTATACCATTTACTGATTTTAAGCCTTTTATTATGAAATATATTTTAAAACCATGGCAAAACAGCTGGGTCCAGCAAATTCATAACAAATTACACAAAATACATTCCTTAGTTGGCAAGACTCCTTGTTCTTACGGTCATAATCGGAAGGAACAGGTAGTCTTGACCAGATGTCGTATCGGACATGGTAGATTAACACAGTTATCTACAGGCCTTCAAGTGGTTTTTGGTCCAAAAATAGAGTTTTTTATAGGGCCGAATGTCTTGAAAAATAGGGTATAATAGGTCAAATTTAATAATTTATAGGCCTGTGGCGGCCATGTTTGTTAACGGATCGGAACTAAATGACCAATCTTTATAGAGGACCTTCCAAGGTTGCTTCTTACTAAGTTTCGATTCATTTGGCCAATCGGTTTCAGAGGAGAAGAATTTTTAGAAACAACCAATCAGAAACAAGATTTGCCTATGGCGGCCTTGTTTGTTAACGGATCGGGACAAAATAAGCAATCTTTGTGTGATAATTATAAAGACGCTTACCAATAACATCATACAAATGTATACACACTTTAATCAAGTCTTGAAGATGACTGCACCACAGTATACCATGAGGAAAACCAAGACAGCTTTGATATATCTTCATCAACCAAGATTGGGGAACCTTGGTTAACTCTAAATGTCTGCCATAGATCTTCAAAACTGCCTTGGCACCAAGACTTGATTGTTGTCTACATGAAATGATAAAAAGAAGACAGTTTCTTAGAAATATTCAAGTGCTGGATTTTATCATATCTACAGGTACATGTATTTACTATACTCTTGAAGGTTTTCAAAGGAGGGGAACGCAAAAAAATATAACATTATAATTTTCGGCCAATTAATTCTAATTTATAAGGCTAATATAGGGAAAAGGACCATTTTATGCCAAAATATAGGGATTATAGGGCATTTTCAAAACGATAGGGATTTATAGGAAACATAGGAAATATAGGGCCGCTTGAAGGCCTGTATCTATTAAATAACGAGGAATGTATTCCGTGTAATTCCAATTATTCATTTAAACATGTTTTTATAGACTGTGTAGATGTTTCTGACGTTCGTCAGAACTTCTCCAATGTCAACTATTTATGTGATTTATTTACAAATGTCGTAGACGACACAATTTTTAAATTAAATTAATTTATATACAAAAATATAGTTATATAACATATGTTCTAAATACATGGTTTTATCATTTAAATGTTTCTTTTATTTGTACCTATAATCCGATTGTTTTATAGACAAGTACGATTTATGTTTTATATCTAAGAGTCTTGTAGGTGTCTTAAGTTAATATAAAGTTTTAAATGATAACATTGAGGGTTCTCTCTATGTAGATGACTTCCTGATATGTTATCGGGACAAGAATATGACCAACATTGAAAGACAATTACAACTATGTCTAAATAAGATAGACAAATGGGCAATGGAAAATGGATTTAAATTCTCCAGCTCAAAAACTGTAGGGATGCATTTTTGTAATAAAAGAGGACTCCATCCAGACCCGGAGTTAAAATTATATAATTCCCCTATAAAAATAGTTTCAGAAACTAAATTGTTAGGTCTTCTTTTTGATAGTAAACTTGCCTTTCTACCCCATATTAAAATGCTTAAAAATAAGAGCCTTAAAGCCCTCTTTTTAAAATGTGTGTCCAGTACCGACTGGGGTGCGGATAGCACGGTTTTATTAATGATGGGTTGCGATAAGGCCGTTTTTCGGCCCAACGTGGAATTATATAAAATATGTCCAAATATTAAGGCATATACCTCTACTTTATTATAATGTATTAAAATGTTCAAACCACGCATGCGCAGGCCATGTGGCCTGGTTTCATTTTGCTTGTGTGTACAATACTGTTTACAATGGGTGCATCAATACAATGTTTTGGCAATCTGCCAAACAATATAGATATGTTGTTATACTGTTACATATCGATAATATGGTGAATATTATATATAAAATATTGATTAGCGCGATAATTTGGACAACTAGCAGCCGATATCGCTATCGTCTGAATTCCAATCAACATCAGCTGCATTCAGGAAGTGTCGTGAATGATCCGTCGGTAATGATATTGTGTCTGCATCGTAGCGTTGGTGCCCAAGATACCAAAGAACTGCAGCTACATGAGCACAGCAACCAATGGTTCTGGCACCGACTTTACATTGACAATACCAGCCTGTAATGGATGGCTGTACGCAAACATCATATGATTGGGATAAACAGACAATATATATATATATATATATATACCGATGACGTCACGATTTTTGTCGTAACGTTGAATACTGCATGCTTTCTTGTTGTTGCTATTCTCGGGGAATATTAGGTTGTTGTATAGAAAACAGTGGAGTTGACGAAAAAACATTAAATCTGCTACAAGGGTAATTCATCACTTTTTCCGACATTTTGGCACATTTCCAAGAGTAGATGACTCTGTGTATAGCCATTATAAGTTTATCACAAGAGTAAGGTGGTGCAGTCATAATTTTATTCCGTAAAGTATGTACATACATACATAGGCATGCATAATGTACAAATGCTATATTAAAGCAATTACGCATTTTACCCACACAATATACCATTTTTTCTAATTTTCAATATGCCTTGTACGTGGAACCATATAGATTTTTTTGCATGAATACTACCTATGATATAATTGATTTATGATATAATTATTAAGCGTGTTCCGAATGCCAAGCAGAGTGAAAATTCAGTCAGAACAATGCCTTTGCTGGACATTTTCCCATAGGCGCAATGCTAATCACATAGAGTAGGGGGGGTCAAAAACCAAGTTTTTTCTCAATCACAAGCCAGAGTACCAAATTATTATTATATATTCTGAAGACTAAAATGAATAGGCTTTAGAAATATAATGATGCCGCACAGTTTACTGGAGAGAAAAAAATTCAGTCTCCTTTTGGGCCAACTTAGCATCTTATCGCAACCCATTAAAACTTGCAGTTTTTCTCTCATTTTTGAATATGCGATGCACGCGGAACCACATAGATATTTTGCATCTACCCTTCTCATTAAGTACATGACGTATTGTATTAATGTCAAGCGTGCAAGGCATAGTAAACAATTAAGCTAAAAGGGTTCAGTTGATTACATTGTAACATAGGCCTAATGGTAATGCTGACCAATAGTGGTGTAAAAAGCCAACATATTTCTGAGTAGTACATCAATATTATATAAAAGAAAATTCGTGTTTCAAAAACTTATAACATCGGCCTTTCGAAAAATAGTAATAAAGATATGGTTCTGTAAAATTTAATTTTACACCCTCTCATTGGGCCGATTTAGGACCTTATCGCAACCCATCCTTTATATAGATCGTTGATTCGATCAAGATTGGATTACGGATGCATCGTTTACGGTTCAGCCCATCCATCGTATATCAAGTTGCTTGATACAGTCCATCATCAGGAATTACCACTCTCACTTTGATCGTCCAGAACGTCTCCAGTTGAGAGTTTGTATGTTGAAGCAAACGAGCCTTCCCTTGAAAACAGACGTATCAAACTTGGTATGCAGTATGCAACCAAGTTGAATGCTTATCCTTCGAGTCCTGCATGTGACTGTGTTTTTAATTCTTTATATGAAAATGTTTACGATACACAACCCAATCCAACTCAACCTTTTGGACTTTTGAAAATTCTGATGTAAATTTGGATGTCATAGCAACTATTGTAATTCCTGAAATCCCTCCATGGTTAAACCCCAAACCTATCTTTAATTTTGAACTTGCACAATACAAAAAATCTGAAACAAACCCTTTACTGATCCAGCAACATTTTGCTGAAATTAGATTGGTAACATCTGAATACTCGGCAATTTATACTGACGGATCTAAGGATCTTCAGTGCAAAAGCTAATGCAATACTTCATGCTTTGAAGTTCGTTGCCTCTTCTGATGAGAGTAAATTCATGATCTGTTCAGATTCTCTTTTTTGCCTGTTGGCAATTGAGAGTTGTAAAACTCAAAACCTTTTTATTTAAAAAATTGTTGAAATATATAAAAGCCTTGTTGCTATTGGTAAACATGTAATTTTCACATGGATCCCTAGTCATATAGGTATCCATGGGAACACAGTTCTTGACAAGGAAGCCAAGAAAGCATTGGATGATCCTGTATCTAATTGTTCTATTCCTTATAATGATTTTAAACCTTTAATTATGAAGTATATTTTAAAACGCTGGCAAGGCAGTTGGGACCAGCAGATTTATACCAAATTGCACGAAATACATTCCCTAGTTGGCAAGACTCCCTGTTCTTACGGCCAAAATTGGAAGGAACAAGTAGTCTTGACCAGATGTCGTTTAGGTCATAGTAGACCTACACATAGTTATTTGTTAAATAATGAGGAACGACCGGAATGTATTCCGTGTAATTCCAACTACCGGTATTCATTGAAACATGTATTGCTGGACTGCGTAGATGTTTCTGACGTTCGTCAGAACTTCTACAATATCAACAATTTATGCGATTTATTTACAATCTTGAAATTTTTTAAAGAAATCGATTTATATATAATCTGTTTGTTTTATATACCAGTATATTTTATGTTTTATTTCTAAGGGTCTTGTATGTGTCCAAGTTGAAATAAAATTTGTTCACGCCACGATATAGCTGAAATACAGTTAATGCTGGCGTTAATCACCGATCAATCAACCAACCTATATAATGTCTGGCAGCTATTAAAAACCGGGGTAAAAGTTACGATCACCAACAAAGACATAACATACAGTACTGTAGATAAGAAACTATGAAAAAGTATTTTTGACAGTAACAAAACTGGTACAATTAAACATTTAGCAAAATATTTATGTAGTGTTCGGTTGCATTACATTTTCTCAATGGAACCATCTGTAGACTTCCGGGTGGCTCAATGAGTTAGTTCGTTGGATCTAACAACTCAGACAAGCATATCACCAATACGGCGTGGGTTCGCGCCCAGCTTTGTAAATTACAAAAAAGGGTGCACTCGACTCGCAGCCGCAAGTGATAAAGTTTACCAGTTGCTTGCCCATGGTCGGTGGTTCTCTCCGGGTATTCCGGCTTCCTCCACCACTAAAACTGTTCGCCATGATATAGCTGAAATATTGCTGAAAGTGGCGTTCAATACCAAAATTCAAATTCCAACTTTGTGGAATCTCCTCACCAATAAGTATACTGACAAGAGTAGATTTACCTACATTACAAGCACCTGCTAAGTAAGCACGATTTTCAATGGAGGTGAATGTGCCCTTTGACAGAGGCTCTGATTTATGTAGCAAAAAAATTGATACTGTATTGAATGCAAAAAAAGTATGCTTTGTTTATATTTATATGTATTGCCGTTTCAGTTATTAAGAAGGGAGCATTGGAGTCCCATTAACCGGAAAAACCACTCCATATTTTTGTGCCCAGCAAGGACCTGGATTTCCAAAATCAGTTATTTCATGTTCATTTTATAGTCAGATTTGAGGTGAAAGGGGGTTGTTCTTTTTATTATTGGTATCCATGGAAACAGTTTTCGATCAAGAAGTCAATGACGCATTGCATGCTCCCATATACAATTGTTCAATACCATTTACTGATTGTAAGTTTTTTATTATGAAATATTATGAAATATATTTTGAAACTGACAAAACAGCTGGGTCCAGCAAATTCATAACAAATTTCACGAATGCATTCCTTAGTTTGCAAGACTCCTTGTTCCTATGGTCAAAACCGGAAGGAGCAAGTAGTCTTGACAAGATGTCTTATCGGACATGACAGATTAACAGGTTAACCTCGAGTGCGGTAGATTTGGGTTCGAGCCCTGGTCCGGTCATACCAAAGACTATAAAATGGGTATTTGTTGCTTCTCCTCTAAGCACACGGCACTAAGGAGGAAGAGAAAATACTGGTTGCCTCTGAATCGGGTTAATATGTCTGAGTGGGGGAACATGTCTATCCGCGGACAGTTGTTTGAGTGAGCTAACACTATGAAAATCCAATTAGTGTATTGGTTTAATACAAAGCGAACCTCATCATCATCTAATTGAAAAGTAACTTATTCTCGCCATGATATAGCTGAAAAATTGCTGAGTTGGTGTTAAGCAACAATCACTTACTCATTAGTTTATATAAACACTATTTATTACATTTGTGTAAAGATTTTGTATTCCTGTCTGTTAGCATTCACAATTCCTTATATTTGTGTAATGGCATTTATCAAAAAAATATCAATGGAACATGAATTTATTTAAACACACACACATACACAGCAACAACACACAGTTAAATGGTAATGAAGCAGAATGTCCAAATATATTATAAAATATTTTTTTTTAAATAAAAACATGACTATCAAATTTAGTGTGCACGATATATTTCGGGAATAACCTTCTAACAGGTATGCTCAAGGTAAAATATTTGAAAACCAAATTATTTAAAAGTCCTAAAAATGATAACAAAAATCAGGATAAAGTCACCAAGCCCGAGTACCATAATAATAATAATAATTATATGATTTAAGAACTGTAAATATCAATAAAAAATATATCTAATAAACTATGTCAGTGCCGAAGTAAGAAAAAAAAGTACCAGATGTAGGACAACTTTATTTACTAAAGAAGATTTACAATGTGTATTTTTGCTTCTGACTGTTTGACATCTCTATAGCAACCCACCCATAGTTGTCACCTTCTGGACAACTTTATTTACTAAAGAAGATTTACAATGTGTATTTTTGCGTCTGACTGTTTGACATCTCTATAGCAACCCACCCATAGTTGTCACCTTCTGGACAACTTTATTTACTAAAGAAGATTTACAATGTGTATTTTTGCTTCTGACTGTTTGACATCTCTATAGCAACCCACCCATAGTTGTCACCTTCTGGACAACTTTATTTACTAAAGAAGATTTACAATGTGTATTTTTGCTTCTGACTGTTTGACATCTCTATAGCAACCCACCCATAGTTGTCACCTTATGTCAAGGTCTAGTAAGAATTATACCCATGTCCTTGACTTATCTCCCAGAAAGCCTCATTTAAAAAATGGAGCGTCATGGTCGTGATCGTATGGTAGTTGGATTTACAGCTACTTATGCAATCAGTGCCTATTGCCATTGATGTTGTGAGTTCGAATATCGATCAGAGCGAGGTGTACAACATTATGTGATAAAGTTTGTTAATGACTTGCGACAGGTAGGTGGTTTTCTCAAGGTCTTCCGGTTTCTTCCACCAATAAAACTGACCGCCACGATATAACTGAAATATTTTTGAAAGTGGCGTTAAACACCATGAACCAAACCAAAGCACACTATGATTATTACAATATTTATTTGTTTCGATAATAAAATATAAATGGATAATATAACTTATCATCAGCTGTAAATAAAAAATAGATTTTATCATAATTTTTCTTTTATTTGTAGATTTAACAATACTTGTATAAACAAATGGGATTTTATTTTTAAGTCTGGTAGAAGTTGAAATTAATTTGCAAAATTAGTTCACGCCACGATATAGCTGAAATACTGCTAATATTAGCGTTAACTTAAACACCCAATCAATCAACCAACCTATATAATGTCTGGCAGCCATTAAATACCGGGAAAAGTGATGTCAGCAACAAAGTCTATATATAAGAAACTATGAAAAAGATATTTTAACAGAAATAGTTCTGGTACGATTTAGCAAAATATGTATGCAGTGCTCGGTGGTATTACCTTTTCTCAATGGAACCATTGTTTTCTCTTTCAAATATATTTCATTCCTTCCAAAATATATTATCAGTCCATCTGTAGACTTCTAAATTTGTTGAATCTCCTGATCAATAAATATACTGGCAAGAGTAGATTTACCTACATTACAGGCACCTCCTAAGTAAGCACAATTTCCATAGGAGATGAACGTGTCCTTTGACAGAAGCTCTTTGATTTCTTCAGCCGTGTCCATCATTGGAAACATAAGTACTTGATAGTTTGGGTGCCATGTTGTCCTGGGAAGCACAACACGCCAGTCACCTCATCATACAGATCTTTACTACTATCAAGCACGATAAGAAAGAAAACTGTATGTCATGAATGTCTGATGTGGTGTGTAGTACATATACTGCCCAACAAAATTCCAAAAATATAAATCTTCCTATTTTCATTTTGTAATCTCCACGTTTTAAAACATTTTCCATCCGTTTCCTTATTTCATTCTTTGTAATTTTTTTATTAAAAAAGATTTATCTATATAATTCATTCTGCAGTATAATATACAACATCGATAAATAAAAGCAAAGAATGAAACAGTTCTTTCTTTTCTGTTGTGTTCCAGTCCGATTATTCAAGGTCTGCAAAGACAGATTTTTCCTTCTGAAAATAAAGACACCTGATTAGTACATGAACAAATGTAATGTATAGAGAGAAGAAATAAAAACAAAATAAAGAAGGCAATGCCATTCGGCATGCTAATTGTCACTTACCTTCAAAAATATGTAGGCAGAACCCCCAGCTAAAATATGTATTTGAATACAAAATGATCAATAATGATATTTCTGTGTTGACGCCAGTTTATATTTAACAACCGTACATTATTCTTGTTCAATATTATTTTTCTCTTATTACAAACGCTCAACTGACTAAGTATACAAGAGAAGATCAGCGTCAAGATGACTCATTGAAAATTGAAGATCTTTCTAAATACTAAATTAAGATTTCTTTTGTGGTTCTTTTACTTGAACATATAACCCCGATTGTTTTATGCTGAAATGTTGTATTTCTAAGGGTCTAGTGGTAGAGGAGATTAATTTATAAAATTTGTTCACACCACGATAATAAAGTTTTAATTTTGCTACAGTGAATTTGGTGTTGAACACCAATAAATCAATCTTGTGTTGCTAAAGAGATTATCGGGTCATTTTTCGTTTAAAATTTTTGTTTTTAAACAATTACAACAGAGTCGAAAAACAAACGAATCGTTGCAACAAAGCAAACACAGGTATCACACATACTCTTCACATTGTATTCCTATTGTCAAACAAGTGCGAAAATGCAAGCATGTCGTGGTTTTAGCCTATTAAATATGTTTTCAATGGTTCCCGTTTGGCATTTATCTTCAATGTTAAACACCTCTGTGGTGTAATGGCACATACACATATAAAACAAAAACATTGTAAATATCTTTATTGTTGATAGAGTTTTACTTTTCGTAAAATATAATGTAGTTTTGTTGTTTTTATTGTCATTTTTTATCTAGTTTAAATAATTAAAGATCAGTTGATATCTACTGTAAAAATGATACCATTCTGCATACAAATTAAAATTGGTTTGCTAAATGTAAATATTACTTACTTGACCCAGATAATCCTGGGAACTCCTGCTGTAGTATCATCAGCATATTCTCTAAAGCCTTTCTCCTCACATCTTTATTGTGATAATTTTGTGAATAAAAGTTCCACAAATCTTCTTCTTGGTATAATTCAACCAATCTTTCTGTTTGCTCTGATGTTAGTTTTAATTCTTCTTTTCTTTTAGCAGCCATCTTTAACTTATGCAATTTCTTATCATCCTTTGGAAACCCCGGGTAAATTACACGTGCACATCAGTATATTTATAGTATAACCTTATTGACCTTTGTTATGATTGGTTTATTTGCTCGGTCTTGACAGAGAGAATATGGAAAGTGCTCTGTCTTCATATCTATCATATGTTTTCCCAATTCACACGGTGTGTTTTAATCAGCCATGGAAAAATAGATCGTGTAAATAGGCCTTAAGTATTAATCTCTCAGTAGGGAATATGCATTATCTCTAGAAGTGATCGGTCGGTTTTTATTTATATCAAGTAGTGGATAAGCGACAAACTACTTATAGAACGAACGCCAGATTTTCATTTTGTCTGTTAACGACCCCCGTCATTAATGATTTTACATCTAATTGATAAGCTATTAAATCACATGTTTGATATTTATCTTCTCAGTGGGAATTTTATTGCAGAGGATTTCAACTGATGACTGATAAGAAAAGTCCACATGTTTAAATTGTGTGCAGTATCTCTCCAATTTTGTATGGTATTGTCCTTCTGATGTCACATATTCAATGGCAGTATAATGTTTTATTAGTGAACGAACAAACATCTCCTTCGGTAAACAATATATTACTTTGACAACTTCATCTTTCTGAAATAAAAAAACCCACCAATTTGTATTTAGGGTAGATAATAATTGTCATAGATATAGTTACCTGTACATTTTTTGACTAGCTTCTTGTATACCATACTGTACTGTATAATAATGGGAAAATTTAATCCAGCATTTCAATTAAATAGTTCAGCAATAAAAATGAAAATATATAATTTTTTGTATATTTAGTATACTTGAATTCTCACATGTACACTGGGAAAGGATGTGAAAGTATATATAAACGTAAGATAAGAAAAAAACTGCAATTGAATCGTGGAGGAGAATGTACATTTTATAATCGTATTCCATATTCCTGCAATCATTAAACTTTATATATATCTTGTAGATATGATAGTAGTGACACAAGCTACATATACCAAAATAGGCTGAAATACATTGACACTGCTTATGTACACATGCACACTTGATAATGTTTGAATTTAATTAAAGTAGTATTTATTACCTACTATTTGGACAAAATAAGGTTTGGATGTACTTTTTTATATATAACCGACTAGATTTATTTCTCTACTGACATTGGTGTTGACATAATAGGTTTCTTTTTCCTCCGGGTTCCTGGTTTTGATGGAGTTGTGTCCTGTCTCTTCCTTTTTGATGTTAATGATGCTTCATTCATTCGCACTCTCAGCTCTGATACATCTATAGAGGTCTTCCAATTTTTCCACTCTTACATCACCTTCAAAATCAAACTGTATGTTCCCAAGTCCATCTTTTCTTAGACACCCCCCCCCCCCCCCCCCCCCTTTCAAAAACTCTGGCAACATGTTTCCATAATGTAAGCAAGTAAGCTATTTGGCAGTTGATGAGATTTGCAACATTTTTCAATGCTGTTACAGGTGACATCCATGATATTGGGTGTCGGTGTGGTTTTCCTGGAGGTTTTATCGAGATTTGTCTCACACATTCTAAATTTAAAACATCAGGTTGAAGATTGCATGGACAGTAAAGTTTTTTGACAATGTTGAGATAAATCTCTTCGTTTAAGTTTCCACCGATTGGTTTCCCAGATTCTTTGGTAAATTTTATCAAATTTGTAAGTGTTCCTGGTGTGTCAATCACTGTTGATATCCACTTTTCATGTGATATTCCTTGATATTTTGGAAGGAAATCATTTTCCCCAAGACACAATAAAATAGATATATTGCAAGCACTCTCCAGTCCAAATCGTTCTTCTAGTAATTCAATAATTCCTGTTATGTTGTAAAGTTCTGGCTTCTGTTTTTGTAAGAGAACATAGACTTTATTTTAGAATTTTCCATTTTCTTTTCTTGCCCAATAGAATGAAATTGAAAAAAAGATGTATAGCTATACTATCTATATCTGCCGATGTAGCTACCGCGACGATAGCTTCGTTGTCCTCAAGGTCATCCTGCATGGTAGGCAGTCAATCGACTTGATAATGTTGTATCACAAAGACATGAACGCATAGGTACTAACAGGATTTATATAAACACTTGGATGAAAAGGGGGTTGCTGTTGGTGTCCACTGTCATGACAGAAACTTGTCAATCAATAAATATGTACGTGAAGAAACTGATGCTATAAATCAGAACGATACTTGGCACTGTGTTAAATCGGTGAAAACGGCTCTTAAAGCAGTTGCCTCAGGGACAGCTTCTTCTGAGAGAAAGACATGGTCGTTCCAACTTAGTGACAAAGTTGAGCCAGTTTCAACGCATATTCACTGGGCCATAAGAAATTGTAATGGTGATGCGGAAAAGTAAAAATCGTCACTTTTGAATATAGTTGATCATTATAAAAACATTCACACATCATGTGATCCTTCATCTAGATACAAAAAAGATAAAAACTATGAACCATCAAGGATTGTTTTGACCGATCCCGTGGCAGAAAAAACTTCCTGTGAAGGTTATATTGAATTCAAACATATTCAGATATCCACAGGATTATATTTTTGGAAGAGACACATTTTATGTTGAAAGTTTCAATAATGTAATGAACATCTATCAGGACAAACGCATTGTATTTGGAGACATGCAGTATAACGCACGTTCCAATTTGGCAGTTTTGCAATGGAATGAGAATGTAGATCGTGACTTCACTTCAATATATAATCAAAGAAACCCAAGAGCTCCTAGAAGTCAACGAGGGAAGACAAATTACAAACAGAATACATATAAATTTAGAGAAAACATTTGGAATAATTATGTGAAGTCCATTTTTTCAAAACAGAAAGAGGAGAAATTAAATCTACACATTCTTAATGTTATTTATTTTTCAATGATTTATTTATCACGTGTTGAGATATTTCATAATTAGTGTCAGTGTGGATTACAATTTTTAACTGAGGTAAATAACTTCTCTTATCTCTAACTGCATTATAAGCCATGTGTTTTTATTGTTTACACAACTTGTGTACATGCTATATTTAAATAGATCATGATAACATGATATCAAGCTCCGCCTCATTTCCATATAGGCTTAATCACTTACCACCTGGTAAATTTAGTAGGTCAGATCCGGCCTTTAAGGAATTCGTGGTTCTTGAAAGAACATAGGGGGACCAAGATTTTGGCATCCAACAGATGAAATACCGGTAGTTTATTTAAGGATTGGAGGCATGTATCAAAAATCTGAGACACGTTTTGTAGCTTGTGCATGGTTAATTAAAGGGCTGAAAACAAAATGTCAGTGGGAGTTAACATGAATGTCTTATTTTTATCTGATACAGTGCATGTTTTGTATTTTATTAGCTATAACTTTTTTTTATTATTGACTGCATATTATATAAATTAATTGAAATAGATAGTCACTTTTGAGCTACAACATGAATCTTGAATTTTAAAAATCCATCAAGTATTTGCTGAAATATGAACCTTCAACGACTTTTGATTGGAGTGAAAACAATCAGACTGTAGTGCTACCTTAAGTATAAAATTCTGGTCATACTTGTGTGGCAATTTTGTTTATCAAGTTTTAATTTAAACAAGGCCATTTTGAACGGAACTCTTGATTGGGAAGATGAACATGTATCACGTGCATGCCTTATCATGTTAGTATCTACATATTTATAAATATTTTCATTACATGCAGTGTTAGTGTTATTAACAATATAAGAATGTTTTAAAGGTAATTGAGTGTTCGTTGAATCGCGAAAAATGGCACTTCTAATTTGCCGAGACTTCCGTGTTGTGGTAGCTGAACTTGTGGTACATGTGGTGGTTCTAAACTTAGATGTGAAATATTAATACAAGTTTGTGTGTGACATAATTGAGACACATAATAATATTCTGAATTCAGTTGAATACAATGTGTGTGAATCATATATTTTAGTCTATGTACATGCAATGGTACAAAACGTGAGTGTCCTGGAAATTGAACATCGATAATAGTGTATCCAGATCTTGTTTCGACTTCCTAAAAATAAAATACATGAATTATTTAAACTTTATTCTGTTTTCTTCATGCTTCTATCTAAATTATCCCGAGCAAAAGCATTGGGCAAACTGAAATCAGCTGCCTCTGCATTTTTAGCTATATTCAAGATAAAATTTCAAAAATGTGAAAGAAAGTCCCTAAATGGGATCATAAATATTCTATAGCAATGGCTGAAAAAGATGAATCCACGTCAGCCGCAGTAACCATAGATACAAACCCAAGATTATAATCGAAAAAGCAAAAACCCTCCTAAATGACAATGAGAAAAACATTAGATAAATCAGGCAATCCGTTTTTTGAGATGTGGCAAACAGGTCTTTGGATGCCGAGATCCATCCCCTTTAAATTTTTCAAATTGAAAGCAGGAAGCCATTTTGAAGAGACCTCTTGATTGGGAAGATGAACATGTGCATGCCTTATCTTGTTAGTATCTACAGGATAAATATTCACTTCTAATTTGCGGAGACTTCCGTTGAGTTGGAACTCTGTTACCCTGGCTGAATATTGGCGGACTTGCAACACTTTCTTGAGAAATTTAATTTCGATCTTAAATTAAAGTCACCTTTAGGAAACAAATGTTCTTGTAGATAAAAAGGGGATTTTGTCACTAACGAATGTAGCCGAAAAAGGTTTTGAATGTTCGAAATCATCCTGTCTGAGTGAAGCATTTACCAAGTTCTCCTGTTTATTTTCATCCTCATTAAACGTGTTGTTACTGATGGCGAATGGATTTAATCAGCCAATTGCTTTTGAGAATTGTCGAAAGAGTTAGTCATTTCCTCTATCTGATCATTTGCACTTTCTTTTAAATTTTCAGGAGATGAAGGTTGTTTAAAAGTTTTTAAGTGCACTGATTTCCGTAATGCTTCTAACGGTGATCTATTGGTAAACGACTGTCGGGGTGAATAATGCACTCCCAACTCACTCGATATCTCTCTTGACCGGAGATTATACTGCGTCATGTACTAAGATCGGGAGATCCTCCACCAGATGTGGCAAAAGTGGCGTGGTCTTGCCTAGGGAACTAGCTCAGGAATGGCAGTCTGCCCCTGAATAAAATGAATTTTTTTTTCAAAATAAATACCAGAGAGATATTGTGCACAAAAGATCCCTTATTTTCGACTCTTTACAATAAATTAAAGTTCTACAGACAATAACAGTATATAAAGTCATGCTATAAATTACAATTCTGCAAATAATATAAATTAATTCAATACATTCTTGTTATTTTGTTTATGTACTCGTATAACACATTACGGGAATGTAATTGTTGCTGGAGATCTCAATGCAATAAGAATTTAGAGTTTACTAACACTGAAATCAAAAGACCTTCAGAATTATGTAAACAGACACATTATCTGGAATTAAAGGAGGCGATGAGGACTTGCTGTTTAACTCCCGAAAAGGAAACAAGAAAGGATCAAAATTAGCAAAAGACATGGTCAGGCCCATACGTAGTGACAACTGTAACGTCAAAAGGAGTCGCCACTATGGAAAAAAAAGATGGTAAACCTCTGAGAACAAAACATAACATAAAGAATTTAAAGAAATATAAGACAAGAGAACGTGATGGTGATCTGAATAATCATTGCGTTTAAATTACTAAGACAAGTGATAACGAATCAAGGGTTTTCGTGCCTGTTGATTATAAATGGCAACAGATATTAACGGAAGAAATATTAGGTTTAGAGATAGCAAAAAGTCACAGAAAAAGAAAGATCGTCAAAGAATTAAACAAACCAAGCAACCTCATAGTTATTCAATGGTTTAATCATGTTTGCATTTGATGGTCACTCATTTTGATTTTGATAAATACAATTTGTTCAGTGTTGGCCGGTTCATGTGCTTATTAACGAGCTACATCTTGCACAACGAAAAAAGCGTCATTATTTATTGTTCTATAGCGTCTGGATATCAAACAAGAAACATCAGATGTGGTCATTTATGAAGCCACAGTATGATGCAGTTAAAGTTTTGGAAACCATCGGCAACGTATTTACTGACACACAGGCACATAATTTAATTCCAAATGTATTCTTCTCACCTGCACGGTCCATTGTTAATAACTGCAACCAGTTTAACGGGGAATTCAGTTGCTGGTATTGTTTGCAACCAGGAGAGACTTATACACATGATTTTCCCTTTCGACAATGACAATCCCAAAGGAAATCGTAGGACGGACGAAAGTGTGCGACGTGATGTTCAAACTGCAGTTGATCAAATCACGAACGGCAAAGTGTCAAAATCAACTGTTAATGGACACAAAGGGCATTTTTGGTTTATGTATCTCCGTACTTTTGACAATTACTTACAAAATATAAAACCCACTATCTTTGTTACAAGAATTCCCCGCACTTTAGATGATATGGCACACTGGAAATCCTCGGAATATAGAAATTTTCTTTTATACTGGGGAATACCAATTCTTCGAAACATTTTGAACAATGAATTCTTTGTGCATGTTTGTCTTTTGGTAAGGTCGATATTTCTGTTATCAAAGGAAGGGGTCACATAGGCTGAGATACAAACAGCAGAATCTGCATTGTTTTTGTTTGTTGAATTATATGCAGATTTATATAGCCTGAAATACATGACACTTAATGTCCATCAAATTGTTCATTTAGCAGACAACGTTAGGTACACAGGACCTTTGTATGTTAATAACTGTTTTATTTTTGAAGATCTAAATGGCTTTATTATCAAACACATTCATGGCACACAAGGTGTAGATACCCAAATCACAAATATAATTTCTATGTTAAAAGTTCCCCCATTGATGTTCAATATGTTTTTGAAAAATTATGATGATCTTGTAACTACGGGGAAAATGATAGTACGCTCCCGAAGAGACATCAAACATCAAGAATATTTTCCTTCAGTACGTTACCGAGATATATTAAATGACAATAATACTTTCAGCTAATTAGGTCAAGCTGATGAAACTAGCCGCACCCATGTGTAAATCCTTTGTTTTTGGATTTTTGTCTAGTATCGAGAGAAAAAATTCAATGGTACGATCGTTGGTATGTACACCAAATTTACAATGTATTTAAGAAATGTACGATCCCATAACTTATCAAATGGAATGGGTACGATACGCGACTGGTTTGGATTGAAGACGAATCAATTTAGCTGGTTTACCCAATTCGTTTTTTCGCAAATATATTGATTAGGTGTAGATAAGAAAATTTTATGTTTTGTGAAACCTTGTGTTTTAGTTTTGCGCTCTTCTTCAAAGAATGATTATTTTTTATAACAAATAACTACATATATTAATGATAAATATATTTAATATGTACATATAAAATATAAGACAATAACATGAATAATGAACTATATAAAACGTGTCAATATCTTGGCTGTGTTCTGTTTAGGCGTGGTCTCTTTCTCTGGTTTGGTTTACGTGCAATTTTTTGTGGTAGCGGCATATCAAATTTTCCATCTGTTGAGTCCACAACTGCTTTGCCACTACTTTTATCGTAATTTAACAAATTTTTGTACATGTTATACTTTTGGTCTTCTGTTTTCGAATACCAACACTGCTGTGAAACGGCATTATGTCGATAACGACCGAAAAGTTCATAATTACCAGTGCCGTAAATTGCTCTTTTTAGGTCGGCAAAATGAAGCTTAACCACGTCATGGAGCGACGAAACAAGTTGTGGCAATGGTTCTGGCTTCCAGTCAATAACTTTTTTGAACACGTGATTTATCGATTCACAATTATTGTTCCTCCACAAACGATCGTTTTTTAGTTGAATTCTTGGTATGGTTACATGATCTCGGAGTCTATCTTTGAGACGTTGGTTAAAATAAGGGGGAACAGTAAAGATGAGCATTTATGTGATATTGAGAAGTGACAGATCATCGACATATTTTCCAGAAAACAAACCCTTCCGCTTAAAATCGCACCTGAACGCACCCATCCTTCTAGAAGGAATGTGGAAAGTAGCGTTAATAGAAGCTGACATTACCATTTCTCTGTCGAAAGATGACGCCATTTATTGACATTCGAGTATCTGTCAAGAGTCAATAGTGGAAGGCGAGAAGAAGCCTCTTCTTCGGAGACTGATATTAAACGGACCGGGTGATTGGACTACTCTTGTAGATTTACCTCATTACATACCAGTGAATACAAAAGAATTATACGATATCGACATCTATATAACAGATAGAGATGGTAAACAAGCATCATTCTTAAACCAACCGTCAACATTGACACTTCACTTCAATTCGTTTCCGTTTTTCTAATGTGAACAAGATGTATGTTCCGAATGCTCATAAGTGGGTGAAATGTTACGAAAATATGGCCAAAGGATACCATAACCCGTAAGTAGGCCAGACGGGTGGGAAAATAACAGATTGGAGGTTCTCTCGCAGGTACTCGTGGA
The DNA here is from genome assembly GCA_963383655.1 of Bathymodiolus septemdierum. Lineage (NCBI taxonomy): Eukaryota > Metazoa > Mollusca > Bivalvia > Mytilida > Modiolidae > Bathymodiolus > Bathymodiolus septemdierum. The sequence goes on along the minus strand of OY726527.1, from coordinate 33,561,957 downwards.
TCATTTATGGTGCCAGTCGATCAATCGACTACAGACTACATCTTTTAATACACACCAATCAACCCCTATAAAGGTTGAATTAGTTTCACCTTCCCAACAAGTAGTAGAACAAACCAAATCGGAACTTCAAAGGAAAGGAAAGGGTATTAAATATCTTAACGAAACGAAATATATATGTTTGATCGTTCTCGCACCCGATTTCATGGCTAAAAAGCGGCGCAAGATTTTTTTTGCGCAGTTTCGAAAGTTTTTGATTAAAGTGAAAACCGTAGCCCTATGGTCCGCAAAAATAAAATAAAAAGGACCATAAAGGGCTACGGTTCCGCAGCTACGTATAGCTTGGCTCTATTGAACGATCAGTCTGATAATAAGTAAATATATTTTAGTTTTAAATCAAATTTTAGATATATTTTGATATAAAGGTAAGATGAATAATATTGATGAAGAAGTGGTATAAAGTAGATGAAAGATGATAAAGCATCCACCATTTCCTGGGATATAACGTGTTTGATTTAGTAAGTTCAGCAAAAAGTTATTAGAAACTCTTCAAACACAGAAAAGAATAATTAAATGGAGATTATCTATCTACATAAAGCATTATGTTCTTTGAATATCAGATTTTTTTCTTTCATCTATCAGTCATGACATGACAAAGAATTTGTGTTGTGTCATTTCCCTTTATTTTTTCAGTCATCATCATTGCTCTGGTAGATTTATTGCAAAAAGGAAATGTGCATGTGTCAAGATGAGACAAATTGACATTGAACTGTCATCAGAGATTCAGTTCCAAGTACCACCAGCTTTTAAAAGTGATTAAATATAAATTGATGTGTTTAAGACCTAAATCATATTTACCAGTCATCACAATTTATACTTAGTATCTGCGAAAAATTCAGATATACATTATATACTTTATCTGTATTAAAAAGAAAATGCTACTGTTTACAGGTAATGTGCAGTATCGTGTTTTGCTGGCTGTACATATTTTGCATAGACTATTCCCTAACATATTTGACGTTGCTTTTGTAAATAACTTATATCAGTTACTTCATGCAGCAGCAGATCACAGACACAATCAAAATCAGCAAGTTCGTAATCCACCAGACATTATCATGAACATCCACAGACCAGCTATTAGAAGATCTAATCGAATCGGGCGTCCGGTAAAAAGGCTTAATTTGTAATTTGTTCAAAAATTTCAAATAATTTTACCATAGCTGTTTTCATTACTGATAGGTCAAATAGTATTTAGTATTACCAAGTTAACAAAACAATACTATATTACCTGTTGGCCATGATGTCTGTTACCATCAATTTGATTCTTTGTCCATTGCTGTAGTCATCCTGTAGGGATTTTGCTAATTCATACAACCACACTAGCTTTTCAGAGTCTTATCAGATATAACATGCGTTAAAGGTGATATAAACATGGTAGACGTGTTTTCAGTGGTCTCAGAATAGCCAGTAATAGCTATTCCTGTCAGTATATAAAACAGACATAAGACTTTCATTCATGTATTATTCTAGGATACACTTCTTGGATAAAGTGGAAATGATTCATAAATAACAATTTTTTATACGCCCGTCTTTAAGGCGGGACGTATTATGGTATACCAATGTCCGACTGTCTGTCCGTTTCACATGTCGCGCTCTAACTTAAGAACCCCTTGGCCAATTCACTTCAAATTTCAGAGTTATTGGAATTGATGGTCTTATGGTCTGTATACTTTTTGGTGAAATTTCAATTTTTCATTCCAGAGTTATGGGACTAGTCGTCAAATTGAAGGCAATTTTTCGTATGTCGCGCTGTAAATTGAGAACCCCCTTCGCCAATTCACTTCAAACTTCGCACAGTTATTGGAATTGATAGTCTTACGGTCTGTATACTTGTTGGTGAAATTTCGATTTTTCATTCCAGAGTTATGAGACTTTATTCATCAAATTGTAGGCGATTTTTTCGTATGTCGCGCTGTAAATTGAGAATCCCTTGGTCAATTTACTTCAAACTTCGTACAGTTATTGGAATTGATAGTCTTACGGACTGTATACTTTTTGGTGAAATTTAGATTTTTCATTCAAGAGTTATGGGAAAGAAAGTCTTTACAAATATTGTATGAATGTTGACGAAGGGCGTATCATGCGCTCTTGGCGCAACTGTTTACTCTCCATTGGACTGATCTTAGGTCCTCTACAGGGATATAGAACCACGTTTACCACAATGGTCTTCTTTCCGTATTTACAACCCTTTCATTGAGAGGGTTTCGCGATCCGGAGATGCGCGGAGCAGCGCTGTGAGTTTGAGCCCTGTGACACATCACCGATATCCAGCAATGCATTTGATGACTTTTAAATCTTAAAAAGTGCACAAATACTCGGGTAAGTTACCAGTAAAATTATTTGGTTGTAAGTTGGACAGTTCTTCACCATCATAGTCATTACAAGTTATAGATGTTGTCAACTTCTGGTTTAGTTTAATCCATCTCCAGAATGGGATGTTATCACAACTACCGCAATGCATATCAAACTCTCTAGAAATAAAACTATCTATGTTAATGACTAATTGATATTAAATATATTCGAAATATGAGTGATTCCTGTGTAGCAAGTATGTAGTAAAGATCACATCATCACTTCGAAAGGTTTACAGTCGCCACCATGATTTGGTTGACCGTTATGGAATAATGTCGTAACATGGGCATCTTGATATTCGGAGGATAAATCCGTATGGAATCTTCCTATGGATGAGTCGCCATTGGAAGCAAGGAGATCACATAGAGGTTCTCATAAGCGAGGTCGATAGAAAGGGTCCCAAACGGAAGCAAGGCGTCTACACGATCTGGCTCCGATCATTCAATGGAATTGTCGAGGTCTTAAAATTAATTTGATTGAAATCGCCTTACTGGTCCAAGCTCTTCTCCCAGTTGGTTTTTTTTATCTTCAACACACTCATTTGAAAAAGTTATACAATACCTCTATAAAGCTATTCTGTGTACAGCACTCATGTAGATGAGGATTAACGAGCTGCAGGCAGCTCAACAATCCTCGTTTTAATGTTAACCAAATTCAGTCGAGCATAAAATATAGGTCACAGTCACCTTATTTTATTTGTACAAGTGTTAATTTACATGTATTTGTTTAGGTCATATTATATGTACATTTAAACAAAACACTAAAATAAACTATTGTTTTAGTGTTATTATTCCTTGATTGATTCCTCCAATTGTTAAAAGTGGCGTTAAAAACCCTAATCCAATTGTTGAGAATCTTGATCACAATTAAGCAATTCTTTGTCGCCTGATGTTAATGTACTCTGGTATGTTTACACAGGACACTGATCGACAATGATAGCAATGTACTCTGGTATGTTTATAAAGGACACTGATCGACAATATCTCTTTGTGAATCAGAGATAAGGAAAATATTATTGTCAGTCTTAGTATATGCTATAGATACTTTCTATTGAAAGATCGCCCCTCACGAGTCCTGAAATACATCTGGTGATATTAACTTAAAAGAGATGTAGATAATTTAGTTCCATAACGAGGGTGTTCAACGCCCCTTTTAACAATATTTCAGTTCCACAGGACACCGATCTCCAATGGTATTAATGTACTGGTATGCTTACACAGGACATTGATCGCCAATGTCTTCGTGAATCATAGATTAAAATTTTTTTTTTTTTGCCAGTGTTGGTATACAATATATACACTGCCGTGCCATATATATTTTCCCTAAATGGCGACGTCAATTACTTATCAGTAAAAGTATCAACTAATTGACAAGGCTGTTGCAATGTAAATGAAAAAGGTACATACCTCATCTTTCAGTATTTAGTTATTTGTCCCTTTCCCCTCATAACGGCTCTCAATCGGGTTGGAATACTTTGAAATAGACTGTATATAGTGAAGTGGAAGTTTATACCAAATATCCCGAACAGCATCTTTCAAATCTTGTTTAGCTTTGATATCATTCACCCTACTTTTGAGTTGAATTTTAAGTGTCCACCAAACATTTTATTTGATATTGAGATCAGGGCTCTGTGGTGGCCAAGGAAGAGTGGGAATGTGGTTGTCTCTTTTCCACTGGGTACGGAGAAATGACATGGTGCGTTGTCCTGTAGTGTCCAACGGTCCGTAGGAAAATGTTTAGTAACAACTGGCCATTAACATTCATCCAGCACATTTATATACTTCTCGGAATTCACATTTCCTTCTACTGGTACAAGTTTTCCAACACCTTGTAGGAATATCATATGCCATGTGAAGTTGTGCCTTTAAGGGTTGATTTTTCCAAAATGGCTGCCGCTGCCATGGAAACGGCCAAAATGATAAAAAAAATGAAAAACACAAAAATGATCATAGCAGGTTACTCGCCAAACAGAAATTGATCCCTAGTAATATAGATATCCATGGGAACAGTCGTTGACCAGGAACCCAAGAACGCATTGGATGATCCTGTATCCAATTGTTATATTCCTTACACTGATTTTAAACCTTTTTATTATGAAATATATTTTAAAACGCTGGCAAGACAGCTGGAACCAGCAAATTTATAATAAATTACACGAAATACAATCCATAGTTGGCAAAACTCCCTGTTCTTACGGTCATAACCGGAAGGAACAGCTAGTCTTGACCAGATGTCGTATCGGTCATGGTAGATTAACACATAGTTGTCTATTAAATAATGAGGAACGGTCGGAATGTATTCCGTATAATTCCAATTATTCACTTAAGCATGTTTTAATTGACTGTAGATGTTGCTAACATTCGTCAGAACTTCTACAATGTCAACAAAGGCGACACAATTTTTAAATTTTTAAAAGAAATTTATTTTTATCCTAAAATATAATTATATAAATATGTTCTAAATATATGGGTCTATCTTTGTAATATTTCTTTAATTTGTACACATAACCCATTTGTTTTATTGATACGTACGTTTTATTTCTAAGGGTCAGGCAGCTGTCTTAGGCTAATTAAAATTATGTTGACGCCACAATATAGCTGAAATATTGCTAGAGTTGGCGTTAAACACCAATCTTTCATTTCAATTCTTGTGCTAATGCACGTTAAATACCGGCTTCGTTCACGATTTCGCCCATTGTTATACAAGGTGATATTGTCCAATATAATGACCAAATTTGTCATCTTCAGGGGCGTAGCTAGACATGTAAATGAGTGTAGGCACAAAGTTTGCGGCGAGGGGTCTGGGGGCCGCTGGTAGGGGTTCCAGGGGGGGGGGGGGGGGGTGAAGCTTCCCGGAAGCTCATGAGATGTTTTGTTTTTGTTATGCTAAAATTGCTCTAAATTAAGAATGTACATCATGTTAGAAGTGATATTTTTTTTTCAATCATTAGGATTCAAACATCACTTCACGGGTTAAAGAACGAAAACAAAACTAAGTCAAATGAATTTTAGACGACTCATAATTTAAATATACATGTGCATACAGTAACATTCTTGTATTACTGATCAGTACACTTGCAGACAAAACAAGACTGTTATAATTAACCTCAATATCGAGAATCGATCGTTTCAAACATGTCCAAAAGAAGCCATGAGACACAATTTGACAATCTGATTTTCAGTTTAATTCTTGGTATGGTTACATGATCTCGGAGTCTATCTTTGAGACGTTGGTTAAAATAAGGGGGAACAGTAAAGATGAGCATTTATGTGATATTGAGAAGTGACAGATCATCGACATATTTTCCAGAAAACAAACCCTTCCGCTTAAAATCGCACCTGAACGCACCCATCCTTCTAGAAGGAATGTGGAAAGTAGCGTTAATAGAAGCTGACATTACCATTTCTCTGTCGAAAGATGACGCCATTTATTGACATTCGAGTATCTGTCAAGAGTCAATAGTGGAAGGCGAGAAGAAGCCTCTTCTTCGGAGACTGATATTAAACGGACCGGGTGATTGGACTACTCTTGTAGATTTACCTCATTACATACCAGTGAATACAAAAGAATTATACGATATCGACATCTATATAACAGATAGAGATGGTAAACAAGCATCATTCTTAAACCAACCGTCAACATTGACACTTCACTTCAATTCGTTTCCGTTTTTCTAATGTGAACAAGATGTATGTTCCGAATGCTCATAAGTGGGTGAAATGTTACGAAAATATGGCCAAAGGATACCATAACCCGTAAGTAGGCCAGACGGGTGGGAAAATAACAGATTGGAGGTTCTCTCGCAGGTACTCGTGGATCATTTATGGTGCCAGTCGATCAATCGACTACAGACTACATCTTTTAATACACACCAATCAACCCCTATAAAGGTTGAATTAGTTTCACCTTCCCAACAAGTAGTAGAACAAACCAAATCGGAACTTCAAAGGAAAGGAAAGGGTATTAAATATCTTAACGAAACGAAATATATATGTTTGATCGTTCTCGCACCCGATTTCATGGCTAAAAAGCGGCGCAAGATTTTTTTTGCGCAGTTTCGAAAGTTTTTGATTAAAGTGAAAACCGTAGCCCTATGGTCCGCAAAAATAAAATAAAAAGGACCATAAAGGGCTACGGTTCCGCAGCTACGTATAGCTTGGCTCTATTGAACGATCAGTCTGATAATAAGTAAATATATTTTAGTTTTAAATCAAATTTTAGATATATTTTGATATAAAGGTAAGATGAATAATATTGATGAAGAAGTGGTATAAAGTAGATGAAAGATGATAAAGCATCCACCATTTCCTGGGATATAACGTGTTTGATTTAGTAAGTTCAGCAAAAAGTTATTAGAAACTCTTCAAACACAGAAAAGAATAATTAAATGGAGATTATCTATCTACATAAAGCATTATGTTCTTTGAATATCAGATTTTTTTCTTTCATCTATCAGTCATGACATGACAAAGAATTTGTGTTGTGTCATTTCCCTTTATTTTTTCAGTCATCATCATTGCTCTGGTAGATTTATTGCAAAAAGGAAATGTGCATGTGTCAAGATGAGACAAATTGACATTGAACTGTCATCAGAGATTCAGTTCCAAGTACCACCAGCTTTTAAAAGTGATTAAATATAAATTGATGTGTTTAAGACCTAAATCATATTTACCAGTCATCACAATTTATACTTAGTATCTGCGAAAAATTCAGATATACATTATATACTTTATCTGTATTAAAAAGAAAATGCTACTGTTTACAGGTAATGTGCAGTATCGTGTTTTGCTGGCTGTACATATTTTGCATAGACTATTCCCTAACATATTTGACGTTGCTTTTGTAAATAACTTATATCAGTTACTTCATGCAGCAGCAGATCACAGACACAATCAAAATCAGCAAGTTCGTAATCCACCAGACATTATCATGAACATCCACAGACCAGCTATTAGAAGATCTAATCGAATCGGGCGTCCGGTAAAAAGGCTTAATTTGTAATTTGTTCAAAAATTTCAAATAATTTTACCATAGCTGTTTTCATTACTGATAGGTCAAATAGTATTTAGTATTACCAAGTTAACAAAACAATACTATATTACCTGTTGGCCATGATGTCTGTTACCATCAATTTGATTCTTTGTCCATTGCTGTAGTCATCCTGTAGGGATTTTGCTAATTCATACAACCACACTAGCTTTTCAGAGTCTTATCAGATATAACATGCGTTAAAGGTGATATAAACATGGTAGACGTGTTTTCAGTGGTCTCAGAATAGCCAGTAATAGCTATTCCTGTCAGTATATAAAACAGACATAAGACTTTCATTCATGTATTATTCTAGGATACACTTCTTGGATAAAGTGGAAATGATTCATAAATAACAATTTTTTATACGCCCGTCTTTAAGGCGGGACGTATTATGGTATACCAATGTCCGACTGTCTGTCCGTTTCACATGTCGCGCTCTAACTTAAGAACCCCTTGGCCAATTCACTTCAAATTTCAGAGTTATTGGAATTGATGGTCTTATGGTCTGTATACTTTTTGGTGAAATTTCAATTTTTCATTCCAGAGTTATGGGACTAGTCGTCAAATTGAAGGCAATTTTTCGTATGTCGCGCTGTAAATTGAGAACCCCCTTCGCCAATTCACTTCAAACTTCGCACAGTTATTGGAATTGATAGTCTTACGGTCTGTATACTTGTTGGTGAAATTTCGATTTTTCATTCCAGAGTTATGAGACTTTATTCATCAAATTGTAGGCGATTTTTTCGTATGTCGCGCTGTAAATTGAGAATCCCTTGGTCAATTTACTTCAAACTTCGTACAGTTATTGGAATTGATAGTCTTACGGACTGTATACTTTTTGGTGAAATTTAGATTTTTCATTCAAGAGTTATGGGAAAGAAAGTCTTTACAAATATTGTATGAATGTTGACGAAGGGCGTATCATGCGCTCTTGGCGCAACTGTTTACTCTCCATTGGACTGATCTTAGGTCCTCTACAGGGATATAGAACCACGTTTACCACAATGGTCTTCTTTCCGTATTTACAACCCTTTCATTGAGAGGGTTTCGCGATCCGGAGATGCGCGGAGCAGCGCTGTGAGTTTGAGCCCTGTGACACATCACCGATATCCAGCAATGCATTTGATGACTTTTAAATCTTAAAAAGTGCACAAATACTCGGGTAAGTTACCAGTAAAATTATTTGGTTGTAAGTTGGACAGTTCTTCACCATCATAGTCATTACAAGTTATAGATGTTGTCAACTTCTGGTTTAGTTTAATCCATCTCCAGAATGGGATGTTATCACAACTACCGCAATGCATATCAAACTCTCTAGAAATAAAACTATCTATGTTAATGACTAATTGATATTAAATATATTCGAAATATGAGTGATTCCTGTGTAGCAAGTATGTAGTAAAGATCACATCATCACTTCGAAAGGTTTACAGTCGCCACCATGATTTGGTTGACCGTTATGGAATAATGTCGTAACATGGGCATCTTGATATTCGGAGGATAAATCCGTATGGAATCTTCCTATGGATGAGTCGCCATTGGAAGCAAGGAGATCACATAGAGGTTCTCATAAGCGAGGTCGATAGAAAGGGTCCCAAACGGAAGCAAGGCGTCTACACGATCTGGCTCCGATCATTCAATGGAATTGTCGAGGTCTTAAAATTAATTTGATTGAAATCGCCTTACTGGTCCAAGCTCTTCTCCCAGTTGGTTTTTTTTATCTTCAACACACTCATTTGAAAAAGTTATACAATACCTCTATAAAGCTATTCTGTGTACAGCACTCATGTAGATGAGGATTAACGAGCTGCAGGCAGCTCAACAATCCTCGTTTTAATGTTAACCAAATTCAGTCGAGCATAAAATATAGGTCACAGTCACCTTATTTTATTTGTACAAGTGTTAATTTACATGTATTTGTTTAGGTCATATTATATGTACATTTAAACAAAACACTAAAATAAACTATTGTTTTAGTGTTATTATTCCTTGATTGATTCCTCCAATTGTTAAAAGTGGCGTTAAAAACCCTAATCCAATTGTTGAGAATCTTGATCACAATTAAGCAATTCTTTGTCGCCTGATGTTAATGTACTCTGGTATGTTTACACAGGACACTGATCGACAATGATAGCAATGTACTCTGGTATGTTTATAAAGGACACTGATCGACAATATCTCTTTGTGAATCAGAGATAAGGAAAATATTATTGTCAGTCTTAGTATATGCTATAGATACTTTCTATTGAAAGATCGCCCCTCACGAGTCCTGAAATACATCTGGTGATATTAACTTAAAAGAGATGTAGATAATTTAGTTCCATAACGAGGGTGTTCAACGCCCCTTTTAACAATATTTCAGTTCCACAGGACACCGATCTCCAATGGTATTAATGTACTGGTATGCTTACACAGGACATTGATCGCCAATGTCTTCGTGAATCATAGATTAAAATTTTTTTTTTTTTGCCAGTGTTGGTATACAATATATACACTGCCGTGCCATATATATTTTCCCTAAATGGCGACGTCAATTACTTATCAGTAAAAGTATCAACTAATTGACAAGGCTGTTGCAATGTAAATGAAAAAGGTACATACCTCATCTTTCAGTATTTAGTTATTTGTCCCTTTCCCCTCATAACGGCTCTCAATCGGGTTGGAATACTTTGAAATAGACTGTATATAGTGAAGTGGAAGTTTATACCAAATATCCCGAACAGCATCTTTCAAATCTTGTTTAGCTTTGATATCATTCACCCTACTTTTGAGTTGAATTTTAAGTGTCCACCAAACATTTTATTTGATATTGAGATCAGGGCTCTGTGGTGGCCAAGGAAGAGTGGGAATGTGGTTGTCTCTTTTCCACTGGGTACGGAGAAATGACATGGTGCGTTGTCCTGTAGTGTCCAACGGTCCGTAGGAAAATGTTTAGTAACAACTGGCCATTAACATTCATCCAGCACATTTATATACTTCTCGGAATTCACATTTCCTTCTACTGGTACAAGTTTTCCAACACCTTGTAGGAATATCATATGCCATGTGAAGTTGTGCCTTTAAGGGTTGATTTTTCCAAAATGGCTGCCGCTGCCATGGAAACGGCCAAAATGATAAAAAAAATGAAAAACACAAAAATGATCATAGCAGGTTACTCGCCAAACAGAAATTGATCCCTAGTAATATAGATATCCATGGGAACAGTCGTTGACCAGGAACCCAAGAACGCATTGGATGATCCTGTATCCAATTGTTATATTCCTTACACTGATTTTAAACCTTTTTATTATGAAATATATTTTAAAACGCTGGCAAGACAGCTGGAACCAGCAAATTTATAATAAATTACACGAAATACAATCCATAGTTGGCAAAACTCCCTGTTCTTACGGTCATAACCGGAAGGAACAGCTAGTCTTGACCAGATGTCGTATCGGTCATGGTAGATTAACACATAGTTGTCTATTAAATAATGAGGAACGGTCGGAATGTATTCCGTATAATTCCAATTATTCACTTAAGCATGTTTTAATTGACTGTAGATGTTGCTAACATTCGTCAGAACTTCTACAATGTCAACAAAGGCGACACAATTTTTAAATTTTTAAAAGAAATTTATTTTTATCCTAAAATATAATTATATAAATATGTTCTAAATATATGGGTCTATCTTTGTAATATTTCTTTAATTTGTACACATAACCCATTTGTTTTATTGATACGTACGTTTTATTTCTAAGGGTCAGGCAGCTGTCTTAGGCTAATTAAAATTATGTTGACGCCACAATATAGCTGAAATATTGCTAGAGTTGGCGTTAAACACCAATCTTTCATTTCAATTCTTGTGCTAATGCACGTTAAATACCGGCTTCGTTCACGATTTCGCCCATTGTTATACAAGGTGATATTGTCCAATATAATGACCAAATTTGTCATCTTCAGGGGCGTAGCTAGACATGTAAATGAGTGTAGGCACAAAGTTTGCGGCGAGGGGTCTGGGGGCCGCTGGTAGGGGTTCCAGGGGGGGGGGGGGGGGGGGGGGGGGTGAAGCTTCCCGGAAGCTCATGAGATGTTTTGTTTTTGTTATGCTAAAATTGCTCTAAATTAAGAATGTACATCATGTTAGAAGTGATATTTTTTTTTCAATCATTAGGATTCAAACATCACTTCACGGGTTAAAGAACGAAAACAAAACTAAGTCAAATGAATTTTAGACGACTCATAATTTAAATATACATGTGCATACAGTAACATTCTTGTATTACTGATCAGTACACTTGCAGACAAAACAAGACTGTTATAATTAACCTCAATATCGAGAATCGATCGTTTCAAACATGTCCAAAAGAAGCCATGAGACACAATTTGACAATCTGATTTTCAGTTTAACTCATGAAAAGTCTAAACGTCTGTTCTTTCTGTTTATAAATTCACTCAAGACCTTGTCGATTTCTACCGGTATTTGTCTGTGTACATGCATTAGAGACAAGCTTGACAATCTTTCATCTCCCATTGTTGACCTCAGATAACTTTTTATCCTTCGCATGGCACTGAACGATCTCTCACTGGTAGCCGAGGATACCGGCATTGTCAGTAAAATGGTCAGGATTCGATGAATCGATGGATACAAATCAACATTAGTTGCATTCAATACAGCAATCAGACGTTCTGGTTTATCAATGTTCTGTTGCCACCTTATTTTCCACCGGTCGATCTCGTCTATAAACTCGTCAATTCTACCTAAATCGGTTGCGTAAGCGGCAAAAACGCGATCTACGATGTCAGGTGTCAAACTCTGATGTTTAACGGGACTGAGGTAAGAAGCAAGAAACCGTTCCTCATTACTAATTACCCGGTTTGATATCTCCGATACCAAATGGTCAAGGAAGACCAGGTAGAGCGAGACGCGCCAATAGTCTTTCGGATTTTGGGCAGGGTGATTTGCACGATTTCTTTGACGGCCAACGACTCTTGGTGTACATGGCTCAATATCGAACTCCGACGCAATATCGCAAGCTCTGGTATACAATGCATCCCACACTTGGTCATCATTTCGTTCATCAGAAAGTCGGCTAACCACTATCTTCGCCTCAGTCACGGCTTCTACCAAATCTATTTCTGGTTTCTGGAGATAATTAGTCAGCGCTACAGTTGAACTTAGTATATGCTCGGCGACAACAAGTACAACTATGAAGTCAAACTTCAATATGGCAGTAAGATAAAGTCCAGCCTTTTCGTCTTTATCATTTTTCAGGGTCTCTAGTGCTGATACGACGACAGAAAAAGCCGTGCGGAAGGTAAAGAGTGAATCAGCACGGCTTGACCAACGTGTCTCGCATAATGTTCTCAATTTCCATCGGCGTTCCATCTCTCCCTGAACGTTCTGATTATCAGCTAATTCGGCCGAAAATGCTGTCAATCGCTTTGCGGAGTAATCGAAGCTAAACGCTATCTCTTGTACCGTTGACATCATGTTTCTAACGCATAACTCCTTACTACTGTGCACCAGTGCCAAGTTAAGCTGATGGGCTTTACAATGAATATACGATGCCTGAGGGGATAGTTCAGTAATCTTTGCCTGCACACCGTTGTACTTTCCGGCCATATTAGCGGCACCGTCGTAGCATTGCGCTCTTACGTTTCTAATGTCTAGATGTACTTCATTCAAGAACTGAACTATTATATCTGCTATCCGTTCACCCCTGATGCTCTTTGCATGTCTAAACCCAATTAATTCCTCTCTGATTTCAATGTTTTCATTGGTTTTGTGTAGGAATCTGACGCAAACCGATAACTGTTCCTTTGTAGCTACATCGGTGCATTCATCTGCGATTATGGCAAAATAAATCGATCTGCGACAATCGTCCACAATTTCAGTCAATATTTGTTGTCCGCAAATATAGATCAGTTCGTTGTGAATATCAGGCGATAGGTATGTCGATCGAGTCCCTGAGCGTAACGCAAGCCAATCAGATAATGCCTGATCGCCCTTCGCTACCTCATGTAAAATTGCCAAAAAGTTACTTCTCTCTTCCACGTGACCTCTGATTGGAATATTCTGTCGACCGCAGAGAATTATCACATCGATAATTCTCGTCAAAGCATGCCGATTTTCAGCTACAATTTTCTTGTGGCTACTGGAGATCATGCTAGCAACCGATTCATGCTTCCCCTGTTTTGCACGAATAAAGTTGTCGGCCATCACCACACATCCTCTATGATGCGAAAGGTTTTCATGTCGTTTCGCAAGTGAAATTAAATTTTTCCAGTCCGTCACTTCACTTGATGAGAAAGCCTTCTCGCATGAAACAGGGGGATTGAACGAACAACATTGCGCACAAAATACTGCATCAAGTGATATCGAGTACCGCATCCAACGAAATTCTTGCAGCCATGTTGCCTGGAACCTTCTATTCTTGACACCAAAGGAACTGAAAATAAAGAATAACTAGAGGTACTTCGAGCACCGCTCTGTCCGACTAACATATATACCCTCACATTCCCATTGACACAAAACCTAAATTTGACGCAATAGGGTACCTCAAGTTTAACTAAGTTTATGACCTTGAGCTTCCACCAGCGCTTTCAGCACTGATTACCTTGCCCTTTTTAAATCTGTGGGAAATACTATACCAAGTATCATCAACATCCAACAAGGCATTCAAACGATATGTACCGGACACAATTTGCTAACAGACAGACGGACGAACAAATTTCTTGGGGGGGATGGGTATAATTACATCTTTGGCTACTTCGAGTACTTGTGTAAAACCGGCTCTTATCACTTGTGACCTGCCGAAATCCTTCATTCATTTGGCAGCGATCAGATACAGAGTTTCAAACAGCTGAAAATGTTCATGCAACGTTTGATTTCGGTTATCTATTGCAATTCACATTTTGTTTCGGTCATAATAGTAAGTACATATATGAAAAATAACCAAACATTTAAAATGAACATTCAGAGTCCATGACACACAATTCATGATATCACATATTTCTTATTTCAAAATCGCATGGCTTTTCCGCCTGATTTAAAAGTGAGGGGGGGGGGGGTCTGCGAATTAGCAATAACCAAAACAGTTATTATTATTAATAGAATATAGGATATTTTGTTTTTTAGACTGGCTTTATCACGGCGAGTATCAGGCTAGCCAGCCAGGGCGAGCTTGATGCGTGAAGCCGTGATAAAGCCTGGCTCAAAAACAAAATGTTCTATATTTCTTTAATCGGTAATTTGAAATATAGTTGAAATTATTTTATTTTATTGATCAGATTTTTATTTTTGAAAAATATCTATATTAGCAGAAGCATTTTGGTTGTGCGTAGTACAATTCTATGAATGACGTTCCTTTCTTTTCATTCATAAAATGACGCGTATGAACACAAATGATATTTATTTATTTCCGGGTCTTTTTAAGTTAAGCATACCGATTTAAATAGATTTCTAGGGGGTGTAACGAACTGGTGTCTATCTACATGTTGCAAATTAAGAGGAAATTTCATACCGTGCTGGAAACTTGTAACTGAATGCTTCAGTCCATTTTGAAGTGAGAATATCATTTTTTTCTTTATCTGTCAAGTTTTTCGTCCGACAATCGGCTAAATCTGGGTATGGTGGCAAACTTTGGTACACAGAGCCAGAGGCAGACGCCCGAGTGGACGGATTTGACTGATGTGATTCAGTTGATCTCGCTATCGGAGCCTGGTAGTCTTTGCTAGGACTAACATCTTCCGTTGTATCTATTTCTTCTGTAGATTCTGACGTCTTTTTCCTTTTATTACCCTTTATTAGAAACTTGTCCATTGTTTACAAAAATAATTCCTTCGTAACTAAGAGTTATCGGACTTAAGCGTAAGTTAACGTTGAAATCAAATACGGAAAAGAACCGGTTTTCGATTTCGCACTGTAACGGGTTAATGTGGAAATTTTTGTTGTACTTATATAGCATTGCCGTACGATTTGGTACGGAATTCTCAAATAGGTTATTCTCCGAATGCAGAGCGTACAGACATTATTTATTTAAAAAAAAAAAAAAAAAATGCCAAATTTGAGTGTAGGCACGTGCCTACTCGGGCCTTACGTAGCTACGCCCCTGATCTTCTTCGTTAACCCTGTGAGTGAAGACTTTCAAGACACCAATTTGAATTGTCTCTAGACTTGTCAATAATAGTCCGTTGGCTCCATCCTCATCTTGATGAATAACTTGGTGATATATGTTGTAATGAAATCTTGCATTCCTATTCAAATCCATTCCATTCCTTCCAAAATATATAGTTTGTCAATCCGTAGATAGTGTTAATAAGTTGGTGATATATGATGTAGTGCAATCTTCCATGTGTTGTATTATTATACTGCTTATTGCACATATTATGACGTTTGTTCTGACAGTCTACTTTTTATTATGTTTTGATGAAGTTCACCAGTCCCGTATTGTTAATGTGTAACTTCGGAATGGTCGGGGAACAGCTAGGCCGAGAACGAGGGAGAATCCTGCTTCGTTGATGGCTTGAAAGAAAAGAAATTGGAACAACACTTTTATTGTACAGATAAAATGCAATATAAAATACAATGCAAAACAAATAAATTACAAAATACATAATCTCAATAGTTCAGTTTTTAAAAATAAATGAAAGTAAAATTTCAAATCTTGTTAATGCCTGAAACGTTTCACCGATTTGAATAAATTTATTATCATTACTAAGTAGAACTATAGTGGTATTCTTAAATTGACAATGAAGTTCCATGATAATTATTTAAAATGTTTGTAAACCTGATTTTGATAAGAATTCTTTAATTGTTCATAATAATCTAAATTTAAATAAATGAAAGGAGGAAGGTTGTCTTCAATTAAATAAGAATGGTCAGAAACAAAATCTGCACAAGTCATAAACAAAGAATCTGGCCTTTTGAGTGTTTGGAAAAGGGTCGAAATTTAAATCAACAAGTTTTTGGATTGCTAAGCAATAATCTATGTCCTTGTAATTATGGCATAACTTTAGCCAGATTGTGTGTGGACTTAGCTGTTCGACATCTACTGTATTGCAACCTGTTGAAAGTGTGATAGCTCCTGAAGTTGTTGGTATTGGCCTTTCGGTGCTGGTAACGAATTTGGTGGCGTCCTCTGTGGTGTCGCAGGATTTTTTTTGTTGAAGTTGTGTCATTTATTAACCAATGCTTTCGATTTATCATTCCTAGTATTCCACATATAAAGTATTGGATCAATACCCATTTTCAACCTAAACTGTTCATAAGTTTTCCATCTCAAATCATTTATTCTTGAGGCCTAACAATATGCATATATTTTAACAATGCTTGGTATTTTTCAGGGTGACCAGATGTATATATGCTTATGTATGCAATACATGCATCAGTCCATTTTTCAATTGTATGTACAAACAATTGGTTTTTTCTTTTGTTGACAGGACTCCGTCAATCAACACAACTTGCTTATCATTGTTTTCTGAATGTGTGTTCTCGGATAAAATTGCTAAATCAATGTATTGACCACTTACAATTTTGGTTCTATTTGTTTGTGAGACACGAGACCCGAGAAAAGAATGCACACTTTGTACAATATGTACATCGTTGGTCTCAAACCTTAACTGATCGTTATGATTTATACGTGCACTTGGCTCTGTAAATGTAACACTAGGAACCATGAGGATCTTGGGTTGCTGTCTTGTATAAAGAATAGAAACCGGTTGACTTGGAGTTGGCCCATTTGCTGCTTGCTCTGGAGGAGTCTGCGACTGTGCACGTGTTTTTGGAGTACTAGTGTTCTGGTTTGATTCCCGGACCCGCTTCTGTTGGTCATCTGTACCCCTCGCATATGCGCGGTTGGTTTTTCTCTTGCTTCGTCTCATCTTTGTCTTTATTCTGCTTACTCCGACATACAATAAACATAAATGGAAACACTAAATTAATTTGGCTTCAAATATTGACATATTAACATGGTTGTTTGTACATCCCCTCCCCCTCCCTCAGTGGCCCTTCGCGGTGCGAAACTCGCACGGTTCTTCGAAAAGGAGAGATTAAAAATGTGATTTACTAATTTTATTCCCGGGGTAACTCTTTCAAAGTTTGAAAATAAAAATGCACCAACCCGTACTTTGATTTTAACCTTTCGTCACAAGCACATGTTTCCTGGTATTTGACTTTCCATGATAACATTTTCATTAAAATACAAAATTAAAGTAATAATTTTTTGATTAGAAAACGGAAAAATCTAAATATTTCGTAAAGCGTAGATTTTTTTTTAGCGCATCCAACGAGTTTTGTCAGGAATTTTACTACCATTTTGGAATTGTATAAATATTTACGGTTGAAATTATTCTGAAGGCCCTGCTCATCTGAAAAATTACCAATTTTTGGCGTTATTTTGGTCTTTATTTCAGGCTAAGTTCTTAAAAATAGGCCAAGTTTGCTCGTTAAATGTGACGGCCAACTCACCGTGGACGTAATCCTATATAACAATAGGAACGACGGTGGTCCCGCAGTAGTATAGGGGTTGGACGACTCTAGCCCCACCCAAAAAAAAAAAAAAAAAACTAGAAAAAGGGGAGTAGTGGGGAGGTACTGGGAAATAAAAAAAATACCTCCAATGTGCCTCCGAGGTAAAAATAATACTTTAAAAATGAAAACACCTACAGCTCCTGATTTATATCCTGAATTACCCATAGAAGATGGACAGAATTATAGATTACAAAAAATATCGGAGATAGAGAAAACATTGATTAATGAAAGAGATATCCGTAAAGCATTATATAAGAAATATAAACGCGGAGTTAATATTACTGATGGTCTTGATACTGGTTTAATATCATCATCTGTTATTTTAGCGGGTGTTGGAATAACTGTTCCCATTTTGCTGCCATTGGAAATTGTTGCTGTTGTGTGTGGAGGTTTAGGGATTTTTGTTAAGCTTGTTAGACGTAGGCTAACATCAAAATCACGGAAACATTATGAAATTAAAACCATGGCAGAGAGCAAGTTGAATAGTATAAAAGATTTAATATCAAAAGCTTTGACTGACGGACAGATAAGTGAGAATGAATTTAAATTGATTTTAGATGAACTAGAAAAATACAATAAACTGAAAGAAAATATACATTCAAAACAAACACAAACAAGAATGATTGAAAGTGAAAGAAAGAAATTAATAGAAGACACCAAAGCTAGAGTAATGGATGAAATAAAAAAAAAGAATAAAATTATAATAGTTAATGATCCTCCTCCAAAATATGAATTAAATTCTCATTAAAAATGGCTGAAATGGAATATGAAAATCCTGTATTTGATCATGATGATTATGATAGAGAAGAAGAAACATCTTTTCAAGATGCTGAAGAATTTCAAAAGTCGTTAAATAATGAAATTAAAGAAATAAGAGGTTTATCAAAAGATGATGTTGAATCTCATGAAAAAGAAATTACCAGAAAAATGATAAAAAGATTATATAATAGAAATGATGAAACTATACGTAATAAAAAAGGTTTTTCTATCACGGAAGATAATTATGGAAGACCAATGTTATATGTAAAAGATGGAGCTGGTAGGGAAGTTGCATTGACATATTACCACTCTAACAAACCAGATGCAATAGCAACATTTTTATCATTTAACACTCTTCAAGGAAAATACGGTGTTAATTTTGTTAGAAATGTTTTAGGTGTGGATGATTTTCAACCATCTGCTACACGATTTAAAGAAGGTAGAGCAGAGTTTCAGAGAATGTTAATAAATCGTGAACTCAATAACATAGATATTCCATTACAAGAAATATCTACACAACAAGAAGGACAAGAATTATTAGAAACAGCAAATAATACAGAAACATCTGTGAAAGAAATAGAAACATCATTTATGAATGAAGAAACGTCAGCGCAGCGCTCTCTTCATTCGCAAACAAATATGACAAAGAGAGAAATGGATGGTATAATCAAAGCAATGACATCAGTGAAAGAAGAGATTGCAAATGAATTAGCTAAACTGAATGAAACAAATAAAGACTTAGTAAAAGAAAATACCAAATTAGAACAAGCTAAAGCAGACAATGATAAATTCCAAATAGAGAGAATAAGTAATAGAATAAGAGATTTGGAATCTGAGAGAAGTGCAAGACTAGAGGTAATTAATATTAATAAAGAAAAACTACGTAGTCAGGTAAATAGAATCAAAGAGACAATACGTAAAGTATTAAATGAAGATAAAACATTGGGAGAAAGAATTAAAACATTATTCAGAGAACAAGGAGTTACAATAGCTAGTATTTTAACTGCTTTTGGACTGATTATTGGTGTTATTGTTGAGGCATTTAGTGGAGGTGGATCTACTTCTACACCAAAAAACAAAGACGGTGTAAAAGACTGGATAAAAAAACAATTATCAAATCTTGGTAAACTATTAGCTTCTCTTGCAGGAAAATTATCAGCTGCATTACCAGGCATTATTGGTTCTATTGTGTCTTGGTTGTTATCTATAACCAAGGACGTCGTTAATTGGTTTGGAAATAACTTATGGGCTTTGCTTGTTTTGGTTGTTGGTTTATTGTATGTTGCTGCGAAAGAATATATTAGTTAAGGGAAATCCCATCTCTTCGTTCGCTCATAGATAATAAGTACACCAATACCCACTACAATACTTCCAACTATTATTGCTGTTTTGTTATCTTCATGTGTATCATTTTCATATTTTTGTTCTGGTTCTGGTTTAACTGGTTCTGACAGAGTTTGTGCAACAGGTTTAACATTTACATCGTTATTGAAACCAAGTGTTTGATTTTCTGTTGCAATTACAATTTTGTTATTATAACCAACAATGGTGCCAATTTGTAATACCATATCACTGGGAGACATATATAAACCAAGGCCGTATGCATAATCAACTTTACTTCTTGCGTATTTTAAAACATTTTGATAATTTGTTATCTGAGTGGGCAAATCGATAGGACTATTAATAACATCTTGAACGTTTGCTAAGAATTGTTTTTGAGCATCAAATCCTGTACCTATTTTTAGTATATCTACACGTGTTTGAGATTGTGCTCCTAATAAAGCCCATACATACGTTTTAATACTTTCATTAATACATTCAATACCTGCTTTTGTGAAACCTTCTGATTTATCTAGTATAAATGTTGACCATGCTAAACTTATGTCTACTGTATGTATTATTGAATCATTTATGTTGAAGAAGGGACCATCTCCAGAATGATGATATCTGTATTCTCCACTTGGTTTAAAATATTGAGTATAAGTTCCTAATCCTTGACATGGTGTTTCTAGTTTTTGTCTCCAATCTGTATTTGGTGAAACATGGAATTCATCACATAATTTTTGATATGCAGCTTTGTCATATGGGCTCTTGTAATAACAGAAAGAAGAATCTGTTGGTAAAGGTGATTTAAGTTCTTTTAAAATTCTGGCAATGCAATAATATAAATGAAACATATAAACTGACTTGGTAAGATTTGAGGTGTTTTGTATGTGGTCATTGTAGGAAACACCACATCCTGTACTTGCACACCAGACTGCAAAGTTTAACTGACATTGCCACCAATCAAATGAAGAATGAATCCAGGTATTCCATGGTTCGTTGGTGTGTAATGATGGGTTTTGATAGTTTTGAAATAAATCGGGGAAAGATGTTTTGAAGTTCTCTTTTTGATTTACAAATATTATTTGATTAACAAGATTTATATCTTTTTTTGAATATTTAATGCCAGGGTTATATGATGCATTAGGATTGTATTTAAATTCTTTTGTTAACATTTTTTTATATTAAAAATGTATCATACTATTTCAAATATTGATAAGACAATAAACTTACAACAATACATTGATAACAGAGATGGAAATAAACGTATTGGTTTGAAATTTATAAGATATAGTGTAGGTTGGTATAACGTTTATAATGGGAATATAAGAAAGGTCGGAGAGAAACCTCAAAAGATTGAAACAGGTTATTATAGTTTCCAACAAATAGCGGATGAATTTCGAAAAGAACATATTGTATTATCCGTAAATGAAACAAATGGTATTGCTTTATTAAACACTCCTACTGAGTTAAAGATAAATAAAGATTTGAGAAATATGTTAGGATTTAATAATAAACGTATATTTGAACCTAATGAAACACATTATGGAAATAAATTTGTAGATTTTGCTATCTATAAATCATTGTATATCTATTTGGAACAAGTTAGCACTTCTTATAATTTTCTTGATGGCATGCCGAGTACCTTGTTGACTGTTATTCCGGTTGAGAATAAAGAGTTTGGAGATAATATAACAGTAAGATTTGAGCATCCGGAATATAAGCGTTTGGTAAATGATGATATAACAGAATTGAAATTAGAAATTAGAGATGAAAATAATAACAAGATAATTAATCATTTACCAATTAATTGTGTTTTAGAAATTATATAATTTATTTAAGCGAACGAAGAGAGCGGATTTCTCCTTATAAAATGAGCATACTTGGTGTTAAGAAAAAGCACGTAGATACATCGGAATTAGAAAGGGAAATATTAAATATGAAGAGTGAACTTCTAACAATGAATACAAAGAATAAATATTTATACAATAGTGTCAATGCAATAACTCTCAGAGTTTTAAATATTGAAAATATAGTTAGTAATATTAAAAATAAACCAAACAGAAAAATAATAAATATATATGCGGGAATTGATGGTTCAATACATACAAATCAAAAGTTTAATTTTGGTGAAGGTGGTGGTCATTATGTAATGAACTTTCCAGGAAATATATTAAATATTAGTTTAGTAAGTTTAAGAACAAACAGAGATAATATATCCGTTATAGCAACCGTCAACGACTATGAACCAAAAGGTTATGGAATAAGTTTAGGTAGTAGTACACACGGTTATCTTAACTTTGATAAACCCTTTAAAGTTAAGGCTGGAGATATAATAGGTTTTGTTAGTAAGAGTGATAATTCTGCATGTATCAATACTCTAGTATCATTGATAATTGAAATATTTTTATAGAACCCACTTAAGAAAGCCGCTCGACTTGCGGGAATCCCGCTCACTTCGTTCACTCCAGCTCGCTCATATTTAATCCTTAAAAATGTCAACATACGGAATTAAATTAAATCCTTACAGAAAAATAAGAGAACCTCGTGGTGCGAAAGGTATTCGTCAAAGTGTAGTAATAACTAATAATCCTTCAACTATTGATCAAAATCAACAGTTATTAGTGAGATTCCCTAATTTAAGTAATAATGATGTTATTGTTCCTGGAACAACCAGATTAGCATTTGAAATTGAACTGAATTCCACAGACAAAAATTCAACTATATATCAAAACATAGGAAGATCAATAATTAAAAAAACAACAATTCGTATAAGTGGAAATGAAGTTATGTCAATTGATGATAGTGATATTTATCATTGTTATGTTGATTTATGGAAATCACCAACAGAACGTATGAATATGGCATATCAAGGTATTGGTAAACCAAACATGTTAAAACACAGAGTTGGTGTAGAAGATGCAACAGTAAACACAGGGGATCAAGCAATTGCAAATGCATATGGTGACAGATTTTGTATCCCACTTGACTTTGAAATATTAGAAACTCATATGCCTTTTTATCAAGCAGGTCTTGGCGATAGACTTGAATATGAACTTACATTTAATGACTACAATAAAGTTATTAAATCAACAGACTCAGATGCAAGTTATAAAATCAAAAACATTTGTTTAGAATTTGATATGGTTTCTGATGTAGAATTAGCAAGACAGATAAGACAACAAATTGATGGTAAGATGGTTATTTTGTACGATAGAATACTAAGACATAGAAAAATAACCAAAAACAAATCTGATACATTATGGAATATTAATTTAAATGTTCCAGCTAGAAGTATGAAAGGAATTCTAATGTTGTTCGAAGATCCTGATAGAACAAGCACTGAAACTTATTACAATCCCAATATAACAAAAGTAGAAATAACAATAGAAGGTGTTCCAAATCAACTATACAGTCAAGGAATGAAATCCTATCAACAGTGGGATGAGATAAATAAATTTTTTGCTTTAAATTCAAAACAAAATAAAGAAATAAATATGATTACAAAAGATTTATACTTTACCGAAACATCATTAGAAAAATATCTCACAACTAATTATGCATTATGGTTAGATTTACGTTCAACAGATGATAACTCACTACATGGATCAGGTAGAAGAATTGAAAATGCGTCTGAAGGTATTACTATTCAAATAGCAAAAAAAGCAGGCCCAGCTGAACCAATCAATGTTTATTTATTTGTTATACAAGATGCACAAATTAATTTTGAAGATGGAAGATTTAAAGAAGTCAATTATTAAAGGGAATCCGCTTAAGGAGACCGCTCTCTTCGTTCGCGCTTTGCTCGCTAGAAAATGGAATTACCAAAATATCCCCACTGTGCTATTATATGTGGACAAACAGGTTGTGGAAAGACTGAGTTTGTTCTTGATTTATTAGAAAAGGAATATTGTCAAGTGTTTAAATATATAGTTATACTTTGTCCAACCATTCAATGGAACAAGGCTTATAAGAATCGTGAGTGGATTGGTGATGTTAGAAAACCAAAAACAAAAAATTTAATAATTGTTAATCCTATTGTTAATGAAGAAGAGAAGCTACAAGAACTACTAAGAATGTTCTTTAAAAAATATGCTGGTCATTCAACCTTATATATCATTGATGACTGTAGTGCAACAAAAGAATTAACAAAGAAAAAAGATATGCTCTCTGAACTCGCATTTTCAGGTAGACATGCTGAACAATCTGTCTGGGTACTTTCGCAGAGATACAACTCTGTTTTAAAGGATCTAAGAGAACAGACGAAATGGGTTGCCATATTTTACATGAAAGATAGAGATAGTTTTGATAATTGTTTAAGGGAAAATGATGTAATCCCCACTTTAGAAGAAAGACAAAGAATAAAGGAAGAACTTAAAAAAAAGAAACATCGTAAATTAATATTGAAAACAGATCAACCTACTCATTATTGGTTAGTTGAGTGATTGTGGGAATTCCTTAAGGTAAAGTATTCCCAATATGTACTATTCCTTATTCTAGCTTAAGTATTACTTATACAATGTTTAAATAATACTTAAATAATGCTTATATAAAATGAACGCCGAAGAATTATTACAAGATATTGAGGGCCAAAGGCCTGATCTGCGGTTTGAAAGCATAGATGTAGAAGATGATGAACAAGAAAAAAAACGTGAGCGATTATCAGCTGTTGTTGCTGGAGGAAGTAGTAAGCAATATTTTGGTAAAGAAGTACAACTTTCAGACATTGATACAATGACAACAGAACAAATAAAAAAACTATACTGTAAATATGAAGCAAGATTAGGAGCAAGTATGACTAAGACGTTGGGAAACTCTTTTATTAATTTATATGTTATGGGTGTATCAAAATATTTCAACATTGCTAATCCACCAAAGCTAATACAGGACTTAGAGGAAGATCCTTTTATCAATCACGCTTTGACTACCACATGTTGTGAACTGTACTATAGATTTGGAATGTATCTTGCTCCTTTTACTGCAATGTTAACAACAGCAAGACATATTGATTTCCAAAAGAAAGATGAAAATATTGATATAAAAAATGACGAGTGAAAATGTTGTTAAAGAAGAAATACAACCGAAAGAAAAAAATCCAAAACGAGTAGCCGCTGGTAAGAAAGGTGTAGAAGCAAGAATGATAAAAGCTGAATTAAAAAGAAAAGAAGCAGAACTTTTGAAGAAAGAAAATATTGAACTAAAGGAGAATTCACACATTAGAAAACAAATAACAAAAGATGACCTAGAGAAGGCAGAAACTTTTAATACAGATTATTCTTTGAGAACAAATTCTGATAAAGATTCAAATAAAGATTACAAACTATTATTTTTATCAATTGGAATTGTTGGATTAGGTTTATATATTTTTAATCAAAGAAAACTTAACGAACTGGTGCAAACGAAGAGAGTGGAATTCCCCACGAGTGAGTGGGATTCACCGCAAGCAAGCAGTGTTCTTCGAACTCCTTCAAAACAAAAAATTGAAGTACAAAAGAAAGAAATTGACCCATTTGAATTTAATTAATTCCGCTAAGTCGAAAATTTAATATATAAAAATGGCAACACAAAAAGACGGAAAACAAATAGCAAATATGTTATATCATGCTGGAGTGGAAACATTGTTAACAGTTGGATATGCAGAAATAGGTAGAAAGATATTTAAGAGACCAGCACCAAAAGTGGATTTTAATATGAGTGATATTGGAATGTTATCCATTGATATATTACTTGCAATGGCAACAAAAGATATGTTGGTTAAGCAAGGTATTATACCTGCTGATATTATGAAGTAAGGATTCCCCTTAGCGGATTCCCTTTATTTATTTTATTTTATTTTATTTTTAAACATTTTTACAATTTAAACATTTTTAGAATTTAAACAACGCTCACTTCGTTCGCTCCAGTTCGCCTTATAAAAATGGCAAGTGCTTTAGTAATGATGCTTGGTGGAGCAATAACAAATGCCTTTGCATTTTCAGGTAGTAATTATTTATTTTCACATATGGGTGGTAACGCAAATGAAGAGAAAATAAGACACGACAAAGCGATGGAAAAATTAGAAGCAGCACAAGCAGAATGGAGTAAAGAAAGAACACAAAGATTAGATTTTATCAATGAACAACTGAAAAAAGAACATCACGCAGTTCAGACATTTGACGATGTTGATCAAGCAATGAAACAATATTATTATGTTACTAATAAAGATTTACCAGATTTACCAGAAAAACCTACATTGAGAAATTTTTATACTCCATCAGAAGACCAGAAGAATAGAGAGATTGCATTTGTTGTTGGTGGTATGGCATTAACTGGATTTGTTGCATGGAAGTTGAACCGATAAGCTTTATTTTTTTAAGCGAACTGGAGCGAACGTAGTGAGCGGGATTCCTCCTTTAAAAATGCTGTTAAAATTATGTTTTTGTATTATATGTATAATAATTATTGTTGTAGTATGTGCATTTTTTCATATATTTTTAAAAGAATATTTAAATGATATTATAAAATATGATTCACGTTTATATAATAAATTATTATCAGTAAAGAGTAAAATAATTTAAAAACAGAAGCAATACTCCCTTCGTTCGCTAATGTACTTTTGCTGTTTATAACTCATTTCTGTACTTATGCTGTTTTACCCCGGAAAAGTACAGGAAATATCATACTGCAAAAGTACTGATTTTAACTAATTAAATGAATAGTAAACTTTGTAAAAAATGTGAAATAACAAAAGATAAAAATGATTTTTATAAGCATAAAGCTGTATGTAAGCTATGTATATCAAATTATAAAAAAGAAAAATGTAAATATTGCTCTAAATTCTTTGTGGATTTAGGCAAACATGAAAAAATAAAGCATTCTGATGAAGAAGAATTTAAATTTTTAAATAATATATCACTTTATACTTGTAATGAATGTAAAGATGTTTTTCAATTAAATGAATTTAATCATTATACTGATAAATGTAAAAAATGTTATAATATTACAAGGAAAAAGAATAAAAAAATATGTATGAATTGCCATAAGATGTTTAATTATTATTATTTTAAAAATCATAAATGTAATTCATAAAAACATGATTCCTTTCTTATGAAATGGAAACAGAAAATACACATATTCAAAATACTCAAAGATCTGAACTTAGAACATTAATATCAATGTTTTTTAATAATATAATTACAATTATAATGATTATATTGATACTATTTATAGGAATATTTGTTGTTGACTATTTCAATTTATTTAAACATATGAAAATGAATAAATTAACACAAGAGATAGAAGATGCAATAAATTTTGATGGTTTCCCAAATCAAATTCAACTAAGTGAAGAAGTAGAAAGTGAAGTAATAGATAAAAATAAAAATAATCATATTTTATTATTTGGAGGATCTGATACAGGGAAGACATATTATTTAAAAGAATATCTAAAGAAAAATAATATTACGAAGTATAAAGTTTTCTGTTTAGATGATGAAGAATGGCCAAGGGGAGTAATAGAATATGATATTAATAAATTAAACGATTTAGAATACTTAAGGAATCATACAATTATCCTCGATGATCAAGGAAGTCAAAAATTAGATAAACAAGTAGCAAATCTTATTTCAAAGGGTAGACATTTTAATATTCAACTTGTTTTTCTTGCTCATCTCTCAACTGATTTAAATCCTAAATCAAGAAATAATGTAAAAGAGATTTATATAACAACGGGAAACAGTACAAAATTTTTTCATGACTTAAAAGAAAAATTTATGATAAATGATTTATCATCCTTCTCTCATATAGAGTATGGAATAATAAGATATAATCTAAATAAGAATTCTTTTATTGTATATGATAAAAACTATAAAAAAATATATGACTCTTCAACAAATAAAATATCTACAAGAAGTGATTTTGATTTAAGTCACTTTTTAAATCAACAATCTTTTTCAGAATTAGAAAAAAGTGAAATAGTTAACTTTTTAGAATCACAAAGTCAAATAAATGTAACAGACCCTTTATTTATATATTATTTAAATTATTATTTAATTCAAAATGGATATAAACCAAATATGAGTAAATTAAAAAATATGTTAGAAGATTATTATAGTGAACATAATACATTTAAAACAAAAAATATTATTCCTTTGATTAAAGTTTTTAAAGAAGGATATAGAGAAATAATTAAGTAAAATATAAAGATTCAATGCCATAAGGTTGTGTATCTATTCCATTGTTACAAATGTATCTTTTATCATCAAAAGGAGATAATGAAACTTTGTTTACTTCACTAATAAACATTTTATGTTTATTTGAGTTTAATCTGTACATCTTATTTAATTGTATTTCAGTATTAAAAAGAGTGTTTTTATAATCATTGAATTTTATTTCTTTTTCAATTATTGATCTACTAATTCCTTTTAACTTTTTACATTCTTTTAAATCTGTTAAATAAGAATATGCTTTACTTCTTAGAAAAACTATTTCCCCCATAATTTTCCCATTTAATTCATCTTTAAATTTTCCAATTACTTTTTTATTTTCTTTAGAATGTAAATTATGATCTTCAGGATAATCAGATGTATCCATTTCATTTTTTATTTCTTTTAAATCTTCATAAACGTCTTTAGTTTTAATTGATAAGAATATACTATCGGTATCAGAAGCAACTAGTTCATTATCTGGCCATAATTTATTTATAACTTCATAATAAAATTGATACATTAATTGTTTTGAATAATCTAAAATAGCTTGTCCTAAATATATTGGTTTATTAAATTTAATAGATGTAACATTATTTATAATTGCTACAAGATTCTCATTGAATATAACAGAATCTTTAAAATTTGGTTTACTAATAATTTTTTTTATTATACTTTCATCACTAAATAATTTTACATCACATCTATTTCTAATATTTTCCATAGTCTTACCATAGAAAGAATTATTCATTAGTTTCCATAAATCTTTTTCAAAATCTGTTTTTGCTTTCTTTCTTTGTTCAGTATTAAAATCAATATATTTTTTTAACCAAGCACTTTCTTCAAAAGATATTGTTCTGTAAACTTTTGTGACTTTCAATCCTAACTTTATATAATCCTTTAATATCGAATAATGAACAATATATTTCTTTTTATCATATAATGTTAGAAATAACTTTTCTTCTTTTCCTAATTTTGTCTCTTGTTTTTCTAAAAGATTCAATTGATAATCAGATAGCATTTCTTCTTTGACTATTAAATGTTCGGGAGCTAATGGATAATTTTTAGTTTTAAATTTGCAATTATTTGAATATTCTAAATCACATTCAACTAAACAACCTCTCCCTTTGGGGATATTCTTATAATATTCTGGATCTTCTTTCCATTTAAAATCACCTGTTGGTAATTTTTGTGACATTGCCCAGCCATAAAGATTATTTGCATCAAGATATAAAAGAAATTGTTCTTTTAGAAAATCATTTAAGTCTCCTCCATCTTTTAGTTTCTTTAAACATTCTAGAGCTTCATTTTTATCTATTATTCTGTATTCTTCACGATAGTTACTTGTATATTTATTATATGCTTTTACATGCCTAGGTCCTAAAACTCCTGAAAATCCTCCTCTTATTCCTTTTTCAAACATTAATAACATATCAGGATCTGTTAATAATTCTAATTCTACCCCTGTATATTTTAAACCACATTGCCATGTTAATCCAGGAGCTGAGAAACAATAACAAGGATCTATTTGATGTTCTTTTAAAAAGAATTCCCTAAATTGTTCAAAGGCATCTGCTAAAATTAATACATCTGATTTTAAATATAAATTGTGATAATCTTTTAATGTTTTACAATTATAAGTTTTCCAAACATTCCAAGCATGTTGATGTTCTTTCTTTGTAATATCTTCTTGTTTTAAAGTAGAAAACCAAGGACTTACTTTTCTATAATTATACCATTTTGAACAATATTTATACATTGTGTGAGTCCTATTTTTTAAAGTTGGAGACTTGCTTGTGCTAAAAAGTTTTTTATTCTTTGGTTTATAAATAGTTTTATTTATTGAAGGTAATTTTGTTTCTTTTAGTTTATCAATTGAATCTATATATTCATATGGATAAATACCTTTTTGTTTTAAAAAGAAATATTTATCATTTTTAATATTTTCTTTCTCTTCTTGATATTTTTTATTATTTATTCTTTTTAAGTCTTTTAAAAATTCTTCTTTACCTTTCATTAATTCAATATTATCAATTTTATGATTTTCAAATTCTTTTTCCAAAATGGGAAATTCTTTTAATGATTTTGCTACATCAGCTAAACCTTTTGTGAAGAACCTATATGAATCTAAGAATCTTAATTTTTTAAATGTTGAACCATAATCTATTGAAATATATTCTTCTGAGTTCTTGGATAATGGTGTAACTTTATTATATTCATCTTCATATTTCATAAGTTCTTCAATTATAAAGTGGAAATCATAATTAGATCCATTATGAAAGAAAACAGGTATTATTTTAGAAGACTTTCCTTCTTTAGAATTGCAAGATTGACAAGCTGCTCCTCTATATTCTCCAGTTAAATGATTATGTTCTTTTATTTTATAACTTTCTTGAAATTCTTTTTCACATATATAACATTCTTTTGCTTCTTGAAATTTATTTTCTTGTTCATTAGTTAACATTGGTTCTTTCTTTTCATTTAAATACATCTGATAAGTAATCTTTTTATAAATTTTAATTATTTCTTTTACATATTTTTCTTTTGCATCTTCTCCAACATATGAAATATATTCAGATTTATAGATATTAGAATAATCTGATTTAATATAAATTCCATAACTATTTATTTCTTGTGTAGATATTTTATTTGTATAAGATTTATTAGGATTTGGTTGAGATGTTTCTATAGGAATATTGTTTGATTCAAAATCACAATATATGGTAAATGGAAGTTTAGAAGAATAATGATGATTTTCAAATTTAAGAATATTTTTTCCTTTCTTTGGCATTATGAGATTACAGGGTTTTTGATTAAAACATATTTCTTGATGTTTTTCTAATGTTTCTTTCCTCCGAAATCCTTGTAAACAATTTCTACAAGTATAATATTTATTCCTATTTTTATCACATTTAAAACTATCTAAATCTTTAATTAAACAATAGTGACTATTTTCATTACTTTCTGTGTATAATAAATCAATAAGTGTCTCACTTTTAGAATTTGAAATATGAATAGGAT
Organism: Bathymodiolus septemdierum; assembly: GCA_963383655.1. Classification (NCBI taxonomy): domain Eukaryota; kingdom Metazoa; phylum Mollusca; class Bivalvia; order Mytilida; family Modiolidae; genus Bathymodiolus; species Bathymodiolus septemdierum. The sequence continues at coordinate 33,530,718 of OY726527.1, read as the reverse complement.
ATAAAGAATTTTTATGTTTTTGATCTTCTAAAGCAAATACATTTATGCACAGATTATTTTGTTTTTCTACTTTTGAAATATCTTTTATTTGTACTGGGTATTCAATTCCTTTCATATTAATTTTATCTTCATATTTTTCATATTTTGTTACTCTGTCTTTATGGTCAGAAGCAGGATATAATTTTGATAATATAGACCAGAGAAAACATTTATTATCTTTTGTATTTTTAACATTAATAATATTTACTGATTTAAATTGTAAAGGAATATAAGATGAAGCCCTTTGATATTTATATTTATATTGTTTTATTTTTGTGCTTATTATTTTAGAAAATATAAATCCACTACCTTTTTCTTGGAAATCATCTATCCATGCTTTAAACTTATCTATTAGATCGTCATAGAATACAGTTAAATTATTTTTTGTTTGAATAACTTGAATAGGATGAGAATAATGAGCTTCAATAATATCAAATGCAATTGGTGTCTTAAATTCACATGTTAATGTTAATTTTATTTTGCTGGGATAGCGATTAATAACTATCTTATCTTTTAATAAGTTAATATATTGAATTATATCCTCTTCATCTATATCATCAATGACAGTTTCAATAATAATATTCTTAAACGATTTTGTGCGTTCGGATTTTGCTCCGCCCATTTTGTAGGATTAAATTTTAATTATGTTATTTTCCTTGTTGTTATTTCTTTGATAAAAAGACCAGTAAGCAGGATTTCTATGTATAAATTCTTGATAAGATTGTTTATATTTTTCTTTATTATTTTGATAATGATTTTGTTTTATAGGTTTTAAACATTGTTTACAAGCACATTTAACGCCGGTTGGGTTTTTCTTTGCTTTATAATATTCACTTAGTAACTTGTATTCAAAACATTTTGAACAAACTTTTCCTTCAAGCATTTTTTAAAAAAACATTTTAGTTATATTTAAAATGGTGCGTCCAAAAATATCTAATGAATTAGCAGATGAATTACATCATAGAGTTATAAAATCTTTTCCTAAAAGACGTGTTTATGTTAATTCAATAGATCAAACATGGGCAGTTGATTTGATAGATATACAACAATATTCAAAACAAAATAAACACTATAAATATTTATTAGCAGTTATAGATATTTTTAGTAAATATGGTTGGTTAATTCCATTAAAAAATAAAACAGGAGTAACAGTAAGTGAAGCATTTAAAAATTTATTTAGGGCCGAAGGCCCGCCTGCGCTTAAACAAAGAAAACCAATGTATATTTGGTCAGATAAAGGATCTGAATTTTATAATCGGCAAGTAAAAGAATTGTTGAAAGATAATAACATAAAATTATATTCAACTGAGAATGAAGAAAAATCTAGTGTAGTGGAACGCTGGATAGGAACAATGAAACAACATATGTATAAATACTTTACTGCTAATGAAACTTTTAAATATTATGATATATTAGATAAATTAGTTAAAAATTATAATAATACAGTACATTCTTCAATTAAAATGACACCTGTTGAAGCAAGTAAAGTAAAAAATGAATTAACAGTATATAAAAATTTATATCCAGAAAAAGAAGAGAAAATTAAAAAACCTAAATTCAAAGTTGGAAATAGAGTAAGAATAACAAAAAAGAAAGGTAAATTTGAAAAGGGTTATACTACTCGTTGGACTAAAGAAATATTTGTAATTGAAAAAGTTTTAAATACAAATCCTGTTACTTATAAAATAAATGATTTAAAAGGTGAAGAAATTAAAGGAGGTTTATATGAACAAGAATTACAGATTACTAAGTTTTAATTTGAAAACAAAAGTGTAATAAATACATACAAGTCAAACGTAATATCACTGATCATGTATGATCACTCCTTATATGGAATAAATACAATAGTAAAGAGTTGTCCCACCTACTGATCATGTATGATCACTCCTTATATGGATTAAACCTCTTGTGAATGAATAAGTTCATCTGTTGGAATATTGTCCCCCTGTCTCCAAAAGGTGGCAAACTCTTCGATTGTTAACATTTGTTTGATAAGTTCTTGTTTTGAAAGAATATCATTGATTGAGACATTAATGTTCAGAAAACCCTTAAATCCTTTAAGTAGATTAGAAAGTTGTCTTAATTTACGAGCATGAGGTATAGATATATCTATCTTAGATGATAACCATGTGTCCCACGTTGCACTGAACAATCCATTTTCCTTTTCCTTAAGAAACCAGACTCTCACATCATTAAGGAAATCACCGAAAGTAATGTTAAACAGCATACCTTGGGCATTATGTCTTCCCAAGTGTTTGTGTGCTTCTTGTAACTGTTTAACAATGTCTTCTCCACTTTTAAAAACAAACTTCTCCCTCAAAATTGCCCTTGATAAATCTACCTTTCTACTAAGCAGAAAGGTGTGAAGTTCTTTGGGGGTCATGATAGTTTGCTTTCTTTTCTTTCCCAGTTTTTCTTTAAATAAGTCCTGCACCTTTCTTTTCGGAGCTTTTGGAAGATTAACCGGCCCCAAACTCTTAGCACTTTCGATTGTCTCAATCATTCTCTTATAGAAAATGATATTTTCTTCCAAAATGTTAATTTCTTCTGAACTCCATGGCCTGTTCTGTGGTATTTCAGAATCTGAAATAATCAGTGGAATTTCACTTCTTGAATAATCCATTAAACGAGAATGGGAGTCCTGACTCTCTTGAATTTCCATTTCTAGTTCTTTTGTAGAAATACTTTCTTGAGACATATTCACGTCTTCTCACCACTGCTATATGTTTACTGAACATGTGATGACAACATCATCTAGGCAACATGTAAACATACTCTTGATAACCAGGTAAATATTTTCAATGATCGATTTAGTCTATTCAATAGGACATGAGTATTTAAACGTTGATCTCTAGCGTGGATCTTTTCACAATTTATAACTTGTTACAGGTGGTGACATTTAATTGAACATTTTCTGTGTGGGAATTTTAATATTGACTTACAAGATCAATATTAATCACAATTTACATTTTTTACAATTTCTCGGGGTTGAGGCACATTGGAGGTATTTTTTTTATTTCCCAGTACCTCCCCACTACTCCCCTTTTTCTAGTTTTTATTTTTTTTTTTTTTGGTGGGGCTAGAGTCGTCCAACCCCTATACTACTTCCCGCAGCTGGTCTATTGTCTCTCGTCGAAGTGCCGGAGAAGGCTATTGTTCCCTTCATGGTTAATGCATTTGACTACGTGACATTTATACACATGCTTACCTGAGATTTACCTCGAACATTTAGAAAAAAACGTGAAATCATAAATTTCCATAATTACTGATTTTTAATTTGACCAAGCTATTTCAATCTTTCGGAAATAATTCGAAAAAGAAGGTCTTTTCTGCTAATAAATTCACTGAAGTTAGACATAGAGTACACAATTATTGGATATGAATAACATTTTATAGGTAAAAACGTAATGTACAATCTGTCATTTACAACCGGTATACCCGTTCAATATGTAATCATGTTGGACTGGATTCAGCTTTCCTCGTCGCTGGACTCGTCGTCATCAAAATCAATTATTATTGGGGGAATCTCACTCCTATCAATGCAATTCTCTTTCCCATACTCCTTTTCTATTTTTAATACATGGTCTTCTGCCTTCGCCCAAACTTCCTTTGTAATACTGCCAAACCCCCCATAAACAAGTTCTTTCACATTCTTCAAACGAAAAGTTGTATTGTTTTCTGCAACAAACCCTTTAACCTATGGGGTTCAATTCGCAATGGCGAACAGGGGTTCTTAGAACTTCGTGACCGTGTAGGTTGGCAATTTTATCAGTTTTAAAAACGGAAAGGAGTTTCTTAAATTTGATTTTTTCATAAAGTTGTTTTTTAGTTTCAAGGGGCTGAAAAGGAATGTTGTGTTTTGAAGGATAATCTTGTAAGACAGTTTTTCTCTGATTAAAGTTTGGCACAACAGTTTCTTCAGTCTTGATGTTGTGATAACTGGCATTATCTAAAACGATAACACTTGGGCTTTTTAATGCTGGCATAAGCTGATTTTCGAACCAGTTTAGAAAGATGGGCCCGTTAATTTCTTGGTGATAATCCCCATCTTTAGCTTTGGCAAGAAAAACCAAATCACACCTATCAATCAAACCCTCCTCACGATTACCAGCGTGCAAAACTATCAACCTTTTACCTTTTCCTGAAGGGATCTTTGGGGCATCAGAACCATCAACTGGTAACCACATGTAGTCGGTGGCATGATTCTGATTAACCCAGGTCTCATCCAAATATACAATTTCATACCCATCCTCTCGAAACTTCCTGATTTTTCGGAGGTAATTACACCGATCATTTATTACTGACCTCTGATCATATAAAAGCCTCCTATTATCGCCGGATTTTTTGTACTTATAACCAAGATCTAATAAAGTTAAAGTAAGCGTTGATTTCGAGATTTTAATCGTATCTTCAATTTCTTTCTTAATTTTTGAGACTGTTGGGGCAATTTTCCAGTCTTTCTTTCGGCCTTTTCTCTTCCAAACCACAAAAACAAAACGACAATATATACACATTTATTTGTAGTTAAACATTGACAAACAACAATGAAAAATACATTTATCCTTATGACTCGGTTATATATATTTATAAAGAACTGAAATTCCATGTCAATATGATTTTATTATTTACAGTTCACCTCGTTCGCTTTTAATTTTTGAAATAATGTCACACCAATAATTATGCGGAAACAATTCAAGTGACGTATCAAGGACATGTGAATTAAAATTTCTAAATACATAAGATATTTCAACGTATGTTTGGTGCCCACAAGATCTCACTGTTGCACCGAGGCAGGAGTAACAGTAAGTGAAGCATTTAAAAATTTATTTAGGGCCGAAGGCCCGCCTGCGCTTAAACAAAGAAAACCAATGTATATTTGGTCAGATAAAGGATCTGAATTTTATAATCGGCAAGTAAAAGAATTGTTGAAAGATAATAACATAAAATTATATTCAACTGAGAATGAAGAAAAATCTAGTGTAGTGGAACGCTGGATAGGAACAATGAAACAACATATGTATAAATACTTTACTGCTAATGAAACTTTTAAATATTATGATATATTAGATAAATTAGTTAAAAATTATAATAATACAGTACATTCTTCAATTAAAATGACACCTGTTGAAGCAAGTAAAGTAAAAAATGAATTAACAGTATATAAAAATTTATATCCAGAAAAAGAAGAGAAAATTAAAAAACCTAAATTCAAAGTTGGAAATAGAGTAAGAATAACAAAAAAGAAAGGTAAATTTGAAAAGGGTTATACTACTCGTTGGACTAAAGAAATATTTGTAATTGAAAAAGTTTTAAATACAAATCCTGTTACTTATAAAATAAATGATTTAAAAGGTGAAGAAATTAAAGGAGGTTTATATGAACAAGAATTACAGATTACTAAGTTTTAATTTGAAAACAAAAGTGTAATAAATACATACAAGTCAAACGTAATATCACTGATCATGTATGATCACTCCTTATATGGAATAAATACAATAGTAAAGAGTTGTCCCACCTACTGATCATGTATGATCACTCCTTATATGGATTAAACCTCTTGTGAATGAATAAGTTCATCTGTTGGAATATTGTCCCCCTGTCTCCAAAAGGTGGCAAACTCTTCGATTGTTAACATTTGTTTGATAAGTTCTTGTTTTGAAAGAATATCATTGATTGAGACATTAATGTTCAGAAAACCCTTAAATCCTTTAAGTAGATTAGAAAGTTGTCTTAATTTACGAGCATGAGGTATAGATATATCTATCTTAGATGATAACCATGTGTCCCACGTTGCACTGAACAATCCATTTTCCTTTTCCTTAAGAAACCAGACTCTCACATCATTAAGGAAATCACCGAAAGTAATGTTAAACAGCATACCTTGGGCATTATGTCTTCCCAAGTGTTTGTGTGCTTCTTGTAACTGTTTAACAATGTCTTCTCCACTTTTAAAAACAAACTTCTCCCTCAAAATTGCCCTTGATAAATCTACCTTTCTACTAAGCAGAAAGGTGTGAAGTTCTTTGGGGGTCATGATAGTTTGCTTTCTTTTCTTTCCCAGTTTTTCTTTAAATAAGTCCTGCACCTTTCTTTTCGGAGCTTTTGGAAGATTAACCGGCCCCAAACTCTTAGCACTTTCGATTGTCTCAATCATTCTCTTATAGAAAATGATATTTTCTTCCAAAATGTTAATTTCTTCTGAACTCCATGGCCTGTTCTGTGGTATTTCAGAATCTGAAATAATCAGTGGAATTTCACTTCTTGAATAATCCATTAAACGAGAATGGGAGTCCTGACTCTCTTGAATTTCCATTTCTAGTTCTTTTGTAGAAATACTTTCTTGAGACATATTCACGTCTTCTCACCACTGCTATATGTTTACTGAACATGTGATGACAACATCATCTAGGCAACATGTAAACATACTCTTGATAACCAGGTAAATATTTTCAATGATCGATTTAGTCTATTCAATAGGACATGAGTATTTAAACGTTGATCTCTAGCGTGGATCTTTTCACAATTTATAACTTGTTACAGGTGGTGACATTTAATTGAACATTTTCTGTGTGGGAATTTTAATATTGACTTACAAGATCAATATTAATCACAATTTACATTTTTTACAATTTCTCGGGGTTGAGGCACATTGGAGGTATTTTTTTTATTTCCCAGTACCTCCCCACTACTCCCCTTTTTCTAGTTTTTTTTTTTTTTTTTTTTGGTGGGGCTAGAGTCGTCCAACCCCTATACTACTTCCCGCAGCTGGTCTATTGTCTCTCGTCGAAGTGCCGGAGAAGGCTATTGTTCCCTTCATGGTTAATGCATTTGACTACGTGACATTTATACACATGCTTACCTGAGATTTACCTCGAACATTTAGAAAAAAACGTGAAATCATAAATTTCCATAATTACTGATTTTTAATTTGACCAAGCTATTTCAATCTTTCGGAAATAATTCGAAAAAGAAGGTCTTTTCTGCTAATAAATTCACTGAAGTTAGACATAGAGTACACAATTATTGGATATGAATAACATTTTATAGGTAAAAACGTAATGTACAATCTGTCATTTACAACCGGTATACCCGTTCAATATGTAATCATGTTGGACTGGATTCAGCTTTCCTCGTCGCTGGACTCGTCGTCATCAAAATCAATTATTATTGGGGGAATCTCACTCCTATCAATGCAATTCTCTTTCCCATACTCCTTTTCTATTTTTAATACATGGTCTTCTGCCTTCGCCCAAACTTCCTTTGTAATACTGCCAAACCCCCCATAAACAAGTTCTTTCACATTCTTCAAACGAAAAGTTGTATTGTTTTCTGCAACAAACCCTTTAACCTATGGGGTTCAATTCGCAATGGCGAACAGGGGTTCTTAGAACTTCGTGACCGTGTAGGTTGGCAATTTTATCAGTTTTAAAAACGGAAAGGAGTTTCTTAAATTTGATTTTTTCATAAAGTTGTTTTTTAGTTTCAAGGGGCTGAAAAGGAATGTTGTGTTTTGAAGGATAATCTTGTAAGACAGTTTTTCTCTGATTAAAGTTTGGCACAACAGTTTCTTCAGTCTTGATGTTGTGATAACTGGCATTATCTAAAACGATAACACTTGGGCTTTTTAATGCTGGCATAAGCTGATTTTCGAACCAGTTTAGAAAGATGGGCCCGTTAATTTCTTGGTGATAATCCCCATCTTTAGCTTTGGCAAGAAAAACCAAATCACACCTATCAATCAAACCCTCCTCACGATTACCAGCGTGCAAAACTATCAACCTTTTACCTTTTCCTGAAGGGATCTTTGGGGCATCAGAACCATCAACTGGTAACCACATGTAGTCGGTGGCATGATTCTGATTAACCCAGGTCTCATCCAAATATACAATTTCATACCCATCCTCTCGAAACTTCCTGATTTTTCGGAGGTAATTACACCGATCATTTATTACTGACCTCTGATCATATAAAAGCCTCCTATTATCGCCGGATTTTTTGTACTTATAACCAAGATCTAATAAAGTTAAAGTAAGCGTTGATTTCGAGATTTTAATCGTATCTTCAATTTCTTTCTTAATTTTTGAGACTGTTGGGGCAATTTTCCAGTCTTTCTTTCGGCCTTTTCTCTTCCAAACCACAAAAACAAAACGACAATATATACACATTTATTTGTAGTTAAACATTGACAAACAACAATGAAAAATACATTTATCCTTATGACTCGGTTATATATATTTATAAAGAACTGAAATTCCATGTCAATATGATTTTATTATTTACAGTTCACCTCGTTCGCTTTTAATTTTTGAAATAATGTCACACCAATAATTATGCGGAAACAATTCAAGTGACGTATCAAGGACATGTGAATTAAAATTTCTAAATACATAAGATATTTCAACGTATGTTTGGTGCCCACAAGATCTCACTGTTGCACCGAGGCAACCCTCGTATAAATTACATTCTGTTGGTTTGAAAACTCTGGTAAAGAATTTCTTGTATAAGGAAAAGAAGATTTGTTCTTTCATTGTCGCTTATATCAATTCCTAACGCGTTGTACATTTCTTTTAGCAAAATTGTCGGAAATTTCACAATAATGTCCCGCGTCATTAAGGATATTGTGGTTGAAATTAAATATTGATTATATTAAGTACACATTGTCTTTTTAATCAATATTTTCTCAATGAGTGTCCTATTCGGACTCTTGAGAGCTCTACAATTTTGGCTTCTCCCCTCTTGATTCTCCTTTTCTTTTGCTGGGAAGGTCCAACAACCTCCTCCCTCTCCATCCCCTCCAGATGTTTCATTGCCTGTTCTTCCTCTTGTGCTCTGATCCTGTGCTAAAGAATATAACATGTATATTCAGAGAAAACATAAATAAAAGCGAAATTATTAGTGTTTCTGTAACTCCGGTTGCAGTTGGTTCTGTGATTGAATAATTATTGGTATCTGATGTTGATTGTGCTGAATGATGTTAGGTAATATTGGTAATGATAAAATTTGAAATCCAATCTGTTGATAAAGTCTATATACCATCCAATTTAGAATATTGTCTTCAAAAGAGAAAAAAACAGGCAGGAGTTAAATTTCTACTTCTTCCATTTCAGCAATATCATGAATATTTTGAATGTTACATCCTGAAATTACTGTTGAGAGTTTTTTCTATAGCACAAACATGACTCAAAATATTTACATAAGCATTTTAAAATGCCATTACGTCCTCTGGTTGTACCACGACAGCAGACGATGACTATTAATGTAAGTGTTGACAAGACGACCACTAAAATAAAAAAATGTGAAATGTAATACATGTATGATTTTATTTGTATAATATAAATAAACGTTGTGTGTTATTATGATTGATTGATTTTTGGTGTTCAACACCACTTACAGCTATATCAAGATGACCAGTTTAAGTGGTGGAAGAAGCCGGAGTACATGGAGAGAACCACCGACCATGAGCAAGCAACTGGTAAACTTTATCACCTGCGACTGAGTCGAGTGCACCCTTTTTGTAATTTACAAATTGATGGAAGAAGCCGGAGAGAACCACCGACCATGAGCAAGCAACGGGGTAAACTTTATCACCTGCGACTGTGAGTCGAGTGCACCCTTTATGTAATTTACAAAGTTGGGTGTGGACTCGTGCTGTATTGGTGATTGGTTTGTATGAGCTGTTAGATCCAACGACCTAACTCATTGAACCACCCGGGCCTTGTGTGTTATTATGTCTATGCAGTACGTGTACATGTATGTGTAGGTCAGTGAGTGTATTAATACATTGTTGTCTTAACATTAAGTCCAAATCAACAACAGTATCTACTTTGTTAAATGATGCACCATTCTGACAAGTAATAATGTGCAATGTACATAATTTATTGCGGAATACCTTTATTGTATACTGCACTAGCTACATACAATCATGTATCTTAAAAAAGATTTTCTCTCCTTCTCTGATTTACTATATACTTACAGAGAGTAACAACTAACAAAAGCTGAACATAGCTTTTTAGGCTTTCAAAATCTGGATGTTTTGTTTGTGGGGTTGCTGGAATTTCTGTTTTTTCAGGGTAATCTGTTTCAGTCTTTGCATGGGTTGTGAAATCAAGGGTGTGGGTTCTTGTTGTGGATGAAGACTGGGCTATTGTATCTAAAAAGAAACGTTTAAAAGTTAATGCATTGATAAATGGACATCCAATAAAATATATATGCATCTTGTATTTTATTGTCCCCATGTTCTTGTATAAGTGTCAACATATATCTTCTCATGTCCGTGAATAAGTTTAAAGTTACCTCAGTCTATATATTTCCCATTCTACTAGAAAAAAAATTATCGCGAATATTTAGTTTGATGTATTGTTGTTGTATATATCAATCATAATTGTTATAAATTTGTATCCTATATATATGCCCTCCTGGGGCCTTGATTTGGTTAATAAACATTTCTATTTCTATTATTTCTGTAAATGACAAGCTGCTGACATCGAAACAAAAATATAAATGTCATCATAAAATGTTGCAATAAAAAGAAATAAAACAAAAACGAGCTTAAAAGGACATATTTTGCGTCGTAAAACACCTTTTTAAACTTATAGATGGAGGAACTACATACTTTACGATTAAAGCATGGTGGTCTTAATAAATCTTTGGGCATTCATTGCCAACTGTAACTTTGACGTATTCTAAATTTGGAGCGTTGACCTCGTAAATATTTACGATTCCCGAAATTCTTTCAACCAACAGACGCGCGTCTGTCACGATTTCGTTATTTCCACTTAATAACCCACATGAAATAATATTTTGTGATCCTTTGTACTTTTGGCAATATATGTCTGTGTTATACATCTCTGCATTGGAAATGATGATCATAGAAATCAATATACTCAACAATAACGCCATTATTGATTGTAAGCAAGTTCATTAGAGGATCTAGAAACTAACTGCAATAGTCGTGTGATTGTGATATTTGGGGATTTAGAAACGAATGTTATGGTATACTTAGGTTAGATCGAAACACGTGTAGTTTGGGAAACTAGTAAAAAGTAATGTCCCTAGACGAATTCAACCATAGAGTGTGATTTTCTAAAGATTAAAATATATACAGGGGCGTAGCTAGACATGTAAATGAGTGTAGGCACAAAGTTTGCGGCGAGGGGTCTGGGGGCCGCTGGTAGGGGTTCCAGGGAGGGGGGGGGGGGTGAAGCTCCCCGGAAGCTCATGAGATGTTTTGTTTTTGTTATGCTAAAATTGCTCTAAATTAAGAATGTACATCATGTTAGAAGTGATTTTTTTTTTCAATCATTAGGATTCAAACATCACTTCACGGGTTAAAGAACGAAAACAAAACTAAGTCAAATGAATTTTAGACGACTCATAATTTAAATATACATGTGCATACAGTAACATTCTTGTATAACTGATCAGTACACTTGCAGACAAAACAAGACTGTTATAATTAACCTCAATATCGAGAATCGATCGTTTCAAACATGTCCAAAAGAAGCCATGAGACACAATTTGACAATCTGATTTTCAGTTTAACTCATGAAAAGTCTAAACGTCTGTTCTTTCTGTTTATAAATTCACTCAAGACCTTATCGATTTCTACCGGTATTTGTCTGTGTACATGCATTAGAGACAAGCTTGACAATCTTTCATCTCCCATTGTTGACCTCAGATAACTTTTTATCCTTCGCATGGCACTGAACGATCTCACTGGTAGCCGAGGATACCGGCATTGTCAGTAAAATGGTCAGGATTCGATGAATCGATGGATACAAATCAACATTAGTTGCATTCAATACAGCAATCAGACGTTCTGGTTTATCAATGTTCTGTTGCCACCTTATTTTCCACCGGTCGATCTCGTCTATAAACTCGTCAATTCTACCTAAATCGGTTGCGTAAGCGGCAAAAACGCGATCTACGATGTCAGGTGTCAAACTCTGATGTTTAACGGGACTGAGGTAAGAAGCAAGAAACCGTTCCTCATTACTAATTACCCGGTTTGATATCTCCGATACCAAATGGTCAAGGAAGACCAGGTAGAGCGAGACGCGCCAATAGTCTTTCGGATTTTGGGCAGGGTGATTTGCACGATTTCTTTGACGGCCAACGACTCATGGTGTACATGGCTCAATATCGAACTCCGACGCAATATCACAAGCTCTGGTATACAATGCATCCCACACTTGGTCATCATTTCGTTCATCAGAAAGTCGGCTAACCACTATCTTCGCCTCAGTCACGGCTTCTACCAAATCTATTTCTGGTTTCTGGAGATAATTAGTCAGCGCTACAGTTGAACTTAGTATATGCTCGGCGACAACAAGTACAACTATGAAGTCAAACTTCAATATGGCAGTAAGATAAAGTCCAGCCTTTTCGTCTTTATCATTTTTCAGGGTCTCTAGTGCTGATACGACGACAGAAAAAGCCGTGCGGAAGGTAAAGAGTGAATCAGCACGGCTTGACCAACGTGTCTCCCTGAACGTTCTGATTATCAGCTAATTCGGCCGAAAATGCTGTCAATCGCTATCTCTTGTACCGTTGACATCATGTTTCTAACGCATAACTCCTTACTACTGTGCACCAGTGCCAAGTTAAGCTGGTGGGCTTTACAATGAATATACGATTCCTGAGGGGATAGTTCAGTAATCTTTGCCTGCACACCGTTTCTAATGTCTAGATGTACTTCATTCAAGAACTGAATTATTATATCTGCTATCCGTTCACCCCTGATGCTCTTTGCATGTCTAAACCCAATTAATTCCTCTGATTTCAATGTTTTCATTGGTTTTGTGTAGGAATCTGACGCAAACCGATAACTGTTCCTTTGTAGCTACATCGGTGCATTCATCTGCGATTATGGCAAAATAAATCGATCTGCGACAATCGTCCACAATTTCAGTCAATATTTGTTGTCCGCAAATATAGATCAGTTCGTTGTGAATATCAGGCGATAGGTATGTCGATCGAGTCCCTGAGCGTAACGCAAGCCAATCAGATAATGCCTGATCACCCTTCGCTACCTCATGTAAAATTGCCAAAAAGTTACTTCTCTCTTCCACGTGACCTCTGATTGGAATATTCTGTCGACCGCAGAGAATTATCACATTGATAATTCTCGTCAAAGCATGCCGATTTTCAGCTACAATTTTCTTATGGCTACTGGAGATCATGCTAGCAACCGATTCATGCTTCCCCTGTTTTGCACGAATAAAGTTGTCGGCCATCACCACACATCCTCTATGATGCGAAAGGTTTTCATGTCGTTTCGCAAGTGAAATTAAATTTTTCCAGTCCGTCACTTCACTTGATGAGAAAGCCTTCTCGCATGAAACAGGGGGATTGAACGAACAACATTGCGCACAAAATACTGCATCAAGTGATATCGAGTACCGCATCCAACGAAATTCTTGCAGCCATGTTGCCTGGAACCTTCTATTCTCGACACCAAAGGAACTGAAAATAAAGAATAACTAGAGGTACTTCGAGCACCGCTCTGTCCGACTAACATATATACCCTCACATTCCCATTGACACAAAACCTAAATTTGACGCAATAGGGTACCTCAAGTTTAACTAAGTTTATGACCTTGAGCTTCCACCAGCGCTTTCAGCACTTTGATTACCTTGCCCTTTTTAAATCTGTGGGAAATACTATACCAAGTATCATCAACATCCAACAAGGCATTCAAACGATATGTACCGGACACAATTTGCACACAGACAGACGGACGAACAAATTTCTTGGGGGGGATGGGTATAATTACATCTTTGGCTACTTCGAGTACTTGTGTAAAACCGGCTCTTATCACTTGTGACCTGCCGAAATCCTTCATTCATTTGACAGCGATCAGATACAGAGTTTCAAACAGCTGAAAATGTTCATGCAACGTTTGATTTCGGTTATCTATTGCAATTCACATTTTGTTTCGGTCATAATAGTAAGTACATATATGAAAAATAACCAAACATTTAAAATGTTCATTCAGAGTCCATGACACACAATTCATGATATCACATATTTCTTATTTCAAAATCGCATGGCTTTTCCGCCTGATTTAAAAGTGAGGGGGGGTGGGGGGGTCTGCGAATTAGCAATAACCAAAACAGTTATTATTATTAATAGAATATAGGATATTTTGTTTATTAGACCGGCTTTATCACGGCGAGTATCAGGCTAGCCAGCCAGGGCGAGCTTGATGCGTGAAGCCGTGATAAAGCCTGGCTCAAAAACAAAATGTTCTATATTTCTTTAATCGGTAATTTGAAATATAGTTGAAATTATTTTATTTTATTGATCAGATTTTTATTTTTGAAAAATATCTATATTAGCAGAAGCATTTTGGTTGTGCGTAGTACAATTCTATGAATGACGTTCCTTTCTTTTCATTCATAAAATGACGCGTATGAACACAAATGATATTTATTTATTTCCGGGTCTTTTTAAGTTAAGCATACCGATTTAAATAGATTTCTAGGGGGTGTAACGAACTGGTGTCTATCTACATGTTGCAAATTAAGAGTAAATTTCATACCGTGCTGGAAACTTGTAACTGAATGCTTCAGTCCATTTTGAAGTGAGAATATCATTTTTGTCTTTATCTGTCAAGTTTTTCGTCCGACAATCGGCTAAATCTGGGTATGGTGGCAAACTTTGGTACACAGAGCCAGAGGCAGACGCCCGAGTGGACGGATTTGACTGATGTGATTCAGTTGATCTCGCTATCGGAGCCTGGTAGTCGGCATCAACGTCTTTGCTAGGACTAACATCTTCCGTTGTATCTATTTCTTCTGTAGATTCTGACGTCTTTTTCCTTTTATTACCCTTTATTAGAAACTTGTCCATTGTTTACAAAAATAATTTCGTCGTAACTAAGAGTTATCGGACTTAAGCGTAAGTTAACGTTGAAATCAAATACGGAAAAGAACCGGTTTTCGATTTCGCACTGTAACGGGTTAATGTGGAAATTTTTGTAGTACTTATATAGCATTGCCGTACGATTTGGTACGGAATTCTCAAATAGGTTATTCTCCGAATGCAGAGCGTACAGACATTATTTATTTAAAAAAAAAAAAAAAAAGCCAAATTTGAGTGTAGGCACGCCCCTGATATACATGTAAAAAACTTTATGGGTTGGTAATTGGCTAAAACAGAGAAAACGTATACATGTTCAGAGGTCTCTGGCTTTTCCGCACAATATTAAAAATCATCTGTTTATTTATAGCAACATACACATTTCGTATTAGGTCAACAATAAACACGATGATATATATGTCAGGAATGACCTGTTTATGGAATGGGAGGATTGATCTGTAGTATCAACGTAAAAAACAATGGCAAAATGTACCAGACGCACTGAAATTCCCCTACTACTATTTGATAATTAGAAAAAGGATTATCATGTTCTTAATATACTTTTACCGCTATTTTGTTTACTTTCCCTTTGTTGTTTAAAACCAATGTTTCATATCGCGTAAGCTCCGAGATGAATTAAATTATCGCTAAGCGTTTTCAAGGACGCGTAGTAATATCGCTGTTTTCTAATATGACGTTATAATGACGTCATATTACCAAATCCTTGATAAGCATACTGCCTGCCTCATGAAGGACACCACTAAAACTAAACACAACTGGTTTTGATGGCCAAAGCCATTGCTAAAGCTAATCAAAATGAACTTTACCAATATGAGAAGCATTATAACACAGCTTATTCTGTATCTAAAAGCAACCAGCTAATTCTCTCAGTATTTAGGCAGGGATGTTTGCGTTAACTTTATAAAAACTTTTATCAGAAATTTTACGCAATGGTGTTATAGACCATAAGAAAAAAAACCTCGATTTATTTTAAATGTCAGATGTCAGTACAGACTCCTGTATCATCATTTGTATTTGCAAGTATTACATGTTTTTTAGGAAAAGGGAGGGCAAGTAGGATTCTGTATGGAGAAGTAACATTTTTAAGATAAGCTTCCCGGGTACAAGCAGAACATTTCCGTATTTGCACACCCCTGATAAGCATGTGCAGATATAAATCGTGCCCATTAAAAAAACCTTTTTCTTAGCTTATAATTTTACATATTTTGACAGAAAAAAGGTGAAACCGTTGTGCCGATCCATTGCCAATTGAGTAATTCTAGACCCACCCTTGACTGCTATGTCAAATAATTAAAAACAAAATAATGTAGCATATCAATATTTTTTAAGTGTACCGATACTTCACTATTTGCAGGGTTTAAAAAAAATTAAAATTGGAACATTTTCGTGTATATCTTATACTGTATTGACTCTATGGCCATTACTTTGATCCTATGGGCATTACTTTGACCCTATGGCCATTACTTTGCTTTATATTGTTATTAATTTAGCTTCCAAAACTGTTATGATTATAATGAAGCTGATTGAAATTGTAGTTATATATTGTTTACAAAGGTACAAAATGTACATTTTTTAACAAACTGGGTTAAACATTGATTACATGTTTTGTAAAAGTAATGGTCACAAAATTTACAGTAGTTCGCCTAAATTATGTAAATAATATCATATCATTGTCATTTTTCTAAAAGAAAACAGTTATAAATTGTTTCGAACTGGGTTTACAACAAGTTCGTACATTTCAACTTAGAAATGTTCCCCGATGACCCACTTCCTATTCAAATAGAAAAACTACAGGTCACGTGACCGTTAAATTCTATTTTTATAAAGAAACGTGTTTTGGTTTCAAACACTATTATTACGATTCCTGAAACATTCAGATTTTTAATCCAAACTTTAAATTTAATAGAGATAGGCATATTTCCTCACAGTAAATCCAGCGTTCATAGACCTATTTTCGTATATGTGATAAGTTCTACTGTCGCGTTGTTTGGCAAGCTGTTTGGCATCGATTGCGTCAATTTAAATAAAGTCGGGCCCTATAATTATTATACCCGCTTCCAAAAACATTTGTTTAATAAAGGAATAATATTTAAGTAAATGACAAGTTCTTACTTACGGGGTTAGATATAAAAATCCTATCCGATATACGAGCACCTTGCTCACCGATCTTCCATTGTGTTTGGCAATTGGGGAATTTTCATTGGCTACTATGGCTGAGGGAAAAACTATAAAAAGGGCAGCAATTCCGATAATGGGGAATAATTCGCTTCTTTGAAATGTACCCCGATGACCCACTTCCTATTCAAATAGAAAAACTACAGGTCACGTGACCGTTAAATTCTATTTTTATAAAGGAACGTGTTTTGGTTTCAAACACTATTATTACGATTCCTGAAACATTCAGATTTTTAATCCAAACTTTAATTTTAATAGAGATAGGTATATTTCCTCACAGTAAATCCAGCGTTCATAGACCTATTTTCGTATATGTGATAAGTTCTACTGTCGCGTTGTTTGGCAAGCTGTTTGGCATCGATTGCGTCAATTTAAACTAAAGTCGGGCCCTATAATTATTATACCCGCTTCCAAAAACATTTGTTTAATAAAGGAATAATATTTAAGTAAATGACAAGTTCTTACTTACGGGGTTAGATATAAAAATCCTATCCGATATACGAGCACCTTGCTCACCGATCTTCCATTGTGTTTGGCAATTGGGGAATTTTCATTGGCTACTATGGCTGAGGGAAAAACTATAAAAAGGGCAGCAATTCCGATAATGGGGAATAATTCGCTTCTTTGAAATGTACCCCGATGACCCACTTCCTATTCAAATAGAAAAACTACAGGTCACGTGACCGTTAAATTCTATTTTTATAAAGGAACGTGTTTTGGTTTCAAACACTATTATTACGATTCCTGAAACATTCAGATTTTTAATCCAAACTTTAATTTTAATAGAGATAGGCATATTTCCTCACAGTAAATCCAGCGTTCATAGACCTATTTTCGTATATGTGATAAGTTCTACTGTCGCGTTGTTTGGCAAGCTGTTTGGCATCGATTGCGTCAATTTAAACTAAAGTCGGGCCCTATAATTATTATACCCGCTTTCAAAAACATTTGTTTAATAAAGGAATAATATTTAAGTAAATGACAAGTTCTTACTTACGGGGTTAGATATAAAAATCCTATCCGATATACGAGCACCTTGCTCACCGATCTTCCATTGTGTTTGGCAATTGGGGAATTTTCATTGGCTACTATGGCTGAGGGAAAAACTATAAAAAGGGCAGCAATTCCGATAATGGGGAATAATTCGCTTCTTTGAAATGTACCCCGATGACCCACTTCCTATTCAAATAGAAAAACTACAGGTCACGTGACCGTTAAATTCTATTTTTATAAAGGAACGTGTTTTGGTTTCAAACACTATTATTGCGATTCCTGAAACATTCAGATTTTTAATCCAAACTTTAATTTTAATAGAGATAGGCATATTTCCTCACAGTAAATCCAGCGTTCATAGACCTATTTTCGTATATGTGATAAGTTCTACTGTCGCGTTGTTTGGCAAGCTGTTTGGCATCGATTGCGTCAATTTAAACTAAAGTGGGGCCCTATAATTATTATATCCGCTTCCAAAAACATTTGTTTAATAAAGGAATAATATTTAAGTAAATGACAAGTTCTTACTTACGGGGTTAGATATAAAAATCCTATCCGATATACGAGCACCTTGCTCACCGATCTTCCATTGTGTTTGGCAATTGGGGAATTTTCATTGGCTACTATGGCTGAGGGAAAAACTATAAAAAGGGCAGCAATTCCGATAATGGGGAATAATTCGCTTCTTTGAAATGTACCCCGATGACCCACTTCCTATTCAAATAGAAAAACTACAGGTCACGTGACCGTTAAATTCTATTTTTATAAAGGAACGTGTTTTGGTTTCAAACACTATTATTACGATTCCTGAAACATTCAGATTTTTAATCCAAACTTTAATTTTAATAGAGATAGGCATATTTCCTCACAGTAAATCCAGCGTTCATAGACCTATTTTCGTATATGTGATAAGTTCTACTGTCGCGTTGTTTGGCAAGCTGTTTGGCATCGATTGCGTCAATTTAAACTAAAGTCGGGCCCTATAATTATTATATCCGCTTCCAAAAACATTTGTTTAATAAAGGAATAATATTTAAGTAAATGACAAGTTCTTACTTACGGGGTTAGATATAAAAATCCTATCCGATATACGAGCACCTTGCTCACCGATCTTCCATTGTGTTTGGCAATTGGGGAATTTTCATTGGCTACTATGGCTGAGGGAAAAACTATAAAAAGGGCAGCAATTCCGATAATGGGGAATAATTCGCTTCTTTGAAATGTACCCCGATGACCCACTTCCTATTCAAATAGAAAAACTACAGGTCACGTGACCGTTAAATTCTATTTTTATAAAGGAACGTGTTTTGGTTTCAAACACTATTATTACGATTCCTGAAACATTCAGATTTTTAATCCAAACTTTAATTTTAATAGAGATAGGCATATTTCCTCACAGTAAATCCAGCGTTCATAGACCTATTTTCGTATATGTGATAAGTTCTACTGTCGCGTTGTTTGGCAAGCTGTTTGGCATCGATTGCGTCAATTTAAACTAAAGTCGGGCCCTATAATTATTATACCCGCTTCCAAAAACATTTGTTTAATAAAGGAATAATATTTAAGTAAATGACAAGTTCTTACTTGCGGGGTTAGATATAAAAATCCTATCCGATATACGAGCACCTTGCTCACCGATCTTCCATTGTGTTTGGCAATTGGGGAATTTTCATTGGCTACTATGGCTGAGGGAAAAACTATAAAAAGGGCAGCAATTCCGATAATGGGGAATAATTCGCTTCTTTGAAATGTACCCCAATGACCCACTTCCTATACAAATAGAAAAACTACAGGTCACGTGACCGTTAAATTCTATTTTTATAAAGGAACGTGTTTTGTTTTCAAACACTATTATTACGATTCCTGAAACATTCAGATTTTTAATCCAAACTTTAATTTTAATAGAGATAGGCATATTTCCTCACAGTAAATCCAGCGTTCATAGACCTATTTTCGTATATGTGATAAGTTCTACTGTCGCGTTGTTTGGCATCGATTGCGTCAATTTAAACTAAAGTCGGGCCCTATAATTATTATATCCGCTTCCAAAAACATTTGTTTAATAAAGGAATAATATTTAAGTAAATGACAAGTTCTTACTTACGGGGTTAGATATAAAAATCCTATCCGATATACGAGCACCTTGCTCACCGATCTTCCATTGTGTTTGGCAATTGGGGAATTTTCATTGGCTACTATGGCTGAGGGAAAAACTATAAAAAGGGCAGCAATTCCGATAATGGGGAATAATTCGCTTCTTTGAAATGTACCCCGATGACCCACTTCCTATTCAAATAGAAAAACTACAGGTCACGTGACCGTTAAATTCTATTTTTATAAAGGAACGTGTTTTGGTTTCAAACACTATTATTACGATTCCTGAAACATTCAGATTTTTAATCCAAACTTTAATTTTAATAGAGATAGGCATATTTCCTCACAGTAAATCCAGCGTTCATAGACCTATTTTCGTATATGTGATAAGTTCTACTGTCGCGTTGTTTGGCAAGCTGTTTGGCATCGATTGCGTCAATTTAAACTAAAGTCGGGCCCTATAATTATTATACCCGCTTCCAAAAACATTTGTTTAATAAAGGAATAATATTTAAGTAAATGACAAGTTCTTACTTACGGGGTTAGATATAAAAATCCTATCCGATATACGAGCACCTTGCTCACCGATCTTCCGTTGTGTTTGGCAATTGGGGAATTTTCATTGGCTACTATGGCTGAGGGAAAAACTAAAAAAAGGGCAGCAATTCCGATAATGGGGAATAATTCGCTTCTTTGAAATGTACCCCGATGACCCACTTCCTATTCAAATAGAAAAACTACAGGTCACGTGACCGTTAAATTCTATTTTTATAAAGGAACGTGTTTTGGTTTCAAACACTATTATTACGATTCCTGAAACATTCAGATTTTTAATCCAAACTTTAATTTTAATAGAGATAGGCATATTTCCTCACAGTAAATCCAGCGTTCATAGACCTATTTTCGTATATGTGATAAGTTCTACTGTCGCGTTGTTTGGCATCGATTGCGTCAATTTAAACTAAAGTCGGGCCCTATAATTATTATACCCGCTTCCAAAAACATTTGCTTAATAAAGGAATAATATTTAAGTAAATGACAAGTTCTTACTTACGGGGTTAGATATAAAAATCCTATCCGATATACGAGCACCTTGCTCACCGATCTTCCATTGTGTTTGGCAATTGGGGAATTTTCATTGGCTACTATGGCTGAGGGAAAAACTATAAAAAGGGCAGCAATTCCGATAATGGGGAATAATTCGCTTCTTTGAAATGTACCCCGATGACCCACTTCCTATTCAAATAGAAAAACTACAGGTCACGTGACCGTTAAATTCTATTTTTATAAAGGAACGTGTTTTGGTTTCAAACACTATTATTACGATTCCTGAAACATTCAGATTTTTAATCCAAACTTTAATTTTAATAGAGATAGGCATATTTCCTCACAGTAAATCCAGCGTTCATAGACCTATTTTCGTATATGTGATAAGTTCTACTGTCGCGTTGTTTGGCAAGCTGTTTGGCATCGATTGCGTCAATTTAAACTAAAGTCGGGCCCTATAATTATTATATCCGCTTCCAAAAACATTTGTTTAATAAAGGAATAATATTTAAGTAAATGACAAGTTCTTACTTACGGGGTTAGATATAAAAATCCTATCCGATATACGAGCACCTTGCTCACCGATCTTCCATTGTGTTTGGCAATTGGGGAATTTTCATTGGCTACTATGGCTGAGGGAAAAACTATAAAAAGGGCAGCAATTCCGATAATGGGGAATAATTCGCTTCTTTGAAATGTACCCCGATGACCCACTTCCTATTCAAATAGAAAAACTACAGGTCACGTGACCGTTAAATTCTATTTTTATAAAGGAACGTGTTTTGGTTTCAAACGCTATTATTACGATTCCTGAAACATTCAGATTTTTAATCCAAACTTTAATTTTAATAGAGATAGGCATATTTCCTCACAGTAAATCCAGCGTTCATAGACCTATTTTCGTATATGTGATAAGTTCTACTGTCGCGTTGTTTGGCAAGCTGTTTGGCATCGATTGCGTCAATTTAAACTAAAGTCGGGCCCTATAATTATTATATCCGCTTCCAAAAACATTTGTTTAATAAAGGAATAATATTTAAGTAAATGACAAGTTCTTACTTACGGGGTTAGATATAAAAATCCTATCCGATATACGAGCACCTTGCTCGCCGATCTTCCGTTGTGTTTGGCAATTGGGGAATTTTCATTGGCTACTATGGCTGAGGGAAAAACTATAAAAAGGGCAGCAATTCCGATAATGGGGAATAATTCGCTTCTTTGAAATGTACCCCGATGACCCACTTCCTATTCAAATAGAAAAACTACAGGTCACGTGACCGTTAAATTCTATTTTTATAAAGGAACGTGTTTTGGTTTCAAACACTATTATTACGATTCCTGAAACATTCAGATTTTTAATCCAAACTTTAATTTTAATAGAGATAGGCATATTTCCTCACAGTAAATCCAGCGTTCATAGACCTATTTTCGTATATGTGATAAGTTCTACTGTCGCGTTGTTTGGCAAGCTGTTTGGCATCGATTGCGTCAATTTAAACTAAAGTCGGGCCCTATAATTATTATATCCGCTTCCAAAAACATTTGTTTAATAAAGGAATAATATTTAAGTAAATGACAAGTTCTTACTTACGGGGTTAGATATAAAAATCCTATCCGATATACGAGCACCTTGCTCACCGATCTTCCATTGTGTTTGGCAATTGGGGAATTTTCATTGGCTACTATGGCTGAGGGAAAAACTATAAAAAGGGCAGCAATTCCGATAATGGGGAATAATTCGCTTCTTTGAAATGTACCCCGATGACCCACTTCCTATTCAAATAGAAACACTACAGGTCACGTGACCGTTAAATTCTATTTTTATAAAGGAACGTGTTTTGGTTTCAAACACTATTATTACGATTCCTGAAACATTCAGATTTTTAATCCAAACTTTAATTTTAATAGAGATAGGCATATTTCCTCACAGTAAATCCAGCGTTCATAGACCTATTTTCGTATATGTGATAAGTTCTACTGTCGCGTTGTTTGGCAAGCTGTTTGGCATCGATTGCGTCAATTTAAACTAAAGTCGGGCCCTATAATTATTATACCCGCTTCCAAAAACATTTGTTTAATAAAGGAATAATATTTAAGTAAATGACAAGTTCTTACTTACGGGGTTAGATATAAAAATCCTATCCGATATACGAGCACCTTGCTCACCGATCTTCCATTGTGTTTGGCAATTGGGGAATTTTCATTGGCTACTATGGCTGAGGGAAAAACTATAAAAAGGGCAGCAATTCCGATAATGGGGAATAATTCGCTTCTTTGAAATGTACCCCGATGACCCACTTCCTATTCAAATAGAAACACTACAGGTCACGTGACCGTTAAATTCTATTTTTATAAAGGAACGTGTTTTGGTTTCAAACACTATTATTACGATTCCTGAAACATTCAGATTTTTAATCCAAACTTTAATTTTAATAGAGATAGGCATATTTCCTCACAGTAAATCCAGCGTTCATAGACCTATTTTCGTATATGTGATAAGTTCTACTGTCGCGTTGTTTGGCAAGCTGTTTGGCATCGATTGCGTCAATTTAAACTAAAGTCGGGCCCTATAATTATTATATCCGCTTCCAAAAACATTTGTTTAATAAAGGAATAATATTTAAGTAAATGACAAGTTCTTACTTACGGGGTTAGATATAAAAATCCTATCCGATATACGAGCACCTTGCTCACCGATCTTCCATTGTGTTTGGCAATTGGGGAATTTTCATTGGCTACTATGGCTGAGGGAAAAACTATAAAAAGGGCAGCAATTCCGATAATGGGGAATAATTCGCTTCTTTGAAATGTACCCCGATGACCCACTTCCTATTCAAATAGAAAAACTACAGGTCACGTGACCGTTAAATTCTATTTTTATAAAGGAACGTGTTTTGGTTTCAAACACTATTATTACGATTCCTGAAACATTCAGATTTTTAATCCAAACTTTAATTTTAATAGAGATAGGCATATTTCCTCA
Source organism: Bathymodiolus septemdierum (assembly GCA_963383655.1). Lineage (NCBI taxonomy): Eukaryota > Metazoa > Mollusca > Bivalvia > Mytilida > Modiolidae > Bathymodiolus > Bathymodiolus septemdierum. The sequence goes on along the minus strand of OY726527.1, from coordinate 33,506,503 downwards.
CAGTAAATCCAGCGTTCATAGACCTATTTTCGTATATGTGATAAGTTCTACTGTCGCGTTGTTTGGCAAGCTGTTTGGCATCGATTGCGTCAATTTAAACTAAAGTCGGGCCCTATAATTATTATACCCGCTTCCAAAAACATTTGTTTAATAAAGGAATAATATTTAAGTAAATGACAAGTTCTTACTTACGGGGTTAGATATAAAAATCCTATCCGATATACGAGCACCTTGCTCACCGATCTTCCATTGTGTTTGGCAATTGGGGAATTTTCATTGGCTATTATGGCTGAGGGAAAAACTATAAAAAGGGCAGCAATTCCGATAATGGGGAATAATTCGCTTCTTTGAAATGTACCCCGATGACCCACTTCCTATTCAAATAGAAAAACTACAGGTCACGTGACCGTTAAATTCTATTTTTATAAAGGAACGTGTTTTGGTTTCAAACACTATTATTACGATTCCTGAAACATTCAGATTTTTAATCCAAACTTTAATTTTAATAGAGATAGGCATATTTCCTCACAGTAAATCCAGCGTTCATAGACCTATTTTCGTATATGTGATAAGTTCTACTGTCGCGTTGTTTGGCAAGCTGTTTGGCATCGATTGCGTCAATTTAAACTAAAGTCGGGCCCTATAATTATTATATCCGCTTCCAAAAACATTTGTTTAATAAAGGAATAATATTTAAGTAAATGACAAGTTCTTACTTACGGGGTTAGATATAAAAATCCTATCCGATATACGAGCACCTTGCTCACCGATCTTCCATTGTGTTTGGCAATTGGGGAATTTTCATTGGCTACTATGGCTGAGGGAAAAACTATAAAAAGGGCAGCAATTCCGATAATGGGGAATAATTCGCTTCTTTGAAATGTACCCCGATGACCCACTTCCTATTCAAATAGAAAAACTACAGGTCACGTGACCGTTAAATTCTATTTTTATAAAGGAACGTGTTTTGGTTTCAAACACTATTATTACGATTCCTGAAACATTCAGATTTTTAATCCAAACTTTAATTTTAATAGAGATAGGCATATTTCCTCACAGTAAATCCAGCGTTCATAGACCTATTTTCGTATATGTGATAAGTTCTACTGTCGCGTTGTTTGGCAAGCTGTTTGGCATCGATTGCGTCAATTTAAATTAAAGTCGGGCCCTATAATTATTATACCCGCTTCCAAAAACATTTGTTTAATAAAGGAATAATATTTAAGTAAATGACAAGTTCTTACTTACGGGGTTAGATATAAAAATCCTATCCGATATACGAGCACCTTGCTCACCGATCTTCCATTGTGTTTGGCAATTGGGGAATTTTCATTGGCTACTATGGCTGAGGGAAAAACTATAAAAAGGGCAGCAATTCCGATAATGGGGAATAATTCGCTTCTTTGAAATGTACCCCGATGACCCACTTCCTATTCAAATAGAAACACTACAGGTCACGTGACCGTTAAATTCTATTTTTATAAAGGAACGTGTTTTGGTTTCAAACACTATTATTACGATTCCTGAAACATTCAGATTTTTAATCCAAACTTTAATTTTAATAGAGATAGGCATATTTCCTCACAGTAAATCCAGCGTTCATAGACCTATTTTCGTATATGTGATAAGTTCTACTGTCGCGTTGTTTGGCATCGATTGCGTCAATTTAAACTAAAGTCGGGCCCTATAATTATTATATCCGCTTCCAAAAACATTTGTTTAATAAAGGAATAATATTTAAGTAAATGACAAGTTCTTACTTACGGGGTTAAATATAAAAATCCTATCCGATATACGAGCACCTTGCTCACCGATCTTCCATTGTGTTTGGCAATTGGGGAATTTTCATTGGCTACTATGGCTGAGGGAAAAACTATAAAAAGGGCAGCAATTCCGATAATGGGGAATAATTCGCTTCTTTGAAATGTACCCCGATGACCCACTTCCTATTCAAATAGAAAAACTACAGGTCACGTGACCGTTAAATTCTATTTTTATAAAGGAACGTGTTTTGGTTTCAAACACTATTATTACGATTCCTGAAACATTCAGATTTTTAATCCAAACTTTAATTTTAATAGAGATAGGCATATTTCCTCACAGTAAATCCAGCGTTCATAGACCTATTTTCGTATATGTGATAAGTTCTACTGTCGCGTTGTTTGGCAAGCTGTTTGGCATCGATTGCGTCAATTTAAACTAAAGTCGGGCCCTATAATTATTATACCCGCTTCCAAAAACATTTGTTTAATAAAGGAATAATATTTAAGTAAATGACAAGTTCTTACTTACGGGGTTAGATATAAAAATCCTATCCGATATACGAGCACCTTGCTCACCGATCTTCCATTGTGTTTGGCAATTGGGGAATTTTCATTGGCTACTATGGCTGAGGGAAAAACTATAAAAAGGGCAGCAATTCCGATAATGGGGAATAATTCGCTTCTTTGAAATGTACCCCGATGACCCACTTCCTATTCAAATAGAAACACTACAGGTCACGTGACCGTTAAATTCTATTTTTATAAAGGAACGTGTTTTGGTTTCAAACACTATTATTACGATTCCTGAAACATTCAGATTTTTAATCCAAACTTTAATTTTAATAGAGATAGGCATATTTCCTCACAGTAAATCCAGCGTTCATAGACCTATTTTCGTATATGTGATAAGTTCTACTGTCGCGTTGTTTGGCAAGCTGTTTGGCATCGATTGCGTCAATTTAAACTAAAGTCGGGCCCTATAATTATTATATCCGCTTCCAAAAACATTTGTTTAATAAAGGAATAATATTTAAGTAAATGACAAGTTCTTACTTACGGGGTTAGATATAAAAATCCTATCCGATATACGAGCACCTTGCTCACCGATCTTCCATTGTGTTTGGCAATTGGGGAATTTTCATTGGCTACTATGACTGAGGGAAAAACTATAAAAAGGGCAGCAATTCCGATAATGGGGAATAATTCGCTTCTTTGAAATGTACCCCGATGACCCACTTCCTATTCAAATAGAAAAACTACAGGTCACGTGACCGTTAAATTCTATTTTTATAAAGGAACGTGTTTTGGTTTCAAACACTATTATTACGATTCCTGAAACATTCAGATTTTTAATCCAAACTTTAATTTTAATAGAGATAGGCATATTTCCTCACAGTAAATCCAGCGTTCATAGACCTATTTTCGTATATGTGATAAGTTCTACTGTCGCGTTGTTTGGCAAGCTGTTTGGCATCGATTGCGTCAATTTAAACTAAAGTCGGGCCCTATAATTATTATACCCGCTTCCAAAAACATTTGTTTAATAAAGGAATAATATTTAAGTAAATGACAAGTTCTTACTTACGGGGTTAGATATAAAAATCCTATCCGATATACGAGCACCTTGCTCACCGATCTTCCATTGTGTTTGGCAATTGGGGAATTTTCATTGGCTATTATGGCTGAGGGAAAAACTATAAAAAGGGCAGCAATTCCGATAATGGGGAATAATTCGCTTCTTTGAAATGTACCCCGATGACCCACTTCCTATTCAAATAGAAAAACTACAGGTCACGTGACCGTTAAATTCTATTTTTATAAAGGAACGTGTTTTGGTTTCAAACACTATTATTACGATTCCTGAAACATTCAGATTTTTAATCCAAACTTTAATTTTAATAGAGATAGGCATATTTCCTCACAGTAAATCCAGCGTTCATAGACCTATTTTCGTATATGTGATAAGTTCTACTGTCGCGTTGTTTGGCAAGCTGTTTGGCATCGATTGCGTCAATTTAAACTAAAGTCGGGCCCTATAATTATTATATCCGCTTCCAAAAACATTTGTTTAATAAAGGAATAATATTTAAGTAAATGACAAGTTCTTACTTACGGGGTTAGATATAAAAATCCTATCCGATATACGAGCACCTTGCTCACCGATCTTCCATTGTGTTTGGCAATTGGGGAATTTTCATTGGCTACTATGGCTGAGGGAAAAACTATAAAAAGGGCAGCAATTCCGATAATGGGGAATAATTCGCTTCTTTGAAATGTACCCCGATGACCCACTTCCTATTCAAATAGAAAAACTACAGGTCACGTGACCGTTAAATTCTATTTTTATAAAGGAACGTGTTTTGGTTTCAAACACTATTATTACGATTCCTGAAACATTCAGATTTTTAATCCAAACTTTAATTTTAATAGAGATGGGCATATTTCCTCACAGTAAATCCAGCGTTCATAGACCTATTTTCGTATATGTGATAAGTTCTACTGTCGCGTTGTTTGGCAAGCTGTTTGGCATCGATTGCGTCAATTTAAACTAAAGTCGGGCCCTATAATTATTATACCCGCTTCCAAAAACATTTGTTTAATAAAGGAATAATATTTAAGTAAATGACAAGTTCTTACTTACGGGGTTAGATATAAAAATCCTATCCGATATACGAGCACCTTGCTCACCGATCTTCCATTGTGTTTGGCAATTGGGGAATTTTCATTGGCTACTATGGCTGAGGGAAAAACTATAAAAAGGGCAGCAATTCCGATAATGGGGAATAATTCGCTTCTTTGAAATGTACCCCGATGACCCACTTCCTATTCAAATAGAAAAACTACAGGTCACGTGACCGTTAAATTCTATTTTTATAAAGGAACGTGTTTTGGTTTCAAACACTATTATTACGATTCCTGAAACATTCAGATTTTTAATCCAAACTTTAATTTTAATAGAGATAGGCATATTTCCTCACAGTAAATCCAGCGTTCATAGACCTATTTTCGTATATGTGATAAGTTCTACTGTCGCGTTGTTTGGCATCGATTGCGTCAATTTAAACTAAAGTCGGGCCCTATAATTATTATATCCGCTTCCAAAAACATTTGTTTAATAAAGGAATAATATTTAAGTAAATGACAAGTTCTTACTTACGGGGTTAAATATAAAAATCCTATCCGATATACGAGCACCTTGCTCACCGATCTTCCATTGTGTTTGGCAATTGGGGAATTTTCATTGGCTACTATGGCTGAGGGAAAAACTATAAAAAGGGCAGCAATTCCGATAATGGGGAATAATTCGCTTCTTTGAAATGTACCCCGATGACCCACTTCCTATTCAAATAGAAAAACTACAGGTCACGTGACCGTTAAATTCTATTTTTATAAAGGAACGTGTTTTGGTTTCAAACACTATTATTACGATTCCTGAAACATTCAGATTTTTAATCCAAACTTTAATTTTAATAGAGATAGGCATATTTCCTCACAGTAAATCCAGCGTTCATAGACCTATTTTCGTATATGTGATAAGTTCTACTGTCGCGTTGTTTGGCAAGCTGTTTGGCATCGATTGCGTCAATTTAAACTAAAGTCGGGCCCTATAATTATTATACCCGCTTCCAAAAACATTTGTTTAATAAAGGAATAATATTTAAGTAAATGACAAGTTCTTACTTACGGGGTTAGATATAAAAATCCTATCCGATATACGAGCACCTTGCTCACCGATCTTCCATTGTGTTTGGCAATTGGGGAATTTTCATTGGCTACTATGGCTGAGGGAAAAACTATAAAAAGGGCAGCAATTCCGATAATGGGGAATAATTCGCTTCTTTGAAATGTACCCCGATGACCCACTTCCTATTCAAATAGAAAAACTACAGGTCACGTGACCGTTAAATTCTATTTTTATAAAGGAACGTGTTTTGGTTTCAAACACTATTATTACGATTCCTGAAACATTCAGATTTTTAATCCAAACTTTAATTTTAATAGAGATAGGCATATTTCCTCACAGTAAATCCAGCGTTCATAGACCTATTTTCGTATATGTGATAAGTTCTACTGTCGCGTTGTTTGGCAAGCTGTTTGGCATCGATTGCGTCAATTTAAACTAAAGTCGGGCCCTATAATTATTATATCCGCTTCCAAAAACATTTGTTTAATAAAGGAATAATATTTAAGTAAATGACAAGTTCTTACTTACGGGGTTAGATATAAAAATCCTATCCGATATACGAGCACCTTGCTCACCGATCTTCCATTGTGTTTGGCAATTGGGGAATTTTCATTGGCTACTATGGCTGAGGGAAAAACTATAAAAAGGGCAGCAATTCCGATAATGGGGAATAATTCGCTTCTTTGAAATGTACCCCGATGACCCACTTCCTATTCAAATAGAAAAACTACAGGTCACGTGACCGTTAAATTCTATTTTTATAAAGGAACGTGTTTTGGTTTCAAACACTATTATTACGATTCCTGAAACATTCAGATTTTTAATCCAAACTTTAATTTTAATAGAGATGGGCATATTTCCTCACAGTAAATCCAGCGTTCATAGACCTATTTTCGTATATGTGATAAGTTCTACTGTCGCGTTGTTTGGCAAGCTGTTTGGCATCGATTGCGTCAATTTAAACTAAAGTCGGGCCCTATAATTATTATACCCGCTTCCAAAAACATTTGTTTAATAAAGGAATAATATTTAAGTAAATGACAAGTTCTTACTTACGGGGTTAGATATAAAAATCCTATCCGATATACGAGCACCTTGCTCACCGATCTTCCATTGTGTTTGGCAATTGGGGAATTTTCATTGGCTACTATGGCTGAGGGAAAAACTATAAAAAGGGCAGCAATTCCGATAATGGGGAATAATTCGCTTCTTTGAAATGTACCCCGATGACCCACTTCCTATTCAAATAGAAAAACTACAGGTCACGTGACCGTTAAATTCTATTTTTATAAAGGAACGTGTTTTGGTTTCAAACACTATTATTACGATTCCTGAAACATTCAGATTTTTAATCCAAACTTTAATTTTAATAGAGATAGGCATATTTCCTCACAGTAAATCCAGCGTTCATAGACCTATTTTCGTATATGTGATAAGTTCTACTGTCGCGTTGTTTGGCATCGATTGCGTCAATTTAAACTAAAGTCGGGCCCTATAATTATTATATCCGCTTCCAAAAACATTTGTTTAATAAAGGAATAATATTTAAGTAAATGACAAGTTCTTACTTACGGGGTTAAATATAAAAATCCTATCCGATATACGAGCACCTTGCTCACCGATCTTCCATTGTGTTTGGCAATTGGGGAATTTTCATTGGCTACTATGGCTGAGGGAAAAACTATAAAAAGGGCAGCAATTCCGATAATGGGGAATAATTCGCTTCTTTGAAATGTACCCCGATGACCCACTTCCTATTCAAATAGAAAAACTACAGGTCACGTGACCGTTAAATTCTATTTTTATAAAGGAACGTGTTTTGGTTTCAAACACTATTATTACGATTCCTGAAACATTCAGATTTTTAATCCAAACTTTAATTTTAATAGAGATAGGCATATTTCCTCACAGTAAATCCAGCGTTCATAGACCTATTTTCGTATATGTGATAAGTTCTACTGTCGCGTTGTTTGGCAAGCTGTTTGGCATCGATTGCGTCAATTTAAACTAAAGTCGGGCCCTATAATTATTATACCCGCTTCCAAAAACATTTGTTTAATAAAGGAATAATATTTAAGTAAATGACAAGTTCTTACTTACGGGGTTAGATATAAAAATCCTATCCGATATACGAGCACCTTGCTCACCGATCTTCCATTGTGTTTGGCAATTGGGGAATTTTCATTGGCTACTATGGCTGAGGGAAAAACTATAAAAAGGGCAGCAATTCCGATAATGGGGAATAATTCGCTTCTTTGAAATGTACCCCGATGACCCACTTCCTATTCAAATAGAAAAACTACAGGTCACGTGACCGTTAAATTCTATTTTTATAAAGGAACGTGTTTTGGTTTCAAACACTATTATTACGATTCCTGAAACATTCAGATTTTTAATCCAAACTTTAATTTTAATAGAGATAGGCATATTTCCTCACAGTAAATCCAGCGTTCATAGACCTATTTTCGTATATGTGATAAGTTCTACTGTCGCGTTGTTTGGCAAGCTGTTTGGCATCGATTGCGTCAATTTAAACTAAAGTCGGGCCCTATAATTATTATATCCGCTTCCAAAAACATTTGTTTAATAAAGGAATAATATTTAAGTAAATGACAAGTTCTTACTTACGGGGTTAGATATAAAAATCCTATCCGATATATGAGCACCTTGCTCACCGATCTTCCATTGTGTTTGGCAATTGGGGAATTTTCATTGGCTACTATGGCTGAGGGAAAAACTATAAAAAGGGCAGCAATTCCGATAATGGGGAATAATTCGCTTCTTTGAAATGTACCCCGATGACCCACTTCCTATTCAAATAGAAAAACTACAGGTCACGTGACCGTTAAATTCTATTTTTATAAAGGAACGTGTTTTGGTTTCAAACACTATTATTGCGATTCCTGAAACATTCAGATTTTTAATCCAAACTTTAATTTTAATAGAGATAGGCATATTTCCTCACAGTAAATCCAGCGTTCATAGACCTATTTTCGTATATGTGATAAGTTCTACTGTCGCGTTGTTTGGCAAGCTGTTTGGCATCGATTGCGTCAATTTAAACTAAAGTCGGGCCCTATAATTATTATATCCGCTTCCAAAAACATTTGTTTAATAAAGGAATAATATTTAAGTAAATGACAAGTTCTTACTTACGGGGTTAGATATAAAAATCCTATCCGATATACGAGCACCTTGCTCACCGATCTTCCGTTGTGTTTGGCAATTGGGGAATTTTCATTGGCTACTATGGCTGAGGGAAAAACTATAAAAAGGGCAGCAATTCCGATAATGGGGAATAATTCGCTTCTTTGAAATGTACCCCGATGACCCACTTCCTATTCAAATAGAAAAACTACAGGTCACGTGACCGTTAAATTCTATTTTTATAAAGGAACGTGTTTTGGTTTCAAACACTATTATTACGATTCCTGAAACATTCAGATTTTTAATCCAAACTTTAATTTTAATAGAGATAGGCATATTTCCTCACAGTAAATCCAGCGTTCATAGACCTATTTTCGTATATGTGATAAGTTCTACTGTCGTGTTGTTTGGCAAGCTGTTTGGCATCGATTGCGTCAATTTAAACTAAAGTCGGGCCCTATAATTATTATACCCGCTTCCAAAAACATTTGTTTAATAAAGGAATAATATTTAAGTAAATGACAAGTTCTTACTTACGGGGTTAGATATAAAAATCCTATCCGATATACGAGCACCTTGCTCACCGATCTTCCATTGTGTTTGGCAATTGGGGAATTTTCATTGGCTACTATGGCTGAGGGAAAAACTATAAAAAGGGCAGCAATTCCGATAATGGGGAATAATTCGCTTCTTTGAAATGTACCCCGATGACCCACTTCCTATTCAAATAGAAAAACTACAGGTCACGTGACCGTTAAATTCTATTTTTATAAAGGAACGTGTTTTGGTTTCAAACACTATTATTACGATTCCTGAAACATTCAGATTTTTAATCCAAACTTTAATTTTAATAGAGATAGGCATATTTTCTCACAGTAAATCCAGCGTTCATAGACCTATTTTCGTATATGTGATAAGTTCTACTGTCGCGTTGTTTGGCAAGCTGTTTGGCATCGATTGCGTCAATTTAAACTAAAGTCGGGCCCTATAATTATTATATCCGCTTCCAAAAACATTTGTTTAATAAAGGAATAATATTTAAGTAAATGACAAGTTCTTACTTACGGGGTTAGATATAAAAATCCTATCCGATATACGAGCACCTTGCTCACCGATCTTCCATTGTGTTTGGCAATTGGGGAATTTTCATTGGCTACTATGGCTGAGGGAAAAACTATAAAAAGGGCAGCAATTCCGATAATGGGGAATAATTCGCTTCTTTGAAATGTACCCCGATGACCCACTTCCTATTCAAATAGAAACACTACAGGTCACGTGACCGTTAAATTCTATTTTTATAAAGGAACGTGTTTTGGTTTCAAACACTATTATTACGATTCCTGAAACATTCAGATTTTTAATCCAAACTTTAATTTTAATAGAGATAGGCATATTTCCTCACAGTAAATCCAGCGTTCATAGACCTATTTTCGTATATGTGATAAGTTCTACTGTCGCGTTGTTTGGCAAGCTGTTTGGCATCGATTGCGTCAATTTAAACTAAAGTCGGGCCCTATAATTATTATACCCGCTTCCAAAAACATTTGTTTAATAAAGGAATAATATTTAAGTAAATGACAAGTTCTTACTTACGGGGTTAGATATAAAAATCCTATCCGATATACGAGCACCTTGCTCACCGATCTTCCATTGTGTTTGGCAATTGGGGAATTTTCATTGGCTACTATGGCTGAGGGAAAAACTATAAAAAGGGCAGCAATTCCGATAATGGGGAATAATTCGCTTCTTTGAAATGTACCCCGATGACCCACTTCCTATTCAAATAGAAAAACTACAGGTCACGTGACCGTTAAATTCTATTTTTATAAAGGAACGTGTTTTGGTTTCAAACACTATTATTACGATTCCTGAAACATTCAGATTTTTAATCCAAACTTTAATTTTAATAGAGATAGGCATATTTCCTCAGTAAATCCAGCGTTCATAGACCTATTTTCGTATATGTGATAAGTTCTACTGTCGCGTTGTTTGGCAAGCTGTTTGGCATCGATTGCGTCAATTTAAACTAAAGTCGGGCCCTATAATTATTATACCCGCTTCCAAAAACATTTGTTTAATAAAGGAATAATATTTAAGTAAATGACAAGTTCTTACTTACGGGGTTAGATATAAAAATCCTATCCGATATACGAGCACCTTGCTCACCGATCTTCCATTGTGTTTGGCAATTGGGGAATTTTCATTGGCTACTATGGCTGAGGGAAAAACTATAAAAAGGGCAGCAATTCCGATAATGGGGAATAATTCGCTTCTTTGAAATGTACCCCGATGACCCACTTCCTATTCAAATAGAAAAACTACAGGTCACGTGACCGTTAAATTCTATTTTTATAAAGGAACGTGTTTTGGTTTCAAACACTATTATTACGATTCCTGAAACATTCAGATTTTTAATCCAAACTTTAATTTTAATAGAGATAGGCATATTTCCTCACAGTAAATCCAGCGTTCATAGACCTATTTTCGTATATGTGATAAGTTCTACTGTCGCGTTGTTTGGCAAGCTGTTTGGCATCGATTGCGTCAATTTAAACTAAAGTCGGGCCCTATAATTATTATATCCGCTTCCAAAAACATTTGTTTAATAAAGGAATAATATTTAAGTAAATGACAAGTTCTTACTTACGGGGTTAGATATAAAAATCCTATCCGATATACGAGCACCTTGCTCACCGATCTTCCATTGTGTTTGGCAATTGGGGAATTTTCATTGGCTACTATGGCTGAGGGAAAAACTATAAAAAGGGCAGCAATTCCGATAATGGGGAATAATTCGCTTCTTTGAAATGTACCCCGATGACCCACTTCCTATTCAAATAGAAAAACTACAGGTCACGTGACCGTTAAATTCTATTTTTATAAAGGAACGTGTTTTGGTTTCAAACACTATTATTGCGATTCCTGAAACATTCAGATTTTTAATCCAAACTTTAATTTTAATAGAGATAGGCATATTTCCTCACAGTAAATCCAGCGTTCATAGACCTATTTTCGTATATGTGATAAGTTCTACTGTCGCGTTGTTTGGCAAGCTGTTTGGCATCGATTGCGTCAATTTAAACTAAAGTCGGGCCCTATAATTATTATATCCGCTTCCAAAAACATTTGTTTAATAAAGAAATAATATTTAAGTAAATGACAAGTTCTTACTTACGGGGTTAGATATAAAAATCCTATCCGATATACGAGCACCTTGCTCACCGATCTTCCATTGTGTTTGGCAATTGGGGAATTTTCATTGGCTACTATGGCTGAGGGAAAAACTATAAAAAGGGCAGCAATTCCGATAATGGGGAATAATTCGCTTCTTTGAAATGTACCCCGATGACCCACTTCCTATTCAAATAGAAAAACTACAGGTCACGTGACCGTTAAATTCTATTTTTATAAAGGAACGTGTTTTGGTTTCAAACACTATTATTACGATTCCTGAAACATTCAGATTTTTAATCCAAACTTTAATTTTAATAGAGATAGGCATATTTCCTCACAGTAAATCCAGCGTTCATAGACCTATTTTCGTATATGTGATAAGTTCTACTGTCGCGTTGTTTGGCAAGCTGTTTGGCATCGATTGCGTCAATTTAAACTAAAGTCGGGCCCTATAATTATTATATCCGCTTCCAAAAACATTTGTTTAATAAAGGAATAATATTTAAGTAAATGACAAGTTCTTACTTACGGGGTTAGATATAAAAATCCTATCCGATATACGAGCACCTTGCTCACCGATCTTCCATTGTGTTTGGCAATTGGGGAATTTTCATTGGCTACTAAGGCTGAGGGAAAAACTATAAAAAGGGCAGCAATTCCGATAATGGGGAATAATTCGCTTCTTTGAAATGTACCCCGATGACCCACTTCCTATTCAAATAGAAAAACTACAGGTCACGTGACCGTTAAATTCTATTTTTATAAAGGAACGTGTTTTGGTTTCAAACACTATTATTACGATTCCTGAAACATTCAGATTTTTAATCCAAACTTTAATTTTAATAGAGATAGGCATATTTCCTCACAGTAAATCCAGCGTTCATAGACCTATTTTCGTATATGTGATAAGTTCTACTGTCGCGTTGTTTGGCAAGCTGTTTGGCATCGATTGCGTCAATTTAAACTAAAGTCGGGCCCTATAATTATTATATCCGCTTCCAAAAACATTTGTTTAATAAAGAAATAATATTTAAGTAAATGACAAGTTCTTACTTACGGGGTTAGATATAAAAATCCTATTCGATATACGAGCACCTTGCTCACCGATCTTCCATTGTGTTTGGCAATTGGGGAATTTTCATTGGCTACTATGGCTGAGGGAAAAACTATAAAAAGGGCAGCAATTCCGATAATGGGGAATAATTCGCTTCTTTGAAATGTACCCCGATGACCCACTTCCTATTCAAATAGAAAAACTACAGGTCACGTGACCGTTAAATTCTATTTTTATAAAGGAACGTGTTTTGGTTTCAAACACTATTATTACGATTCCTGAAACATTCAGATTTTTAATCCAAACTTTAATTTTAATAGAGATAGGCATATTTCCTCACAGTAAATCCAGCGTTCATAGACCTATTTTCGTATATGTGATAAGTTCTACTGTCGCGTTGTTTGGCAAGCTGTTTGGCATCGATTGCGTCAATTTAAACTAAAGTCGGGCCCTATAATTATTATACCCGCTTCCAAAAACATTTGTTTAATAAAGGAATAATATTTAAGTAAATGACAAGTTCTTACTTACGGGGTTAGATATAAAAATCCTATCCGATATACGAGCACCTTGCTCACCGATCTTCCATTGTGTTTGGCAATTGGGGAATTTTCATTGGCTACTATGGCTGAGGGAAAAACTATAAAAAGGGCAGCAATTCCGATAATGGGGAATAATTCGCTTCTTTGAAATGTACCCCGATGACCCACTTCCTATTCAAATAGAAAAACTACAGGTCACGTGACCGTTAAATTCTATTTTTATAAAGGAACGTGTTTTGGTTTCAAACACTATTATTACGATTCCTGAAACATTCAGATTTTTAATCCAAACTTTAATTTTAATAGAGATAGGCATATTTCCTCACAGTAAATCCAGCGTTCATAGACCTATTTTCGTATATGTGATAAGTTCTACTGTCGCGTTGTTTGGCAAGCTGTTTGGCATCGATTGCGTCAATTTAAACTAAAGTCGGGCCCTATAATTATTATATCCGCTTCCAAAAACATTTGTTTAATAAAGGAATAATATTTAAGTAAATGACAAGTTCTTACTTACGGGGTTAGATATAAAAATCCTATCCGATATACGAGCACCTTGCTCACCGATCTTCCATTGTGTTTGGCAATTGGGGAATTTTCATTGGCTACTATGGCTGAGGGAAAAACTATAAAAAGGGCAGCAATTCCGATAATGGGGAATAATTCACTTCTTTGAAATGTACCCCGATGACCCACTTCCTATTCAAATAGAAAAACTACAGGTCACGTGACCGTTAAATTCTATTTTTATAAAGGAACGTGTTTTGGTTTCAAACACTATTATTACGATTCCTGAAACATTCAGATTTTTAATCCAAACTTTAATTTTAATAGAGATAGGCATATTTCCTCACAGTAAATCCAGCGTTCATAGACCTATTTTCGTATATGTGATAAGTTCTACTGTCGCGTTGTTTGGCAAGCTGTTTGGCATCGATTGCGTCAATTTAAACTAAAGTCGGGCCCTATAATTATTATACCCGCTTCCAAAAACATTTGTTTAATAAAGGAATAATATTTAAGTAAATGACAAGTTCTTACTTACGGGGTTAGATATAAAAATCCTATCCGATATACGAGCACCTTGCTCACCGATCTTCCATGGTGTTTGGCAATTGGGGAATTTTCATTGGCTACTATGGCTGAGGGAAAAACTATAAAAAGGGCAGCAATTCCGATAATGGGGAATAATTCGCTTCTTTGAAATGTACCCCGATGACCCACTTCCTATTCAAATAGAAAAACTACAGGTCACGTGACCGTTAAATTCTATTTTTATAAAGGAACGTGTTTTGGTTTCAAACACTATTATTACGATTCCTGAAACATTCAGATTTTTAATCCAAACTTTAATTTAAATAGAGATAGGCATATTTCCTCACAGTAAATCCAGCGTTCATAGACCTATTTTCGTATATGTGATAAGTTCTACTGTCGCGTTGTTTGGCAAGCTGTTTGGCATCGATTGCGTCAATTTAAACTAAAGTCGGGCCCTATAATTATTATATCCGCTTCCAAAAACATTTGTTTAATAAAGGAATAATATTTAAGTAAATGACAAGTTCTTACTTACGGGGTTAGATATAAAAATCCTATCCGATATACGAGCACCTTGCTCACCGATCTTCCATTGTGTTTGGCAATTGGGGAATTTTCATTGGCTACTATGGCTGAGGGAAAAACTAAAAAAAGGGCAGCAATTCCGATAATGGGGAATAATTCGCTTCTTTGAAATGTACCCCGATGACCCACTTCCTATTCAAATAGAAAAACTACAGGTCACGTGACCGTTAAATTCTATTTTTATAAAGGAACGTGTTTTGGTTTCAAACACTATTATTACGATTCCTGAATTATTCAGATTTTTAATCCAAACTTTAATTTTAATAGAGATAGGCATATTTCCTCACAGTAAATCCAGCGTTCATAGACCTATTTTCGTATATGTGATAAGTTCTACTGTCGCGTTGTTTGGCAAGCTGTTTGGCATCGATTGCGTCAATTTAAACTAAAGTCGGGCCCTATAATTATTATACCCGCTTCCAAAAACATTTGTTTAATAAAGGAATAATATTTAAGTAAATGACAAGTTCTTACTTACGGGGTTAGATATAAAAATCCTATCCGATATACGAGCACCTTGCTCACCGATCTTCCATTGTGTTTGGCAATTGGGGAATTTTCATTGGCTACTATGGCTGAGGGAAAAACTATAAAAAGGGCAGCAATTCCGATAATGGGGAATAATTCGCTTCTTTGAAATGTACCCCGATGACCCACTTCCTATTCAAATAGAAAAACTACAGGTCACGTGACCGTTAAATTCTATTTTTATAAAGGAACGTGTTTTGGTTTCAAACACTATTATTACGATTCCTGAAACATTCAGATTTTTAATCCAAACTTTAATTTTAATAGAGATAGGCATATTTCCTCACAGTAAATCCAGCGTTCATAGACCTATTTTCGTATATGTGATAAGTTCTACTGTCGCGTTGTTTGGCAAGCTGTTTGGCATCGATTGCGTCAATTTAAACTAAAGTCGGGCCCTATAATTATTATACCCGCTTCCAAAAACATTTGTTTAATAAAGGAATAATATTTAAGTAAATGACAAGTTCTTACTTACGGGGTTAGATATAAAAATCCTATCCGATATACGAGCACCTTGCTCACCGATCTTCCATTGTGTTTGGCAATTGGGGAATTTTCATTGGCTACTATGGCTGAGGGAAAAACTATAAAAAGGGCAGCAATTCCGATAATGGGGAATAATTCGCTTCTTTGAAATGTACCCCGATGACCCACTTCCTATTCAAATAGAAAAACTACAGGTCACGTGACCGTTAAATTCTATTTTTATAAAGGAACGTGTTTTGGTTTCAAACACTATTATTACGATTCCTGAAACATTCAGATTTTTAATCCAAACTTTAATTTAAATAGAGATAGGCATATTTCCTCACAGTAAATCCAGCGTTCATAGACCTATTTTCGTATATGTGATAAGTTCTACTGTCGCGTTGTTTGGCAAGCTGTTTGGCATCGATTGCGTCAATTTAAACTAAAGTCGGGCCCTATAATTATTATATCCGCTTCCAAAAACATTTGTTTAATAAAGGAATAATATTTAAGTAAATGACAAGTTCTTACTTACGGGGTTAGATATAAAAATCCTATCCGATATACGAGCACCTTGCTCACCGATCTTCCATTGTGTTTGGCAATTGGGGAATTGTCATTGGCTACTATGGCTGAGGGAAAAACTATAAAAAGGGCAGCAATTCCGATAATGGGGAATAATTCGCTTCTTTGAAATGTACCCCGATGACCCACTTCCTATTCAAATAGAAAAACTACAGGTCACGTGACCGTTAAATTCTATTTTTATAAAGGAACGTGTTTTGGTTTCAAACACTATTATTACGATTCCTGAAACATTCAGATTTTTAATCCAAACTTTAATTTTAATAGAGATAGGCATATTTCCTCACAGTAAATCCAGCGTTCATAGACCTATTTTCGTATATGTGATAAGTTCTACTGTCGCGTTGTTTGGCAAGCTGTTTGGCATCGATTGCGTCAATTTAAACTAAAGTCGGGCCCTATAATTATTATACCCGCTTCCAAAAACATTTGTTTAATAAAGGAATAATATTTAAGTAAATGACAAGTTCTTACTTACGGGGTTAGATATAAAAATCCTATCCGATATACGAGCACCTTGCTCACCGATCTTCCATTGTGTTTGGCAATTGGGGAATTTTCATTGGCTACTATGGCTGAGGGAAAAACTATAAAAAGGGCAGCAATTCCGATAATGGGGAATAATTCGCTTCTTTGAAATGTACCCCGATGACCCACTTCCTATTCAAATAGAAAAACTACAGGTCACGTGACCGTTAAATTCTATTTTTATAAAGGAACGTGTTTTGGTTTCAAACACTATTATTACGATTCCTGAAACATTCAGATTTTTAATCCAAACTTTAATTTTAATAGAGATAGGCATATTTCCTCACAGTAAATCCAGCGTTCATAGACCTATTTTCGTATATGTGATAAGTTCTACTGTCGCGTTGTTTGGCAAGCTGTTTGGCATCGATTGCGTCAATTTAAACTAAAGTCGGGCCCTATAATTATTATATCCGCTTCCAAAAACATTTGTTTAATAAAGGAATAATATTTAAGTAAATGACAAGTTCTTACTTACGGGGTTAGATATAAAAATCCTATCCGATATACGAGCACCTTGCTCACCGATCTTCCATTGTGTTTGGCAATTGGGGAATTTTCATTGGCTACTATGGCTGAGGGAAAAACTATAGAAAGGGCAGCAATTCCGATAATGGGGAATAATTCGCTTCTTTGAAATGTACCCCGATGACCCACTTCCTATTCAAATAGAAAAACTACAGGTCACGTGACCGTTAAATTCTATTTTTATAAAGGAACGTGTTTTGGTTTCAAACACTATTATTACGATTCCTGAAACATTCAGATTTTTAATCCAAACTTTAATTTTAATAGAGATAGGCATATTTCCTCACAGTAAATCCAGCGTTCATAGACCTATTTTCGTATATGTGATAAGTTCTACTGTCGCGTTGTTTGGCAAGCTGTTTGGCATCGATTGCGTCAATTTAAACTAAAGTCGGGCCCTATAATTATTATATCCGCTTCCAAAAACATTTGTTTAATAAAGGAATAATATTTAAGTAAATGACAAGTTCTTACTTACGGGGTTAGATATGAAAATCCTATCCGATATACGAGCACCTTGCTCACCGATCTTCCATTGTGTTTGGCAATTGGGGAATTTTCATTGGCTACTATGGCTGAGGGAAAAACTATAAAAAGGGCAGCAATTCCGATAATGGGGAATAATTCGCTTCTTTGAAATGTACCCCGATGACCCACTTCCTATTCAAATAGAAAAACTACAGGTCACGTGACCGTTAAATTCTATTTTTATAAAGGAACGTGTTTTGGTTTCAAACACTATTATTACGATTCCTGAAACATTCAGATTTTTAATCCAAACTTTAATTTTAATAGAGATAGGCATATTTCCTCACAGTAAATCCAGCGTTCATAGACCTATTTTCGTATATGTGATAAGTTCTACTGTCGCGTTGTTTGGCAAGCTGTTTGGCATCGATTGCGTCAATTTAAACTAAAGTCGGGCCCTATAATTATTATATCCGCTTCCAAAAACATTTGTTTAATAAAGGAATAATATTTAAGTAAATGACAAGTTCTTACTTACGGGGTTAGATATAAAAATCCTATCCGATATACGAGCACCTTGCTCACCGATCTTCCATTGTGTTTGGCAATTGGGGAATTTTCATTGGCTACTATGGCTGAGGGAAAAACTATAAAAAGGGCAGCAATTCCGATAATGGGGAATAATTCGCTTCTTTGAAATGTACCCCGATGACCCACTTCCTATTCAAATAGAAAAACTACAGGTCACGTGACCGTTAAATTCTATTTTTATAAAGGAACGTGTTTTGGTTTCAAACACTATTATTACGATTCCTGAAACATTCAGATTTTTAATCCAAACTTTAATTTTAATAGAGATAGGCATATTTCCTCACAGTAAATCCAGCGTTCATAGACCTATTTTCGTATATGTGATAAGTTCTACTGTCGCGTTGTTTGGCAAGCTGTTTGGCATCGATTGCGTCAATTTAAACTAGAGTCGGGCCCTATAATTATTATACCCGCTTCCAAAAACATTTGTTTAATAAAGGAATAATATTTAAGTAAATGACAAGTTCTTACTTACGGGGTTAGATATAAAAATCCTATCCGATATACGAGCACCTTGCTCACCGATCTTCCATTGTGTTTGGCAATTGGGGAATTTTCATTAACTACTATGGCTGAGGGAAAAACTATAAAAAGGGCAGCAATTCCGATAATGGGGAATAATTCGCTTCTTTGAAATGTACCCCGATGACCCACTTCCTATTCAAATAGAAAAACTACAGGTCACGTGACCGTTAAATTCTATTTTTATAAAGGAACGTGTTTTGGTTTCAAACACTATTATTACGATTCCTGAAACATTCAGATTTTTAATCCAAACTTTAATTTTAATAGAGATAGGCATATTTCCTCACAGTAAATCCAGCGTTCATAGACCTATTTTCGTATATGTGATAAGTTCTACTGTCGCGTTGTTTGGCAAGCTGTTTGGCATCGATTGCGTCAATTTAAACTAAAGTCGGGCCCTATAATTATTATACCCGCTTCCAAAAACATTTGTTTAATAAAGGAATAATATTTAAGTAAATGACAAGTTCTTACTTACGGGGTTAGATATAAAAATCCTATCCGATATACGAGCACCTTGCTCACCGATCTTCCATTGTGTTTGGCAATTGGGGAATTTTCATTGGCTACTATGGCTGAGGGAAAAACTATAAAAAGGGCAGCAATTCCGATAATGGGGAATAATTCGCTTCTTTGAAATGTACCCCGATGACCCACTTCCTATTCAAATAGAAAAACTACAGGTCACGTGACCGTTAAATTCTATTTTTATAAAGGAACGTGTTTTGGTTTCAAACACTATTATTACGATTCCTGAAACATTCAGATTTTTAATCCAAACTTTAATTTAAATAGAGATAGGCATATTTCCTCACAGTAAATCCAGCGTTCATAGACCTATTTTCGTATATGTGATAAGTTCTACTGTCGCGTTGTTTGGCAAGCTGTTTGGCATCGATTGCGTCAATTTAAACTAAAGTCGGGCCCTATAATTATTATATCCGCTTCCAAAAACATTTGTTTAATAAAGGAATAATATTTAAGTAAATGACAAGTTCTTACTTACGGGGTTAGATATAAAAATCCTATCCGATATACGAGCACCTTGCTCACCGATCTTCCATTGTGTTTGGCAATTGGGGAATTTTCATTGGCTACTATGGCTGAGGGAAAAACTATAAAAAGGGCAGCAATTCCGATAATGGGGAATAATTCGCTTCTTTGAAATGTACCCCGATGACCCACTTCCTATTCAAATAGAAAAACTACAGGTCACGTGACCGTTAAATTCTATTTTTATAAAGGAACGTGTTTTGGTTTCAAACACTATTATTACGATTCCTGAAACATTCAGATTTTTAATCCAAACTTTAATTTTAATAGAGATAGGCATATTTCCTCACAGTAAATCCAGCGTTCATAGACCTATTTTCGTATATGTGATAAGTTCTACTGTCGCGTTGTTTGGCAAGCTGTTTGGCATCGATTGCGTCAATTTAAACTAAAGTCGGGCCCTATAATTATTATACCCGCTTCCAAAAACATTTGTTTAATAAAGGAATAATATTTAAGTAAATGACAAGTTCTTACTTACGGGGTTAGATATAAAAATCCTATCCGATATACGAGCACCTTGCTCACCGATCTTCCATTGTGTTTGGCAATTGAGGAATTTTCATTGGCTACTATGGCTGAGGGAAAAACTATAAAAAGGGCAGCAATTCCGATAATGGGGAATAATTCGCTTCTTTGAAATGTACCCCGATGACCCACTTCCTATTCAAATAGAAAAACTACAGGTCACGTGACCGTTAAATTCTATTTTTATAAAGGAACGTGTTTTGGTTTCAAACACTATTATTACGATTCCTGAAACATTCAGATTTTTAATCCAAACTTTAATTTTAATAGAGATAGGCATATTTCCTCACAGTAAATCCAGCGTTCATAGACCTATTTTCGTATATGTGATAAGTTCTACTGTCGCGTTGTTTGGCAAGCTGTTTGGCATCGATTGCGTCAATTTAAACTAAAGTCGGGCCCTATAATTATTATATCCGCTTCCAAAAACATTTGTTTAATAAAGGAATAATATTTAAGTAAATGACAAGTTCTTACTTACGGGGTTAGATATAAAAATCCTATCCGATATACGAGCACCTTGCTCACCGATCTTCCATTGTGTTTGGCAATTGGGGAATTTTCATTGGCTACTATGGCTGAGGGAAAAACTATAAAAAGGGCAGCAATTCCGATAATGGGGAATAATTCGCTTCTTTGAAATGTACCCCGATGACCCACTTCCTATTCAAATAGAAAAACTACAGGTCACGTGACCGATAAATTCTATTTTTATAAAGGAACGTGTTTTGGTTTCAAACACTATTATTACGATTCCTGAAACATTCAGATTTTTAATCCAAACTTTAATTTTAATAGAGATAGGCATATTTCCTCACAGTAAATCCAGCGTTCATAGACCTATTTTCGTATATGTGATAAGTTCTACTGTCGCGTTGTTTGGCAAGCTGTTTGGCATCGATTGCGTCAATTTAAACTAAAGTCGGGCCCTATAATTATTATATCCGCTTCCAAAAACATTTGTTTAATAAAGGAATAATATTTAAGTAAATGACAAGTTCTTACTTACGGGGTTAGATATAAAAATCCTATCCGATATACGAGCACCTTGCTCACCGATCTTCCATTGTGTTTGGCAATTGGGGAATTTTCATTGGCTACTATGGCTGAGGGAAAAACTATAAAAAGGGCAGCAATTCCGATAATGGGGAATAATTCGCTTCTTTGAAATGTACCCCGATGACCCACTTCCTATTCAAATAGAAAAACTACAGGTCACGTGACCGTTAAATTCTATTTTTATAAAGGAACGTGTTTTGGTTTCAAACACTATTATTACGATTCCTGAAACATTCAGATTTTTAATCCAAACTTTAATTTTAATAGAGATAGGCATATTTCCTCACAGTAAATCCAGCGTTCATAGACCTATTTTCGTATATGTGATAAGTTCTACTGTCGCGTTGTTTGGCAAGCTGTTTGGCATCGATTGCGTCAATTTAAACTAAAGTCGGGCCCTATAATTATTATACCCGCTTCCAAAAACATTTGTTTAATAAAGGAATAATATTTAAGTAAATGACAAGTTCTTACTTACGGGGTTAGATATAAAAATCCTATCCGATATACGAGCACCTTGCTCACCGATCTTCCATTGTGTTTGGCAATTGAGGAATTTTCATTAACTACTATGGCTGAGGGAAAAACTATAAAAAGGGCAGCAATTCCGATAATGGGGAATAATTCGCTTCTTTGAAATGTACCCCGATGACCCACTTCCTATTCAAATAGAAAAACTACAGGTCACGTGACCGTTAAATTCTATTTTTATAAAGGAACGTGTTTTGGTTTCAAACACTATTATTACGATTCCTGAAACATTCAGATTTTTAATCCAAACTTTAATTTTAATAGAGATAGGCATATTTCCTCACAGTAAATCCAGCGTTCATAGACCTATTTTCGTATATGTGATAAGTTCTACTGTCGCGTTGTTTGGCAAGCTGTTTGGCATCGATTGCGTCAATTTAAACTAAAGTCGGGCCCTATAATTATTATACCCGCTTCCAAAAACATTTGTTTAATAAAGGAATAATATTTAAGTAAATGACAAGTTCTTACTTACGGGGTTAGATATAAAAATCCTATCCGATATACGAGCACCTTGCTCACCGATCTTCCATTGTGTTTGGCAATTGGGGAATTTTCATTGGCTACTATGGCTGAGGGAAAAACTATAAAAAGGGCAGCAATTCCGATAATGGGGAATAATTCGCTTCTCTCTGAAGTATACTGCCAGAACAGACTAGCACCAAATAAAAGAATAGATATTTACAGTAAACAGATATTTACTTACAGTATATAACAGAACAGAAATTTATAAAGTAAGAAAAGGAACAGTTTTTTGTGTACAGATATATATGAGCAGACGTCAAAAGTTCCATTTTTTTTAGAGAGGCAATTATTCCCCACCACAACGACAACTCTAACCCTGGGTTACTTTCCCCTCCCTTTTTCTAGAAATTAAACAAAATATGAGTGGCCATTAATAAATAAGTGTTATTAGAGTAAATACAAAATTGTATTTACATTTTATTTGTAGTATCCATATTCTGATATTGTGAATCATTGTACTATTTTATTCCATATTGAGATTAATTCCATATAATACAATATGATGAATATATAAAATATTCTGACCCAGAATTTACTTTGTTATTTGTGTAAAGCAGAGCAGATCAGTGGGAAAATATATCTTAGGGTTTTCCTTGCAATTATTGGAGTTACAGTGAATGACTCTTTCGAGCGTCACTGTGCCACCTTTGTGCAACTTTATTAATCATACCGCAGTGGAATAGGGAGGGGGATTTCTTACAGTTGGTGTCAGAAGTGGGATTGTCAAGTTCTAATGGCAATCCAGTGATCGAACCAGAAGAATTCTTGTTGTGGTGGTTATATGTGACTATATGTGAAACCAGAACAATGGTTCAAGTGACTGGGAGGAATATTTTTCTCATTTCATAAATTGTGCCGAGCGTGGTCGCTGGACTAATCGAGATAAAATGTTAGGATTATCAGCTAACTTAAGAGACCCTGCACGCATATTTTATATGAGCCTTTCCCAAGATGAAAGAGCTGATTATTACAGACTTGTTGATAAATTAGCCCAAAGGTTTGGGAGTGTAAGACAACAAAATAATTTTACATATTTTGACAGAAAAAAGGTGAAACCGTTGTGCCGATCCATTGCCAATTGAGTAATTCTAGACCCACCCTTGATTGCTATGTCAAATAATTAAAAACAAAATAATGTAGCATATCAATATTTTTGTATTATATTAGGGCTTTCAATATTTTTTAAGTGTACCGATACTTCACTATTTGCAGGGTTTTAAAAAAATTAAAATTGGAACATTTTCGTGTATATCTTATACTGTATTGACTCTATGGCCATTACTTTGACCCTATGGCCATTACTTTGCTTTATATTGTTATTAATTTAGCTTCCAAAATTGTTATGATTATAATGAAGCTGATTGAAATTGTAGTTATATATTGTTTACAAAGGTACAAAATGTACATTTTTTAACAAACTTGGTTAAACATTGATTACATGTTTTGTAAAAGTAATGGTCACAAAATTTACAGTAGTTCGCCTAAATTACGTAAATAATATCATATCATTGTCATTTTTCTAAAAGAAAACAGTTATAAATTGTTTCGAACTGGGTTTACAACAAGTTCGTACATTTCAA
The DNA here is from genome assembly GCA_963383655.1 of Bathymodiolus septemdierum. Classification (NCBI taxonomy): domain Eukaryota; kingdom Metazoa; phylum Mollusca; class Bivalvia; order Mytilida; family Modiolidae; genus Bathymodiolus; species Bathymodiolus septemdierum. The sequence continues at coordinate 33,482,015 of OY726527.1, read as the reverse complement.
CTTAGAAATGTTCCCCGATGACCCACTTCCTATTCAAATAGAAAAACTACAGGTCACGTGACCGTTAAATTCTATTTTAATAAAGAAACTTGTTTTGGTTTCAAACACTATTATTACGATTCCTGAAATATTCAAATTTTTAATCCAAACTTTAATTTTAATAGAGATAGGCATATTTTCTCACAGTAAATCCAGCGTTCATAGATCTATTTTCGTATATGTGATAAGTTCTACTGCCGCGCTGTTTGGCATCGATTGCGTCAATTTAAACTAAAGTCGGGCCCTATAATTATTATACCCGCTTCCAAAAACATTTGTTTAATAAAGGAATAATATTTAAGTAAATGACAAGTTCTTACTTACGGGGTTAGATATACAAATCCTATCCGATATACGAGCACCTTGCTCACCGATCTTCCATTGTGTTTGGCAATTGGGGAATTTTCATTGGCTACTGTTGCTGAGGGAAAAACTATAAAAAGGGCAGCAATTCCGATAATGGGGAATAATTCGCTTCTCTCTGAAGTATACTGCCAGAACAGACTAGCACCAAATAAAAGAACAGATCTTGTGTAAAGTGAAGAAATATTGAAAGAATAGATATTTACTTGCAGTATATAACAGAACAGAAATTTATAAAGTAAGAAAAGAAACAGTTTTTTTGTGTACAGATATATATGAGCAGACGTCAAAAGTTCCATTTTTTTAGAGAGGCAATTATTCCCCACCACAACGACAACTCTAACCCTGGGTTACTTTCCCCTCCCTTTTTCTAGAAATTAAACAAAATATGAGTGGCCATTAATAAATAGTGTTATTAGAGTAAATACAAAATTGTATTTACATTTTATTTGTAGTATCCATATTCTGATATTGTGAATCATTGTACTATTGTATTCCATATTGAGATTAATTCCATATAATACAATATGATGAATATATAACATATTCTGACCCAGAATTGACTTTGTTATTTGTGTAAAGCAGAGCAGATCAGTGGGAAAATATATCTTAGGGTTTTCCTTGCAATTATTGGAGTTACAGTGAATGACTCTTTCGAGCGTCACTGTGCCACTTTTGTGCAACTTTATTAATCATACCGCAGTGGAATAGGGAGGGGGATTTCTTACAATACAACATTCTCAGGGGGTACCAAATACCATTTTAGGCGGGTAAAAGTACCTGGTACCACCCCTTGTTAAAAGGCTTGATGCATACTTTTTTTTTATTCTACATAAACTTATGAATTGGCCATTTCCAAGGCAAACAAAGCAGTGGAAACCTCGGACCTAGAATCAATGGAAGAGACAGAGTATTCAAGAAGACATAAACAGGACATCCAAGAAACCCAAGCGTTTTACATCTTCAACGGACGATGAAGGTAATTTTGAAACATCTTACTTATTTTCTTACTAGAAATTCATTTTGAACATGTTCAGATATCCAATATACTTCGATTTGGGATTTTGTAGAAATATAGATGCAGTTACCGATTTTTAACCATAAAATAAGGACTACGATTTACGGTAATGAAACTGCGGTCTATTGTCGTGTAAAAAATGTTTTGTTTGTGAATTTGAAAAATATAATTACCGATCAGCATCAGGAAAATGCTTGGGATGAAAAGAGCTTTAAATATTACATTTAGTCATAGAAATAATCTTCTCATCTAGTCTTAAGACGCTTATTATGCGTTCAAATTATTCATTTTCTGCATTTTTTTCTTTGATGTTATAATGGTCATTGTTTTATTAAAAGGTTTGAATTAGTATGCTTCTTTAGCTATGAATATGACAAGTTTCTTTTTGTTTACAACAATTTTCTCAAAACTACTGATACATTGGATGGTGAATTACTGACAACACCAATAGGGGTAAGCTGGTCTGAGTTACTCACAAATGTGACATGACTTGAAAGCAATTTAATCTCACCTTATTAATTACAATTTTTTCAATAAGATAATGTGTGTACACATTGAATGAAATATCATAACAATGCAGTTTGATTTTTTTGCAGATGAAGATCGTAGAACACCCCGCAAAAGTCCTAGGCTATTGGTAAAATCTAAAGGAAAAGGAGGAGACATTTCACTACCGAAACCTCCAAATTTTTCTGGTAAATTTCATACTGCACATTTTATATAAATATAATCGTTTTTATGTGAATCTGTTGGTAGGCTGGTTCCTTGGTCATTGAATCGTTGTTTCTTATACTAGTAAATGATAGGAACAATTTAATATTGTTCAGAGAAATGATTTTGTCGACAATAATACATTTAAATAATCCACAATGCTTTGTAATAGTACAAAAAAAAATCTGATTCAACCCACCATTTCTTTAGAAATGCCTGTACCAAGTCAGGGTCATTACGGTTTTCCGGTTGTTGACTGATTTTGTCTGTTTATATAATTATGAGTTTTGACTTTCCCTTTGTAAGATTGTTCGGAGTTCGGTAATTTTGTTATTACCCTTTCTTACCTTAATCACTGTCTGTTTTATGAAATAATTTATGACATTATTTCATAAAAATTGATAACCAAGCTTTATGTATCACTTTATTTAATTTTTATATTAAATAATTATCAACAGTTTGTTTGAACGGCTTTTTTGTAATTTATTTTCTTTATGTCACTATTGATAACTATATTTAAAGGACCAAGAGAAAATAGGTTATGTGGTATCAAGTCACCAAACCTCCATCCAGAAAGGGTAATCAATACCTCTAGGTTCACAGACATTACTCCCATTCCATCAGATTATGATGAACTAGAGGTTAGACTGCATCAACCAAGGCCATGCAGATATAAGACTAATGAAAGTAAGTTAATGTATACACTAATAACAGTAGAGCATATTTTATTTCATAAAAATACAATGCTCCCAATGTGATTTGATACCGGTACCTCTCGCATCGCATGCCAATACTCTACCAACTGAGCTAAAGGAGATCTCCACTAACGCAGTTAGCGGAGGATGGTAACGGTCATAAACCTACTACAGTTCATGTAACCTTTGATAGCGGAGCATACACGTTACACATTAAATTTTTTTTTAATTTACAACAGAAAAACATTGTTGCAAAATGTATCGTGGAAAGATTAGATAACATATTTCAATACTGAATTGAATAAAAATCTAAGCCCAAATTGTTTCCTTTATATATGTTAAAACGGCACATTTGATCACTATAGGTCACTTTCACCAACTGAAATTTGATTCTAATTTTGGTTTTGGATAGGAATTATTTCTAAAGTAGGGCAAAGGGTTCCTTGTCTGACCAGTTCAAATATATATCATTTGTAAAATGCACATGTAAAAGTAAATGCAGTCAGTCCATTGATATTTAATACCATTGTAATAAATATTATGTCTATGATAATGGAGGAATTTAAAATTAGGACTGTACAGTTTATTATTCCTCTCAGAACACCAAGACCAAATTTCTGCTGACAAACTATCTAACAATATGGAAGTCGTTCCTCCCATTTCATTGACATATGCAACTGCAGTAGTATTGTCAGAACGAATACCAATATGTAATGACTTTTTGTGTGTAAACAATGTCTTCAAAGACAAGAAAATTTCTAATAATAAAAATTTATATAATGTGTCGATTCATCTTTACTCCATCTACCACCAGCAAATTGTTCATTAAATTTAGAACCCCAACCTTCTAAAGAGGCGTCAGTCTCAATCTAGCAATCTATAGACTTTTACCTGATAAATTTACCATTGGCGGATTTTAAATTTCAAATCCACCAATTAATTTCATTTTTTTAATCTTCATTAATAAAAACTATTGATTCAAAATCACCAAAAAAAATGTTCAAAGCAGAAACTTTATTTCTCTCCAAATTCCTATAGTGTAAAGGTTCAAAGGTCACTGCATAAAAGGCATGCACAATAAAACCAATAAAAGATGCTAAACATCTGATAGCAACATTTTTCTGTTGTAATATAGAATGACCAAGGGAGATAATCTTATCAACTTTTTCATCAGTAAGAAAAACTTTAAACACTTCTGTATTTATAATCAGACCGAAGAATACTATGCGCTTTGTAGGAATGAAAACAGATTTTTTCCGATTTATTCTGTAACCAAGATCATCTAATTTCTGCACCATAATATAGTGACAGCCGGAAACTTTGATCCGTAATGAAAGGGGGAGGTTTGGCGCTTTAAAATCTGATTCACCCACCATTTCTTTAGAAATGCCTGTACCAAGTCAGGGTCATTACGGCTTTCACAGTTTTCCGGTTGTTGACTGATTTTGTCTGTTTATATACTTTTGACTTTTTGAGTTTTGACTTTCCCTTTGTAAGATTGTTCGGAGTTCGGTAATTTTGTTATTACCCTTATTGGTATTATCTTAACATTTGTCAAAATCGTGTTCCATATTGAGAGAATCATCAATAATAAATACGCCTTATTCCCAATTTGCGAAAAAGACATATACAGGCTTCAGTACTTTAGTGAAAACTCTAGGTGCAGAAACCAAGTCAAAACAAACTTGAAATTCATATATCTGTTTGTTCCATGAAAACCGCAAATATTTCTTAAAATAATCATGAATACTCAAATTAAAATAAGCATCTGTAAGATCTATGGATGTTAGAAAATCATATTTTTGAATTAAAGCAAAAGCTAAATGTTCTTGCTTAAAATGTTGGTATTCAACATATAAATTCATTTTTTTCAAATTTATAACTGGTCTTAATGTTCCATCTTTTTTAGCAACTAAAAATAAATTTGAAATAAATTGCCCATCAACAGGGAAAATTTTTTTGATAGCACCTTTAGCTAATCATTTGTTAACCTCTGCTGTAACAATTTCAGGTAGAAAAGAATATGGAAAAACACTAAATTCTATTGTATAACCATTTTTCACTGTATCTAATATCCATAGATCATTTGTAATTTTCTACCATTCAGAAAAAATAAGTTTTCTCACCTTAGTAACTGGTGAATCTACTTTTGGTACTGGCCCTAGAAGTTGTTCCTGGGATTACTCTGGCCCCTGAAAGAGCCTCTGTTTCCTCTGCCCCTGCCCTTGAAGTTGAGGTTTGGGTACCGGCCGCCCTGCCTGGAACCAGGACCACCCCGGTTTAAATGACCATTATAATAGTTTCCAGAATGATTCTTCCGAGACTTGAAACGAGGATTTCCTATTGGGATCTTTGAATAGTCTCCCAACTCCTTCATTCTCTTAGCACAATCAGTACCAAAAAGCAAAGAATCGACTGGTACATCATTATTACAAATTGGCTTGAATTTGTCATTGAAGTAAGGTCTCATAATATAACACATTCTATGAGTGAAAGATAAAAAACCATGACCCAAAAAACAAATAGTCAAACTGTAAAGAACTGGTCTTTACAGGATCCAACGGTTCCTTACTTTTACAACATTGTTCTTTCTGCCAGTTGTACAATAGGTATCATACCTTTAAGAAGAGAATTTTGGATATCTTGCATTTTGGAATCCTGTGTGTTTGCTTGTCGATTTAAAGCAGACCAAATTTCCCTGTTTACTCTAGGGACACATAAATTCTCACAATTCTCTGGCCTATAATATTTGTCTTCGATAGACTTAATACTATCTGCATTAGACTTGATTGTAAAAGGGGCATTAACAGCCTTGGCCAAACCTGAAGAAATTTTACCACTTGTTTTCTCTTCAGTTTGTAACTGGGGAATCTCCCAGTCAAAATTACCATCTCCAACTGGCATATCTTCCTCACTACTAGGGGCAACCAAAGCTTCATTGAAACCTACTGCAGGATCAAAGGAGATTTTAACTGAGAAATTTTTTCTGGTGTGTAATCAAGCTTAGCCACTTTAGCTGGCTTGTTAGAAGTGTTAGACATAGTACCTTTCCTTTTATAAGGTTGTTTACTAGAGATGGCAGTACCTTTAATGATACGCCCACTGTTATTAACTGACCCAGAATCAGGTTTATTAACACTGGCACGTGTTTTTCTACTATCATCTGTTTTACCGCTATCGGTACAAATTTGATCATCAAATAACTGGTGAATATCATAACCAGAATTATCATTCAAACTTTTAAATCAGTATCTAAATCATCTTGTAACAACAAAACATCATCCTGTTCAGCCATTATTTAAACTCAGGTAAATTACAGGTAACACCCAAAAACTAAATAATTAATAAATGAAGAGTGCAAACGACCTTCAGACACAAATCAATTTAAATCACCACAACCTTGTACTACAGCGTAGACAAGAAAATGTTATCAATACACAAAATTGTTAGCTCAACTACAAAAATGTTACCAATTGCTCAGCTTCAGCTCAACCATATCTAAATTTACCATTGAGGGCTATATAGCACAAATGAGTTGCTGAACTGGCAGATAGTTGAGCAAGATGGCCCAACTGGTATCCCTCAACATTTTTGTCCAAAATATATAGTCCTCAACTATCCAATATATATATATACGGCAACTATCTTTCAACTTTTCTTTTTGTATGGGAAGTCATGATAAAGAGCCACCTAAAAAAAGTACAAGAAGAATTAGAAGACCACCACAGAGGTTAATTAACCGTGAGGAGATAGATAATAGTAACAGTAGTGACAATATTCAGATACTTGACGTTCAGTCGGACACTACATGTAGTTCAAATGATCAAAGTTCAACTACTGATCAAGACATTAACTCAAAATGAAAACTTAATGAGACAATTTCAGTCAGTAATCAACAATGCCATACCAGTGATAAAACAAACAGTAATGACCACAACAGAATGGTATACCAAAAACAAGTAATACAACAGCAACGACTACATGTACTGAAGTTACAAATGGACAGGATTCATCTGTGCATTTACCGCTTTCACAAACAGAGTCTACCAGTGTAAGAACAAATAGTGGTAACAATGGGAACTTTATATCTACAGCTCCCGTCAACAGTCAGTTGAATCCTAATAGGAACACATCGAACAACGTAGACCAAAATAAGGGTTCAAATTCAATATCTGCTTACTATTCCAATGTTGACAGGAGTGTAGTAATATTAATTCAACAAATGCTCGACCAATGAATATGTGCTCTGGAAACAATTTGAATCTGGCCATGGCAACCATTTTACGAATGTAAATGTTGTTGACAATTTGCTACAAACAGGTATATACAATAATCTACACACTATATGTAGTAATGATACGTCAAAGAAAGTAGGTTTAGCTCGGCCTCTCTCTTTAGGGATAGATTCTAAAATAAAAGCCAAAATTTGGGCTAATGAGTATATTGAATTTGAGACTTTGCTAAAACTAGAAAATCAAAAGATGAAATTTGTGCCAGAGGAGAGAGAGGACCAAACAATTTTTCCTAAACAAACAATTGGCACATTTAAGATTGATAACATGACACAATGGCTGGCAGCATTTCATATTTGTGTTGCAATTTTTTGTGAAAGGTTATTACATCCTTGTCTAAACAATCAGGTATAGAGGGTGCGCTATACTATGACAGGTCTTTCAGACAGTGGAGACAAAAACACCCTGTAAATTTGCCCTAGAAAGGGGTGGTGACAGAGTTACATTGTGAGGCACTGGCAATGGGCTTGCAAACAAAAAAGGCAAAACAATAGTAACGGAAATAAGCAGCCCTTTCGGTCATCCAAGAACAGGGGGGCCGATTACAACAAAACAACAATGTTACTCCTTCAATAACGAGGGATATTGCAGAAACCAAAAATGTCACTTCTGTCAAGTCTGTAAACAAGAGTAATGGGAAAACGTTTTGCCCCATCAGTGAGAAAACAAAGTTACCTCAAAACAAAAACCAAACTAGCCTCAATGATTATGCCATTACAACTCCTATTCGACCGATTATTTTAAAGGTTTTTCTGGCTGGTTATGATAAGCGAAGCACATAATTTTTGAAGAATGTCAGATTATTAGTAGCAATCACAAGTCGGCTCGGGAAAATGTTACCATTTTACAACAAAAAATTGAGAAAGAAATTACAGCAGGAAGGGTTGAAGGTCCTTTTCAAAATCACCCTTGGATAACTTTAGGGTTTCTTCATTAGGGCTTGTTCCAAAGAAAACAAGTGGGGAGTTCCGTGTGATACATGATCTCTCACATTCAACTGGAAATTCAGTCAATGAAGGGATGTTTCTGATTTTCCAAAAAATCTGAAACATGATTTTGCAAAAAAATGCATCCCTGTTTAGCAAGGTTCATTCTAAAGTCCAATTGCTTCAGTTTTATTTTTGCCAGATTCAGACAGCGGTATGTTTACAGAGAACACAAGACGACAATGTCATTTTCTGTCATAGGTACAACAGTCGGAAAGCAGACTCGATAATGGCGTCTTTTCAAATGATTTGTTACATACCGGAATCGGACACGTTTTAGAAAACATCGACCAAGTGTTGAAAATTCACTTGTTTTTATCGTTGTGAGCGTCAAATATAACCGAGGAAGCGAGAAAAACATAGAACATTGTTTCTTTCATATAAATTTGAGGCCCGGTGCTTGAACTTCTTGTAACAAAGGAGTATTGCAGAAATTAAAACGACACGGAAATGGCGGAAGTTGTTTAAAAAAGCACGAAAAATTAAGAATTTAAATATTTGCCGAAAGGGTGATGAAAAATCATATATATAGTTCCATAGATTTCTATATTGGTATTTCAAAGAATCATTTTCTGTAATTAAACATACAATAGAACTTTTTTCTGTCAGATGGATAGTGTCATATTTTGGTTGGATTCAAGGGAGGTAACTAGAATCATCACATACTCAGGAATTTTTAACGTTCTATTTATAGAACGAGTGTAAACACATGTTTTCTTAATAAAACAAATATTATTTTGTATTAAAAATGTTGAAATTAGTCAGAATAATTGTCAATTATAACTACAGCTATTAAATTGACCAAATATAATTTAACAGATAAGTCCAAATTTGAGATAACTGGAAAAGATTTTATGGAACAATTTACATTAGTAATTACTGTAAAAGTAATCCTGTTAAGTTGACTTTTCGGTTGAAATACATGTAAATTTGTTGTTCCATGAAGGTATGACAAAACAAGAATCAACTGTAATGGTCTACTAAATCTATCGAATGAACTTGAAAAAAAAACCAGTCATATTTTCATATGCAATGGTAAATCTTGGAATATTAAAAATTACTTTCAACTGTTTTTTAACATATAAGGCTATTCAAACACGTCCACCGGTTTTATTGGTGGATTCACCATACAAATCATGTATAGCACCCCCTAGCGACCCACCACGACCATGTTGATGTCAATGTACTTGATACAAGTGATACTTTTTTCAATGTAAATGACATTATAAAAGACGAATGAAAATAATATATAAAATATTATCACATGCATAGTACATCCTCGTAATGATTCTTGAGCAGAACTCGTGTTGGCCAATATTTACTATTTTATAGATGTTTCTTTAAAAAAAAAGGTCAAGGAGTGTAATGTTTTTAACTTTTTTTGTTTTTAAACAAAAGTAGATCATACTGTACTAAGATCCATTATTTAATTACTTTTCACAAAATAAAATTCACAAAAACTTCAACTAATTTTTTTTATTAAAAATAATTAAACATGTGAATAATAGGAGAAAACCGGTTGAGGCTCTAATTTAAAATGCTGATGCCATTACCATAAAAAAATTGCATACACAAATGTAGCAGAATTTAAAATTAACCTTATATTTCTTTGTTTATAATTATTTTATTTGATCAATGATACAAAGAGGATCAGACACAAGTTTTACCAACATATGGAGTCTTCTCCTATATTTACAATCATTATTACATTATATTGAGCATGCACAAGAAAACAAGAAAAATACAATTTTATCAAATAATATAGCTGAAAATAGTAAACGAGTAAAAAGAAATGAGGAAAAAGTATGTGTGTGTGTGTGTGTTTGGATGCCGGATGGTGTTTGATTAGTACATTAAACGATTAGAAATCGTTTAGACCTTTTTATAAATCGAAAAACTGAATAAAAAATAAAGCAATTAACTGCATAGCTTAAGGTTTCGCTTCCTGATGTGAGAAGTGAAGTATTGATCAATTGAGACAAATCGCTTATGCTGAGAAACATCATTTCTTATTTCAGAATATTTGGTACAAACAAAAAAGAAGTGGTTCGCATCTTCTTGGGGGCACCGCAGCTACACGCTGGGCTAGATAAAATATGAACCTTGTGTAGATCATGGTTGAGGAAAGAAGCTGTACATCTAATTTGTGTTAGGATCACGTTTAACTTTCTAGGGCCATAGTAATAAAGTTTGGGAACTGAGATCTTATTTGATTGGCTGTTAAGACGGATAGCGTTTTTGAATTTGGATAATGAATCTAATTTTCTGATTGCAATGTCAAGTTTATTCCATTCTTTAACTGTTGAAGGAATAAAGGACGAATTGGTTATAGAGAGTCTACAGAAAGGAACTATTAAATTATCACCATTTCGCAAAGGGTATATAGTAGTACTCTGAATAGTTGGGGGAACTAGATGACGCAAGTATTCAGGTGCCATTCCACATTTTATATTAAAAAATAATTGAAGTTTTCTTCGATATCTCCGCTCTGATAGTGTTTCCCAACCTGTCTCAGCATATAAATACTCCGATTTTGTAAAAATGGGTAAACCTGTTACAATTCTGGCAGCGTCTAATTGAAGTTTTTCTAATTTGAATAGCCAATTCCACAATTATCCCAGACTTCACAAGCGTATTCAAAAAGGGGGCGAATGTAGACTAAATACATTTTTTCTAAGTTGGATCTATTTAGACTGAATTTTAATTTCCGTAATATACCTAAATGTTTGGTTATATTTGTTATCATATTTTCTAAATGTTCATTCCATTTTGCATTTTGGGAGAGGATAACTCCCAGATGCTTATGACTAGTAGATAAAGGGATACGTTTGCCATTAAAAGAAAATTCGATGTTGTCTATGTTACCGGTATTGGAGAAAAACAAGATTTCTGTTTTTTCGGGATTGAATGACATTAGCCATTTACTAGACCAGGCATTTAGTTCGAGTAGATCATGAGTGATTACAGTTTTTATTTGATCAACACTTTGACTAGAATATCCGAGTGATGTGTCGTCAGCAAATAATCTACTCAACGATATAAGTTTTTCTCCTATATCATTTATGTATATTAGAAACATGAGGGGACCCAATACCGACCCTTGGGGTACACCAGCTGAGACAGGTTCGAAACTTGACCAAGAGTTTTTATTAATTACTTTTTGTCTTCTTTTGAACAGATAGTTTTCGAACCATTTTATTAACTTCGCTTGAATTCCGTATGAATTCATTTTGTGAATAAGACCTTTGTGCCAAACCTTGTCGAAAGCTTTAGAAAAATCGCAAAAGACGAAGCAACTAAATTCTTTTTTTTCTAGAGAGTTTAGGATCGAATTGTATAGTTCTAATAGTTGATGGACAGTGGAATGTTTTGGCAAAAACCCCGATTGGTATTTATATATGAGATTGCTATCAACAAGATGATTGTAAACATGTTTATAAACTATTCGTTCCATTAATTTACCTACACAACTTAATAAAGATATCGGGCGATAATTGGAGGGTAGGGATGTGTCACCCTTTTTGAAAATTGCAATAACATGAGCACTCTTCAAATTAGAAGGATATTTGCTCTGTTGTAAAGATTTATTAAATATTATTAAAAGGGGCTTTGCAATTTTCTCAGGAGAAATTTTAAGCATTTTATGACTTATTTTGTCTGGTCCTGTTGCTTTGTTTGGGTCAAGAATTTGAATAACATCAGTAATTTCGTTCTCTGTTATATGTATTTCGTGAATAATATTATTTGTTTTTGAGTCAAACTGTGGGAGAGTAACATTTTCTTCGTCCAGTTTTGATATTGAGCTAAAGTATTTATTCAATAACTCGCATTTTTCCGAATCGTCATAAGCAATATCATCAATATTTTGATCATTAATTGAATTCCGGAGTGGGGGTATACAATAATTTCCTTTGTTAGATTTGATTAACATCTTCATTATTTTCCAATACATTTTGGGGTTTGAAGAGTTATTTAATAAAAGGTTGTCTAAATTATTTTCAAATTTCTCCTTTGCTATTTTTTTCATATTATTTACCTTATTTCTTTGTTTTTTATATTTAATAATGTTGGTTTCGTTTTGAGATTTTAATAATTTTTTCCTAAGCCGGTCACGTATGCGGATTTCTTTTCGTATTTTGTTACTGAACCATGGTTTGTCTTTTTCGCGTATCAATATTGTTTTTGAAGGGATACATGCACTTGAGATTTGAAGGAAAGTTTTTGAAAATTCTTCACACATATCATCTACATCATCAAACTTACACAGCTTTTCATTCCAATTTATATCAGTTAGCATCTGATTAAATCTAACAAAATCAGTTTGGTCATATAACCAGATATCTCTTGTAAATGATTTCGATGTAGCTTTTGGGCATTTAATGAATGCAATTGCTGCATCGTGGTCGCTTATATGTCTTGGTATTTTAAGTACATCAGAATAATTACAGTTCAAAGTATCGCTTAGAATAATGGGGTCTAATAAAGTACTAGTATTAACACTTATCCTGGTAGGTTTATCAATCACATTCTTAAGATTAAAAATATTCACAAGGTCAATAAGTTTGTTGTTATTTGAACACAATAGATTTGAATTCAGATCGCCCGTGATAATGATGTTTTCATTTACCTGAAGGGCCAACTCTATTGCGTATGTTAATCGTGTCCAGTAATCAATATCTGTACACGGAGATCTATATGTGTTACATAATAAAAAAGATTGACCTTTGGATCGTATTTCAACCCAGATAGTTTCGTCAAGATTGTTTTCTAATTCGGATTTCCTACTTAGAGATATCATTTTTCGAATAGATAAGGAGTCCACCACCACTATTTGAACGGTCTTTTCGATGGATAATATTCGGAAACGAATCGAGAGTTATGTCACTATCATTTATTTGGTTATCAAGGTGTGTTTCAGTTACAACTAATATATCGAAATCATTCAAAGAGGTTTCAAGGAACTCCATTTTATTTCTAATACTGCGGATATTAATATTACACAACGAAATACATCTATCAGTATGATTGTTTTCCGAAATTGACTGTGATAATTCGTGTGGACCAGGATTAGATTCGATATTTCCTACAAGTAGTATAAAATGGAGTGTAAAAAGTAAAAACAACGCATTTACATTTGGATTTAGACCCTGGGGCAAGAGAAGGCAGACAAAAAAGAGAGAGCATCGGAGGTTAGTTCTAAATATGTTCAAATAAGTATCAGTCCGAATAACAAAAGGTTCACACAGTCTGCAAGTGTGAGAATGGAACATGCCTATAGCCGCTCTGTATTCTTCCAAACTATTACCCATTGGGCTTTAGGTTTGAAGATAGCAAAGAGCAGAGATAGGCACGTCCCACTCCCACACCAAAACACACACCGCAGCATCCACACACAAAATTAAATGGGAGAAATAGCAACAATGATGAGATAGTAAAGAAAGTTAACAAAACATAAATACATGTATATATACAAGCAAAGAAAATGAAAAGTAAGTTCATTTGAAATGTTGAGATATAACGGGGTTTCAAATGGGAAATTATAGTGGTTATATTGGAAAAAAGAATCATATGTCATTAATTTACAGGTATGTTGTATCATTCCTGTCACAATTCATCACTCCCCATATCTACGACTTATATATTCTACATTATATTAAAATTATATGTATAATAGATAATTTTATACATTTGTATATCGTAAACACTATACAATATTGGTAATACAGTTTTAGACACACAAAAGAAAATCACTTTACACACATATGTACACATTATCATCAATCAATTAAAGAAAAAATGTAACCATTAAAAAAATAATAATAATAATAATAACTTCATATATGGATGATACACAATTTGCATTTATTTTGCTCGCGTATTTATTATTATCGATATCTCGAATACAATGAACATATTTGGATACATGATCATGATACGTATTAATTTCCAGGAGATTTTCATCATTTTACAATTTAATCTTTGATATTTCGTACACTGAGAGAGAAAAAAAAAAACACAAAAAAAACTTGTTATTAATCGGTCGAATATAATATGTACATTTTTGTATATAGATTTGAAGATATGGAAAATAATTCCGACATACGGAAATTTAGTGTATATCAACATTAAAATAGAACCATGATATTTCTCCTTTAGGGAGGGATGGTACACCATAAGCAGTTATTGAAGAGGGATAATATCTGATTGATCTCTGTAAAAGTACAAAACATCTCGTCTAGGAAGTCTAATATTTGTTGAAAAAAAAAAATCTGTTCAGACAGGAAGACATCATCAGTTTTGCTTTCAAATTAAATTAAAAATAAATAAATAAAAATGCTGTGGTTTTATTTATTTAGCTTTTTGTTACCTACTGATAAGCATACAATACCAAATATTGAGTTGTTGTTTGTTAAACTCCGATAACAAGTTGTGTATTTCCTGCATGAACGATCACTAATCAATTGAAGTATTTTTAACATGACACAACACAAGAACAGTATTTTATATAATTTACAGTTACAGTTACAGTCTCTCTATATATCTATGTAATATCTTTTTCACAAATTTTCAAATAATACATCAAGTAACGATTGGTGCATATAGTAACAGAATTACAAAGACGGAAAGAAAGCACTATCTTGGTGTATTTCAGAAGTCGTTTCAAGACAATGAGCCAAAACAGAAAAAAAAAAAATGTTTAACAACAGATGAGTCGAGAACACCTTTTAGAATAGATCGCGGAAATCAACCACGTAATTTCGCAACTAATGTGACAGCTTAACTAGATAGCTTTACTGTATTAGGTATTTGATAAATTTGTCAGTCGATTGCGCATAGAATGAGTTATAAGTTGATTTTATTTAAATAAGTTTTCGATAATAAGCTAACACTTTGACACGTTCCCTTTCTCCGGAAATTAGGGGCTCTGTATAGGAATACCTATAGATAATAAATAAAACTCAATCTTTAATTATTGGGGATTTACGCTGTGCAGATATATCAATTTAATTGAATTGTATTGTCTAATTTTAAACGTTTTGACTTTTTATGAAAGGTTTTTCGATAATATGACAATACTTTGATACGTCCACTTTCTCCCACGGGGTATGATAGGGGGCATATATATAACTAGGTTAAACAAAAAAAATGTTTATTTTAGATAGTATGACTTCGAGCGTGTGGACAAGTTGGATTATGACAAAAATAGGATATGAAGAACAATAGATATGAAACTTAATGGATTTAAGCTGAACTTTAGCATTATGGAGAAAAACAATGTGATTTGACTTGGATTTACTGCATAAAAGTTATATGGGGAATGAAATTGTAAGAGGATAGTCGATTATAATGGATACAAATCTGATGGAAGATAAATATTTACATACAATTCAATACATGAATGGCAAGGGAAAAAAAACTCAGAAACAATAACTATTAATCTGAGATAAATATATAGCTAAGTTGTTTAAGTTTAATTTATATCATAGTCAGAGGCATAAAGTAGGTTTCTGATGTCATCATGGTTCCGTATGAGCGTTCGTCTGCTACTTTCGTTAAGTTTGGCGTAGACACGACCGCCCGTTGTCCAGTAGGTCTTGATGTTTTGGTTGTACTTTAGATCAGCGAGGGATTTTACTAGGCTTGTCCTTGTTTTTGTCAAGTTTTCTGTGATGAAGATTCTGTCGGCATCATTTTTGAAATTTCTTTTGGAGTTATACACTTTTTCGCGACATCTGTATGATAAGAATCTAACAATGACTTGAGATTTTCCGTTTCTGACTTTACCAATAACATGTGACCGGCTAATATCATTGGTGCTGATGTCTAGTTTAAGTTTATTTTTGCAGATATCTACTATGATGTCATCTGTGTTAACAGGGTGAATGATATGACCTCTATCGTCTACGGGTACATCAATGTTATGGAATCGAAGACTGGTTCTCCTGGAATATTGTTCCTGGTGTTCAAGACGGACTTCTAAATTAATGACAATGTCATGTAAAGAGTCTATTTCCTTGTCTTTTTCCTTTAATGAAGACTTTAAATGTTGTTCTTCTTGAATACGTTGGACTACAAGGTGTGCCTGCTTAGATATCATCTCTTTCTGTTCGTCGATTCGTTTTTGTTGTTCTTTCAGTGTTTGTTTTTGTGGAATAATATGTTCGTCCATCAGCGCCTTAATGCTTGCTTCAACTGAGCTGTTTATAGAATCAGTTATTGACTCACTGATTTTGTCAGACAAAATGGGGATGATTTTACCAAGAACTTCTGGACTAGTTAGTGCCTCAATAACTTGTACAGTGATATTTTTTTTTGCACTGGAGTTTTTTTGGTACTGACTGATGCACTACGACCTTTTTCACCCACTGATGTGCTACGATGCCTCGTTTGTCTTGTTTGTTGTTTTGAAGTTGCTGGCAGATCTTCTGGACTTTCAGGAGTTCGTCTTTTATTGGGTCTGCCAGGTGTTTCTAGTGTATTTTCGGATGGTAATTCAGATTGTTTATGGTTTATTAGTACTTCGACGTTTGGATTGTTTACTTTTGTAGGGGCTGCCATCTTTGTTTATATTTATAAACCGGTTCGCTAATAACAGGTAATGTTAGTTTGATTAAGTGCAGATTTGTTGAAATTTTCAGCAATCATTCAATTGTCAAATGACATGTGACATTCCTTTGAAGCTTTTGGAGATTTAGAAATTAATTCTTCCAGTATTATTTCCCATTTTTTAGGACAGCTCTATTACACGACCATTAAATCTTGCGCATGTCTTATTCTTTCTAGGAGACCCTTTTCCTTCAATTAAATGGTCTTTCTAATGTTTATTGTTTACATTTGTATTAAGTTTAAACAATGAATTCCAATGAAACTAGAATAGGATACCCCAACCTCATGATCATTAATTAGCGAATTATTAAAAAAAAAAATCAATCGCCCCCTCCGCATAAAAATCAAATGATTGCTCCCTGAAGTATCATGTAACATTACCATGACCATAATAATGTGTACAGACAGATGAAACAATGAAATGATAATGATATACATGTACCAGAATAGAGAACTGAGGGAGAATGCAAGCCGAAATGTATTAAATAGGGAGATTTTGTTTTCATGTACATTTTTTTTTAAGTCCGCATGATTTTAATTTTCAGCACAAAAACAAAAAAATGATCTATCAGATAATTTTTTTTTAAAAGTTTGATGAAGATTAGAGGGATTTGGGAAGCATGCATATTTAGATGAAAAACTGTATGACAACCACAGAGTTTTGTTCCTGGCTTTCAACATACACCTGAGAAAAACAATACCCAAAAGCCAGATTGGGTAAAACACAAATACAAGTATGACAACATCAAATAAAGTCACAACCATTCAACACAAACATTAAAGCATAAAAACAGTTAAACATTTAGAGGAATAGGGTATGGCAAAACAGAATAAACAGTCAATAAAATAAACAACCAACCATAAGGACAACATGTATATATACAGTTACAGTTACATATGTGAATTATGCCTGAATTAGTTTCATTACTTGAGTAGAACAATGCTGCATGCATTGTTCAACTAAACAAAATGCACATATCTTTCTCGATTCAATTCACAACAATCATCAATAAACATGCAGCTTTTCATTATGGTTTCAATCATTGGTATTCATGTGATGAAGTTCTCAAATGAAACAAAGTAGAAAGACAATTGAATAAAAATGAAACAAAATGTAAGAATACAAAATGAGTATTATGCACTATATTAAACATGCACTGACTAGAATAATTCCTGAATGACTAGAAATATCCTTGAGAAACTAGAGTAACCTGCACTGAATGACTAAACGTCTAAAAAACATGCAATGATTTTCTAAAATAACATGCAATATAACTTGTAATAACAAGCAATGAATGACTAGACTTATACATTCAACTATACTGGGACTACAGCACTGTACAATGTACAATGTAGCATGCATCAAAAACAAACAATTCCATTAAACAAATGCATGAATTTCCCTACTGTTGGAGACAACCAGGTTCACTTACATCTGCAATTGGACGGAAATATACATTTTTGTGGTACGGGTGGTACAAAACCTAAGAAAGATGACCAATATGAGAAGATAGACAAAAAGTGGAAAGTCATGCCCTGATAACATGCCAAGCATTGTCCACTTACCACGCTATCATACGGGAGTCGTTTCCAGGTGTTAAATAAGCACTTTTAGAAAAACATGTCAATATATATATGTATTTGTTCAAAACATAAAGCAAGAATTGTAATCACCCTGTTATAAATTTCACAAACCTTATTAAACATGGATATTTGATTTTTATAAACATCACCATGACAAGACCCCTGCATGCCAACAAGGGAAAGTTTAAACAATGTTTATTTAAACCAATTATGGACACTGTTTTAAGTTTAACAAAGTAAATTGCTGTACACTGTAAAATTATTTTTGAGTTCGTGGTACCGAGGCTCTACTACATTTAAACTTCTCACAAGGAAGAATAATTCAAAGAAAACAATCCTAATCGGGCCAAAACCTAAAAATTACATGCCTTTGAAAAGTACCGGTTTCCCCCCACTGATCCCTTTTTTCCACAACAAATTGATGAAATTAAAGTAAATAAAATAAACACATTGTGACCTCAAGATGAAGAACAGCAATAAAAACGCTGTTCCTGTGCTTGAACATTTGCTACGAGCATATAGGGATATTGTGTCATGAATTAATACACCATATCCCTTCTTTTCTATTACAAGGGTCATTGAGTTAAAATTTCATGGAAATTGGTCAATAGGAACAAAAATTATTAGGAAGTAAATGTGTCTGCATGCAGACAAATTACAACTTCAGAATTTATTTTCCGTCAATAATATAGATTCAAATTTATTTTGATAAAGCCATGACTGCTCCCCTTAAATTGCGAAAAAACTTGCATGTACCATTCACGTTTAAATGGACACTGTCTCTCCGGAATAGGTCTCTGTTGCTCATCAAACCACTGCCATGACGCCAGAAATGGATTTGTGGATCATGAAAAAATTCAAGATAGAAATCTAAATTGATTTTTTCTTTCTTTTCATGATACACATCCAGTTTTACCTTCCCGAGTTTAAATCTGGGGAAAATTTCACAAATGACCACCTTGTTAACGTGATGCAATTCCTGCAACCTAAAAATAAGATGTCGAACACTAGCCTTATACAATGAAATATCGAACTCTTTGTGATCTATATCATTCCCACCAATCTGTAATATGATGACATCTGCAGTAAATGCTCTCAGAGTTGCATCTAACCTATTGTGGGGATCATCCAACAGACTAAAGATGTTGCCTCCACTGAATCCCAAATACTGAACTACAACATCCGAATTCACCAAACCTAAATTAGGACTAAGGACAGGGTGCACCTGATAGTCTCCAACCTTCTAACAAAACTGTGTCCCAAAACTAGTACTTTCAAAGGCATAGTATCTAGTTAAAAAAATTCTTGCCGTATGATCTGAAAATTAAAGATTGAACAAAATTTATATAGTAAAAATGCATGCAACATGTGCAATGTACATCTCTTATTTTGTATACAAATGTAAAAAGTGGTCAGTCGTAACCACGTGCTGTCATATGTCAACAGTTTCATCCTGTTCCTCCTCCAAAACATCCCAATACTCAGTTAAAAAAGTCGGGTAAAGCGTCTACACTGTCAACCACTGCGTCATCTTCAGTGTCAGATTTGTCATCCTCGTCATTGTCCTCCTCATCAATGTCTGAATGAGGATCCTCATCTGGATTAATGTGGGGCACATAGGGGTGTTGAACATTTTCACAATTTATGCACTTGCAATCAGGACGACAGTAACCAGTTTGACCATCTCCCCTACTCCGCCGACAACTGCATTTGTTGGTTAAGCAACCCTTTTTACAAGAACATCCTTTTGTGTACCACTGTATGGTATCATTTACCTTTTTACATTTGCTTCAGTATCCCAGATAACTGACAGAATGTTATCATCGGTTGACTAACCAAAGTCGGTAAGAGGTGGTAGGGACATGACACTGTCTACTGACTGTTGCCAATATTTGGAAACCCAAAGACATCTTTTCCAGTGCAGTTGTAGAGCTTCTGCATTTGGAAGCATATCAGTTTCTGTTAAAACATGTTCCCACATTTTTTCACGTAAATGTTTTATAACAGATATAAGTGTGGAATTTTCAGATTTATCTGAAGATGACAGTTTTGTTACTAACTCTTGAACTAATACTGCTGGCTGAAATGCTGCTCTATGTTTAGAAAAATAAGTACACAACATTAACTTGTAAAATGAACATAGACCATCACCTGCTAGGTTACTGGAAATAAAAGCTGCATTCTTTCGAAAACTATCAAAAAAGCTTTTCTTTCCATAACCTCGGAAAAATGACACAAAGTCGCACCCACTCATTATATACACATTTTGCATACATTTTTCTACATCTGCAATTCCTTGCAGGAGCAGATCATGGGTGAGGGAATCAGTCAAAACAGTCATGTCTATGAACTCATTGTCAAATGAAAAATTGTTCAACTGAACAAAGATAGATTTTCCAGTTAATTTTTTAATCAATAAAGAAAGTATCTGTGTCTGGACTGTAAATTATCAACCTGTTTGCTGATGACTTAGAAGCATGAAACCAAACTCTAGTGTCCCCTTCTTCATGATTTGCAGAGAGATGGGAAATTTCAAAAATTCCTTTTTCGGGAGAACTGCCAAAAGTTTTGTCTTTATTTTCACCTTCAAAGCCACCAGATGTCACAACTATACAGTTTTTGTCGTGAAGTTTTGACTGAACTAATTCTAAAATCTTCTCAGAAAGAAAATTCACCAGATTTCTTTTCTGTACTCGGTCAGATAGAAAATTTCTCCAGTTTGTCTTATCAGAAATACATGTACATGTACCAGGGACAATTTTTTTTGTAATTTTGGTCCCTCCTAGATCCATGTCTGTTTGGGTGATCAAAAATTATATGGATCTCTGGAGCTTTAAACTGAAATTGAGATCTTGTAACCCACCTCTGAAATAAAAACTCTGCATAATCATCAAATGTTTTGTGTGTGGAAGGGGGACTGGTATTTATAATGAACATTCCCTAAATGATTACAGCAGTACATGTATTTTCATTTTTGGAGTCTGGTAAAACCGAGACGAATGCCTCCTTGTACAATGATTTGAATATCTGCGATGCAGCAGATTTTTGACCCTTTTCTGGTATGCCATTATCATCAGATATAGCTCTAGGGAGGGTACTAAACTGGTCTAAGTCAGTCACAGGTTTCTGAGTCACCTTTGAAAAGGCAATTTGTTTCCGAAGACATGATGTGACTGTTTGGTTATCTTTAATTTCCTTTTTCTGTTTGAACACAGTCACTTTTGGTGCTGTGAAAGTCTTCAAATTCCGTCTTTTTCTAGCTGGTTGTTTTGCTGCCATATCTTTCGCCCTTAACAAGTAGCAGTCTATGTATTTTTTCATATCTTCATGTCCATATTGTCTGTAGTTTAACAAGCTATCAGTCTGCTCTTTAGACGCAAGTATTTTGGTGAAAATATGATGCAAGCACAGATTTGCTTCTGCATTAAACAAAGTTGAATTAACCAACTCGTCGATATAAAAAGAAATGGTGTTTCTTCTACTTTCATGTGATTTTCTGAGTGTTCTCTGTGATGTGTTTGACTCCTTTCCAAATACAAGTGTTTTTAAATTGTGAAGTGTCTCAGCTCTGTATGGAAGGTAAAGTGCTAATGCTGTTAAAGCAGTTGGGGAAAAGGAATGAATTGCCTGTTTGGTTCTGGCATTTATAACCATTTCATGGGATTCATCAACTGCAACGGAGTAGTAATTTTCCCCCGATATAGAAACAGCAAAACAACCAGCTTGAAAATGATCTAAAACTGGTTTTGGAAAGGTCTTTTAAGTCAGCAATGTGGTAAGGTATCATGCGGAGATAATTGTGTCTATCAAAAGCATAAAACAGACAGCTCAATTTTTTAAAGACACATTTCGCAAATTCCAATTTCGACTCCGAATTCCGAGATACAAGCCTAAGTGTTACATAAAATCTGTATGAATAAATGTATCCCAGAACCGAAAGGTCTCACTGATTTCGCAGTTTTCTTTGCGCCAATTATTGAGATCATCTTTAATGTCTCTCAAAAGATTTTCAAATGACCTTTTCCTGTCTAAAATATTTTCCAATAACCTAGAGTCAAGAATGTCTTCAGTGTTATTATCAAAATGACATGCAAAGTTCTCAGAACGTTCATAAAGGTTTGTATCTGGTACGTGAACAATGCCTCCCAAACATGAATAAACAATCTGTTGGTGATTTGAAATTTTGTAGTCAGTCAAAACTTTGAGAGTTGCCCCACGATGGAATTTCAAAGCAAGTTCTTTCAGTCCTGCATCAAAATAAATTTTGACAAAAATTGGGAGAATATTTTCAAAATATGCCAATCACCTGGGTATGGTAAAACCCAGTTTAAACTATCTCCATATTCAGTTTTTAACTTTATTAGGTGATCATAAGATTTGCCATCACCCACTACTACCAAATAATGCAAATTTTTGCCAATTCTGAATTTGTCCCCAAGAATATTTAATGTTTTCAGGGGAGAATGAAAAATCACGGAAAATACATAAATGTCCGTTTTAGCCTGATTCGGACTTGATCTTCTGTTAGTTTGACATAAAATGCATTGTCAACAAGCATGCCAGCCACGCCAAGGCCGAAGACCGTATGGGGGTCTTTTTACAAGAAAAAAAAATGTATCCACTGACATACAGATGTTTACAAAATAACAGTATATACAATATCATTCACTGGTCCGCCATTATAGCAAACGTCATTCACAGTTCAATATATTTACCAGTCCCCAAAATGGTCTGGGTTGCATTCACTAATTGATAAGAAACCCAACTGATTCATGTGGTCCGATCAGTATGGGCACGGTACTACCGAATTCAGTTCTGGAACAAAGTCGCCAATTACACTGGCAACGTCTTTTAATTTGGTGTAAAGTTATTCCCTTTTTGGTAGGCACGACTTCTGCTTGTTTAGGAGGTAAACAGTGTTGTCTAATGTCATATATGCCGCTTGCTTTCACGGTAGCGTAGACGTTTCCGCCCATGTGTGTTGCATAATCCCTTTTCGTCCAGGGCTTGGTCCACAAAATCCATGTTGTCAACCAGTAACTTCCATCTGTGTAGGGGGAGGCTGATGCCCTTTTTCGTGGGGACCTTCTTGACGTTTTGGGTCTCCTATTGTCTGACGTCAATGCGGAGTTCATCTCGCCATTCTGTGGCCTGTACATATCTTTTATTTCCCAGTTCGATATTACAAAGATATATTTGATATGGCCTGAGGCTCCACATTTCTTGTTTGTTTCTCTATTCCACTAGGCATTTTCATCCGTACATGCAATTCCCGTAAGACCACTTCGAACAGCAGTCGAAACTCTTGAACTTACTCTTATACTTATACGTGGTTTAGTATCTTCATCTTTAAATTTTGGTAAGTTCCATTGATTATTTTATGTAATTTTTTTGTTTTGTTATTTTGTGTCACCATAAACAACATGGTTTAAAACAAAAATGCTTTTGTTACAGTTTTGCCATGATTCTTAAACAATTTTACCCCCCCCCCCCCCCCCCCGAAATCACCAAGTCCGTCCGTCCGTCTGTCCATTCATTTTGTAAGTGCAACTCCTCCTAAACGGCTTGATGGATTTTGTTGAACCTTGGAATACAGAATGGTGACCATATGTAAATGTGCTTGAAGCAAGAAGATTACCAAAGGCCAACTGTAAGGGGAGATAATCCCACTTATAATTGTTACTAATGAAATAAACAGGTGGATGCATTAGGTTGAAACTTGGTATACAGAATGGAGACTGAATGTAGTTTGTGTTGTCAACTGTTTTCAACATCGGACTCGCACTTCTTTTGAACTAAGTTTTACCCTTCGTATTATTGTGTAATTATTTTATTCCACATTGGCTAGATGTGTAGGGGGGGGGGGGGGGGGGGTTGAGATCCCACAAAACATGTTTAACCCTGCTGCAATTTCTGTGCCTGTCCCAAGTCAGGAACCTCTAGTTTTTGTGAGTCGTGTGTTGTTGTTTTTGGGAATTTTGCGTCTTTGTATATCTCGGGGTCTAGTCTGGCGTCCAATTCGCTGAACCAGTATACATTATATTTAGGAGCAAGCTGGAGCCTGCCTCTGGGTGCAGGGGTTTTTTCGCCATTCATTGAAGTATCGGCAACAGAGTACCGAAGGAACGAGGTAAAGGAATTATTTAAAAAAACGACAGAATCCAAATACAAGGCAGAACAAAATCGAGATAACACACAAAAGCGAAAAAACAAATGGGGAGGGGGGGGGGAGGGACGGGGTACATAAAATCAAGAGCACACATGAAAAAGACGATGCAAAAATTTGTGCTCCATTTGTTCGGAACGGGCATTGGACATTTTATTTCAAGTAAAGTATCCCCATTTAAAATGCTATCCGGACTAGCTCATAACCAATGCTTTTCGTTGGAAACATACATCCCTGTGTCTACAATCGCATTACCAAGTGAACGAACTTGTTCTTTAACTAGAGGTTCTTGTTCGGTACCGTGTCTGGCAAATTTGCTACCTGTAAATGTGGGATGTAAATGTTCTCTAATAAATGCTGTCGCATCAGTTGTATCTTTAACTGAAACTTTGTTAGCACTAATTGCAGTTAAGTGCACTTTTCTTGCATCTCTCCACAGCATACTGTTCCAAGTTTTTCACTTTTCTAGTAAACAGCATAATATTGTTATTGTAAAAAATATATAGCACTTTCTACATGAACTAAGAGATACATGCTCCCCATAATTCTCTTGCATTATTGATCTAGCAATAGTGGTGCATGTGAACTTTTATTGACAGTTGTTCCCTTAATATCAATTAGTTTAAAATATGCCGAACTTCGGCTTTGAATTCTTCATCTGAGGTGTACAATGGAGTTTCACGAATACTAGGCACATAATCACCATTATTGTCGAGAATATTTTCACCCATCTTTGGTTTTTTTTTAAAGTTATATTTGATACGGCCTTATGCTCCACATTTCTTGTCCCTCTATTCCACTGGGCACTGTCATCTGTACATGCTATTCCTGTAAGACCACTTCGAACAGAATGATCTAACTTCCATAGAACTGCTCCAACATGACTACATGAATGGCATTTCCAGCCATACACGAACACCAACCGTTTGATACGGTCTCGTCTTGCATACAGTGTACATACACGTTGTTCATTAGCGAGACGGTTTGAGAAGAACGGACTTCTGCCTTCATTAAGCAGGTTTTATCCTCGTATATATCATGGGTTATGGCTCCAACATTTCCACTTTGAAAATATTTGTAGCTCTTCTTCATATCTCGTCTATCGACAGCTTTTGAAGAAATTAAAAAGATATACACATCGTCGTACATCACATTCTTATGTCGTCTGTCCAAACAGATATCGCTTCTAAGCCCGGCGGCTTTAGATCACTCATTTTCCTTCAACAATCGTAAACTTCTGCGAGTATGTAATGCTTTTTGTTTCTGCGTGTTTATCTACATTCACGACCTTAATGCGGACGGAACAATTATGTCACCTAGCGTCGGCGTGCAGTGCTAAGGGGTATAATTTGAAAAACCCGTCTATATACAGTCAATACATAAATTCTTATTATTATTATTTTTTAGAAAAACTTGTTCATCTGTTTTGTTTTTTAAATGTTTGATAAACTTTTAAAAAAACTATAACAAATTTCCAAAATAAAGAATGTCCATGTTGACAAAATTTACCTCAGCAGTTAAGGAAACACTCACACGATCGTAGTCAAACGGTGAGTGATTTCACACTACGGACGATTATTAATTATATAAAGAATGGTGTAAAACGCATCCGTCAATTCAATTTTCACTATATTTTACGGGTTGGTTAAATGTAGAACTACAGTAACTTTGATATATTTATCAAAATCATCCATTAAATTCACATGAATATAAAACTACATTTATTTAGCTTGAACATGTTTATCAAAATTGATCAGATTATCACACATTTTCAATAGACATTTAGTGTTTTAATAACACCCCTCCCCCCCGCCCCTCTCAGAATTGTTTTCAAAATAATTAATCATATGAATTGACGGATGCCTTTTACACGACTCTGTATTAATTATTAATGGCATACCTAGACGAATGTATATTCCAATATAATAAATCCACAATACTACACAGAGATATCTATATAAAAAAAAATTAGGCTTAGGCCTGAGGTAAACAGCCTCAGTCCTCACATACTTCCAGGCCCGGAGGGTGTCCAATTCTGTTTTTAGTTCAGTAAACGCCATTGTCAATACCTGCCAATCCATGGAATAACCCTAGACACTACTACAGAATCTCATCCTATTTCTAACACACAATGTCATCCACCAGACCACCAGCATCAATCATTTCAGGCATGTTAACTCCACCAGCATATCATCAATCCCACAACAATCCAACACACCACCACAAGCTTCATTATTCTTTAATGATAGGGATTCATCACCTGAACCCTCTGCATCTCCTATGGAAATGGAAGCATCATCATTACCAATAGCTTCGAGAACAAGAAATAAAAGAAAAAGAAAAATCATGTTTGAAGAGATTAGTGTGTAAGAAAAAAAAAGGGAGGATGACTTCAATTTCATAAACATTTAAACTTCGGATTTTATTTACTTCCACGTTTCTGGTTTGAAGTTCTTCCTGACATTCTTTAATCACACTTACAAGATTGTGAATTTCCTGGCTGTACTCACGATGTAAATGTACATTTCTGCTTTGAAGTTCTTCCTGACATTTCTGCTGTGTTATAATTTTTTTTTCCATTTTTTTAACCATATTAACAAGGTTGTCAATTTTCTTACTGTACTCACAATGTAATTGCACATTTCTGCTTTGAATTTTTCCTGACTTTTTTGCTGTACCAGCATTTTATCTTCCATTTTTTCGATCACACTTACAAGGTTGCCAATTTTCTGACTGTATTGTAGATGACAATCTACTAGTTTATTTTCTAGTAAATGAAAGGCATTTAATACGTTTTGAGGTTCTGTTCCTGTTTTATCGTGACCAGGTGTTTTTGAGGAGTTATCATCTTGTTTTGTCTGCTTATCATTCCCTTTTGTTGATTTTCAGTTGACTGGCAAATTTTGTTATTGTTTATTTCCATTTCGTCTAAATCATCCATATTAATGTTAAGAGATTCATCAAAACTATCTTTTACATGTTTGGGGATTGTTTGTTGTTCATCCTCTTTTACATTTTGAATGGAAATATTTATTTCCTTCATTTGTCTAATGTTATTGTAAATGTTCAACTTAGGGTTATCTTCCTTCAAACACGTTTTTATACACTCCTTTATTTCTTTAAATTCCGCATCAACCCAATTTTGGCAGGTGTTGCCTTGTACCAAGCATCTTTTAGTTGTGTAATAAATAGAAATTGTGATGAGTTTTGACGTTTTTTAGAAAATTTGAACTACAGACTTGTTCAAAGACGCCGACGGACTTTTTTCCTCAAACCGTTGCTCTTCGTCGTGCAAAACAATTTCTTTGGTCTTTATATCATAGTCTAACCAAGTAACGTGTACTGACTCCTGTTTTCCTAAATCAATATAAGACCTTGAAAGCAAGGCTCTTCGCCAGTATCACACTGATTTATTGTTCAAGTCAAACGTGATTTGTTTTACATCTAACGTGTTCTGGACATCACATGTTCCTACCATTTCGTAGGTCAGGGTTATAAGCTCGCAAGGCGAGCTATTTATGACTAAAACATGGTTAAATTCAATCAATAAATGAATAATGACGAATACCATTTACTTTGACTTGAAACCATCCCCCCAATCCATACACGGTGACTGTATTTTTTCATCAACACATACATCTGTAACTAAAATTCCTGTAATTGATCACTCCAAGGGTGATCATAGCTATGCAGATGTTGTTAAATTTGGGGATAAACATCAAAATAAGCATGTTTGGGACCATTCCTATGCATGCACTGTGGAGGAAAGTGGTTCTCTTCATAATAAAAATAAAGAAAATTCAATTTTCCCCAATCCTCAAATTGAACAGGGTGATAAACAGGATTATGTCAATTAAAAAAAGCAGCATCACCACTTATAGAAATATAATTTCTTCGATTTCTTCAATGTATGTGAAATGTCCATGATAAAATACAGTTTTTTACTTACATTACAAGAAAACATATTTGGGAAAGAGCATGTATTAGGATTTGAAGAGTTAAAAGTATGGTAACAAAATTTTGAAAAGGTCTCGATTGCTTTGTGCATCATCAGTACTTATATATTGAATTGTAAATCCAAACGATTAATGCATATTTACATATTTCCAGACAAGTAAATAAAGTTCATGTCCCGATGCATTATAAGATGGAAAATGCGCACACGGAAAGCGAAAACATGTGAAACCCAAGAATACCAGCTGCAGTACTTGTGTAGCAAAAATCCTTTCTCTTTTGTTACTTTTCATTTCATCAAATACTATTGATTCTGGTGTACATTCAGTGAATCCAATCAGTTCAATATCACCATTTTGTTTGCGGAATTGTAAGTCTGGCTGTATAGACATTTCATCTATTATTATACCACCTAGAAATCCTTCAGGGGGGGGGGGGGGGTAATTTTGGCTTCATTAGTCATCCATTGAAGCATTTCTTTATTTATGCCTGCCTCCTGGTGAACTGGATTCTTGTATCGACTTGGCAAATTTTGAGAGGGAAATATAACAAAATGACTACTCCTTAGCTCACTATAACCCTATAACCCCTAGGACTCCTACAATATAAGGTTAAGCATAAACCAATGATGTTCTTGCTCCACTTGAATATTGGTTTATTTTGTGTTTTGGACTTTTACCTCTCGTATTCCACAGGACTGCAAAGCTTTTTCTGTTATTGTCCATTCAATGATTGACACGTTATGAAACCAAGTTTTATTTTTAGAATCATTATTTATATAATACATCATGTCGATAATTTCTTTTTGAGGCTATTGATGCTGAAGAGTCACCCGGGTGTTGTTTTTGTCATATTATTTCTTATCATGACAGATGTACTTTATTAAAGTAATTTGCAAATAGTCATACATTTCAGTATGTATTTGATAGTAGACAAATTAAACGACACAATTAACTTTTAATGTAAATAAAACTAGGTTTTCACTTGATGTATACTTAATTTGTTATTAAATAATATAATTCATGTTTAAATATCCACACTTTTAAACACAAAAATTATTCACTATAAGTCATGAGATAGTACAATGAATGTCAAATCACTTTTCAAAAGTCACTTGAACTGCGGCACACTTTTTTCTTCTGTTCGGTTGGTCTTCTTAAACATTCATTTATTTTACCAATAACCGAGTCTTTAAACGATGCTTTCATCTGCATTTCTGGGTAGAATATGCAGACATACTGCTTCGCCAAGTCTAGTCGTGTTGGATTGAGAACAGTCTTTTCCAGGCGTCCACGACCGAAGTACGAGTACTGGGTACGAAGATTTTCTTCTGTAAATAGTTCTGGATACAGTGCTTTAACCAAATGTTGGGAAAAATTGCCAGGACCTTTGGCTTGGGTCTGTCGAAATAGACATTGAAGGTTACCAGGTTGAAGTTTGTTCGGATGTGTAATATGTTGAAGATGGTCTATAGGCGGACAAGTTGTGGCTAATCTCGGTTGTGAAGCGAAGTTAAGGTTGAATGCGGAAAATGTTGTTTTTACTGGTTAAATCCGCGAGGGCTTGAAGTCCCTTCAGTGTGTTCTCTTGGGCTACCTCGACGGACAGAAACTGTTTATTCATTACGTCTATTTTTGTGTGTGAAGAGTTGACGCCCAGACGGGTATTGCTGTTCTATGACCAGTCGGCGAAATCTACAGAACCGGAGTTGAAGTGGGTGTGTCTGATGTATCAGTTCTTGATGGTGTTGATGTTGCAGGCATTGGCGGGCCAACGGCTATTATTTGCGCATCTGGTTTTAGTACTGCGCTAACGCGGCGTTTCTTATGCTGCGGTTCAGGCGACTGGTCTGGTGTTTTCTGGTGATTGTTCTGGCGACGTATCTGATGTGTGAGTAGGTGCGTCTAGGCCCTTTTTTAGTTGGTTTATCTGATGTGTAAGTTCTAGCCATTCCCCGGTAGCAAGGATGAATGTCTTTTCGAACTGCTGCGGCTGGCTGCAAATAACGGCATACGTGAGTCCTACACGTATTCTGCAGTCGGTTAGAATTCTTGACTTGGGAACAACTAGGTAAGCCTCATCGTCAAAGTCCCTAAACTCTCTCGTGCTGTTTCTGGATGTCATGATTGAACTAATGTTTTACTCAGATGACAGTCCTTTTTATAATTTTTTTTTATTAATTATAACAAAAATTCTCAAAAAGCGGCAATCCTTTTATGTAAGTAATTCCTTTTCTTGATAGTGATAATTGGCGTGTATGTTTTGTGTTGTTTATTTTTAAGCATTTGATCGTGTCCTGTGTTTTGTTGTTAGGTCATTTTATTTTGCTTTGATATATTTATCATTTGATTGCATTAATAAAAAATCAGCTACTTAATAGAGTGTATATCGTGAAGCCTTAAATCCACACGTAATAAATAAGGGTAATAACAAAATTACCGAACTCCGAACAATCTTCCAAAGGGAAAGTCAAGTATATAAACAGACAAAATCAGTCAACAACCGGAGAACTGTGAAATCCGTAATGACCCTGACTTGGTACAGGCATTTCCAAAGAATGGTAGGTTAAATCAGATTTTAAGGCGCCAAATCTCCCGCTTTCATTACGGTTCAAAGGTTCTGGCTGTCACTATAACAGTATTTATAGCAATACTGGAACAAAATAGGTAAATAGTAGTCAATAAATTAGTGTGTATAAGGGCACGCTTGAACATGTAAGGATAATTAATTTATTACTTCAGGAAAAAAAGAAATGTATATGTTTTGATCATTCTTGTTTTATTACAGCAAATTATTGTACTTTGAATAATTAAATGACAAAGAATTTGATTTTAAAAAAGAATTCAAATTGCAATTTAAACTTACATACCACAACCTTGAAAAAAAATTTAAACAATTTAAGTAAACTGTTCTACAGACATGGCTTGTTACGTAATTCCGTTAAAGATGAAAATAATTTTTTTTTTTAATTGCCAAAAAACACCTACAACAATCCAAATTTACGTAATGGCTACAAAACGAACAAAAAACGGAAAACGAAAAGCATGCTTTTAATTTGTTCCATAAACTTTGGGTGGTTTTTTTGCTGTATTTTGTCACAAATCTATTGGGTTGAAAGATAAATTTATAATATTTAGGATTTTGTTTTAAATAATATCACAATTTAGTCAGAAACATATATGTTTCTGCTTTAGTCTAGGTTTTCCTTGTAAATAAGGGTAATACCAAAATTACCGAACTCCGAACAATCTTACAAAGGGAAAGTCAAAACTCATAAGTATATAAACAGACAGTCAGTCAACAACCGGAAAACTGTGAAAACCGCAATGACCCTGACTTGGTACAGGCATTTCTAAAGAAATGGTGGGTTGAATCAGATTTTAAAGCGCCAAACCTCCCGCTTTCATTGGCATTGGTTGTGAATATCAAGCCAAACTGGTGACATTTGATTTTGGTCAGATATTGTGTAATGTCAAACATTTGTAGAGGTAAAATCGTGATAAATGTGTTGCATAAATTACTTTTACAGCCTTTGTATACCCTAAATGCTAGAATATGGTAGCTATTTCCGACAGTTCGTCTGGCAGGGACTCGGGATGCCAGACACTATGTCGGAACATTTCCAGCCGCCGATTGATATAAATAAATGTGGAAGAGTCAATTTTGACAGTTTGTAAATAATTTAATTTTTCATTTTTTACTATGTTCATAAAATATATTTTTTAAATAAAATATATTCATATAATTACTTTAATAATTTTTTCATTTAATTATAATATTTAAAACCTCTTAATAATAAAATTAATAAGGTCTACAACTTTGTGTTAAGTTTTGTATTCTAATTAGGGTTATGACCTAAGTTCACAAAGGTAACCCTGATATGTAACTTGTCTTTGCATATTTGATTAGTTAAGGTCAGTTTGACCAGTTATTTCATTTCATTGGTTATTGTAGTCACCTGAATTTTTGGTGGGAAATTCTTTTGTTCTTTGAGACATTCTATTACTTTTTCATATCTTGGAAGGCAGACATATTGCCAACTACTATTCTTTTGGATGACTATTGAACTGATGATATTTCTATTTGACACCACTAACATTCATTAAGGTATTTATACTAAACTTACTAATTGTCTATAAAATAACTTTCTCAGTGAGATTGAGTTGATTGATTGACTGATTTATAAAACATATTAAATTGTGATAAACTTATTTTAACATATTAAATGCTATTAAAATGTGATAAACTTATAAAACATTAATTCCAATAAAATGTTAAAGGTTAAATGAAATAATATTTGGAACTATAAAATATGAGTTTAATATTGAGCATAATACTATTTTTACCATTAAAATATTAAAAAGGTGAGTTATTAACAATTCTATATGTAAACTGTGTGTTGTGTAATTGTGCATGTTTTGAGCACAATAGTTATAAACCCATTTTTTTATATTCAGGTTGCCATGATATATTAAATACTGATGAACGGCTTGATCTGAGGTATATCCTGTATTTCAAGACCTTTGCACCCCAGTGCGAGGTAAAGTTAATTGTTTTTATAGTTTTGCTTATTGATGCTAATTATGCTACTTTTTATTTTACTTTATTATAATGTTGAGCTTATGCTTATTTTTGCTTCGCTTATGTTTATGTTTTGTTATTATTTTGTTTAGTATTACAATGTTTAGTTTATTCTTGTTTTTGTTATTATTTTGTTTGGTTCATGTGAAACCATTATTGTACATGTAATACCACTTGTTTAATGTTTGTAAATGTCCATGAGAACCATGAGCAGGTATATAAATATTTATTCTCTATAAATGATTTATATGTTCATAAAATATATTTTTTAAATAAAATATATTCATATAATTACCTTATTAATTTTATTATTAAGAGGTTTTAAATATTGTAATTAAATGAAAAAATTATTAAGGTAATTATATGAATATATTTTATTTAAAAAATACATTTTATGAACATAGTAAAAAATGTATTTTCATTTTTTACTAACTGTCGAAATAGACATTGAAGGTTACCAGGTTGAAGTTTGTTCGGATGTGTAATAGGTTGAAGATGGTCTATAGGCGGACAAGTTGTGGCTAATCTCGGTTGTGAAGCGAAGTTAAGGTTGAATGCGGAAAATGTTGTTTTTACTGGTTAAATCCGCGAGGGCTTGAAGTCCCTTCAGTGTGTTCTCTTGGGCTACCTCGACGGACAGAAACTGTTTATTCATTACGTCTATTTTTGTGTGTGAAGAGTTGACGCCCAGACGGGTATTGCTGTTCTATGACCAGTCGGCGGAATCTACAGAACCGGAGTTGAAGTGGGTGTGTCTGATGTATCAGTTCTTGATGGTGTTGATGTTGCAGGCATTGGCGGGCCAACGGCTATTATTTGCGCATCTGGTTTTAGTACTGCGCTAACGCGGCGTTTCTTATGCTGCGGTTCAGGCGACTGGTCTGGTGTTTTCTGGTGATTGTTCTGGCGACGTATCTGATGTGTGAGTAGGTGCGTCTAGGCCCTTTTTTAGTTGGTTTATCTGATGTGTAAGTTCTAGCCATTCCCCGGTAGCAAGGATGAATGTCTTTTCGAACTGCTGCGGCTGGCTGCAAATAACGGCATACGTGAGTCCTACACGTATTCTGCAGTCGGTTAGAATTCTTGACTTGGGAACAACTAGGTAAGCCTCATCGTCAAAGTCCCTAAACTCTCTCGTGCTGTTTCTGGATGTCATGATTGAACTAATGTTTTACTCAGATGACAGTCCTTTTTATAATTTTTTTTTATTAATTATAACAAAAATTCTCAAAAAGCGGCAATCCTTTTATGTAAGTAATTCCTTTTCTTGATAGTGATAATTGGCGTGTATGTTTTGTGTTGTTTATTTTTAAGCATTTGATCGTGTCCTGTGTTTTGTTGTTAGGTCATTTTATTTTGCTTTGATATATTTATCATTTGATTGCATTAATAAAAAATCAGCTACTTAATAGAGTGTATATCGTGAAGCCTTAAATCCACACGTAATAAATAAGGGTAATAACAAAATTACCGAACTCCGAACAATCTTCCAAAGGGAAAGTCAAGTATATAAACAGACAAAATCAGTCAACAACCGGAGAACTGTGAAATCCGTAATGACCCTGACTTGGTACAGGCATTTCCAAAGAATGGTAGGTTAAATCAGATTTTAAGGCGCCAAATCTCCCGCTTTCATTACGGTTCAAAGGTTCTGGCTGTCACTATAACAGTATTTATAGCAATACTGGAACAAAATAGGTAAATAGTAGTCAATAAATTAGTGTGTATAAGGGCACGCTTGAACATGTAAGGATAATTAATTTATTACTTCAGGAAAAAAAGAAATGTATATGTTTTGATCATTCTTGTTTTATTACAGCAAATTATTGTACTTTGAATAATTAAATGACAAAGAATTTGATTTTAAAAAAGAATTCAAATTGCAATTTAAACTTACATACCACAACCTTGAAAAAAAATTTAAACAATTTAAGTAAACTGTTCTACAGACATGGCTTGTTACGTAATTCCGTTAAAGATGAAAATAATTTTTTTTTTAATTGCCAAAAAACACCTACAACAATCCAAATTTACGTAATGGCTACAAAACGAACAAAAAACGGAAAACGAAAAGCATGCTTTTAATTTGTTCCATAAACTTTGGGTGGTTTTTTTGCTGTATTTTGTCACAAATCTATTGGGTTGAAAGATAAATTTATAATATTTAGGATTTTGTTTTAAATAATATCACAATTTAGTCAGAAACATATATGTTTCTGCTTTAGTCTAGGTTTTCCTTGTAAATAAGGGTAATACCAAAATTACCGAACTCCGAACAATCTTACAAAGGGAAAGTCAAAACTCATAAGTATATAAACAGACAGTCAGTCAACAACCGGAAAACTGTGAAAACCGCAATGACCCTGACTTGGTACAGGCATTTCTAAAGAAATGGTGGGTTGAATCAGATTTTAAAGCGCCAAACCTCCCGCTTTCATTGGCATTGGTTGTGAATATCAAGCCAAACTGGTGACATTTGATTTTGGTCAGATATTGTGTAATGTCAAACATTTGTAGAGGTAAAATCGTGATAAATGTGTTGCATAAATTACTTTTACAGCCTTTGTATACCCTAAATGCTAGAATATGGTAGCTATTTCCGACAGTTCGTCTGGCAGGGACTCGGGATGCCAGACACTATGTCGGAACATTTCCAGCCGCCGATTGATATAAATAAATGTGGAAGAGTCAATTTTGACAGTTTGTAAATAATTTAATTTTTCATTTTTTACTATGTTCATAAAATATATTTTTTAAATAAAATATATTCATATAATTACTTTAATAATTTTTTCATTTAATTATAATATTTAAAACCTCTTAATAATAAAATTAATAAGGTCTACAACTTTGTGTTAAGTTTTGTATTCTAATTAGGGTTATGACCTAAGTTCACAAAGGTAACCCTGATATGTAACTTGTCTTTGCATATTTGATTAGTTAAGGTCAGTTTGACCAGTTATTTCATTTCATTGGTTATTGTAGTCACCTGAATTTTTGGTGGGAAATTCTTTTGTTCTTTGAGACATTCTATTACTTTTTCATATCTTGGAAGGCAGACATATTGCCAACTACTATTCTTTTGGATGACTATTGAACTGATGATATTTCTATTTGACACCACTAACATTCATTAAGGTATTTATACTAAACTTACTAATTGTCTATAAAATAACTTTCTCAGTGAGATTGAGTTGATTGATTGACTGATTTATAAAACATATTAAATTGTGATAAACTTATTTTAACATATTAAATGCTATTAAAATGTGATAAACTTATAAAACATTAATTCCAATAAAATGTTAAAGGTTAAATGAAATAATATTTGGAACTATAAAATATGAGTTTAATATTGAGCATAATACTATTTTTACCATTAAAATATTAAAAAGGTGAGTTATTAACAATTCTATATGTAAACTGTGTGTTGTGTAATTGTGCATGTTTTGAGCACAATAGTTATAAACCCATTTTTTTATATTCAGGTTGCCATGATATATTAAATACTGATGAACGGCTTGATCTGAGGTATATCCTGTATTTCAAGACCTTTGCACCCCAGTGCGAGGTAAAGTTAATTGTTTTTATAGTTTTGCTTATTGATGCTAATTATGCTACTTTTTATTTTACTTTATTATAATGTTGAGCTTATGCTTATTTTTGCTTCGCTTATGTTTATGTTTTGTTATTATTTTGTTTAGTATTACAATGTTTAGTTTATTCTTGTTTTTGTTATTATTTTGTTTGGTTCATGTGAAACCATTATTGTACATGTAATACCACTTGTTTAATGTTTGTAAATGTCCATGAGAACCATGAGCAGGTATATAAATATTTATTCTCTATAAATGATTTATATGTTCATAAAATATATTTTTTAAATAAAATATATTCATATAATTACCTTATTAATTTTATTATTAAGAGGTTTTAAATATTGTAATTAAATGAAAAAATTATTAAGGTAATTATATGAATATATTTTATTTAAAAAATACATTTTATGAACATAGTAAAAAATGAAAAATTAAATTATTTACAAACTGTCGAAATAGACATTGAAGGTTACCAGGTTGAAGTTTGTTCGGATGTGTAATATGTTGAAGATGGTCTATAGGCGGACAAGTTGTGGCTAATCTCGGTTGTGAAGCGAAGTTAAGGTTGAATGCGGAAAATGTTGTTTTTACTGGTTAAATCCGCGAGGGCTTGAAGTCCCTTCAGTGTGTTCTCTTGGGCTACCTCGACGGACAGAAACTGTTTATTCATTACGTCTATTTTTGTGTGTGAAGAGTTGACGCCCAGACGGGTATTGCTGTTCTATGACCAGTCGGCGGAATCTACAGAACCGGAGTTGAAGTGGGTGTGTCTGATGTATCAGTTCTTGATGGTGTTGATGTTGCAGGCATTGGCGGGCCAACGGCTATTATTTGCGCATCTGGTTTTAGTACTGCGCTAACGCGGCGTTTCTTATGCTGCGGTTCAGGCGACTGGTCTGGTGTTTTCTGGTGATTGTTCTGGCGACGTATCTGATGTGTGAGTAGGTGCGTCTAGGCCCTTTTTTAGTTGGTTTATCTGATGTGTAAGTTCTAGCCATTCCCCGGTAGCAAGGATGAATGTCTTTTCGAACTGCTGCGGCTGGCTGCAAATAACGGCATACGTGAGTCCTACACGTATTCTGCAGTCGGTTAGAATTCTTGACTTGGGAACAACTAGGTAAGCCTCATCGTCAAAGTCCCTAAACTCTCTCGTGCTGTTTCTGGATGTCATGATTGAACTAATGTTTTACTCAGATGACAGTCCTTTTTATAATTTTTTTTTATTAATTATAACAAAAATTCTCAAAAAGCGGCAATCCTTTTATGTAAGTAATTCCTTTTCTTGATAGTGATAATTGGCGTGTATGTTTTGTGTTGTTTATTTTTAAGCATTTGATCGTGTCCTGTGTTTTGTTGTTAGGTCATTTTATTTTGCTTTGATATATTTATCATTTGATTGCATTAATAAAAAATCAGCTACTTAATAGAGTGTATATCGTGAAGCCTTAAATCCACACGTAATAAATAAGGGTAATAACAAAATTACCGAACTCCGAACAATCTTCCAAAGGGAAAGTCAAGTATATAAACAGACAAAATCAGTCAACAACCGGAGAACTGTGAAATCCGTAATGACCCTGTCTTGGTACAGGCATTTCCAAAGAATGGTAGGTTAAATCAGATTTTAAGGCGCCAAATCTCCCGCTTTCATTACGGTTCAAAGGTTCTGGCTGTCACTATAACAGTATTTATAGCAATACTGGAACAAAATAGGTAAATAGTAGTCAATAAATTAGTGTGTATAAGGGCACGCTTGAACATGTAAGGATAATTAATTTATTACTTCAGGAAAAAAAGAAATGTATATGTTTTGATCATTCTTGTTTTATTACAGCAAATTATTGTACTTTGAATAATTAAATGACAAAGAATTTGATTTTAAAAAAGAATTCAAATTGCAATTTAAACTTACATACCACAACCTTGAAAAAAAATTTAAACAATTTAAGTAAACTGTTCTACAGACATGGCTTGTTACGTAATTCCGTTAAAGATGAAAATAATTTTTTTTTTAATTGCCAAAAAACACCTACAACAATCCAAATTTACGTAATGGCTACAAAACGAACAAAAAACGGAAAACGAAAAGCATGCTTTTAATTTGTTCCATAAACTTTGGGTGGTTTTTTTGCTGTATTTTGTCACAAATCTATTGGGTTGAAAGATAAATTTATAATATTTAGGATTTTGTTTTAAATAATATCACAATTTAGTCAGAAACATATATGTTTCTGCTTTAGTCTAGGTTTTCCTTGTAAATAAGGGTAATACCAAAATTACCGAACTCCGAACAATCTTACAAAGGGAAAGTCAAAACTCATAAGTATATAAACAGACAGTCAGTCAACAACCGGAAATCTGTGAAAACCGCAATGACCCTGACTTGGTACAGGCATTTCTAAAGAAATGGTGGGTTGAATCAGATTTTAAAGCGCCAAACCTCCCGCTTTCATTGGCATTGGTTGTGAATATCAAGCCAAACTGGTGACATTTGATTTTGGTCAGATATTGTGTAATGTCAAACATTTGTAGAGGTAAAATCGTGATAAATGTGTTGCATAAATTACTTTTACAGCCTTTGTATACCCTAAATGCTAGAATATGGTAGCTATTTCCGACAGTTCGTCTGGCAGGGACTCGGGATGCCAGACACTATGTCGGAACATTTCCAGCCGCCGATTGATATAAATAAATGTGGAAGAGTCAATTTTGACAGTTTGTAAATAATTTAATTTTTCATTTTTTACTATGTTCATAAAATATATTTTTTAAATAAAATATATTCATATAATTACTTTAATAATTTTTTCATTTAATTATAATATTTAAAACCTCTTAATAATAAAATTAATAAGGTCTACAACTTTGTGTTAAGTTTTGTATTCTAATTAGGGTTATGACCTAAGTTCACAAAGGTAACCCTGATATGTAACTTCTCTTTGCATATTTGATTAGTTAAGGTCAGTTTGACCAGTTATTTCATTTCATTGGTTATTGTAGTCACCTGAATTTTTGGTGGGAAATTCTTTTGTTCTTTGAGACATTCTATTACTTTTTCATATCTTGGAAGGCAGACATATTGCCAACTACTATTCTTTTGGATGACTATTGAACTGATGATATTTCTATTTGACACCACTAACATTCATTAAGGTATTTATACTAAACTTACTAATTGTCTATAAAATAACTTTCTCAGTGAGATTGAGTTGATTGATTGACTGATTTATAAAACATATTAAATTGTGATAAACTTATTTTAACATATTAAATGCTATTAAAATGTGATAAACTTATAAAACATTAATTCCAATAAAATGTTAAAGGTTAAATGAAATAATATTTGGAACTATAAAATATGAGTTTAATATTGAGCATAATACTATTTTTACCATTAAAATATTAAAAAGGTGAGTTATTAACAATTCTATATGTAAACTGTGTGTTGTGTAATTGTGCATGTTTTGAGCACAATAGTTATAAACCCATTTTTTTATATTCAGGTTGCCATGATATATTAAATACTGATGAACGGCTTGATCTGAGGTATATCCTGTATTTCAAGACCTTTGCACCCCAGTGCGAGGTAAAGTTAATTGTTTTTATAGTTTTGCTTATTGATGCTAATTATGCTACTTTTTATTTTACTTTATTATAATGTTGAGCTTATGCTTATTTTAGCTTCGCTTATGTTTATGTTTTGTTATTATTTTGTTTAGTATTACAATGTTTAGTTTATTCTTGTTTTTGTTATTATTTTGTTTGGTTCATGTGAAACCATTATTGTACATGTAATACCACTTGTTTAATGTTTGTAAATGTCCATGAGAACCATGCGCAGGTATATAAATATTTATTCTCTATAAATGATTTATATGTTCATAAAATATATTTTTTAAATAAAATATATTCATATAATTACCTTATTAATTTTATTATTAAGAGGTTTTAAATATTGTAATTAAATGAAAAAATTATTAAGGTAATTATATGAATATATTTTATTTAAAAAATACATTTTATGAACATAGTAAAAAATGAAAAATTAAATTATTTACAAACTGTCGAAATAGACATTGAAGGTTACCAGGTTGAAGTTTGTTCGGATGTGTAATAGGTTGAAGATGGTCTATAGGCGGACAAGTTGTGGCTAATCTCGGTTGTGAAGCGAAGTTAAGGTTGAATGCGGAAAATGTTGTTTTTACTGGTTAAATCCGCGAGGGCTTGAAGTCCCTTCAGTGTGTTCTCTTGGGCTACCTCGACGGACAGAAACTGTTTATTCATTACGTCTATTTTTGTGTGTGAAGAGTTGACGCCCAGACGGGTATTGCTGTTCTATGACCAGTCGGCGGAATCTACAGAACCGGAGTTGAAGTGGGTGTGTCTGATGTATCAGTTCTTGATGGTGTTGATGTTGCAGGCATTGGCGGGCCAACGGCTATTATTTGCGCATCTGGTTTTAGTACTGCGCTAACGCGGCGTTTCTTATGCTGCGGTTCAGGCGACTGGTCTGGTGTTTTCTGGTGATTGTTCTGGCGACGTATCTGATGTGTGAGTAGGTGCGTCTAGGCCCTTTTTTAGTTGGTTTATCTGATGTGTAAGTTCTAGCCATTCCCCGGTAGCAAGGATGAATGTCTTTTCGAACTGCTGCGGCTGGCTGCAAATAACGGCATACGTGAGTCCTACACGTATTCTGCAGTCGGTTAGAATTCTTGACTTGGGAACAACTAGGTAAGCCTCATCGTCAAAGTCCCTAAACTCTCTCGTGCTGTTTCTGGATGTCATGATTGAACTAATGTTTTACTCAGATGACAGTCCTTTTTATAATTTTTTTTTATTAATTATAACAAAAATTCTCAAAAAGCGGCAATCCTTTTATGTAAGTAATTCCTTTTCTTGATAGTGATAATTGGCGTGTATGTTTTGTGTTGTTTATTTTTAAGCATTTGATCGTGTCCTGTGTTTTGTTGTTAGGTCATTTTATTTTGCTTTGATATATTTATCATTTGACTGCATTAATAAAAAATCAGCTACTTAATAGAGTGTATATCGTGAAGCCTTAAATCCACACGTAATAAATAAGGGTAATAACAAAATTACCGAACTCCGAACAATCTTCCAAAGGGAAAGTCAAGTATATAAACAGACAAAATCAGTCAACAACCGGAGAACTGTGAAATCCGTAATGACCCTGTCTTGGTACAGGCATTTCCAAAGAATGGTAGGTTAAATCAGATTTTAAGGCGCCAAATCTCCCGCTTTCATTACGGTTCAAAGGTTCTGGCTGTCACTATAACAGTATTTATAGCAATACTGGAACAAAATAGGTAAATAGTAGTCAATAAATTAGTGTGTATAAGGGCACGCTTGAACATGTAAGGATAATTAATTTATTACTTCAGGAAAAAAAGAAATGTATATGTTTTGATCATTCTTGTTTTATTACAGCAAATTATTGTACTTTGAATAATTAAATGACAAAGAATTTGATTTTAAAAAAGAATTCAAATTGCAATTTAAACTTACATACCACAACCTTGAAAAAAAATTTAAACAATTTAAGTAAACTGTTCTACAGACATGGCTTGTTACGTAATTCCGTTAAAGATGAAAATAATTTTTTTTTTAATTGCCAAAAAACACCTACAACAATCCAAATTTACGTAATGGCTACAAAACGAACAAAAAACGGAAAACGAAAAGCATGCTTTTAATTTGTTCCATAAACTTTGGGTGGTTTTTTTGCTGTATTTTGTCACAAATCTATTGGGTTGAAAGATAAATTTATAATATTTAGGATTTTGTTTTAAATAATATCACAATTTAGTCAGAAACATATATGTTTCTGCTTTAGTCTAGGTTTTCCTTGTAAATAAGGGTAATACCAAAATTACCGAACTCCGAACAATCTTACAAAGGGAAAGTCAAAACTCATAAGTATATAAACAGACAGTCAGTCAACAACCGGAAAACTGTGAAAACCGCAATGACCCTGACTTGGTACAGGCATTTCTAAAGAAATGGTGGGTTGAATCAGATTTTAAAGCGCCAAACCTCCCGCTTTCATTGGCATTGGTTGTGAATATCAAGCCAAACTGGTGACATTTGATTTTGGTCAGATATTGTGTAATGTCAAACATTTGTAGAGGTAAAATCGTGATAAATGTGTTGCATAAATTACTTTTACAGCCTTTGTATACCCTAAATGCTAGAATATGGTAGCTATTTCCGACAGTTCGTCTGGCAGGGACTCGGGATGCCAGACACTATGTCGGAACATTTCCAGCCGCCGATTGATATAAATAAATGTGGAAGAGTCAATTTTGACAGTTTGTAAATAATTTAATTTTTCATTTTTTACTATGTTCATAAAATATATTTTTTAAATAAAATATATTCATATAATTACTTTAATAATTTTTTCATTTAATTATAATATTTAAAACCTCTTAATAATAAAATTAATAAGGTCTACAACTTTGTGTTAAGTTTTGTATTCTAATTAGGGTTATGACCTAAGTTCACAAAGGTAACCCTGATATGTAACTTGTCTTTGCATATTTGATTAGTTAAGGTCAGTTTGACCAGTTATTTCATTTCATTGGTTATTGTAGTCACCTGAATTTTTGGTGGGAAATTCTTTTGTTCTTTGAGACATTCTATTACTTTTTCATATCTTGGAAGGCAGACATATTGCCAACTACTATTCTTTTGGATGACTATTGAACTGATGATATTTCTATTTGACACCACTAACATTCATTAAGGTATTTATACTAAACTTACTAATTGTCTATAAAATAACTTTCTCAGTGAGATTGAGTTGATTGATTGACTGATTTATAAAACATATTAAATTGTGATAAACTTATTTTAACATATTAAATGCTATTAAAATGTGATAAACTTATAAAACATTAATTCCAATAAAATGTTAAAGGTTAAATGAAATAATATTTGGAACTATAAAATATGAGTTTAATATTGAGCATAATACTATTTTTACCATTAAAATATTAAAAAGGTGAGTTATTAACAATTCTATATGTAAACTGTGTGTTGTGTAATTGTGCATGTTTTGAGCACAATAGTTATAAACCCATTTTTTTATATTCAGGTTGCCATGATATATTAAATACTGATGAACGGCTTGATCTGAGGTATATCCTGTATTTCAAGACCTTTGCACCCCAGTGCGAGGTAAAGTTAATTGTTTTTATAGTTT
The DNA here is from genome assembly GCA_963383655.1 of Bathymodiolus septemdierum. NCBI lineage: Eukaryota > Metazoa > Mollusca > Bivalvia > Mytilida > Modiolidae > Bathymodiolus > Bathymodiolus septemdierum. The sequence continues at coordinate 33,438,195 of OY726527.1, read as the reverse complement.
TGCTTATTGATGCTAATTATGCTACTTTTTATTTTACTTTATTATAATGTTGAGCTTATGCTTATTTTTGCTTCGCTTATGTTTATGTTTTGTTATTATTTTGTTTAGTATTACAATGTTTAGTTTATTCTTGTTTTTGTTATTATTTTGTTTGGTTCATGTGAAACCATTATTGTACATGTAATACCACTTGTTTAATGTTTGTAAATGTCCATGAGAACCATGAGCAGGTATATAAATATTTATTCTCTATAAATGATTTATATGTTCATAAAATATATTTTTTAAATAAAATATATTCATATAATTACCTTATTAATTTTATTATTAAGAGGTTTTAAATATTGTAATTAAATGAAAAAATTATTAAGGTAATTATATGAATATATTTTATTTAAAAAATACATTTTATGAACATAGTAAAAAATGAAAAATTAAATTATTTACAAACTGTCGAAATAGACATTGAAGGTTACCAGGTTGAAGTTTGTTCGGATGTGTAATATGTTGAAGATGGTCTATAGGCGGACAAGTTGTGGCTAATCTCGGTTGTGAAGCGAAGTTAAGGTTGAATGCGGAAAATGTTGTTTTTACTGGTTAAATCCGCGAGGGCTTGAAGTCCCTTCAGTGTGTTCTCTTGGGCTACCTCGACGGACAGAAACTGTTTATTCATTACGTCTATTTTTGTGTGTGAAGAGTTGACGCCCAGACGGGTATTGCTGTTCTATGACCAGTCGGCGGAATCTACAGAACCGGAGTTGAAGTGGGTGTGTCTGATGTATCAGTTCTTGATGGTGTTGATGTTGCAGGCATTGGCGGGCCAACGGCTATTATTTGCGCATCTGGTTTTAGTACTGCGCTAACGCGGCGTTTCTTATGCTGCGGTTCAGGCGACTGGTCTGGTGTTTTCTGGTGATTGTTCTGGCGACGTATCTGATGTGTGAGTAGGTGCGTCTAGGCCCTTTTTTAGTTGGTTTATCTGATGTGTAAGTTCTAGCCATTCCCCGGTAGCAAGGATGAATGTCTTTTCGAACTGCTGCGGCTGGCTGCAAATAACGGCATACGTGAGTCCTACACGTATTCTGCAGTCGGTTAGAATTCTTGACTTGGGAACAACTAGGTAAGCCTCATCGTCAAAGTCCCTAAACTCTCTCGTGCTGTTTCTGGATGTCATGATTGAACTAATGTTTTACTCAGATGACAGTCCTTTTTATAATTTTTTTTTATTAATTATAACAAAAATTCTCAAAAAGCGGCAATCCTTTTATGTAAGTAATTCCTTTTCTTGATAACGATAATTGGCGTGTATGTTTTGTGTTGTTTATTTTTAAGCATTTGATCGTGTCCTGTGTTTTGTTGTTAGGTCATTTTATTTTGCTTTGATATATTTATCATTTGACTGCATTAATAAAAAATCAGCTACTTAATAGAGTGTATATCGTGAAGCCTTAAATCCACACGTAATAAATAAGGGTAATAACAAAATTACCGAACTCCGAACAATCTTCCAAAGGGAAAGTCAAGTATATAAACAGACAAAATCAGTCAACAACCGGAGAACTGTGAAATCCGTAATGACCCTGACTTGGTACAGGCATTTCCAAAGAATGGTAGGTTAAATCAGATTTTAAGGCGCCAAATCTCCCGCTTTCATTACGGTTCAAAGGTTCTGGCTGTCACTATAACAGTATTTATAGCAATACTGGAACAAAATAGGTAAATAGTAGTCAATAAATTAGTGTGTATAAGGGCACGCTTGAACATGTAAGGATAATTAATTTATTACTTCAGGAAAAAAAGAAATGTATATGTTTTGATCATTCTTGTTTTATTACAGCAAATTATTGTACTTTGAATAATTAAATGACAAAGAATTTGATTTTAAAAAAGAATTCAAATTGCAATTTAAACTTACATACCACAACCTTGAAAAAAAATTTAAACAATTTAAGTAAACTGTTCTACAGACATGGCTTGTTACGTAATTCCGTTAAAGATGAAAATAATTTTTTTTTTAATTGCCAAAAAACACCTACAACAATCCAAATTTACGTAATGGCTACAAAACGAACAAAAAACGGAAAACGAAAAGCATGCTTTTAATTTGTTCCATAAACTTTGGGTGGTTTTTTTGCTGTATTTTGTCACAAATCTATTGGGTTGAAAGATAAATTTTTAATATTTAGGATTTTGTTTTAAATAATATCACAATTTAGTCAGAAACATATATGTTTCTGCTTTAGTCTAGGTTTTCCTTGTAAATAAGGGTAATACCAAAATTACCGAACTCCGAACAATCTTACAAAGGGAAAGTCAAAACTCATAAGTATATAAACAGACAGTCAGTCAACAACCGGAAATCTGTGAAAACCGCAATGACCCTGACTTGGTACAGGCATTTCTAAAGAAATGGTGGGTTGAATCAGATTTTAAAGCGCCAAACCTCCCGCTTTCATTGGCATTGGTTGTGAATATCAAGCCAAACTGGTGACATTTGATTTTGGTCAGATATTGTGTAATGTCAAACATTTGTAGAGGTAAAATCGTGATAAATGTGTTGCATAAATTACTTTTACAGCCTTTGTATACCCTAAATGCTAGAATATGGTAGCTATTTCCGACAGTTCGTCTGGCAGGGACTCGGGATGCCAGACACTATGTCGGAACATTTCCAGCCGCCGATTGATATAAATAAATGTGGAAGAGTCAATTTTGACAGTTTGTAAATAATTTAATTTTTCATTTTTTACTATGTTCATAAAATATATTTTTTAAATAAAATATATTCATATAATTACTTTAATAATTTTTTCATTTAATTATAATATTTAAAACCTCTTAATAATAAAATTAATAAGGTCTACAACTTTGTGTTAAGTTTTGTATTCTAATTAGGGTTATGACCTAAGTTCACAAAGGTAACCCTGATATGTAACTTGTCTTTGCATATTTGATTAGTTAAGGTCAGTTTGACCAGTTATTTCATTTCATTGGTTATTGTAGTCACCTGAATTTTTGGTGGGAAATTCTTTTGTTCTTTGAGACATTCTATTACTTTTTCATATCTTGGAAGGCAGACATATTGCCAACTACTATTCTTTTGGATGACTATTGAACTGATGATATTTCTATTTGACACCACTAACATTCATTAAGGTATTTATACTAAACTTACTAATTGTCTATAAAATAACTTTCTCAGTGAGATTGAGTTGATTGATTGACTGATTTATAAAACATATTAAATTGTGATAAACTTATTTTAACATATTAAATGCTATTAAAATGTGATAAACTTATAAAACATTAATTCCAATAAAATGTTAAAGGTTAAATGAAATAATATTTGGAACTATAAAATATGAGTTTAATATTGAGCATAATACTATTTTCACCATTAAAATATTAAAAAGGTGAGTTATTAACAATTCTATATGTAAACTGTGTGTTGTGTAATTGTGCATGTTTTGAGCACAATAGTTATAAACCCATTTTTTTATATTCAGGTTGCCATGATATATTAAATACTGATGAACGGCTTGATCTGAGGTATATCCTGTATTTCAAGACCTTTGCACCCCAGTGCGAGGTAAAGTTAATTGTTTTTATAGTTTTGCTTATTGATGCTAATTATGCTACTTTTTATTTTACTTTATTATAATGTTGAGCTTATGCTTATTTTTGCTTCGCTTATGTTTATGTTTTGTTATTATTTTGTTTAGTATTACAATGTTTAGTTTATTCTTGTTTTTGTTATTATTTTGTTTGGTTCATGTGAAACCATTATTGTACATGTAATACCACTTGTTTAATGTTTGTAAATGTCCATGAGAACCATGAGCAGGTATATAAATATTTATTCTCTATAAATGATTTATATGTTCATAAAATATATTTTTAAATAAAATATATTCATATAATTACCTTATTAATTTTATTATTAAGAGGTTTTAAATATTGTAATTAAATGAAAAAATTATTAAGGTAATTATATGAATATATTTTATTTAAAAAATACATTTTATGAACATAGTAAAAAATGAAAAATTAAATTATTTACAAACTGTCGAAATAGACATTGAAGGTTACCAGGTTGAAGTTTGTTCGGATGTGTAATATGTTGAAGATGGTCTATAGGCGGACAAGTTGTGGCTAATCTCGGTTGTGAAGCGAAGTTAAGGTTGAATGCGGAAAATGTTGTTTTTACTGGTTAAATCCGCGAGGGCTTGAAGTCCCTTCAGTGTGTTCTCTTGGGCTACCTCGACGGACAGAAACTGTTTATTCATTACGTCTATTTTTGTGTGTGAAGAGTTGACGCCCAGACGGGTATTGCTGTTCTATGACCAGTCGGCGGAATCTACAGAACCGGAGTTGAAGTGGGTGTGTCTGATGTATCAGTTCTTGATGGTGTTGATGTTGCAGGCATTGGCGGGCCAACGGCTATTATTTGCGCATCTGGTTTTAGTACTGCGCTAACGCGGCGTTTCTTATGCTGCGGTTCAGGCGACTGGTCTGGTGTTTTCTGGTGATTGTTCTGGCGACGTATCTGATGTGTGAGTAGGTGCGTCTAGGCCCTTTTTTAGTTGGTTTATCTGATGTGTAAGTTCTAGCCATTCCCCGGTAGCAAGGATGAATGTCTTTTCGAACTGCTGCGGCTGGCTGCAAATAACGGCATACGTGAGTCCTACACGTATTCTGCAGTCGGTTAGAATTCTTGACTTGGGAACAACTAGGTAAGCTTCATCGTCAAAGTCCCTAAACTCTCTCGTGCTGTTTCTGGATGTCATGATTGAACTAATGTTTTACTCAGATGACAGTCCTTTTTATAATTTTTTTTTATTAATTATAACAAAAATTCTCAAAAAGCGGCAATCCTTTTATGTAAGTAATTCCTTTTCTTGATAGTGATAATTGGCGTGTATGTTTTGTGTTGTTTATTTTTAAGCATTTGATCGTGTCCTGTGTTTTGTTGTTAGGTCATTTTATTTTGCTTTGATATATTTATCATTTGATTGCATTAATAAAAAATCAGCTACTTAATAGAGTGTATATCGTGAAGCCTTAAATCCACACGTAATAAATAAGGGTAATAACAAAATTACCGAACTCCGAACAATCTTCCAAAGGGAAAGTCAAGTATATAAACAGACAAAATCAGTCAACAACCGGAGAACTGTGAAATCCGTAATGACCCTGACTTGGTACAGGCATTTCCAAAGAATGGTAGGTTAAATCAGATTTTAAGGCGCCAAATCTCCCGCTTTCATTACGGTTCAAAGGTTCTGGCTGTCACTATAACAGTATTTATAGCAATACTGGAACAAAATAGGTAAATAGTAGTCAATAAATTAGTGTGTATAAGGGCACGCTTGAACATGTAAGGATAATTAATTTATTACTTCAGGAAAAAAAGAAATGTATATGTTTTGATCATTCTTGTTTTATTACAGCAAATTATTGTACTTTGAATAATTAAATGACAAAGAATTTGATTTTAAAAAAGAATTCAAATTGCAATTTAAACTTACATACCACAACCTTGAAAAAAAATTTAAACAATTTAAGTAAACTGTTCTACAGACATGGCTTGTTACGTAATTCCGTTAAAGATGAAAATAAATTTTTTTTTAATTGCCAAAAAACACCTACAACAATCCAAATTTACGTAATGGCTACAAAACGAACAAAAAACGGAAAACGAAAAGCATGCTTTTAATTTGTTCCATAAACTTTGGGTGGTTTTTTTGCTGTATTTTGTCACAAATCTATTGGGTTGAAAGATAAATTTTTAATATTTAGGATTTTGTTTTAAATAATATCACAATTTAGTCAGAAACATATATGTTTCTGCTTTAGTCTAGGTTTTCCTTGTAAATAAGGGTAATACCAAAATTACCGAACTCCGAACAATCTTACAAAGGGAAAGTCAAAACTCATAAGTATATAAACAGACAGTCAGTCAACAACCGGAAATCTGTGAAAACCGCAATGACCCTGACTTGGTACAGGCATTTCTAAAGAAATGGTGGGTTGAATCAGATTTTAAAGCGCCAAACCTCCCGCTTTCATTGGCATTGGTTGTGAATATCAAGCCAAACTGGTGACATTTGATTTTGGTCAGATATTGTGTAATGTCAAACATTTGTAGAGGTAAAATCGTGATAAATGTGTTGCATAAATTACTTTTACAGCCTTTGTATACCCTAAATGCTAGAATATGGTAGCTATTTCCGACAGTTCGTCTGGCAGGGACTCGGGATGCCAGACACTATGTCGGAACATTTCCAGCCGCCGATTGATATAAATAAATGTGGAAGAGTCAATTTTGACAGTTTGTAAATAATTTAATTTTTCATTTTTTACTATGTTCATAAAATATATTTTTTAAATAAAATATATTCATATAATTACTTTAATAATTTTTTCATTTAATTATAATATTTAAAACCTCTTAATAATAAAATTAATAAGGTCTACAACTTTGTGTTAAGTTTTGTATTCTAATTAGGGTTATGACCTAAGTTCACAAAGGTAACCCTGATATGTAACTTGTCTTTGCATATTTGATTAGTTAAGGTCAGTTTGACCAGTTATTTCATTTCATTGGTTATTGTAGTCACCTGAATTTTTGGTGGGAAATTCTTTTGTTCTTTGAGACATTCTATTACTTTTTCATATCTTGGAAGGCAGACATATTGCCAACTACTATTCTTTTGGATGACTATTGAACTGATGATATTTCTATTTGACACCACTAACATTCATTAAGGTATTTATACTAAACTTACTAATTGTCTATAAAATAACTTTCTCAGTGAGATTGAGTTGATTGATTGACTGATTTATAAAACATATTAAATTGTGATAAACTTATTTTAACATATTAAATGCTATTAAAATGTGATAAACTTATAAAACATTAATTCCAATAAAATGTTAAAGGTTAAATGAAATAATATTTGGAACTATAAAATATGAGTTTAATATTGAGAATAATACTATTTTCACCATTAAAATATTAAAAAGGTGAGTTATTAACAATTCTATATGTAAACTGTGTGTTGTGTAATTGTGCATGTTTTGAGCACAATAGTTATAAACCCATTTTTTTATATTCAGGTTGCCATGATATATTAAATACTGATGAACGGCTTGATCTGAGGTATATCCTGTATTTCAAGACCTTTGCACCCCAGTGCGAGGTAAAGTTAATTGTTTTTATAGTTTTGCTTATTGATGCTAATTATGCTACTTTTTATTTTACTTTATTATAATGTTGAGCTTATGCTTATTTTTGCTTCGCTTATGTTTATGTTTTGTTATTATTTTGTTTAGTATTACAATGTTTAGTTTATTCTTGTTTTTGTTATTATTTTGTTTGGTTCATGTGAAACCATTATTGTACATGTAATACCACTTGTTTAATGTTTGTAAATGTCCATGAGAACCATGAGCAGGTATATAAATATTTATTCTCTATAAATGATTTATATGTTCATAAAATATATTTTTAAATAAAATATATTCATATAATTACCTTATTAATTTTATTATTAAGAGGTTTTAAATATTGTAATTAAATGAAAAAATTATTAAGGTAATTATATGAATATATTTTATTTAAAAAATACATTTTATGAACATAGTAAAAAATGAAAAATTAAATTATTTACAAACTGTCGAAATAGACATTGAAGGTTACCAGGTTGAAGTTTGTTCGGATGTGTAATATGTTGAAGATGGTCTATAGGCGGACAAGTTGTGGCTAATCTCGGTTGTGAAGCGAAGTTAAGGTTGAATGCGGAAAATGTTGTTTTTACTGGTTAAATCCGCGAGGGCTTGAAGTCCCTTCAGTGTGTTCTCTTGGGCTACCTCGACGGACAGAAACTGTTTATTCATTACGTCTATTTTTGTGTGTGAAGAGTTGACGCCCAGACGGGTATTGCTGTTCTATGACCAGTCGGCGGAATCTACAGAACCGGAGTTGAAGTGGGTGTGTCTGATGTATCAGTTCTTGATGGTGTTGATGTTGCAGGCATTGGCGGGCCAACGGCTATTATTTGCGCATCTGGTTTTAGTACTGCGCTAACGCGGCGTTTCTTATGCTGCGGTTCAGGCGACTGGTCTGGTGTTTTCTGGTGATTGTTCTGGCGACGTATCTGATGTGTGAGTAGGTGCGTCTAGGCCCTTTTTTAGTTGGTTTATCTGATGTGTAAGTTCTAGCCATTCCCCGGTAGCAAGGATGAATGTCTTTTCGAACTGCTGCGGCTGGCTGCAAATAACGGCATACGTGAGTCCTACACGTATTCTGCAGTCGGTTAGAATTCTTGACTTGGGAACAACTAGGTAAGCTTCATCGTCAAAGTCCCTAAACTCTCTCGTGCTGTTTCTGGATGTCATGATTGAACTAATGTTTTACTCAGATGACAGTCCTTTTTATAATTTTTTTTTATTAATTATAACAAAAATTCTCAAAAAGCGGCAATCCTTTTATGTAAGTAATTCCTTTTCTTGATAGTGATAATTGGCGTGTATGTTTTGTGTTGTTTATTTTTAAGCATTTGATCGTGTCCTGTGTTTTGTTGTTAGGTCATTTTATTTTGCTTTGATATATTTTATTTTGCTTTGATATATTTATCATTTGATTGCATTAATAAAAAATCAGCTACTTAATAGAGTGTATATCGTGAAGCCTTAAATCCACACGTAATAAATAAGGGTAATAACAAAATTACCGAACTCCGAACAATCTTCCAAAGGGAAAGTCAAGTATATAAACAGACAAAATCAGTCAACAACCGGAGAACTGTGAAATCCGTAATGACCCTGACTTGGTACAGGCATTTCCAAAGAATGGTAGGTTAAATCAGATTTTAAGGCGCCAAATCTCCCGCTTTCATTACGGTTCAAAGGTTCTGGCTGTCACTATAACAGTATTTATAGCAATACTGGAACAAAATAGGTAAATAGTAGTCAATAAATTAGTGTGTATAAGGGCACGCTTGAACATGTAAGGATAATTAATTTATTACTTCAGGAAAAAAAGAAATGTATATGTTTTGATCATTCTTGTTTTATTACAGCAAATTATTGTACTTTGAATAATTAAATGACAAAGAATTTGATTTTAAAAAAGAATTCAAATTGCAATTTAAACTTACATACCACAACCTTGAAAAAAAATTTAAACAATTTAAGTAAACTGTTCTACAGACATGGCTTGTTACGTAATTCCGTTAAAGATGAAAATAAATTTTTTTTTAATTGCCAAAAAACACCTACAACAATCCAAATTTACGTAATGGCTACAAAACGAACAAAAAACGGAAAACGAAAAGCATGCTTTTAATTTGTTCCATAAACTTTGGGTGGTTTTTTTGCTGTATTTTGTCACAAATCTATTGGGTTGAAAGATAAATTTTTAATATTTAGGATTTTGTTTTAAATAATATCACAATTTAGTCAGAAACATATATGTTTCTGCTTTAGTCTAGGTTTTCCTTGTAAATAAGGGTAATACCAAAATTACCGAACTCCGAACAATCTTACAAAGGGAAAGTCAAAACTCATAAGTATATAAACAGACAGTCAGTCAACAACCGGAAATCTGTGAAAACCGCAATGACCCTGACTTGGTACAGGCATTTCTAAAGAAATGGTGGGTTGAATCAGATTTTAAAGCGCCAAACCTCCCGCTTTCATTGGCATTGGTTGTGAATATCAAGCCAAACTGGTGACATTTGATTTTGGTCAGATATTGTGTAATGTCAAACATTTGTAGAGGTAAAATCGTGATAAATGTGTTGCATAAATTACTTTTACAGCCTTTGTATACCCTAAATGCTAGAATATGGTAGCTATTTCCGACAGTTCGTCTGGCAGGGACTCGGGATGCCAGACACTATGTCGGAACATTTCCAGCCGCCGATTGATATAAATAAATGTGGAAGAGTCAATTTTGACAGTTTGTAAATAATTTAATTTTTCATTTTTTACTATGTTCATAAAATATATTTTTTAAATAAAATATATTCATATAATTACTTTAATAATTTTTTCATTTAATTATAATATTTAAAACCTCTTAATAATAAAATTAATAAGGTCTACAACTTTGTGTTAAGTTTTGTATTCTAATTAGGGTTATGACCTAAGTTCACAAAGGTAACCCTGATATGTAACTTGTCTTTGCATATTTGATTAGTTAAGGTCAGTTTGACCAGTTATTTCATTTCATTGGTTATTGTAGTCACCTGAATTTTTGGTGGGAAATTCTTTTGTTCTTTGAGACATTCTATTACTTTTTCATATCTTGGAAGGCAGACATATTGCCAACTACTATTCTTTTGGATGACTATTGAACTGATGATATTTCTATTTGACACCACTAACATTCATTAAGGTATTTATACTAAACTTACTAATTGTCTATAAAATAACTTTCTCAGTGAGATTGAGTTGATTGATTGACTGATTTATAAAACATATTAAATTGTGATAAACTTATTTTAACATATTAAATGCTATTAAAATGTGATAAACTTATAAAACATTAATTCCAATAAAATGTTAAAGGTTAAATGAAATAATATTTGGAACTATAAAATATGAGTTTAATATTGAGCATAATACTATTTTCACCATTAAAATATTAAAAAGGTGAGTTATTAACAATTCTATATGTAAACTGTGTGTTGTGTAATTGTGCATGTTTTGAGCACAATAGTTATAAACCCATTTTTTTATATTCAGGTTGCCATGATATATTAAATACTGATGAACGGCTTGATCTGAGGTATATCCTGTATTTCAAGACCTTTGCACCCCAGTGCGAGGTAAAGTTAATTGTTTTTATAGTTTTGCTTATTGATGCTAATTATGCTACTTTTTATTTTACTTTATTATAATGTTGAGCTTATGCTTATTTTTGCTTCGCTTATGTTTATGTTTTGTTATTATTTTGTTTAGTATTACAATGTTTAGTTTATTCTTGTTTTTGTTATTATTTTGTTTGGTTCATGTGAAACCATTATTGTACATGTAATACCACTTGTTTAATGTTTGTAAATGTCCATGAGAACCATGAGCAGGTATATAAATATTTATTCTCTATAAATGATTTATATGTTCATAAAATATATTTTTAAATAAAATATATTCATATAATTACCTTATTAATTTTATTATTAAGAGGTTTTAAATATTGTAATTAAATGAAAAAATTATTAAGGTAATTATATGAATATATTTTATTTAAAAAATACATTTTATGAACATAGTAAAAAATGAAAAATTAAATTATTTACAAACTGTCGAAATAGACATTGAAGGTTACCAGGTTGAAGTTTGTTCGGATGTGTAATATGTTGAAGATGGTCTATAGGCGGACAAGTTGTGGCTAATCTCGGTTGTGAAGCGAAGTTAAGGTTGAATGCGGAAAATGTTGTTTTTACTGGTTAAATCCGCGAGGGCTTGAAGTCCCTTCAGTGTGTTCTCTTGGGCTACCTCGACGGACAGAAACTGTTTATTCATTACGTCTATTTTTGTGTGTGAAGAGTTGACGCCCAGACGGGTATTGCTGTTCTATGACCAGTCGGCGGAATCTACAGAACCGGAGTTGAAGTGGGTGTGTCTGATGTATCAGTTCTTGATGGTGTTGATGTTGCAGGCATTGGCGGGCCAACGGCTATTATTTGCGCATCTGGTTTTAGTACTGCGCTAACGCGGCGTTTCTTATGCTGCGGTTCAGGCGACTGGTCTGGTGTTTTCTGGTGATTGTTCTGGCGACGTATCTGATGTGTGAGTAGGTGCGTCTAGGCCCTTTTTTAGTTGGTTTATCTGATGTGTAAGTTCTAGCCATTCCCCGGTAGCAAGGATGAATGTCTTTTCGAACTGCTGCGGCTGGCTGCAAATAACGGCATACGTGAGTCCTACACGTATTCTGCAGTCGGTTAGAATTCTTGACTTGGGAACAACTAGGTAAGCTTCATCGTCAAAGTCCCTAAACTCTCTCGTGCTGTTTCTGGATGTCATGATTGAACTAATGTTTTACTCAGATGACAGTCCTTTTTTTAATTTTTTTTTATTAATTATAACAAAAATTCTCAAAAAGCGGCAATCCTTTTATGTAAGTAATTCCTTTTCTTGATAGTGATAATTGGCGTGTATGTTTTGTGTTGTTTATTTTTAAGCATTTGATCGTGTCCTGTGTTTTGTTGTTAGGTCATTTTATTTTGCTTTGATATATTTATCATTTGATTGCATTAATAAAAAATCAGCTACTTAATAGAGTGTATATCGTGAAGCCTTAAATCCACACGTAATAAATAAGGGTAATAACAAAATTACCGAACTCCGAACAATCTTCCAAAGGGAAAGTCAAGTATATAAACAGACAAAATCAGTCAACAACCGGAGAACTGTGAAATCCGTAATGACCCTGACTTGGTACAGGCATTTCCAAAGAATGGTAGGTTAAATCAGATTTTAAGGCGCCAAATCTCCCGCTTTCATTACGGTTCAAAGGTTCTGGCTGTCACTATAACAGTATTTATAGCAATACTGGAACAAAATAGGTAAATAGTAGTCAATAAATTAGTGTGTATAAGGGCACGCTTGAACATGTAAGGATAATTAATTTATTACTTCAGGAAAAAAAGAAATGTATATGTTTTGATCATTCTTGTTTTATTACAGCAAATTATTGTACTTTGAATAATTAAATGACAAAGAATTTGATTTTAAAAAAGAATTCAAATTGCAATTTAAACTTACATACCACAACCTTGAAAAAAATTTTAAACAATTTAAGTAAACTGTTCTACAGACATGGCTTGTTACGTAATTCCGTTAAAGATGAAAATAAATTTTTTTTTAATTGCCAAAAAACACCTACAACAATCCAAATTTACGTAATGGCTACAAAACGAACAAAAAACGGAAAACGAAAAGCATGCTTTTAATTTGTTCCATAAACTTTGGGTGGTTTTTTTGCTGTATTTTGTCACAAATCTATTGGGTTGAAAGATAAATTTTTAATATTTAGGATTTTGTTTTAAATAATATCACAATTTAGTCAGAAACATATATGTTTCTGCTTTAGTCTAGGTTTTCCTTGTAAATAAGGGTAATACCAAAATTACCGAACTCCGAACAATCTTACAAAGGGAAAGTCAAAACTCATAAGTATATAAACAGACAGTCAGTCAACAACCGGAAATCTGTGAAAACCGCAATGACCCTGACTTGGTACAGGCATTTCTAAAGAAATGGTGGGTTGAATCAGATTTTAAAGCGCCAAACCTCCCGCTTTCATTGGCATTGGTTGTGAATATCAAGCCAAACTGGTGACATTTGATTTTGGTCAGATATTGTGTAATGTCAAACATTTGTAGAGGTAAAATCGTGATAAATGTGTTGCATAAATTACTTTTACAGCCTTTGTATACCCTAAATGCTAGAATATGGTAGCTATTTCCGACAGTTCGTCTGGCAGGGACTCGGGATGCCAGACACTATGTCGGAACATTTCCAGCCGCCGATTGATATAAATAAATGTGGAAGAGTCAATTTTGACAGTTTGTAAATAATTTAATTTTTCATTTTTTACTATGTTCATAAAATATATTTTTTAAATAAAATATATTCATATAATTACTTTAATAATTTTTTCATTTAATTATAATATTTAAAACCTCTTAATAATAAAATTAATAAGGTCTACAACTTTGTGTTAAGTTTTGTATTCTAATTAGGGTTATGACCTAAGTTCACAAAGGTAACCCTGATATGTAACTTGTCTTTGCATATTTGATTAGTTAAGGTCAGTTTGACCAGTTATTTCATTTCATTGGTTATTGTAGTCACCTGAATTTTTGGTGGGAAATTCTTTTGTTCTTTGAGACATTCTATTACTTTTTCATATCTTGGAAGGCAGACATATTGCCAACTACTATTCTTTTGGATGACTATTGAACTGATGATATTTCTATTTGACACCACTAACATTCATTAAGGTATTTATACTAAACTTACTAATTGTCTATAAAATAACTTTCTCAGTGAGATTGAGTTGATTGACTGACTGATTTATAAAACATATTAAATTGTGATAAACTTATTTTAACATATTAAATGCTATTAAAATGTGATAAACTTATAAAACATTAATTCCAATAAAATGTTAAAGGTTAAATGATATAATATTTGGAACTATAAAATATGAGTTTAATATTGAGCATAATACTATTTTTACCATTAAAATATTAAAAAGGTGAGTTATTAACAATTCTATATGTAAACTGTGTGTTGTGTAATTGTGCATGTTTTGAGCACAATAGTTATAAACCCATTTTTTTATATTCAGGTTGCCATGATATATTAAATACTGATGAACGGCTTGATCTGAGGTATATCCTGTATTTCAAGACCTTTGCACCCCAGTGCGAGGTAAAGTTAATTGTTTTTATAGTTTTGCTTATTGATGCTAATTATGCTACTTTTTATTTTTCTTTATTATAATGTTGAGCTTATGCTTATTTTTGCTTCGCTTATGTTTATGTTTTGTTATTATTTTGTTTAGTATTACAATGTTTAGTTTATTCTTGTTTTTGTTATTATTTTGTTTGGTTCATGTGAAACCATTATTGTACATGTAATACCACTTGTTTAATGTTTGTAAATGTCCATGAGAACCATGAGCAGGTATATAAATATTTATTCTCTATAAATGATTTATATGTTCATAAAATATATTTTTTAAATAAAATATATTCATATAATTACCTTATTAATTTTATTATTAAGAGGTTTTAAATATTGTAATTAAATGAAAAAATTAATAAGGTAATTATATGAATATATTTTATTTAAAAAATACATTTTTATGAACATAGTAAAAAATGAAAAATTAAATTATTTACAAACTGTCAAAATTGACTCTTCCACATAAAGATGACACTTATTTGCTGTCATTCTAAAAAAGTTTTCCGATATTGCAATATGTCTACAATCCGACTTGAAATTATTTCCATGTTCAGAGATGGTTGGACCACGAAAGCTATTCAACGTCAACTACAGGAATGACCATAGGTTACAAAGACGTTATCGCCAAGTACCAGCACGGAGAAGTAGGATATGCAGTTCCAGATCAAGAACCACAACTGGACTTCAACTGTGTTACAGAAAATGACATTACAGATGTACGTGACACCTTGAGGGGGCAACCATGCACAGTCATCGACCGACCATCAGCGCAGGCTGGCATCGAGGGGCACCCACGTCTCCAAACAACTGCAGAAAGCAATAAATGGGGATAATATTTATCTTAAATTCTATCTTACCCATACTTGGTAGAATAAGTAGACCTTTCCAAAAAGGTTATGTCAATTTCAGTGTGCTATATCAGAATTAAAACAAATTTCAGAAAGTAAGTCGCCAATTAGTACATTGATAGACGAGTTAAACGGAAGACTTGAACTCCTCGAGATGTCTGTAAGTGATAATATAATCAAACAATTGGAGGGTACTTTGAACAATTATGTTTCTGCTTTAGTTGCAAATATTGAGAAACGCTTTCCTGACATTCCTATTTTGGAAACATTAGTTAGATACAATATTTAACCTGTTAAAACTGGCAAACAAAGACAGTTCCGAATTTAGTGAATATGGTAACACATCGCTTGCTATGATTTACCACCATTTTTATGACAACGATGATGTTACTTCCTTGGATGAATGGAATTTACTAAAATATCATTTGCTGCGAAGGAAAGTGCCATCTGTAGAGAATCTCAAAGCAGATGGTCTCACTCTGACTGAATGGTGTTTAACAAAAATAATTGAATGCAAACATGAATTTTATCACATGTGCCCAAAGCTTACAAAAGTCGTTGAAATTGTTTTAACTGTATCGGTGAGCAATGCCTGGCCGCAAAGAGGGGCATCGAAAGTAAAATTAGTGAAAACGGATTTAAGGAACACGTTGAAAAATGACATGTTAGATGTGTAAATGTGTAATAGTCCATCTAAAAAAGGCTAATCCAAAACTTGAAATTCATAAATAATGACTTTCCAAAGGAAGCGCAAGTATTTCTTATAGTAATCATGAATACATATACTAAAATATGCATCACAAAGATCTCTGGATATTAAATAATCATCTTTCTGGATAAGATCAAGTGCCAAAGAAATATTTTCTTGCTTACAATGTTGATATTCTACAAAATAGTTTAATTGTTTTAAATTGATAACAGGTCTTAGAGACCCATCTTTCTTTGGAACCAGAAACATATTTGAGATATATAGAATCTAACACCCGCAAAAGTGCAAGACAGGGAAATCTCCGACACTCTTGCACTTTTTGCCGGTGTTTGATTTTATTTCTCACTTTTATCAGTAGTTGTGTATTGTTTGACAGCTATGTACTTTTAGCAGACGATCATGTAAACAATGTGAGTTATTTCCCCTTCATGTCAATCAAAAAAGTAATTCCGTGTTTTTGTGTATTGCGTGAAGGTTATTATGTAATAATATGGCTGATTGTTAGGATTTGCCTGTTTATAAAAGATTGAAAACTTATATACAGTGAATTGTTTATTTTAAAAAGGAATAAATAATATTAAATCACCTAAAATGTTGACCCTGCATTTATTTTTCCCTTCTGTATACAAAAATGTATATATAAATAAAAGTTACAGGTCTGAAAAGTTAAAGCAATATAAACAGTAAAAGTGGTTTCAAACCTAGGCCCAACCGATTTAATGTTAAGTACAAACTATATGATTATTCCCATTTGCCCCTGCATCTACTACCCACCTTTTATATCACATTAAGGGCATACGATACAGTAGCAGGGGGAGGTAAAACAAATTATTTAATTTTTTTGAATTTCTTACCACGAATATGCCAAAATTACATTGAAATATCTCAAAAAGTAAGTCATGAAGGTATATTTTTCATTGCATATTCGAAAAGTACATACCAAAATTTACTTTATGTCCAAATTTCAAGAAAAAATCAATAGAGGAACATAACTGTATCGTATGCCATTTTAACAATTTATTTGAAACAATGAATTTTGATAGACATAGCCAAGCTTAATGTTTTATGATTTTGTAGATGTCATCATGAGGACATATGGTGTCACAGAACACAACATTATGGAGAAAATAGCGAACTTTTTAAAGTGGGCCCCAGAAAGAGCAGGGGGTGGGTGCAGAAGGAATCCTGTTCAATAGAACATTTATTGTGTTCATTACATTGTATGATTTGAATTGAGTTATTTATTACATCAATTATTTGATAGTTATTCTTGAACTGCTAATTGAATTCCATTTATTCTGTACTAAAGATGAAAGATATTTACTCATTGCCACACTTGCTGTGTTTTTATAAACTGGATTGCCCATTGCCTTGTTTTTTTGTAGTTTGTGTTCTATTTTTTTTCCTTTCATCTGATACAGTTATTCCATTTTATATGTAAAGAAAATTCGGATATTCCTGAAAGTGCAATTACCAGTAATACTGCTAAAACTCCCAAGCAGTCTAAACGAAACTCTGTCGGCGTTAGAAGAAGAAAATCAGAAGATACTAGATGAACTTAGACTGCGTGAATTATTGGACAAAAACAAAGACTTGAAACAAAAACTAAAACAAACTGACATGAAACAAAAACATGATAAAACTACAACTGAAGTAACTCTTGGTGGTTTGAGAAAAGATGAAGGAGTCGTTTAGTCGGGAAGCTGTTTTTGTCTGATGATTCAGACAGCGATTCTGGTTCAGAAGGTGAGGATACATTTCCACAAACAATAAAAACATTAAAATACCCTAGGTTTAAAATTAAGAAGAACAAAAACCTATCTAAATCAGGGTCGTCTAGGAATTCTAGTGATAAGGCAATTTTTTTATGTAGCTTGGCCCCACGAATGTGCTGGAAGTGACGATATTGGCTGTATGTCCTTAAGCATACCTGCTCTTGTCCGTGGTGAGAATTTTAATATTCACAATATTGAACCCACTGATTATAAAAACAAAGGTGCCGAACATCTAACACAGCTTATGTACTATAGTGAACAATATACTTGGCACAATGTATTGGCCTTTCATAAAGACGTACTCCGTGAAATAGAAGCAGGTGGAGCTTCATGGAATGACAATTATACAGAGAAATGAAACCATTCTAAATTTTAATTGTACACATTACTTATAAAATTGAATTTGATCAAAGCAAGAACAAGCCTCAAGATGAAATTTTCAGTTATCTAAAGGAGTCACTCTATACAATATATAGTTATTCGCTATAACAATTTATTTTTGTATTCTCTAGGTTTTGAAACAAAGGTTTTACAATCTTTGGACCATATCTTAGACCGCCAGAAATAACTTGAGGAACAAGTTGCTAGATTCTTATTGACACAAGGAGCCTCATATGATCTTTTAGAGGATCTTATTCCAAAACCAATAAATTCTGAACAGGAAGTTGATAGGTTCGGAAGGGAACTTCAGGAGAAAGTGTACAGAAGCATGACATTCCAATGAACATGATTTGAATATAATCTTGGATCAGATGTATTATGTTAAACCAGTTAAACAAAGCATTGAAACCGTGCATATTTGAGGTTTTGAGAAGTGTCAATAATAGTTAGAGATACATATAGGCCTTTTGTTTCCACTAACACTACACAACTTATTTAGTAGTACTTGAATTTTTGTTATTTTTTTTTAATAGCAAGTCTGTTAAGAAATGGTAGAAACCCTAGAAGGCCACATATTCTTCCAAATCTTCCACATAATGATGTAACAGATGTGGACTCTTGTGAAGAAAGTAAGTTTAAGAAAAGCTCAGTACAAGTCAACTGCTCCACACTGATCTAAATACTGTCTTTTTATTAAGACTACCCAAAATTTAATTCTTGCCACGTGAAAAATATTACTTTGGACACCTAGCTTCATATAACATTTTTTTGCCATTTTTTCGACTTTGTCATTTGAAATACTCCAAGGTTTTTGGTCAGAAAGCTTATCTTACTTAACCGTTCGATAAAACTTAAACAGTTATGTTTTCACCCCAAGAATTTTTTGTACTGGAATAAAGTGTTTTGAATGGGGAATTTGGAGGTAAAATGTTGACTCACTGAAAAAGCAAAGAAAATTTAAACAAGTAGATAGCCTGCTTCCACTGGTCTTTATTCATGAAGTACTTCTCTTTAATAAATTTTGCATTCAAAAGTTTGCCTTATGATATTGTACACTGCTATTTTATTTAAAAAATCCACCAAGAGAGTTATCTCCCTTTTACATGTAAAATCTCATAGACAATATATATAAATATACCCTTAAGAAGCAAGAGAAAGTTAAATGAAAATATTGTTAAATTTACATTGTATTTAAGACTACATCATATGTGCATGTTTATATATTAAGTTTGTTAAAGAGGCATTTAATATTTGAAGTGAGGTTTCCAGACAATAAATGTTCCCCAGTATACAGAGAAATGAAACCATTCTAAATTTTAATTGTACACATTACTTATAAAATTGAATTTGATCAAAGCAAGAACAAGCCTCAAGATGAAATTTTCAGTTATCTAAAGGAGTCACTCTATACAATATATAGTTATTCGCTATAACAATTTATTTTTATATTCTCTAGGTTTTGAAAGAAAGGTTCTAAAATCTTTGGACCAGATCTTAGATCGTTAGAAAAAAATTGAGGAACTTGCTAGTTTCTTATTGACACAAGGAGCCTCAGATGATCTTTTAGAGGATCTTATTCCAAAACCAATAAATTCTGAACAGGAATTTGATAGGTTCGGAACGGAACTTCAGGAGAAAGTGTACAGAAGGAAGATGGTATGGCCCATTGCATGAAAAATTGTGGATAGATTTATCATAATGCTGCATAAGTCCTGGCTTATAATTTGCACGATTCAGGAGTAATGATTTATAGATGCAAATTATATCAAGTGAATTTAATTGAGTTTATGATATGATATAGACAGTAATTCCATTTTTTAGCAGTCGCTTAAGAAATGAACAGATTTTTGTTTATAAATCACCAAAGAAAATTCTTTTTATTGGTTATTTTTCATCTTCTTTGAAACAACATTTTTTATTATAGCTGAAAAGGGATTGCTTCAATTTTTATACTGCCATATATAATATTCTAAAGCTAAATTACTAATGTTTTGTATGTGTTATTGCTGAATGATACGTACCTGTATCAAATACCCTTTATTGTATGGCTACCCTACCTGTATCAAATACCCTTTATTGTATGGCTACCCTTTATCACATACCCGTTATCGCATGGCTGCTGTCATAGGTAATTTTATGTACAAGTATATGGTAAAATAAACAAAACATGGCCAAATCCATATCACATGGCGTCAACCCTTGACCTATATCGCCTTGGGTCTTCCGACCTCTGGCTGATAATAAGGTCTTGAGTTGATACAGCAATGTGATACAGATTTTGTCATTTTTTATTCTCTATATATGAACATGGTGAAATAGTATACAAAGGCCAAATGTTTAATTAAATGAAGTCTGGTATTATTAAACATGTTGCAAAACTTACTTTTATCTTTTTTACAGGCTTTATTTCTTGCTGCCTTCAAATTTCAAAAGGTGCAAATTATTTTTTTTACCGTTGTTATTGCTTGTATTAGTTGTTGGATTTTTGTTTGGTCAGGAAAATTGATCGTCTGTTGTATGTTAATAATTTGATTTCTATGAAATAAATTAAATTTGTTTTGTTTGTTCCTTTTGCAATCGTAGGACTGCCTTGTTCCCTTGGGGAAAATGATGGGTATATACTTTACAATTTTGTTTGTTGAATAGAAATGTGTTTGTAATACCTAGTATTTTAAAATATATCATACATATTTCCTATATATTTTCATTTTTGTTGTAAAATGAGGATTTTCATTTTAGCCCTTAACCATTGCAAAAATCCTTAAAAATGGTTAAAAACGCCGCTATTTTTGACGGATTATTGTTAATATATATCTCAGAAGTAAACAATTGCATTGTTTCCTCAAAGTATAATGTTTAAAGACAATGATCACCAAAAATCATTTTTGAAAAAAACTTTCTGAAATTTTTAAGGCTATCACAAAATATGCTATATAGACAAATTTTCAAAATCAGTAAAATTCCTTAATTTTGATGCACAATATTGGAGTTGGGCGAGATTTCTTTGACTTGAAATGAACATTCTTAAACAGACTAATTTCAAAACTAAAATATATAAAAAAATCTGCCTTTGGCAAATAATTTGCAAAAAAGTTCTTGCACCCAAAAGTATGGTCATGTGTGCAATTTTAGCTTAAAAGGCATTGCTTAAAATATATGCAAATTTTTGCAATAAACTATTAGTGATTCTTATTAAAGGTAATTTGTGTGTTTATTGTAAATAAATTACATATGATATATCATTTTAAATCCCTTTTTCAATCCAGACTTTAACGTTGAGCAAGAAAATGCACATGTCTATCTGATAGAGAAAGAGACGGAGTAACCTCCCTTTTCGGAAGTCTTCACTTCCAAGATTATAAAATTAGAAATGGCAGCCTCCAGTGAACAACATCGTGTTATTTTTCTAACTTTTGCAACTTGCCATGCAATTTAAACATTATACATATATTCCAATGTAAAGCTGATGCAGCTTTCCTTATCGTTGGCCTGAAATCATCTGAAAATATACATGGAAAGGCACTGCCCGAGGCCCCTTTTATCTTGTACGTAGCGGAATTGTCACCATCGACAACGATTCATTGAATCTCAAGATATACCAGAAACAGAGAATACTTTGGGACTAGATGGAGGAGAGACAAAGTTATATGTGTATATTCAAAGCACAACAATGGAAAGGCCAGATCTAGAGAGGACCATGGAGCAAGTCCTTCCTTATGGAAAGAGTATTACCTGAAAACAAGACTATTCAAGTTGGTTCTGGTAAGCTAAATACCTCAAGAGAAAAACATTTTCTAAGTGGTTATTGCTAGAAATCCATTCAGTGAACAAACTTGTTAAGAGACTAACTATTCAACTTGAGAAAAGAGGGCTATGTTTTTTTACAAATACTAGACAACTATTTTGCCATTTTGGTGTAGGAGGTGAAGAAAAAAATAACATTCTGATTCATGCATTATAGTATATGAAATAATGATAAATTTAGAAAAAAAAATTGTTGCAAAGCGTCAATTATTTTTAACTCCAGGGTAAACAGTTTAAAACCCCCCATTATAGTTATAAATGTATACAAGTTGAATACTTCTAACTTGGTCCCTTAGCTTGGTCTGTGAAATACAGGTTTACATTATTATTGTGCAACAATAAATTCCATCCCACTGCACAATATATCTGTTCAATAACTTCCAAACCTCAACTGAATCTTGATTGATTTGAAATTTGGTTATGTTGTAATCAACAATAAAGGACATGTCAAACTTGAATTTTGGATTTTAAAAGTTACGGGAGGCCGGGGCATTTGTATCACATTGACACATTTCTGTTATTTTGGATAATGTTATTTCAGCCGTTGAATTATGCTGTTTCAAGCTTATAAAAAATAAGGCCTATTTTGAGTGCAAATGTACATGCAGTGAAACTGAGACAGATGAAATATTTTGTTGTATAGAGCAAGGATAAAATTATTTATTTTCATAGAAATCTGGAGTAATATTTGATATATATCCATTTCCGAAAAAATATAGAATAAATTAAAGCAAGTCTTAGAAACATGTAGTAACTACTTCCCTATATATTTTGGCTTGAGTATAGTGTATTTTAATCTCGTTGAGATTATATTTCCAAAGAAATTTTCTGCTTTATCTCCAGAAGGCAGCCAATTGGTTTATTTTTTCGGCATAATTAAAGAAACTAGCAACTCATTAAGAAACCACTTAACATGAACTTCTAACACTGGAGAATAAGGTTGACAAATGCGCAAATTATGAAGTAAGTTATGTATACATGTAATGTATATATCATATATCACTTTTATTTTCCAGAAGCATTCTTACAAGTAAAGAAATTGATGGAAAAATCATATAGTGAAACTGAACAAAATATGTCTGAAAAACAGGGAAAAGGCCAGATTATGTTGCACTTGCCAATGCAATTCCAAAATCATGTGATGAATAGGGAGAACGAGTTTATAAGAAGTTGGAGTGGTTGAATCCAAGTCAGATAAAAAGTTACTTGAAATCTTTCCAAACTAAGCCGAAGACAAAATCAGAAACTTCTTCGAGTACTCTACAAGTTCAGTTTAAAGAAATTCCCAATGAAGATGTCGGTCAAGATGAAACTCTATTAGAGGTTATTGCAGTGTTAGAAACTAATGATTATAATTCCAACATTGAAAATATTGTGGAAGAAGTGTACACTGCTGTGAACATGTAAATTAGCAATCATATGCAGGGATTCTATTATTTTCATTTTTTCAAATTAAAGTTAACTTTGAACACTTCAAGCTTTGCATAGTGGTTAGACACAATATGTTAAATGTTCACCTGTGAATAAGTATGATATATGTTCAACCTCTTGTTTTTATTTCATTTCATATTGATGGGATATCCTTTTTCTGATAATTAGAATATCAACTTGCCAATTTCTTGTCCTATTTACCAAAATGCACAAATCTAACACATTTAAACTTGTAATCTGTGATTATTTTAAGAGTATAAGAGAAGGTTTTTGATACAGATCCATGATAGAAGAACCTCAGAAAAATAAACGTATTATTGAGAAGAAGCTTAACAGACCCTATTCTAAAAAATTTGAGAAAATGTGATTTTCCTCTACAAATTATCTTCCCTTATAAAATATGAAATTTCAAAAAGTATGAAATACCTCATACAATCTAAAAAGAGTTTACTTATTTTATCTTATTTATCACCAATAAATCTTATTAGATCATTTTGAAAACAAAAGTTTTAATTTAAATTCCATTTTAGCCAGATGCACAAAATGGATGCACCGTCCCACCCACCCCCCAAAACCACAATGTACCTGAATTGTATATCTTCATTAAACTCTTTTTTTTTTTATACCTCTAGAATACTATGCATAACTTCTGTATTGATATTTTGGTACTTATAGAGCATTAACACTGCTCTACTGTTTTTCCTATTCACCTTGTCCATTTTCGGCTAAATGCACATGCACTTAACTTTTGTCTTTATTTTCACCATTTTATCTCAATTTGCCGAAGGTGGATTTTTTATATGTTTTTGTATGAAAACAAAGTTATATCGAAATAAATTAGGGATATTTTTATTTTCTCTCTCAAGGGAGATATTTCCTGTTATATATGTACAATTTTTGCATGAAAGGTCATTTACTGATTTATGGGTATATTAAAGTGTGGCCTGTAAAAAATCCATGCGACCAAATATTGAGTATATTATGTTAAATGATACAATGAAAGTTGATTAATCCTGGATACTATATGAGACAAACACATCTTATGCTATACAAGATATATTGGATGTTGAAATATTGTAAAATTCATTGTTTTTGACTTCATTGTATATTGAAATACTGGATAAATCAAAAAACCCTAATAATTCAGTCAAATAATAAAATTTGAAAAAAAAAAAACATATTTTATGTGTTAATTGTATTTGGCCAAAGGTATTTCATGGCCAAGATTTCATAAGGTTTTGAAAATATCACTATGTTACGAGTTTGCATGGTTTTCTGAGAGACAGACACTTAAGAAATGTTGAGTACGATTGCTTGAGACATTGAACGACTAAGCTATTTTCGGATAATCAAGGTATGACAACTGTTTTACCTGTTTTGTTCAAGTATTGTTATAAATACTGTTATAGTGACAGCCGGAAACTTTGAGCCGTAATGAAAGGGGGAGGTTTGGCGCTTTAAAATTTGATTCAACCCACCATTTCTTTAGAAATGCCTGTACTGAGTTAGGGTCATTACGGTTTTCCGGTTGCTAACTGATTTTGTCTGTTTATATATACTTACGAGTTTTGACTTTCCCTTTGTAAGATTGCTCGGAGTTCGGTAATTTTGTTATTACCCTTATTAATCAGTGTTAAATCCATTTTCCAAAACTGTTTCTACGAAATTATTACACGGAAACTTCCACAGAATCAAATGTGGATGTGATCCTTGACTACCAATTCGTGAATAAATATATTTTATAATTAAGTGAGCATCTACAGGTAACACGACCCGTACTTTACAGCAACGCACAAGGTTATTGAGGTCAAATGTTGTTGTCAAGGGGGTAATATTTCAGTAATATTTGTGAGGGGATACGTTTTCAAACAAATAAAAATGGTGTATAATATTTGGTGCTCAAACTGTCGCATAAAACAAAAAATATTTATATTTTAATATTGATTGGTGAATTTTGAGTACGATTTGGAGAAACAATAATCGGCAAAGATATTTTATCGGCCATTTTCAAATGGTCTCTAAAAATATTGGAAAGGATATTATTCTTTGTGCACAAATGATATTTGAATAATCTTAATGGTCATTTCATGTTGTAGAAATTAGCGTGATTTGATGAAAAAAATGCTTAAAAAAATTCTTTATGAGCTTGATTAGTTATAATACATTCAGCGGAAAGAAAAAAATAACCTTTAGAGAATAACAAAAGGGACAATCATTATCGTTCACCATCTTTATAGTTGTGACAAATTTACTGTTTTAAACGCTTAATGAATCAGATTAATACATTTTTTCGTGAATTTATTATTACTTGCTTATATTAATTTGCCGTGTTTGAAAATTTTTTTTTTTTAAGTACGCTTTCGAAAAACATTAAACGTCAATAATATTTTCTACTAAGTCATGAATCTGACGCATCTCACCGCAGCTGTTGTGGTGATCGTGTAATATCTTATCAGTCTGCAATAGAAGTTTCATGTGTGAACATGTTTTACGTACGTGCACTACACATTGATAGCTACTATTGTTCATATGTATTTGTATACAAACTGATCAATAATGATATTTCTGTGTTGACGCCAGTTTATATTTAACAACCGTACATTATACTTGTTCAATATTATTTTTCTCTTATTACAAACGCTCAACTGACTTAAGTTAGGGAGGACAAACGTAGTCGTCGATAGCGTTATTATTTTCTGTCAGATAAAAAAAAACCCGAATTTTCCCCTTTTTCATTTCATTAGAAAAACACCTAAAATTTATTATTTCGTGATAAAAAAATATATCGGATAAAACTTGAAATCTAGAACTTTATTAATTTGGTAGTTATAAGCATTAAAAATATGATTGGGTACTACTACTGAACGTCCAAAGTGAAGTCGTTTCGAGAAAATCGGACGCCATCATGATTTATGTGTCGACGAACAGCCCATTTTCAAAAATAATTCCGGGAGCTATCCCTGGACCAATATTCTTCATGCATGGCTTAAAATTTGCAGAAAGTCTTCAATTTTACCAATACGACCGCCAAAAATTAAAAACAATCGAAATCGTAACGTAAAATATAAAAGTTTACAAAACAGTGTTTTTAAACTCGCTTACCACACTTCCGAAAAAAATTGGGGGTCAAATATCAATAAATTGGACCTTCCTCTAAAGATATGTCGCCAAGGTTTCAATGGATAAGCAGTAATAGCTCCCGGAAATCATTGGATGTTCGGTCCATATTTTCTGACTGCAATCAGAGTTGAGCGGGAAGAGTTATCGGACGTTGTGTGGCGCATGACCTTCCGCCATTTTGGCCAGGACAATTTCAGAGTTGTACCAAAGAAAAATAGAATTTACCGACGTATTGTTCTACCAATTGATACAATAATTATCTAGCATTGATGTATTCAGACCACGGAGGTCAATCATGCACGGTAAGTAACAAAACTTCTTCTAAAATATAGTTTTATTCTCAAAAGAAATATCGTTTTCAACCGGATCAAATGGGGGTTAATTTTGAAAACAAAAGATGCACAAAAACCGCACAGAAACTTTACACGAACTGAATAAATATATATCTTTGCTTCGATAAATGAAAAAGAGATGGGATTTAATTCACGATTTTATTATTTTACTCGAAAATTGGCGAAAACGGCCAGCATCAATATAAAGTTGTCAATTCTCCCAATCTATAAATAACTTTATCCAAGCAGAGCTTTGGTGACGTAATCGGGATTTATTTATACATCTATATAAAGGAATTGTTCCGGTATTCTTTGATATTTGTAGAAAAGGGGGGAATCTTTTGTGAAATGTTCAAGTTTTTTTTTATATTTGTTGGTTTTAAATGAAATTTGTCTACATGAAAACTTTTTATGCATTTCTCATTAAGTTCCTAGTGTATATTGTAGCAATACATAGGGCAATTGTTTTTAAACAGTAACATGAATTTCCATGCAACATTTTTGAAACAATTTATTTAAATTGTTATAAAACATAATTATTATGTTTCAGTGCTATTAGGGAAGCTTTATGAAATATATGCTTAATGCATACATTACAGTATGTGAATGTATTAACATTCTGGCTATATACAATGTAATCAGTGGCAGTGCATGTGATATGCTAAGTTTAATTAATTACATTTTTTTCATTACACCATTATTGGCATTACTGTGTGATAACTTGTTTGGTATGACAGAACATTTATGATGCATGCAGCAAACATTTCTGGAATAATGCTATTTTTCATATAGAATCTATTTGCCACCAAGCATATATGCATAAAGATAATTTTTAGTCGACGGGAAACATTGTATTAAGCTTTTTTCATTTGTACATGTATGATAAACTATTTCTGGAAAAGATAAATTATTTTTAGTTCTTTATTTTTATTCTGTATAACATATTTTAAATGTTTATTTTTATTTTACAGGTGTGATCGTGGCATCTCAGTAGATCATTAAGAGTTTTACATCATTAAAATGACACTTCTGAAAGTTGATGCTGTTGATTATGATTCAGTTAATCAAATATGCATAGGATATGCATAGGATCACAAAACACACAATTTAAAGAAATCACAAAGATTGCATTTGGAATAAGTTGGTCATGAACTGGGACACAGCACTATTTGTAGTCGTCAAATGTAAAATTATAGTATATAAAGGAAAAGAGAGTGACATTGAAGACTGTTATGAATTAAGATTATAAATAATAGTAGAAGATAACAGTTTATTGATTTGTGACAATAAAAATGATAACTTTGAAAATTTGGGACTTTCTAATCGCATGAACTGTTTGCGTAAATCAGCTAAAATTGTCAAATTTGAGGTTTTTCCCAGACAAAAAAATGAAAATCATGTATAAAATGTGCTAATTAAAGGTTTAAGAGATAAAATAACTTCAAGGCTGGCTTATAAATTGTACAGAGAACATATCTGATAATCCAAATAAGACTTTTCATGGAATACGGGGCCATAATTGAAATATTATTTTTACTAAATTTCCAGGTAGAGGGCTAATGAACCAGGACATAGTTCATACCAGTGTCAGAATTGGGGTTGCTGATAGTTTTCTCCTTGTAGTATACAGTTATAGGATCAAAATAATACCAAACACTTGAACATTTAATATTATAATATTCGACAATTATTGAAATTGTATCAATTTCGGGAATTATCTGAAATTTTGATTGAACAAAGAAAATTGACCTTTTCAATGGAAAAAATGGCAGTTTTTACACAAACTGTAATAATAACTTCATTGATGTATGGATATTGAGGTTGTTTACCATAAAAATATCAATTTGAACATACAAAATATAATTAATTCCTTAAAATAACTTATTTTTACACTTTACGGAGCTCAAAATATTAATCTGCAGAGTTTATGATTCTGGCGCTACAGAATTTGAGAATTTTTTTTGCTGATAAATATAGGTGTTCCCTGTTAGAGGGTTCTTTTCCCTACCAAAATCAGTATTCAGAAAAATTCTAGTACTTTTTTCAGATTTTTTATGACCAAAAACTAGATTTTTCGAATAAAATTTGACGTTAAAATTATGGAGGCCTGCGCAAAGGAAATAATATTAAAAAATGTATATATATTAATTGAATAAATGATATTCTTGATATTTTTACCTAGAGACTGGGAACTTTGTGGACAGTGCTGCAAGTTTCAGCCTTGCAAGTTAAAGGTTTTTGAAGATATTTGACCACAAACCTGGTAGTTTGAACAAGCAGACGACCGACACATAAATTAAAAAAACTAAGTCCAAAGGCTATTTTCAATGTTTTAAATTCTGTGACATTTTTTTCATATAACACCTACAGGTGTGTATAATACCTCTTTTTGAAGATACATTACTATAGAAGAGAGCATGATAACCTATTAGGTAGCGTAAATAATATATTTCGGTCCAAAAATGTCATTTTTTTTTTACATTTTTCCAAAAAACAGAAAATCGACCACTTTTGGCTCACCGAATAGGCCATAACTTTTGAACAGCTCAACCGATTTTAATAATTTTTGTACCAAAATTTCCCATTGTGTATGTACTGTCATATTAAACTATGATTGGATGATTTATTAGCATTTCAATTTTTGGCTTGACCACCCTACTTAACTATACAAGAGAAGATCAGCGTCAAGATGACTCGTATTGAAAATTGAAGATCTTTCTAAGCACTAAATTAAGATTTCTTTTGTGGTTCTTTTACTTGAACATATAACCCGATTATTTTATGCTGAAATGTTGTATTTCTAAGGATCTAGTGGTAGAGGAGATTAATTTATAAAATTTCTTCACACCACGCTACAGTGCATTTGGTGTTGAACACCAATCAATCAATCTTGTGCTGGTAAATAGATTATCGGGGCATTTTTCGTTTAAAATGTTTGTTTTTAAACAATTACAACCGAGTCGAAAAACAAACGAATCGTTGCAACAAAGCATACACAGGTATCACACATACTCTTCACATTGTATTCCTATTGTCAAACAAGTGCGAAATGCAACCATGTCGTGGTTTTAGCCTATTGAATATGTTTTCAATGGTTCCCGTTTGACATTTATCTTCAATGTTAAGCACCTCTGGTGCTATGTCACATACATATATTTATTTTTATCCAAAGAGAATACATTAATATATACCCCTAATTCATAATACGATGGTGCATTTTGAGTTCGATTGTCATATACATTGAACAACTGAGATATTTTTTTTTTATAATCCGCGCCTGTTTAAATAAGGGTAATAACAAAATTACCGAACTCCGAACAATCTTACAAAGGGAAAGTTAAACCTCATAATTATATAAACAGACAAAATCAGTCAACAACCGGAAAACTGTGAAAAGTGGGGAATGTCTAAACACCACTAAGACCATTTTAGTGCACCAAGACTCGAAAACTGCCACTAAGGATATGTTTTACTAGCACCAAGTACACTGCAATGCTTCAAAATGTAGAAAATAAATCTAGTTTTAAATTTTCTCTGTCTATATAATGATTGACAATGATATTCCATTCAGAACAATTGAATGCGAGTGATTTCAGCGTTATAAAAATGCTAAGTACCAATTGTCTTCCTAGGCGGGTGTGTTTTAAGAAGCACGAACTGCTTACCTTTCGTGAGCACTTGATGCTTATTTCAAACACAAATATTGTCAATCCTTCTCTTAATTGCATGGGTGAAGGTGAACAATTTTCAAATTCCTGAAAATTTCGGCCGGGTTTTTAGAGTAGTCCATGACAAAAATCTGACACTACCTTATGTTAATGTGCTTTTTGTCTTCACAATGCAAGCGCAAACCTTTCTTCCCGGTCGTACCATAACGAATTGTTTTTGAACAAACAATACAAAAACACATGCCGGCAATATCAGTTTTCTTGCACCATTCTCTCCAATCGATGCCATCCTTATCTTTTTCACTCGGCCATGAAAATATTTAAATATAAAACATATTAAGATAAAGTTAATGTAGCAACCCGACAAGAAAAATAATTTAAAAATTCAATATGTACACCACATAAATGACAAAAGAACTTAATCATATGTACCTATTTAGATATAATAGATGAATACCTTTGTCATACTCGAAACTTATAATTGTACACACTTGGCTTATTGACAAACGATTATCGTTATGTACTGTGCCACTGAATGAAACAACCATAATTTAAAGTTGCATACAAATATTAGAATTTTAATAAATTGCCCTTCATTTTAAAACATGGAACGTAATTTTCTTCCTTGAAAGTATTTTCAGGGTCAAACCATTTATTTTTGGATCTAAATTCCGTACACTTTGAGCAATATAACTTTGCTAAAACTTTTACCTTGTACTCGTATAAACATTTAGCTTTTCTAAAGGCTTTTTTAAATTTATTATATGATATTGTTTGGTCATTTAATAACTAGAGATAATCTACCCTGAATTGAACATTCCTTTGCAATGTTTGTATAACCTCGGGTTAAGAGTGTGAATAAATGGAAGGAATTCTTCAGCATTTTCTATCGAAATTTGAGCATTTTACAAAATAGCTACCAAATTTGATTCAGAAATATTCAGAAATGAAGCAATTTCAGTGACTTATTAAAATATCTTTATTAAGTGGTATTGGAATAATATGAGAAACTTGTCTTAAACGTTGGAAGGCTTCCTGATCGAAAGACGATAAATCAATTGTATTTTCTTTAAATCGACCCAAAGCTTCAAACGTTTCACAAATGTTGATGAACCTTTGGTCACTTGCTAATAGTGCAATAATAGTGTTTTGAAATTTGCAATGAACTTCCATGTTATTATATAAAATTAGAACAAACTTTTTTTGTGTATAATTTTTTTAACTGTTGAAAATAATCAATATACAGTAACATTCGTGAGGGTAAGTTATCAAAAGAAATATCTGGATTCTTTGAAACATTATCTAAACAAGAAAATAACAAATTTGGAGTGTTTGACACAAAATGATCAAAGTTACACTCTAATAATCTATTAATGGCGTCTACATAATCAATGTTAACATTATTATTTATTAGTTGTAAGCAGATATCCTCAGGTTCACTTTTATTAACATCTTTCTGTGTATCTAGGAAGAACGAATCAACGAAAAAAAAATTCTTTTGGTGTTGTCATTCCTTTCTGGTTTGTATATATTTATATTTTTTTTCTATATAAAAAACAATACCTTTTATTGGGGTGTTTGTTTATTTATTTCTGACTTATTCATTTTAACTAACTAATTTGTATTATTATTCTTGTTCAATTAATTTTAAAATGAAGTGGCTGTAGCCATCGGATAGGATGACCATAGGCACATAACATCACAGCCTTTAATTTCCCGATCATGGTTAAGACGTCTTCAGTGACTACCATATTAAATGGTAGTCCTGGTCTTAACCATAGAATTAGGTCCAGGTTTTTGGAATAAAATTGTTCTAAATGTGATGGTCTAATGCTAGTTATCTCATGGTGCGGCTGAGCTGAAATAGCTTTTTTTTTTTAAATTACTATATTTAGAAACCTGGATCAGCTCATCCAGGACCCTAGTCCTTTCCTCAATGCCCGGGTTCTCCACCAGATGTGACAATGACTGGTTTGGTGTTATTGATCTGATTTCCTTGACAGTCCTGTCACTTTGGGGAATACCGGGATCTAATATTTAAATAAACACAAGTAGTCCAGCAGGAATCTGATTTTATTTGTTGACTCAATATAAAGTTTCAATACACAAAGGAATCAAAAGAAAAATATCAACAGTTTGAAAGTATAGAAATGCATAATATAAAAATGAAAATCGAAAGTATAGTAAGTAAATTGAAATCGTGACTAAATCATCTAATTATTCTTATCTCTTTAACATTATAAAAAAATTCAATTTAAGTATTTAAAATTTCACCTTTAAAATAGAATTTTAATTAATCAAATGTATACCTCGAAAGTCCATCTCACATAGGTTCCTACCAATAAAGTACAATATTCATTCACTTAGATGCATACATTATTTCAATTAATTCTGATTCTCATGCTGGAAAAACTAATTTCTTTAATAATAAAAAATATAAAAGATATTAAGATAAAGTTAATGCAACAACCCGACAAGAAAAACAATTTAAGAATTCAATATGTACACCACATCAATGACAAAAGAACTTAATCATATGTACCTATTTAGATATAATAGATGAATACCTTTGTCATACTCGAAACTTATAATTGTACACACTTGGCTTATTGACAAACGATTATCGTTATGTACTGTGCCACTGAATGAAACAACCATAATTTAAAGATACATACAATTATTAGAATTTTAATAAATTGCCCTTCATTTTAAAACATGGAACGTAATGTTCTTCCTTGAAAGTATTTTCAGGGTCAAACCATTTATTTTTGGATCTAAATTCCGTGCACTTTGAGCAATAGAACTTTGCTAAAACTTTTACCTTGTACTCGTATAAACATTTAGCTTTTCTAAAGGCTTTTTAAAATTTATTATACGATATTGTTTGGTCATTTAATAACTGTAGAGATAATCTACCCTGAATTGAACATTCCTTTGCAATGTTTGTATAACCTCGGGTTAAGAGTGTGAATAAATGGAAGGAATTCTTCAGCATTTTCTATCGAAATTTGAGCATTTTGCAAAATAGCTACCAAATTTGATTCAGAAATGAAGCAATTTCAGTGACTTATTAAAATATCTTTATTAAGTGGTATTGGAATAATATGAGAAATTTGTCTTAAACGTTGGAAGGCTTCCTGATCGAAAGACAGCGGCCAAACGATATCTTTTTATGTTAGGCAGTCAACATAATTTTTCTTGATTTTTCTATTCTGACAGATATCAAAATGGTTGATGGATGGTTAACCTGTAAAATGTATAGATTAGTTGGTTTATTAATATGGTCATGAAGTTACATGATCAGAAAGCCCTAGTCCCATGATACAAAAAGTGTTGGTAAATAATGCCTAAGCACGCTTTCTGTTTAACCTGAATATTGACCTTCCCGACTGACCTTTCATTTTCGCTAGAATTACTCTACATCAGAGTGTAATCCAAATGTTGTAAGTGATCCAAATGTTGTAAATGATCCAAATGTTGTAAGTGATCCAAATGATCCAAATGTTGTAAATGATCCAAATGTTGTAAATGATCCAAATGTTGTAAGTGATCCAAATGTTGTAAATGATCCAAATGTTGTAAGTGATCCAAATGATCCAAATGTTGTAAATGATCCAAATGTTGTAAATGATCCAACTGTTGTAAATGATCCAAATGCTCTTCAGAAATAATGAATATAGATATATATACAGTAGAATGTTGTATTAATTAAGTAAATAGATAATAAATAAATAATTTCATATTACTGTATTTAGCAACCTGGATCATCTCATCCAGGACCATAGCCTTTTCTTGTACCAAAAAAGACCTTCTCCACCTGCCATTTCTGTCTGTTATTTATCTGATACCTCTCTGGACCGGAGATTATATTGATTCATGGACCGGATCGGTAGCTCCTGTTTCTCCACCGGATGTGGCAAATGTCCCCGAGTGGAAAAAATGGTGTGGTCTTATTTGCCTTCAGGAATGGCGGTCTGCCCCTGAATAACAATATTTTTTTCTAAATAATCCCAGAGATACTGTACAAAAGATCTTTTATTTTTCGACTCTTTACAATAAATTAAGTAAATAGATAATAAATAAATTATTTCATATTACTATTGTGGAAGCCTCTTTACTATTTTGTATTGTGTAAGGTTTCGAAAATATAATTCTCGTATGGCTATTTAAGCATTAAGGGCTCTGTAATCAATACACATACGCCATTGATTAGAATCCCCCTTTGTCTCGACAAGAAGAACTGATGAACTGTATTCACTGCTTGAACGTTCTATAATATCATACTTAAGCATTTCATCAACTTGTCTTTGATTTCTTGTTTAGCCGCCGGTGATGTTCTATATGGGCGTAATTTCACAGGTTTGGTACTTCCTGTATCGATTTTATGTTCATATAAATTTGTTTTACCCAGTTCTTTCATAAATCTTGCAAAAATATTCATATTTTTTTGTTTAAAAATGAAAGGAGATGTTCTCTTTGTGAAGGATTTAAATCTGCATTTGATCAATGAAATGTAAGATCAGTCTGATTAGTTGTTTTCTGGCTAGATAAATTTATTGATGAAACATTAATGTCTGATTGTTTCTTTGATTTATTATCATCTAAACTTACTATATTTGTAGAATAAATTTCATTGATTGATGATAGAATTAGGCCAGAATATAAATTTATTACGTCATTGGTTTAAAACTTGAACAAAATACTTGTTGTGATTGTTCTTAGCCAAACATTTTGCAACTAAAATATATCTTTTGTTGCTATCAATTGGTTCTAATAAAAATGTCTGAGGAGGTTACTTTTAATAATCTTACCCGAACATTTTTAATTGTATTTGTTGGAAGCGATGTTTGCTTTTGAACCCTAGCGTATCCAGGTGAAACTTTTATCACATTAATTCTGACTTGAGTCTTTGATCAATGATAAAATATTATTGTTCCAATTAATAGAATGTCTTAAAGCTGGAATGACATAAAATTTGTTCGAAATAATAGCTCCACCTATTTCAAAATTTAAAGTCGTCATACCTTTTATTGGGTAAGTGGCACCTGCCGCTGCGATAATGTGAGAAATGTCCGATTGTTTTAAAGATTTATTAGCAAATTTGGACTTTAAGAATAATTGTTCATTGATTGCTGAAATTGTAGAACCAGTATCCAAAAGTGACAGGCATTGATGCATTTGAGTAAAACCATTTTCTTATCTTTTTGTCTATTTTCATTTCTGACAAAGTTGTGTTTTCTATCGTGATGACTATCATCATGATTGTACACGTGATTGTTGTTCATACGCCTATTCGAAGTCAAAGTTCGAATAGGCTTTAATTGCTATTGTGTTTTTAACCTTTTTGAGGAAGGACAGGCCCTTGAAAAATGACCTAATCTGTTACAAAGATGACAAACAACGTCACTGGCTGGACATTGAGCTCTAGTTTGACAAAAGCCATTACAATAGAGACATGTTCGAACAGATGTTTGTCTAGGAAAACTTATCGGTTGCCTAACTTTTCGATTGAATTGTTGACGTGGTGCTGTACTACTCATTCTTGGTCTAAAATTTTGAGATCGTGGTCTAAAGTAACGACTTGGATAGATGTGTTGATTTTGAACAGGTGGTGCATAGTATGCTGGTTGCTGAACTAACAGAGTTTTGATATGGCTGCTGAACATTGAAACTATTGGATAATTGATTTTCAATAGGCTGAGATGGTTCATTGATTACATTTTTTGACTTAATATGATCTTTTAAAGATTGAATTTCATCCAAAACAGTCTATTGAGCTAATTGTGCCAATATTTGAATAATTTCCTTTTCTGCCAAAATTGCGGAATGTCGGAATTCCTCAATATTTTTTGATTCTTTGGTCACAAGAAGTTTTCAAACCTGCCTTTAACCCATTCATGGCAACAGCTAGCAATATATCATCCGATATATTTATATTTGTTGCTAGTTTCAATGACCTAGATAAATAATCAAGTATAGATTCATTTCGGCGTTGATGAGTTTGGAGTATGGTTAAATCCAATAAATGCTGTTTATCTGTAAACCTCTCTTTAAAAGCAGCGATGAATTGATCGTAATGCGATTTCCTTGAAACTGGTATGGTGTCATACCAAATTTTTGCATGTCCTCCCAAATGAATGAATGGGACATTATTCTGCACTTTTCTTCTTATTCAAATCATAAAATGAACAATATTGATTAAAATTAGAAATCCATGTTTCTGCGTTCTTTTATTAACATCATTCTGTGTATCTAAGAAGAACGAATCGACGAAAAAAAATATTCTTTTGTTGTTGTCATTCCTTTCTGGTTTGTATATATTTATATTTTTTTTCTATATAAAAAACAATACCTTTTGTTGGTTTGTTTGTTTATTTATTTCTGACTTATTCATTTTAACTAACTAATTTGTATTCTTATTCAATTAATTTTAAAATGAAGTGGCTGTAGCCATCGGATAGGATGACCATAGGCACATAACATCACAGCCTTTAATTTCCCGATCATGGTTAAGACGTCTTCAGTAACTACCATGAGTCCTGGTCTTAACCATAGAATTAGGTCCAGGTTTTTGGAATAAAATTGTTCTAAATGTGATGGTCTAATGCTAGTTATCTCATGGTCCGGCTGAGCTGATATAGCTTTTTATAAATTACTATATTTAGAAACCTGGACCAGCTCATCCAGGACCCTAGTCTTTTCCTCAATGCGCGGATTCTCCACCAGATGTGACAATGACTGGTTTGGTGTTATTGATCTGATTTCCTTGACACAGTCCTGTCACTTTGGGGAATACCGGAATCTAATATTTAAATAAACACAAGTAGTCCAGCAGGAATCTGATTTTATTTGTTGACTCAATATAAAGTTTCAATACACAAAGGAATCAAAAGAAAAATACCAACAGTTTGAAAGTATAACAATGCATTATATAAAAATGAAAATCGAAAGTATAGTAAGTAAATTGAAATCGTGACTAAATCATCTAATTATTCTTATCTCTTTAACATTAGAAAAAAATACAATTTAAGTATTTAAAATTTCACCTTTAAAATAGAATTTTAATTAATCAAATGTATACCTCGAAAGTCCATCTCACATAGGTTCCTACCAATAAAGTACAATATTCATTCACTTAGATGCATACATTATTTCAATTAATTCTAATTCTTATGCTGGAAAAGCTAATTTCTTTAATAAAAAAAAAAAAAAAAAAAATATAAAAGATATTAAGATAAAGTTAATGCAACAACCCGACAAGAAAAACAATTTAAGAATTCAATATGTACACCACATCAATGACAAAAGAACTTAATCATATGTACCTATTTAGATATAATAGATGAATACCTTTGTCATACTCGAAACTTATAATTGTTCACACTTGGCTTATTGACAAACGATTATCGTTATGTACTGTGCCACTGAATGAAACAACCATAATTTAAAGATACATACAATTATTAGAATTTTAATAAATTGCCCTTCATTTTAAAACATGGAACGTAATGTTCTTCCTTGAAAGTATTTTCAGTGTCAAACCATTTATTTTTGGATCTAAATTCCGTGCACTTTGAGCAATAGAACTTTGCTAAAACTTTTACATTGTACTCATATAAACATTTAGCTTTTCTAAAGGCTTTTTTAAATTTATTATATGATATTGTTTGGTCATTTAATAACTGTAGAGATAATCTACCCTGAATTGAACATTCCTTTGCAATGTTTGTATAACCTCGGGTTAAGAGTGTGAATAAATGGAAGGAATTCTTCAGCATTTTCTATCGAAATTTGAGCATTTTGCAAAATAGCTACCAAATTTGATTCAGAAATGAAGCAATTTCAGTGACTTATTAAAATATCTTTATTAAGTGGTATTGGAATAATATGAGAAATTTGTCTTAAACGTTGGAAGGCTTCCTGATCGAAAGACAGCGGCCAAACGATATCTTTTTATGTTAGGCAGTCAACATAATTTTTCTTGATTTTTCTATTCTGACAGATATCAAAATGGTTGATGGATGGTTAACCTGTAAAATGTATAGATTAGTTGGTTTATTAATATGGTCATGAAGTTACATGATCAGAAAGCCCTAGTCCCATGATACAAAAAGTGTTGGTAAATAATGCCTAAGCACGCTTTCTGTTTAACCTGAATATTGACCTTCCCGACTGACCTTTCATTTTCGCTAGAATTACTCTACATCAGAGTGTAATCCAAATGTTGTAAGTGATCCAAATGTTGTAAATGATCCAAATGTTGTAAGTGATCCAAATGTTGTAAATGATCCAAATGATCCAAATGTTGTAAATGATCCAAATGTTGTAAGTGATCCAAATGTTGTAAATGATCCAAATGTTGTAAATGATCCAACTGTTGTAAATGATCCAAATGCTCTTCAGAAATAATGAATATAGATATATATACAGTAGAATGTTGTATTAATTAAGTAAATAGATAATAAATAAATAATTTCATATTACTGTATTTAGCAACCTGGATCATCTCATCCAGGACCATAGCCTTTTCTTGTACCAAAAAAAAAATCTTCTCCACCTGCCATTTCTGTCTGTTATTTATCTGATACCTCTCTGGACCGGAGATTATATTGATTCATGGACCGGATCGGTAGCTCCTGTTTCTCCACCGGATGTGGCAAATGTCACCGAGTGGAAAAAAT
Source organism: Bathymodiolus septemdierum (assembly GCA_963383655.1). Lineage (NCBI taxonomy): Eukaryota > Metazoa > Mollusca > Bivalvia > Mytilida > Modiolidae > Bathymodiolus > Bathymodiolus septemdierum. The sequence continues at coordinate 33,398,962 of OY726527.1, read as the reverse complement.
GGTGTGGTCTTATTTGCCTTCAGGAATGGCGGTCTGCCCCTGAATAACAATATTTTTTTCTAAATAATCCCAGAGATACTGTACAAAAGATCTTTTATTTTTCGACTCTTTACAATAAATTAAGTAAATAGATAATAAATAAATTATTTCATATTACTATTGTGGAAGCCTCTTTACTATTTTGTATTGTGTAAGGTTTCGAAAATATAATTCTCGTATGGCTGTTTAAGCATTAAGGGCTCTGTAATCAATACACATACGCCATTGATTAGAATCCCCCTTTGTCTCGACAAGAAGAACTGATGAACTGTATTCACTGCTTGAACGTTCTATAATATCATACTTAAGCATTTCATCAACTTGTCTTTGATTTCTTGTTTAGCCGCCGGTGATGTTCTATATGGGCGTAATTTCACAGGTTTGGTACTTCCTGTATCGATTTTATGTTCATATAAATTTGTTTTACCCAGTTCTTTCATAGATCTTGCAAAAATATTCATATTTTTTTGTTTAAAAATGAAAGGAGATGTTCTCTTTGTGAAGGATTTAAATCTGCATTTGATCAATGAAATGTAAGATCAGTCTGATTAGTTGTTTTCTGGCTAGATAAATTTATTGATGAAACATTAATGTCTGATTGTTTCTTTGATTTATTATCATCTAAACTTACTATATTTGTAGAATAAATTTCATTGATTGATGATAGAATTAGGCCAGAATATAAATTTATTACGTCATTGGTTTAAAACTTGAACAAAATACTTGTTGTGATTGTTCTTAGCCAAACATTTTGCAACTAAAATATATCTTTTGTTGCTATCAATTGGTTCTAATAAAAATGTCTCTGAGGAGGTTACTTTTAATAATCTTACCCGAACATTTTTAATTGTATTTGTTGGAAGCGATGTTTGCTTTTGAACCCTAGCGTATCCAGGTGAAACTTTTATCACATTAATTCTGACTTGAGTCTTTGATCAATGATAAAATATTATTGTTCCAATTAATAGAATGTCTTAAAGCTGGAATGACATAAAATTTGTTCGAAATAATAGCTCCACCTATTTCAAAATTTAAAGTCGTCATACCTTTTATTGGGTAAGTGGCACCTGCCGCTGCGATAATGTGAGAAATGTCCGATTGTTTTAAAGATTTATTAGCAAATTTGGACTTTAAGAATAATTGTTCATTGATTGCTGAAATTGTAGAACCAGTATCCAAAAGTGACAGGCATTGATGCATTTGAGTAAAACCATTTTCTTATCTTTTTGTCTATTTTCATTTCTGACAAAGTTGTGTTTTCTATCGTGATGACTATCATCATGATTGTACACGTGATTGTTGTTCATACGCCTATTCGAAGTCAAAGTTCGAATAGGCTTTAATTGCTATTGTGTTTTTAACCTTTTTGAGGAAGGACAGGCCCTTGAAAAATGACCTAATCTGTTACAAAGATGACAAACAACGTCACTGGCTGGACATTGAGCTCTAGTTTGACAAAAGCCATTACAATAGAGACATGTTCGAACAGATGTTTGTCTAGGAAAACTTATCGGTTGCCTAACTTTTCGATTGAATTGTTGACGTGGTGCTGTACTACTCATTCTTGGTCTAAAATTTTGAGATCGTGGTCTAAAGTAACGACTTGGATAGATGTGTTGATTTTGAACAGGTGGTGCATAGTATGCTGGTTGCTGAACTAACAGAGTTTTGATATGGCTGCTGAACATTGAAACTATTGGATAATTGATTTTCAATAGGCTGAGATGGTTCATTGATTACATTTTTTGACTTAATATGATCTTTTAAAGATTGAATTTCATCCAAAACAGTCTATTGAGCTAATTGTGCCAATATTTGAATAATTTCCTTTTCTGCCAAAATTGCGGAATGTCGGAATTCCTCAATATTTTTTGATTCTTTGGTCACAAGAAGTTTTCAAACCTGCCTTTAACCCATTCATGGCAACAGCTAGCAATATATCATCCGATATATTTATATTTGTTGCTAGTTTCAATGACCTAGATAAATAATCAAGTATAGATTCATTTCGGCGTTGATGAGTTTGGAGTATGGTTAAATCCAATAAATGCTGTTTATCTGTAAACCTCTCTTTAAAAGCAGCGATGAATTGATCGTAATGCGATTTCCTTGAAACTGGTATGGTGTCATACCAAATTTTTGCATGTCCTCCCAAATGAATGAATGGGACATTATTCTGCACTTTTCTTCTTATTCAAATCATAAAATGAACAATATTGATTAAAATTAGAAATCCATGTTTCTGCGTTCTTTTATTAACATCATTCTGTGTATCTAAGAAGAACGAATCGACGAAAAAAAATATTCTTTTGTTGTTGTCATTCCTTTCTGGTTTGTATATATTTATATTTTTTTTCTATATAAAAAACAATACCTTTTGTTGGTTTGTTTGTTTATTTATTTCTGACTTATTCATTTTAACTAACTAATTTGTATTCTTATTCAATTAATTTTAAAATGAAGTGGCTGTAGCCATCGGATAGGATGACCATAGGCACATAACATCACAGCCTTTAATTTCCCGATCATGGTTAAGACGTCTTCAGTAACTACCATGAGTCCTGGTCTTAACCATAGAATTAGGTCCAGGTTTTTGGAATAAAATTGTTCTAAATGTGATGGTCTAATGCTAGTTATCTCATGGTCCGGCTGAGCTGATATAGCTTTTTATAAATTACTATATTTAGAAACCTGGACCAGCTCATCCAGGACCCTAGTCTTTTCCTCAATGCGCGGATTCTCCACCAGATGTGACAATGACTGGTTTGGTGTTATTGATCTGATTTCCTTGACACAGTCCTGTCACTTTGGGGAATACCGGAATCTAATATTTAAATAAACACAAGTAGTCCAGCAGGAATCTGATTTTATTTGTTGACTCAATATAAAGTTTCAATACACAAAGGAATCAAAAGAAAAATACCAACAGTTTGAAAGTATAACAATGCATTATATAAAAATGAAAATCGAAAGTATAGTAAGTAAATTGAAATCGTGACTAAATCATCTAATTATTCTTATCTCTTTAACATTAGAAAAAAATACAATTTAAGTATTTAAAATTTCACCTTTAAAATAGAATTTTAATTAATCAAATGTATACCTCGAAAGTCCATCTCACATAGGTTCCTACCAATAAAGTACAATATTCATTCACTTAGATGCATACATTATTTCAATTAATTCTAATTCTTATGCTGGAAAAGCTAATTTCTTTAATAAAAAAAAAAAAAAAAAAAATATAAAAGATATTAAGATAAAGTTAATGCAACAACCCGACAAGAAAAACAATTTAAGAATTCAATATGTACACCACATCAATGACAAAAGAACTTAATCATATGTACCTATTTAGATATAATAGATGAATACCTTTGTCATACTCGAAACTTATAATTGTTCACACTTGGCTTATTGACAAACGATTATCGTTATGTACTGTGCCACTGAATGAAACAACCATAATTTAAAGATACATACAATTATTAGAATTTTAATAAATTGCCCTTCATTTTAAAACATGGAACGTAATGTTCTTCCTTGAAAGTATTTTCAGTGTCAAACCATTTATTTTTGGATCTAAATTCCGTGCACTTTGAGCAATAGAACTTTGCTAAAACTTTTACATTGTACTCATATAAACATTTAGCTTTTCTAAAGGCTTTTTTAAATTTATTATATGATATTGTTTGGTCATTTAATAACTGTAGAGATAATCTACCCTGAATTGAACATTCCTTTGCAATGTTTGTATAACCTCGGGTTAAGAGTGTGAATAAATGGAAGGAATTCTTCAGCATTTTCTATCGAAATTTGAGCATTTTGCAAAATAGCTACCAAATTTGATTCAGAAATGAAGCAATTTCAGTGACTTATTAAAATATCTTTATTAAGTGGTATTGGAATAATATGAGAAATTTGTCTTAAACGTTGGAAGGCTTCCTGATCGAAAGACAGCGGCCAAACGATATCTTTTTATGTTAGGCAGTCAACATAATTTTTCTTGATTTTTCTATTCTGACAGATATCAAAATGGTTGATGGATGGTTAACCTGTAAAATGTATAGATTAGTTGGTTTATTAATATGGTCATGAAGTTACATGATCAGAAAGCCCTAGTCCCATGATACAAAAAGTGTTGGTAAATAATGCCTAAGCACGCTTTCTGTTTAACCTGAATATTGACCTTCCCGACTGACCTTTCATTTTCGCTAGAATTACTCTACATCAGAGTGTAATCCAAATGTTGTAAGTGATCCAAATGTTGTAAATGATCCAAATGTTGTAAGTGATCCAAATGTTGTAAATGATCCAAATGATCCAAATGTTGTAAATGATCCAAATGTTGTAAGTGATCCAAATGTTGTAAATGATCCAAATGTTGTAAATGATCCAACTGTTGTAAATGATCCAAATGCTCTTCAGAAATAATGAATATAGATATATATACAGTAGAATGTTGTATTAATTAAGTAAATAGATAATAAATAAATAATTTCATATTACTGTATTTAGCAACCTGGATCATCTCATCCAGGACCATAGCCTTTTCTTGTACCAAAAAAAAAATCTTCTCCACCTGCCATTTCTGTCTGTTATTTATCTGATACCTCTCTGGACCGGAGATTATATTGATTCATGGACCGGATCGGTAGCTCCTGTTTCTCCACCGGATGTGGCAAATGTCACCGAGTGGAAAAAATGGTGTGGTCTTATTTGCCTTCAGGAATGGCGGTCTGCCCCTGAATAACAATATTTTTTTCTAAATAATCCCAGAGATACTGTACAAAAGATCTTTTATTTTTCGACTCTTTACAATAAATTAAGTAAATAGATAATAAATAAATTATTTCATATTACTATTGTGGAAGCCTCTTTACTATTTTGTATTGTGTAAGGTTTCGAAAATATAATTCTCGTATGGCTGTTTAAGCATTAAGGGCTCTGTAATCAATACACATACGCCATTGATTAGAATCCCCCTTTGTCTCGACAAGAAGAACTGATGAACTGTATTCACTGCTTGAACGTTCTATAATATCATACTTAAGCATTTCATCAACTTGTCTTTGATTTCTTGTTTAGCCGCCGGTGATGTTCTATATGGGCGTAATTTCACAGGTTTGGTACTTCCTGTATCGATTTTATGTTCATATAAATTTGTTTTACCCAGTTCTTTCATAGATCTTGCAAAAATATTCATATTTTTTTGTTTAAAAATGAAAGGAGATGTTCTCTTTGTGAAGGATTTAAATCTGCATTTGATCAATGAAATGTAAGATCAGTCTGATTAGTTGTTTTCTGGCTAGATAAATTTATTGATGAAACATTAATGTCTGATTGTTTCTTTGATTTATTATCATCTAAACTTACTATATTTGTAGAATAAATTTCATTGATTGATGATAGAATTAGGCCAGAATATAAATTTATTACGTCATTGGTTTAAAACTTGAACAAAATACTTGTTGTGATTGTTCTTAGCCAAACATTTTGCAACTAAAATATATCTTTTGTTGCTATCAATTGGTTCTAATAAAAATGTCTCTGAGGAGGTTACTTTTAATAATCTTACCCGAACATTTTTAATTGTATTTGTTGGAAGCGATGTTTGCTTTTGAACCCTAGCGTATCCAGGTGAAACTTTTATCACATTAATTCTGACTTGAGTCTTTGATCAATGATAAAATATTATTGTTCCAATTAATAGAATGTCTTAAAGCTGGAATGACATAAAATTTGTTCGAAATAATAGCTCCACCTATTTCAAAATTTAAAGTCGTCATACCTTTTATTGGGTAAGTGGCACCTGCCGCTGCGATAATGTGAGAAATGTCCGATTGTTTTAAAGATTTATTAGCAAATTTGGACTTTAAGAATAATTGTTCATTGATTGCTGAAATTGTAGAACCAGTATCCAAAAGTGACAGGCATTGATGCATTTGAGTAAAACCATTTTCTTATCTTTTTGTCTATTTTCATTTCTGACAAAGTTGTGTTTTCTATCGTGATGACTATCATCATGATTGTACACGTGATTGTTGTTCATACGCCTATTCGAAGTCAAAGTTCGAATAGGCTTTAATTGCTATTGTGTTTTTAACCTTTTTGAGGAAGGACAGGCCCTTGAAAAATGACCTAATCTGTTACAAAGATGACAAACAACGTCACTGGCTGGACATTGAGCTCTAGTTTGACAAAAGCCATTACAATAGAGACATGTTCGAACAGATGTTTGTCTAGGAAAACTTATCGGTTGCCTAACATTTCGATTGAATTGTTGACGTGGTGCTGTACTACTCATTCTTGGTCTAAAATTTTGAGATCGTGGTCTAAAGTAACGACTTGGATAGATGTGTTGATTTTGAACAGGTGGTGCATAGTATGCTGGTTGCTGAACTAACAGAGTTTTGATATGGCTGCTGAACATTGAAACTATTGGATAATTGATTTTCAATAGGCTGAGATGGTTCATTGATTACATTTTTTGACTTAATATGATCTTTTAAAGATTGAATTTCATCCAAAACAGTCTATTGAGCTAATTGTGCCAATATTTGAATAATTTCCTTTTCTGCCAAAATTGCGGAATGTCGGAATTCCTCAATATTTTTTGATTCTTTGGTCACAAGAAGTTTTCAAACCTGCCTTTAACCCATTCATGGCAACAGCTAGCAATATATCATCCGATATATTTCTATTTGTTGCTAGTTTCAATGACCTAGATAAATAATCAAGTATAGATTCATTTCGGCGTTGATGAGTTTGGAGTATGGTTAAATCCAATAAATACTGTTTATCTGTAAACCTCTCTTTAAAAGCAGCGATGAATTGATCGTAATGCGATTTCCTTGAAACTGGTATGGTGTCATACCAAATTTTTGCATGTCCTCCCAAATGAATGAATGGGACATTATTCTGCACTTTTCTTCTTATTCAAATCATAAAATGAACAATATTGATTAAAATTAGAAATCCATGTTTCTGCGTTCTTTTATTAACATCATTCTGTGTATCTAAGAAGAACGAATCAACGAAAACAAATATTCTTTTGTTGTTGTCATTCCTTTCTGGTTTGTATATATTTATATTTTTTTTCTATATAAAAAACAATACCTTTTGTTGGTTTGTTTGTTTATTTATTTCTGACTTATTCATTTTAACTAACTAATTTGTATTCTTATTCAATTAATTTTAAAATGAAGTGGCTGTAGCCATCGGATAGGATGACCATAGGCACATAACATCACAGCCTTTAATTTCCCGATCATGGTTAAGACGTCTTCAGTAACTACCATGAGTCCTGGTCTTAACCATAGAATTAGGTCCAGGTTTTTGGAATAAAATTGTTCTAAATGTGATGGTCTAATGCTAGTTATCTCATGGTCCGGCTGAGCTGATATAGCTTTTTATAAATTACTATATTTAGAAACCTGGACCAGCTCATCCAGGACCCTAGTCTTTTCCTCAATGCGCGGATTCTCCACCAGATGTGACAATGACTGGTTTGGTGTTATTGATCTGATTTCCTTGACACAGTCCTGTCACTTTGGGGAATACCGGAATCTAATATTTAAATAAACACAAGTAGTCCAGCAGGAATCTGATTTTATTTGTTGACTCAATATAAAGTTTCAATACACAAAGGAATCAAAAGAAAAATATCAACAGTTTGAAAGTATAACAATGCATTATATAAAAATGAAAATCGAAAGTATAGTAAGTAAATTGAAATCGTGACTAAATCATCTAATTATTCTTATCTCTTTAACATTAGAAAAAAATACAATTTAAGTATTTAAAATTTCACCTTTAAAATAGAATTTTAATTAATCAAATGTATACCTCGAAAGTCCATCTCACATAGGTTCCTACCAATAAAGTACAATATTCATTCACTTAGATGCATACATTATTTCAATTAATTCTAATTCTTATGCTGGAAAAGCTAATTTCTTTAATAAAAAAAAAAAAAAAAAAAATATAAAAGATATTAAGATAAAGTTAATGCAACAACCCGACAAGAAAAACAATTTAAGAATTCAATATGTACACCACATCAATGACAAAAGAACTTAATCATATGTACCTATTTAGATATAATAGATGAATACCTTTGTCATACTCGAAACTTATAATTGTACACACTTGGCTTATTGACAAACGATTATCGTTATGTACTGTGCCACTGAATGAAACAACCATAATTTAAAGATACATACAATTATTAGAATTTTAATAAATTGCCCTTCATTTTAAAACATGGAACGTAATGTTCTTCCTTGAAAGTATTTTCAGTGTCAAACTATTTATTTTTGGATCTAAATTCCGTGCACTTTGAGCAATAGAACTTTGCTAAAACTTTTACATTGTACTCATATAAACATTTAGCTTTTCTAAAGGCTTTTTTAAATTTATTATATGATATTATTTGGTCATTTAATAACTAGAGATAATCTACCCTGAATTGAACATTCCTTTGCAATGTTTGTATAACCTAGGGTTAAGAGTGTGAATAAATGGAAGGAATTCTTCAGCATTTTCTATCGAAATTTGAGCATTTTGCAAAATAGCTACCAAATTTGATTCAGAAATGAAGCAATTTCAGTGACTTATTAAAATATCTTTATTAAGTGGTATTGGAATAATATGAGAAATTTGTCTTAAACGTTGGAAGGCTTCCTGATCGAAAGACAGCGGCCAAACGATATCTTTTTATGTTAGGCAGTCAACATAATTTTTCTTGATTTTTCTATTCTGACAGATATCAAAATGGTTGATGGATGGTTAACCTGTAAAATGTATAGATTAGTTGGTTTATTAATATGGTCATGAAGTTACATGATCAGAAAGCCCTAGTCCCATGATACAAAAAGTGTTGGTAAATAATGCCTAAGCACGCTTTCTGTTTAACCTGAATATTGACCTTCCCGACTGACCTTTCATTTTCGCTAGAATTACTCTACATCAGAGTGTAATCCAAATGTTGTAAGTGATCCAAATGTTGTAAATGATCCAAATGTTGTAAGTGATCCAAATGTTGTAAATGATCCAATTGATCCAAATGTTGTAAATGATCCAAATGTTGTAAGTGATCCAAATGTTGTAAATGATCCAAATGTTGTAAATGATCCAACTGTTGTAAATGATTCAAATGCTCTTCAGAAATAATGAATATAGATATATATACAGTAGAATGTTGTATTAATTAAGTAAATAGATAATAAATAAATAATTTCATATTACTGTATTTAGCAACCTGGATCATCTCATCCAGGACCATAGCCTTTTCTTGTACGAAAAAAAATCTTCTCCACCTGCCATTTTCTGTCTGTTATTTATCTGATACCTCTCTGGACTGGAGATTATATTGATTCATGGACCGGATCGGTAGCTCCTGTTTCTCCACCGGATGTGGCAAATGTCCCCGAGTGGAAAAAATGGTGTGGTCTTATTTGCCTTCAGGAATGGCGGTCTGCCCCTGAATAACAATATTTTTTTCTAAATAATCCCAGAGATACTGTACAAAAGATCTTTTATTTTTCGACTCTTTACAATAAATTAAGTAAATAGATAATAAATAAATTATTTCATATTACTATTGTGGAAGCCTCTTTACTATTTTGTATTGTGTAAGGTTTCGAAAATATAATTCTCGTATGGCTGTTTAAGCATTAAGGGCTCTGTAATCAATACACATACGCCATTGATTAGAATCCCCCTTTGTCTCGACAAGAAGAACTGATGAACTGCATTCACTGCTTGAACGTTCTATAATATCATACTTAAGCATTTCATCAACTTGTCTTTGATTTCTTGTTTAGCCGCCGGTGATGTTCTATATGGGCGTAATTTCACAGGTTTGGTGCTTCCTGTATCGATTTTATGTTCATATAAATTTGTTTTACCCAGTTCTTTCATAGATCTTGCAAAAATATTCATATTTTTTTGTTTAAAAATGAAAGGAGATGTTCTCTTTGTGAAGGATTTAAATCTGCATTTGATCAATGAAATGTAAGATCAGTCTGATTAGTTGTTTTCTGGCTAGATAAATTTATTGATGAAACATTAATGTCTGATTGTTTCTTTGATTTATTATCATCTAAACTTACTATATTTGTAGAATAAATTTCATTGATTGATGATAGAATTAGGCCAGAATATAAATTTATTACGTCATTGGTTTAAAACTTGAACAAAATACTTGTTGTGATTGTTCTTAGCCAAACATTTTGCAACTAAAATATATCTTTTGTTGCTATCAATTGGTTCTAATAAAAATGTCTGAGGAGGTTACTTTTAATAATCTTACCCGAACATTTTTAATTGTATTTGTTGGAAGCGATGTTTGCTTTTGAACCCTAGCGTATCCAGGTGAAACTTTTATCACATTAATTCTGACTTGAGTCTTTGATCAATGATAAAATATTATTGTTCCAATTAATAGAATGTCTTAAAGCTGGAATGACATACAATTTGTTCGAAATAATAGCTCCACCTATTTCAAAATTTAAAGTCGTCATACCTTTTATTGGGTAAGTGGCACCTGCCGCTGCGATAATGTGAGAAATGTCCGATTGTTTTAAAGATTTATTAGCAAATTTGGACTTTAAGAATAATTGTTCATTGATTGCTGAAATTGTAGAACCAGTATCCAAAAGTGACAGGCATTGATGCATTTGAGTAAAACCATTTTCTTATCTTTTTGTCTATTTTCATTTCTGACAAAGTTGTGTTTTCTATCGTGATGACTATCATCATGATTGTACACGTGATTGTTGTTCATACGCCTATTCGAAGTCAAAGTTCGAATAGGCTTTAATTGCTATTGTGTTTTTAACCTTTTTGAGGAAGGACAGGCCCTTGAAAAATGACCTAATCTGTTACAAAGATGACAAACAACGTCACTGGCTGGACATTGAGCTCTAGTTTGACAAAAGCCATTACAATAGAGACATGTTCGAACAGATGTTTGTCTAGGAAAACTTATCGGTTGCCTAACATTTCGATTGAATTGTTGACGTGGTGCTGTACTACTCATTCTTGGTCTAAAATTTTGAGATCGTGGTCTAAAGTAACGACTTGGATAGATGTGTTGATTTTGAACAGGTGGTGCATAGTATGCTGGTTGCTGAACTAACAGAGTTTTGATATGGCTGCTGAACATTGAAACTATTGGATAATTGATTTTCAATAGGCTGAGATGGTTCATTGATTACATTTTTTGACTTAATATGATCTTTTAAAGATTGAATTTCATCCAAAACAGTCTATTGAGCTAATTGTGCCAATATTTGAATAATTTCCTTTTCTGCCAAAATTGCGGAATGTCGGAATTCCTCAATATTTTTTGATTCTTTGGTCACAAGAAGTTTTCAAACCTGCCTTTAACCCATTCATGGCAACAGCTAGCAATATATCATCCGATATATATATTTCTATTTGTTGCTAGTTTCAATGACCTAGATAAATAATCAAGTATAGATTCATTTCGGCGTTGATGAGTTTGGAGTATGGTTAAATCCAATAAATGCTGTTTATCTGTAAACCTCTCTTTAAAAGCAGCGATGAATTGATCGTAATGCGATTTCCTTGAAACTGGTATGGTGTCATACCAAATTTGTGCATGTCCTCCCAAGTGAATGAATGGGACATTATTCTGCACTTTTCTTCTTATTCAAATCATAAAATGAACAATATTGATTAAAATTAGAAATCCATGTTTCTGCGTTCTTTTATTAACATCATTCTGTGTATCTAAGAAGAACGAATCAACGAAAAAAAAAATTCTTTTGTTGTTGTCATTCCTTTCTGGTTTGTATATATTTATATTTTTTTTCTATATAAAAAACAATACCTTTTGTTGGTTTGTTTGTTTATTTATTTCTGACTTATTCATTTTAACTAACTAATTTGTATTCTTATTCAATTAATTTTAAAATGAAGTGGCTGTAGCCATCGGATAGGATGACCATAGGCACATAGCATCACAGCCTTTAATTTCCCGATCATGGTTAAGACGTCTTCAGTAACTACCATGAGTCCTGGTCTTAACCATAGAATTAGGTCCAGGTTTTTGGAATAAAATTGTTCTAAATGTGATGGTCTAATGCTAGTTATCTCATGGTCCGGCTGAGCTGATATAGCTTTTTATAAATTACTATATTTAGAAACCTGGACCAGCTCATCCAGGACCCTAGTCTTTTCCTCAATGCGCGGATTCTCCACCAGATGTGACAATGACTGGTTTGGTGTTATTGATCTGATTTCCTTGACACAGTCCTGTCACTTTGGGGAATACCGGAATCTAATATTTAAATAAACACAAGTAGTCCAGCAGGAATCTGATTTTATTTGTTGACTCAATATAAAGTTTCAATACACAAAGGAATCAAAAGAAAAATATCAACAGTTTGAAAGTATAACAATGCATTATATAAAAATGAAAATCGAAAGTATAGTAAGTAAATTGAAATCGTGACTAAATCATCTAATTATTCTTATCTCTTTAACATTAGAAAAAAATACAATTTAAGTATTTAAAATTTCACCTTTAAAATAGAATTTTAATTAATCAAATGTATACCTCGAAAGTCCATCTCACATAGGTTCCTACCAATAAAGTACAATATTCATTCACTTAGATGCATACATTATTTCAATTAACTCTAATTCTTATGCTGGAAAAGCTAATTTCTTTAATAAAAAAAAAAAAAAAAAAAATATAAAAGATATTAAGATAAAGTTAATGCAACAACCCGACAAGAAAAACAATTTAAGAATTCAATATGTACACCACATCAATGACAAAAGAACTTAATCATATGTACCTATTTAGATATAATAGATGAATACCTTTGTCATACTCGAAACTTATAATTGTACACACTTGGCTTATTGACAAACGATTATCGTTATGTACTGTGCCACTGAATGAAACAACCATAATTTAAAGATACATACAATTATTAGAATTTTAATAAATTGCCCTTCATTTTAAAACATGGAACGTAATGTTCTTCCTTGAAAGTATTTTCAGTGTCAAACCATTTATTTTTGGATCTAAATTCCGTGCACTTTGAGCAATAGAACTTTGCTAAAACTTTTACATTGTACTCATATAAACATTTAGCTTTTCTAAAGGCTTTTTTAAATTTATTATATGATATTGTTTGGTCATTTAATAACTGTAGAGATAATCTACCCTGAATTGAACATTCCTTTGCAATGTTTGTATAACCTAGGGTTAAGAGTGTGAATAAATGGAAGGAATTCTTCAGCATTTTCTATCGAAATTTGAGCATTTTGCAAAATAGCTACCAAATTTGATTCAGAAATGAAGCAATTTCAGTGACTTATTAAAATATCTTTATTAAGTGGTATTGGAATAATATGAGAAATTTGTCTTAAACGTTGGAAGGCTTCCTGATCGAAAGACAGCGGCCAAACGATATCTTTTTATGTTAGGCAGTCAACATAATTTTTCTTGATTTTTCTATTCTGACAGATATCAAAATGGTTGATGGATGGTTAACCTGTAAAATGTATAGATTAGTTGGTTTATTAATATGGTCATGAAGTTACATGATCAGAAAGCTCTAGTCCCATGATACAAAAAGTGTTGGTAAATAATGCCTAAGCACGCTTTCTGTTTAACCTGAATATTGACCTTCCCGACTGACCTTTCATTTTCGCTAGAATTACTCTACATCAGAGTGTAATCCAAATGTTGTAAGTGATCCAAATGTTGTAAATGATCCAAATGTTGTAAGTGATCCAAATGTTGTAAATGATCCAAATGTTGTAAGTGATCCAAATGTTGTAAATGATCCAACTGTTGTAAATGATCCAAATGCTCTTCAGAAATAATGAATATAGATATATATACAGTAGAATGTTGTATTAATTAAGTAAATAGATAATAAATAAATAATTTCATATTACTGTATTTAGCAACCTGGATCATCTCATCCAGGACCATAGCCTTTTCTTGTACGAAAAAAAAAATCTTCTCCACCTGCCATTTCTGTCTGTTATTTATCTGATACCTCTCTGGACCGGAGATTATATTGATTCATGGACCGGATCGGTAGCTCCTGTTTCTCCACCGGATGTGGCAAATGTCCCCGAGTGGAAAAAATGGTGTGGTCTTATTTGCCTTCAGGAATGGCGGTCTGCCCCTGAATAACAATATTTTTTTCTAAATAATCCCAGAGATACTGTACAAAAGATCTTTTATTTTTCGACTCTTTACAATAAATTAAGTAAATAGATAATAAATAAATTATTTCATATTACTATTGTGGAAGCCTCTTTACTATTTTGTATTGTGTAAGGTTTCGAAAATATAATTCTCGTATGGCTGTTTAAGCATTAAGGGCTCTGTAATCAATACACATACGCCATTGATTAGAATCCCCCTTTGTCTCGACAAGAACAACTGATGAACTGTATTCACTGCTTGAACGTTCTATAATATCATACTTTAGCATTTCATCAACTTGTCTTTGATTTCTTGTTTAGCCGCCGGTGATGTTCTATATGGGCGTAATTTCACAGGTTTGGTACTTCCTGTATCGATTTTATGTTCATATAAATTTGTTTTACCCAGTTCTTTCATAGATCTTGCAAAAATATTCATATTTTTTTGTTTAAAAATGAAAGGAGATGTTCTCTTTGTGAAGGATTTAAATCTGCATTTGATCAATGAAATGTAAGATCAGTCTGATTAGTTGTTTTCTGGCTAGATAAATTTATTGATGAAACATTAATGTCTGATTGTTTCTTTGATTTATTATCATCTAAACTTACTATATTTGTAGAATAAATTTCATTGATTGATGATAGAATTAGGCCAGAATATAAATTTATTACGTCATTGGTTTAAAACTTGAACAAAATACTTGTTGTGATTGTTCTTAGCCAAACATTTTGCAACTAAAATATATCTTTTGTTGCTATCAATTGGTTCTAATAAAAATGTCTCTGAGGAGGTTACTTTTAATAATCTTACCCGAACATTTTTAATTGTATTTGTTGGAAGCGATGTTTGCTTTTGAACCCTAGCGTATCCAGGTGAAACTTTTATCACATTAATTCTGACTTGAGTCTTTGATCAATGATAAAATATTATTGTTCCAATTAATAGAATGTCTTAAAGCTGGAATGACATAAAATTTGTTCGAAATAATAGCTCCACCTATTTCAAAATTTAAAGTCGTCATACCTTTTATTGGGTAAGTGGCACCTGCCGCTGCGATAATGTGAGAAATGTCCGATTGTTTTAAAGATTTATTAGCAAATTTGGACTTTAAGAATAATTGTTCATTGATTGCTGAAATTGTAGAACCAGTATCCAAAAGTGACAGGCATTGATGCATTTGAGTAAAACCATTTTCTTATCTTTTTGTCTATTTTCATTTCTGACAAAGTTGTGTTTTCTATCGTGATGACTATCATCATGATTGTACACGTAATTGTTGTTCATACGCCTATTCGAAGTCAAAGTTCGAATAGGCTTTAATTGCTATTGTGTTTTTAACCTTTTTGAGGAAGGACAGGCCCTTGAAAAATGACCTAATCTGTTACAAAGATGACAAACAACGTCACTGGCTGGACATTGAGCTCTAGTTTGACAAAAGCCATTACAATAGAGACATGTTCGAACAGATGTTTGTCTAGGAAAACTTATCGGTTGCCTAACATTTCGATTGAATTGTTGACGTGGTGCTGTACTACTCATTCTTGGTCTAAAATTTTGAGATCGTGGTCTAAAGTAACGACTTGGATAGATGTGTTGATTTTGAACAGGTGGTGCATAGTATGCTGGTTGCTGAACTAACAGAGTTTTGATATGGCTGCTGAACATTGAAACTATTGGATAATTGATTTTCAATAGGCTGAGATGGTTCATTGATTACATTTTTTGACTTAATATGATCTTTTAAAGATTGAATTTCATCCAAAACAGTCTATTGAGCTAATTGTGCCAATATTTGAATAATTTCCTTTTCTGCCAAAATTGCGGAATGTCGGAATTCCTCAATATTTTTTGATTCTTTGGTCACAAGAAGTTTTCAAACCTGCCTTTAACCCATTCATGGCAACAGCTAGCAATATATCATCCGATATATATATTTCTATTTGTTGCTAGTTTCAATGACCTAGATAAATAATCAAGTATAGATTCATTTCGGCGTTGATGAGTTTGGAGTATGGTTAAATCCAATAAATGCTGTTTATCTGTAAACCTCTCTTTAAAAGCAGCGATGAATTGATCGTAATGCGATTTCCTTGAAACTGGTATGGTGTCATACCAAATTTGTGCATGTCCTCCCAAGTGAATGAATGGGACATTATTCTGCACTTTTCTTCTTATTCAAATCATAAAATGAACAATATTGATTAAAATTAGAAATCCATGTTTCTGCGTTCTTTTATTAACATCATTCTGTGTATCTAAGAAGAACGAATCAACGAAAAAAAAAATTCTTTTGTTGTTGTCATTCCTTTCTGGTTTGTATATATTTATATTTTTTTTCTATATAAAAAACAATACCTTTTGTTGGTTTGTTTGTTTATTTATTTCTGACTTATTCATTTTAACTAACTAATTTGTATTCTTATTCAATTAATTTTAAAATGAAGTGGCTGTAGCCATCGGATAGGATGACCATAGGCACATAACATCACAGCCTTTAATTTCCCGATCATGGTTAAGACGTCTTCAGTAACTACCATGAGTCCTGGTCTTAACCATAGAATTAGGTCCAGGTTTTTGGAATAAAATTGTTCTAAATGTGATGGTCTAATGCTAGTTATCTCATGGTCCGGCTGAGCTGATATAGCTTTTTATAAATTACTATATTTAGAAACCTGGACCAGCTCATCCAGGACCCTAGTCTTTTCCTCAATGCGCGGATTCTCCACCAGATGTGACAATGACTGGTTTGGTGTTATTGATCTGATTTCCTTGACACAGTCCTGTCACTTTGGGGAATACCGGAATCTAATATTTAAATAAACACAAGTAGTCCAGCAGGAATCTGATTTTATTTGTTGACTCAATATAAAGTTTCAATACACAAAGGAATCAAAAGAAAAATATCAACAGTTTGAAAGTATAACAATGCATTATATAAAAATGAAAATCGAAAGTATAGTAAGTAAATTGAAATCGTGACTAAATCATCTAATTATTCTTATCTCTTTAACATTAGAAAAAAATACAATTTAAGTATTTAAAATTTCACCTTTAAAATAGAATTTTAATTAATCAAATGTATACCTCGAAAGTCCATCTCACATAGGTTCCTACCAATAAAGTACAATATTCATTCACTTAGATGCATACATTATTTCAATTAATTCTAATTCTTATGCTGGAAAAGCCAATTTCTTTAATAAAAAAAAAAATATAAAAGATATTAAGATAAAGTTAATGCAACAACCCGACAAGAAAAACAATTTAAAAATTCAATATGTACACCACATCAATGACAAAAGAACTTAATCATATGTACCTATTTAGATATAATAGATGAATACCTTTGTCATACTCGAAACTTATAATTGTACACACTTGGCTTATTGACAAACGATTATCGTTATGTACTGTGCCACTGAATGAAGCAACCATAATTTAAAGATACATAAAATTATTAGAATTTTAATAAATTGCCCTTTATTTTAAAACATGGAACGTAATGTTCTTCCTTGAAAGTATTTTCAGGGTCAAACCATTTATTTTTGGATCTAAATTCCGTGCACTTTGAGCAATAGAACTTTGCTAAAACTTTTACCTTGTACTCGTATAAACATTTAGCTTTTCTAAAGGCTTTTTTAAATTTATTATATGATATTGTTTGGTCATTTAATAACTGTAGAGATAATCTACCCTGAATTGAACATTCCTTTGCAATGTTTGTATAACCTCGGGTTAAGAGTGTGAATAAATGGAAGGAATTCTTCAGCATTTTCTATCGAAATTTGAGCATTTTGCAAAATAGCTACCAAATTTGATTCAGAAATGAAGCAATTTCAGTGACTTATTAAAATATCTTTATTAAGTGGTATTGGAATAATATGAGAAATTTGTCTTAAACGTTGGAAGGCTTCCTGATCGAAAGACAGCGGCCAAACGATATCTTTTTATGTTAGGCAGTCAACATAATTTGTCTTGATTTTTCTATTCTGACAGATATCAAAATGGTTGATGGATGGTTAACCTGTAAAATGTATAGATTAGTTGGTTTATTAATATGGTCATGAAGTTACATGATCAGAAAGCCCTAGTCCCATGATACAAAAAGTGTTGGTAAATAATGCCTAAGCACGCTTTCTGTTTAACCTGAATATTGACCTTCCCGACTGACCTTTCATTTTCGCTAGAATTACTCTACATCAGAGTGTAATCCAAATGTTGTAAGTGATCCAAATGTTGTAAATGATCCAAATGTTGTAAGTGATCCAAATGTTGTAAATGATCCAAATGTTGTAAGTGATCCAAATGTTGTAAATGATCCAACTGTTGTAAATGATCCAAATGCTCTTCAGAAATAATGAATATAGATATATATACAGTAGAATGTTGTATTAATTAAGTAAATAGATAATAAATAAATAATTTCATATTACTGTATTTAGCAACCTGGATCATCTCATCCAGGACCATAGCCTTTTCTTGTACGAAAAAAAAAATCTTCTCCACCTGCCATTTCTGTCTGTTATTTATCTGATACCTCTCTGGACCGGAGATTATATTGATTCATGGACCGGATCGGTAGCTCCTGTTTCTCCACCGGATGTGGCAAATGTCCCCGAGTGGAAAAAATGGTGTGGTCTTATTTGCCTTCAGGAATGGCGGTCTGCCCCTGAATAACAATATTTTTTTCTAAATAATCCCAGAGATACTGTACAAAAGATTTTTTATTTTTCGACTCTTTACAATAAATTAAGTAAATAGATAATAAATAAATTATTTCATATTACTATTGTGGAAGCCTCTTTACTATTTTGTATTGTGTAAGGTTTCGAAAATATAATTCTCGTATGGCTGTTTAAGCATTAAGGGCTCTGTAATCAATACACATACGCCATTGATTAGAATCCCCCTTTGTCTCGACAAGAACAACTGATGAACTGTATTCACTGCTTGAACGTTCTATAATATCATACTTAAGCATTTCATCAACTTGTCTTTGATTTCTTGTTTAGCCGCCGGTGATGTTCTATATGGGCGTAATTTCACAGGTTTGGTACTTCCTGTATCGATTTTATGTTCATATAAATTTGTTTTACCCAGTTCTTTCATAGATCTTGCAAAAATATTCATATTTTTTTGTTTAAAAATGAAAGGAGATGTTCTCTTTGTGAAGGATTTAAATCTGCATTTGATCAATGAAATGTAAGATCAGTCTGATTAGTTGTTTTCTGGCTAGATAAATTTATTGATGAAACATTAATGTCTGATTGTTTCTTTGATTTATTATCATCTAAACTTACTATATTTGTAGAATAAATTTCATTGATTGATGATAGAATTAGGCCAGAATATAAATTTATTACGTCATTGGTTTAAAACTTGAACAAAATACTTGTTGTGATTGTTCTTAGCCAAACATTTTGCAACTAAAATATATCTTTTGTTGCTATCAATTGGTTCTAATAAAAATGTCTCTGAGGAGGTTACTTTTAATAATCTTACCCGAACATTTTTAATTGTATTTGTTGGAAGCGATGTTTGCTTTTGAACCCTAGCGTATCCAGGTGAAACTTTTATCACATTAATTCTGACTTGAGTCTTTGATCAATGATAAAATATTATTGTTCCAATTAATAGAATGTCTTAAAGCTGGAATGACATAAAATTTGTTCGAAATAATAGCTCCACCTATTTCAAAATTTAAAGTCGTCATACCTTTTATTGGGTAAGTGGCACCTGCCGCTGCGATAATGTGAGAAATGTCCGATTGTTTTAAAGATTTATTAGCAAATTTGGACTTTAAGAATAATTGTTCATTGATTGCTGAAATTGTAGAACCTGTATCCAAAAGTGACAGGCATTGATGCATTTGAGTAAAACCATTTTCTTATCTTTTTGTCTATTTTCATTTCTGACAAAGTTGTGTTTTCTATCGTGATGACTATCATCATGATTGTACACGTGATTGTTGTTCATACGCCTATTCGAAGTCAAAGTTCGAATAGGCTTTAATTGCTATTGTGTTTTTAACCTTTTTGAGGAAGGACAGGCCCTTGAAAAATGACCTAATCTGTTACAAAGATGACAAACAACGTCACTGGCTGGACATTGAGCTCTAGTTTGACAAAAGCCATTACAATAGAGACATGTTCGAACAGATGTTTGTCTAGGAAAACTTATCGGTTGCCTAACATTTCGATTGAATTGTTGACGTGGTGCTGTACTACTCATTCTTGGTCTAAAATTTTGAGATCGTGGTCTAAAGTAACGACTTGGATAGATGTGTTGATTTTGAACAGGTGGTGCATAGTATGCTGGTTGCTGAACTAACAGAGTTTTGATATGGCTGCTGAACATTGAAACTATTGGATAATTGATTTTCAATAGGCTGAGATGGTTCATTGATTACATTTTTTGACTTAATATGATCTTTTAAAGATTGAATTTCATCCAAAACAGTCTATTGAGCTAATTGTGCCAATATTTGAATAATTTCCTTTTCTGCCAAAATTGCGGAATGTCGGAATTCCTCAATATTTTTTGATTCTTTGGTCACAAGAAGTTTTCAAACCTGCCTTTAACCCATTCATGGCAACAGCTAGCAATATATCATCCGATATATTTCTATTTGTTGCTAGTTTCAATGACCTAGATAAATAATCAAGTATAGATTCATTTCGGCGTTGATGAGTTTGGAGTATGGTTAAATCCAATAAATGCTGTTTATCTGTAAACCTCTCTTTAAAAGCAGCGATGAATTGATCGTAATGCGATTTCCTTGAAACTGGTATGGTGTCATACCAAATTTTTGCATGTCCTCCCAAATGAATGAATGGGAAATTATTCTGCACTTTTCTTCTTATTCAAATCATAAAATGAACAATATTGATTAAAATTAGAAATCCATGTTTCTGCGTTCTGTGAATTGTCACTTTTATATTTGAGGACATGTTATTAACATGTTGCGTTGTCCTACCTGATGATGTAGTTGTTACTGGAACTGATGGCACTGTCGTTGTTGATGATACTACTGCAGTTTTCGACACTGTCGGTGTTGGCGTTAAAGTTGCGGAAATTAGAAAGAAGTGCAGTAACAGGAACAGCTGCTCTCGTAGTTGGTTGAAATTGAGAACGTTGAACGTTTGTAGAATGACATGTTCCTTTAGGTTGCACTTGAGGTGTACTGAATTGTTTTAAAGAGTCCGGAATGCTTGGTTTACGAATAACTTTGGAAATAGTCGGTGTGTCTAAAACGAATGTCAGATATGAACGGATCTTCCTCTACTTGAAAAGTAGGCGGTGGCGGTGTGATTGATCGAAACGGTAATCCAGATCCCGTCAAATGTCTAAATTAAGATGAAGGTTCCCACGACAAGGTTTCGTCGGCGTTGAAATCGGATTTAAATCTTCTTGGGTTATTTATAACAACGTCTTTTTTTACCAAATATATCCATTTCACTTAATAGTTCGTCTAAACGGTTGTGTTCTTGAACGTATCTATAATTTGCTGGCGTATATCATGTACCCTCATCACTCCACCATTATATTGTATAAGCCTTTGTACTATTTTGTATTGGGTAAGGTTTCGACAATATTTTTTTATGTGTTGATCTGGGGAACTAGAGTATACAATAGAACAATTGTTTGGCCATTCTAACAATTTGAACTAGCTCTGAATAGAAAAGGTCAGGATCTCTGGGGGCTACAGAAATATACGTTTTCTCTGGCACAATCTAAAACAATATTGATTAGAACTGATTAATCTATCATTGATTTGTCTCTTTATATGTACTGCAATTATTTCTATTACTGTGGTTGCATCAATCCAAACAATCAAATATGGTAATATCTAAAATTGGGAAAAATCCTATACTGGTTATATATGGTCCATAGTTTCATCCTTCCCGAATTTTTATTACCATTTCTTTTAATTACTAAATTAACTCCAATAGCTCTAATAGAAATTATGTTCCTTTTTAGTAAGCAAATATAATTTTTCTTTTTTTCAAACTACAATATTTTATTTTAATATTTCTTCAGGAACTATTTTGCCCAGAACTCCTTTTTTTCTGGAGAAGACTTGTATGTACAAAAATATGCATAACAAAACACCTTCTGACATCCTGGTGCCATTATATATACTACTTCCATTCATTATTGTTCTATCCGGGTTCCAGCCAACTTCATTCATACATATACAAAGATCTCTTGCCACATAAAGATAACATTGACGATGTAGAACCAAAAAACAATTGTTTTTACTATTTTATTCACAGAACTTCTAAGTTCACATGGTTGGAAATCATGCTGTGAGTTTCAGGTGTTTTACCAAAAAAGGGTGCACTCGACTCGCAGCCGCAAGTGATAAAGTTTACCAGTTGCTTGCCCATGGTCGGTGGTTCTGCGGGTACTCGGCTTCTTCCACCACTAAAACTGGTCGACATGATATAGCTTAAAGTGGCGTTATACACCAAAAATCAAATCAATCTTCCGAGAACACAAAATCACTTGGTTCCCAAATTCCAATCACCTTCTAAGGAGATGATACTCCAAATGAGGCTGTAAGATGAGTCGCTACAGGTATCAGTACTCCAAATGGAGGTGTGAGGTGAGTCGCGGCATGCTTCAATACTTCAAATGGAGGTGTGAGGTGAGTCGGCATGCTGTCAATGCTTCAAATGGAGGCATGAGGTGAGTCTCGGCATGCTTCAATACTTCAAATAGAGCTGTAATGTGAGTTTCTACATGCTTCAATACTCCTGCTATTCAAATATACATGTACCACGGACGAACGGCTAAAAGCTCCCTGTGTATAGTCTGACAATTCGTATGACCAGTTGCTGTTTTCAAGTCTTGAGTTTATATTTCCATATAATTTCCTTAATCTCTGATGGCAGGAAATCCCACAATGATATATCTTGGTTGGAGACCATAGTTGATAATTCCTCATGTATATTAAAATGGTTGATGGATGTTTAACCTGTAAAATTTATAGATTAGTTGGTTTATAAATATCGTCATCAAGTTACATGGTCAGAGAGCCATATGATACAAGTGTTGGTAAATAATGTCTCAGCACGCTTTCTGTTTCACCTGAATATTGACCTTCACGACCGACCTTTCATTTTCGCTAGAATTACTCTACATCAGAGTGTAATCCAAATGTTGTAGATGATCCAAATGTTGTAAAGGATCCAAATGTTGTAAGTGATCCAAATGTTGTAGATAATCCAAATGTTGTAAATGATCCAAATGTTGTAAATGATCCAAATGTTGTAAATGATCCAACTGTTGTAAAGGATCCAAATGTTGTAAATGATCCAAATGTTGTAAGTGATCCAAATGTTGTAAATGATCCAACTGTTGTAAAGGATCCAAATGTTGTAAGTGATCCAAATGTTGTAAAGGATCCAAATGTTGTAAATGATCCAAATGTTGTAAAGGATCCAAATGTTGTAAGTGATCCAAATGTTATAAATGATCCAAATGTTGTAAATGATCCAACTGTTGTAAAGGATCCAAATGCTCTTCAGAAATAATGAATATAGATATATATACAGTAGAACTTCGCTGGCTCCATCTCGAAGGGACTGTCAAAATCTGTTCGAGCCACCGAGATCCCATAATTTTAGCGAGAAAACAAATTCGGTTCTGAACCGGGGAAGTTTCATTACGCTATGATAACTGATGCACAGTAAAGTGGGCCTTTCTCCTAAAAAATATTTCAGAAATAATGAATCTATATATATACATTTGTATATATATTTAAAAACAATATAAAATTATTCTAAATAGCATAACTTAAATTAAGATTTTGCAGATTCTTTTTCTATTTAATCAAACAAAAAATCCCAAGATATATCTAATCTAGCATCAGCTTCTTTATGAACATTTTACTTTTAAGTGGGTGATTTTTTTGTTATGGCAGATGTCATTTGTTGACAAAAAAAAAGAATAATATAATTCTCTACATACAAGTAGGATAAAACAAAATCATACATATTAGCAATTTTTACAGTGTCATAACTAAGTAAATGTGAAATGAAAAATAAATTGCGTCATGAAATGTACAAAAGCAGTTTGTTTGAGGAAAAAGCAACAATTAATTCAATGCGATGTATTCGAAGGTCTTGGTACTCAGCTGGTTACGGCGAGGTAAGGAAGGGTCGACGAGATAGCGGTTGACTTGATGCTCTTGACAGTAAATGACGTCTGTGTGTCTCTCTTTGTTGGTGACTGTTTCCCCATAGCTGGAATTTCCATCAAGCTTGCGGGTCTCGGCCACTATCTTCTTCTCTGGATCGGCATCTCCGGCACGCCGAGCTTCACTGACTTGTTCGCCGAATTTATGGCAGGCGTGTACTCCACCACTTGATGGATCTGGGTCACTTTCAAGCCGTGTTCCACATACCACTTCAGCAAAGGTGAAATAACCATGATCTTTTCTCCAAACATACTTCCAATTAGACATTTTCGGGGTTGATTCATTACGTTTCTTTCTTCGGCGTAGGTTTTCATGTGATCTCCGATAACGTCTCTGGATACTTCGATGTTTTTAAAGATCGGGGGCATCTCGGCAAATGTCGGGTTTAAGTGGTAGGGGACTTTTATGTCTACTTCTAGGGCTCCAAACAGTTGATCGTCCATGACGGCGGTCAGTATCTGTTCCTCTGTCATGGTGACCAAACCATCACATGGTCATTATCGATAAAACGACTCAATTCCGGGTCTGTTTTGATACTGGCTAGCCACTGGCATTCCAACATCTCCACGACGTTGTAGCCTTGGTCTTTGATATAATGTATCTTGTCCTGCATATGCTGGTACAAGTGGTCTAAGCGCTTTCCGTTGACGGGGTTGACGCCGTTGTGTTTTTTGTCATCCAACACCGATGTCCGTGCCAGAAACATCCCTGGAATTCGTAGACGGTGTTGGATGCATAAACTGATCTACGGGGGACAGCCAGTGATATCTTATATATATGGTTAATGCCGGCCTAAGTGTATCTTTAATGACGCATACCTGTTGCAATGAACTGCCTCGTCAATATCGTCCAAATACGTTTCAAGCATTTTCCAACGAATCAAGGGGAAACACATTTCTATTGCTCCTTGTTTAAGAGTGATTTCTTCTCTTTCCACCCTCAGTTACACTTCTCCACCCAGATGAAAACTGGAATGTTCTGGGAATCACACTTCCATGTCTTCTTTTTCTGGATCGGTTAGCACAGATACCAACTCGTTCTTGTTATGGGCCAACAGAGCATAACAGAAGAGGTCATTTTCTGGGCAATAATTCGAACAGGGTCATAGTCTTTCCTTTTTGGGTGGGTTGTCGAGCGATGAATTCTCGCTGCTCCTCGTCTACTATCTGTTTTTGATGGAGTTCATCCAATATGTCATCAACCGGGGTTTCATTTACCAACAACTGGTTAGTGCGAGTCTCGTGTTCTTGTTGCATCTGAAACATAAAAAATTACCATTTTAACTTGGATATCACAAGACAATGCAAATTCACGAATTAGTTCTAAATAAGTATTCCAATGTCTGCCGGCGAGTCCACATCCAATGCGATGTGGGATAGCTACAGGTTTGAACGTTTAATGTACGCAGTAAAAAGGGGACCATTACCACATATTGGATAGTGTCGCGTTTGTCTTTTGTTTGTATTTTCTCCTACTACACATTTAAAATATGTTTTTATTTACTTAGTTGTAAGAAATCGTATTACAGAAATTGTACAAAAAATACACAAGTTTATTAAATGTAAACTTTGTGTCTCGTTAATTCTAATCTGTTACGATAATCCTCAGTTCCGACCAGATCCTTTCCGTTACGCATTAAAACATATTCTTTTTCAAACAAAATCGAATTCTTCACCCATAATTTATATTGAATGTTTAAGTATTTGTGTTTTCTCTTACTACACATTAAAAAAAAAATATTTACTTAGTTATAGAAAGAAAAAAAATATTAGAGGACTTGCCTTCAAATAGTGAATGATAAATAGCAAAGTTTATAACGACAATAATACAAGGAATAGTCAACAATACGTCCCGTTCACTTCGAGAATTGCTGAAGAAGTGATGGATTTTGAATTTGAAAAATACAAGTGCAGGGTTCTTCTGCGATTGGTTGAAACTGTCGAAGGTTTTCATTAGTTCTTAATCGACAGATTTTTTTTAGGTGGGAAACGCTCCCATTGATCAATTTGAATAATCTTGTTATGAATTCAAATTTTAAACAATTTTGGAGGGAACTTAATTTCCGGTTACCTCACTTCCGTTTGCGCATGCGCACGTGATCACTTCCGGTGACGTCACGATCCCTATCAATCCCCCTCAAATGATAAATGGATGGTGCATCTATACTACCCTGCTGCTAACAAATAACAGATACATGTAAATGTTTATCCTAAACTTAGTCTGATGGATCTGATCAAATGTACATTATGTTCTGTTCCATTTATATTAAAATGTGCACTGGAATATCCTTCAAATGTATTTTTAGAAGTTCTATTGCATAAATGTGTATGCACAATTTTAGTCAAACTACCAGTATATGTGCTTACCTGGTTTCAACCATTTATTTTGCCTTTCTCTGCCTTCTAATCGACCATGCTGACATTGGGGGAAAAGGTCACCTTCATGTCTATGAACATTCATGACATGGTTCGCAACTGACTGCCATTTCTCCAGCATTAATGGACTATTTCCATCTGGGGCTGCTACCCAGTACATGTGGTTGCAAATACTACGTATCAACTTGTTTAGCTCATCACATTCCTTTTCTTTTGCAAGTTTTAACAGTTTCTTCTTTAGTCCTGAAAATAAATGTTAAATTGTAAATCTACGAAAGATATACATGTACTGTTGTATAGATAAAATGATGAACTACAGAAAAAAAACCGAATATTGATAAAAATAAAGTACAAGAAACTATATATAGAGACCTAATCACTGAAAATAAGTAAGAAATTAATAAAATATCCATTTGGAAAGTATGTGTACCAATTGGTATCTTTAGAGAAAATATTGCCTATTTTTGCACTGTTCAGAGTTACCAAAATTTGTTGCTTTTATTCACTCAATTTTATTTTATACCTTTAGCAACATGCCAGACGTGAAAGTGGTGCATTGTTTCAAACATTTCCTCGCGTACATATTTGACTATTTGTACATGTCTGTCAGTTACCATTTCTCCAATTTGCAGGCCCTGGTTCAGTATGAACTGAGTACCTCCTTTTCCATATGGTAACTACTTTTTACTTCGTTACTCTAAGAAAATAAATGATTCACATTAGTACTGAAAAAGAAGATTTTATTGACAAACCTGTTGATGTTGCAAATTGTTTTTTCCATTCTACACTATTTATGAGTAAATATTATACTTTATTCACATGTACAAACTGTAATATGTTTTCTGTTACATTGAACATTTTAGAAAGCACTATCATTCAGAAGACAATTTTAATATGCTTTAGAAGACTTACAGGGATAATGGATTTCGGCTGAAATGTTTTGAAAATGAGTGATGTGTGAATGAAAATGCTTTTTTTTTTATATATATATTTATAAACATTTCGAAAATGTTTTCCATTGCGCAATAAATGTACGTGAACACACCAATAGTTTGAAAAGTTTACCTGCACTAATTGAATGTCAACTACCATCATCAGGTCTAAATCCAATATCCCATAACTTCCAAATTTGGCCGAGTGTCCAGGTGTGTCTGCACGCCCATCACCACCTAGTGTAAGTGGCTGGCCCCCAAATATCGATTTTGGAACTTATTCCAGACATCATACACTGCTGGGTGTAAATAGTATTTCTGGTGGTTCTCAAATGTGCTGGATGAGATGGATTTCACATTCATGTGGTGCAGAAAACGAATCACCTTCTTTGGAACAGACCCTGAAGTTTGCAAGTTGAAGTTTTGTATGACCAATTTCCCCAAGATTTGTCGCAGAAAGATCTCTCGTTTTTATTGAGAAATTCTGAAAGTGTCCATGAATATTGATCACACAATCGCTGTCCATAAATTCCACTAATCATATAATGCAATAAACAGTTCGTTTTATACGATTAAAAATTTAATATATACATATACTATATATTGCTTGTGGTTTTAATAAATTTACTAAAAAAAAATAGGTACCGCGGGTGGGTGGGTATTTTTTTAACAAACGTGTTCTACTTTACAGGCATCAAATTAAATCAAAATAATGATCACAGTGTATAAAACACTGGTTTTTAAAGTGTATAGAACAATAGTAAGAATCAGACCAATAAGAATAAAGTAGTGAGTAGATTTATCTACCTTGTCGGAAAAAACCGGTAACTGAACAGATCACACGTATAGAACTTAGGCCAAATAAATAAAATATAAATTAATTGTAAACCTCTTGCTAATTACATATTTTGAAATACAAAAAAAAAAACAATTAGCAATTATGGCTACAAGAAAACAAGCAAAAGAGAATATGTGTATTGTCATTTATATATATATATATTATTTTTATATCACAATAAATAAAAATACAAAAATTAATATCATTTTTGGCTATTAACTGTCCATCAAGCCTTAATAAGGCCGCCAAAAAATTAAAAGAATACTGAAAACTGCGCTAAGTTTCCTCTCTCGTAACCCGAACTTCTCCACACAACAACCTTTTGTAGTGTAGGATACGAAGCAAACATCCCACCCGAGATGAGTGTAGATCTCGGGTAGAAAGGGAACTTCAACATATTCTGAACAATAGCTCCCTGGAACGAGAAAAAAATTACGCGGCAGACATGTGTATATATATATAATATCAAATACAAAAACAGACGCAGAAAAACAAAATTAAATATATTGTATGTTTATAACACAAAAATAAACATTATATTTAATAATAGTTAAAATACATTCTTGAACCATACATGTACGTGCGCAACCGTTTATATGACTCTGCAGCATTGTATTTCCGAAGAGACCACTTAAAATGTTGTTTAAATCAGTGGATCTCGCCCAATGATTTGTTAAAATCAGTAGAATTTGACATTAATGAAAAAATATATTTAGCAGAAATTCGGGCACTTGGAATAATTTACAAGGTTATCACAGGACCTTTGTGACGTCTCTTTGAAAAAGAAGGTAGCATATTGTCGTTGAATCCTTACTTTTATCAGTTTTGATGAAAAAACTACAAAAATGGGGTAGGGATGCTTCCTCAATTTTTGAAGGTGACCAATTATTTTTTGACATTCCTGTACACAAAGATGATGTCTATGAATCGTTATTTGACGACTGTGATCCTGAACTTGACACAGACACAGATGGCACTAGAATTATTGTCTCACAGCATACTTCTTATACTGGATCGTCAGGCTAAGGATTAGCTACCTACAGGTAAATATGCTGATTGAACAAACAAAGTCTGTCCCAAAAACCAATACGGCACCAGAACGAGATTTTGGATCCCTTGATCTAATAATAAAGATGAAACCAGCAGCTTCAACAGTATGCTTTGATACAATAATTATGTGGTCTAACAATAAATCATCTAATTGGTTAAACAAACTTGATCCTGATGAAAAAAAAAGATATTCTTGATCGTGCTAGACAAATGGCCCCTGAAATGAAAAAAAAAACATTTGATGAAAGAAATATACAGATTAAAAGACAGAAACTTGAAAAGCTAAAAGAAAAATAGAATAAAAGAGAACAAAAAGAAGAAAAAAAGAGAGTAATAAAAGTAGAATTAGTTAATGAAATAACTTATTAACTGAATATGGAGGTGTCTGACAGTCTTGAAAAGATAGATGCTGAAATTGAAAAAATGAGATCAAACGGAAGTGGTTCTAGTAAAATTTTAGCAGCTCTTTATTGTCAGATCAAGTTTCATAGACATTTTACAAAGTAAAGAGTCAAAAGACTTAAAAAGAAAAGTTACACAGAACTTCAGTTGATTCAAAATCGTAAACAAATTTTAACTTTAAACACAGTGGATAAGGGAACAGAAAAACCAAAATCCTTAGATTAAAAGCCTATGCAAGATATCAAAACAGATATTGAAACAAATGAATTTTTTACCACAATATATGACAAACCCTGAGCTGCTTCTAAAAAAGAAAATAAAACACAAATGTTTTGATGAAAATCACACACCATCATCAACACTAAATAATAACGCATGTTCATCTTCGGTCTAAATAATAACGAATGTTCATCATCACTAAATAATTACTACAGATATACGCACAGGATATATCAATTAGAATTGTTCCATTAAAGATACAAATTGCTAGTAAAGATAAACCACTCTCATTAGAATTGTTTAAAAACAAAACTAATTCTTGAACATGTCCATCATTTTCATTTTGGAACTGCTGACAATCAGTGATGTCGCATTGGATGTCCGCATCAGTTTTCTCTGGTGGAGTTGGGTTGGGTTGGTTGGACCGGCCACGATGGAAAATCTGAAGGAAGCAGTAAATTCTGAACGGACGGACAGTTTAAGGATATCTGTTGTTTCAACATCTTTTACAATCGCAGGCGTAGAGTGAGGTGACTCAATAATTATACTGTTATCGGGGGTAGTGGTGATGGCTATGGCGGAATACATTACGGTTAGATGGCTCACTACATGAAGGGGCTGCAGACACCGTGGCTGTCTGATAGGATGGAAGTGATATTTTTCCAGAAACAGGTGGTGGAAATTTTACGGATGTCACTGGTGCCAAAAGATACTCTTGAGGTAAGGTCTCTTGACTTGCGGTCACTACATTCCTAACCGGTGAAAAGTATCGGACATCACCAGAAGGTTCTGCCCGAAAAGTTTTCCTGAGTGGCTCTTTATCTACCCCACTCTGTTTGCAAGCCTCGTAGAGTAGATGAAAACCCTTCTTTTGTTTCATTGTGTGTTACCATACTGTTATGGAATCTGGCGAACGGATTGATGTTATGGGGAACACCTTGACTGTCCTATTTACAAATTCGTTAGTTAAAAACTTTAAAACAATATTGAAAAATTTCAACACATATCGTTCCATCTATGCTCATCAAAATTGATCTCCCGAAGTAAATAGCCATGTCTGCTGAAAACAAAAAAAGTCTCCTGTAGTACAACCAGTTAATGCCATCTGTCCTTGAATCTGATCCATATATTTATGATTTTTATTCAGTTCTACTATTTAATTTAATGAGACTGAACAGTTTCTTCAGAAGGTTCCGTGTGAGAACAAGAAAGTGCACATTTGACTTCTAACACACGTGTGCCGCAGCAACATTTTACCAGTCTATCTGGACTAGCTCCTAAATAAGGAACAGTTTCGTCAACAAAGAGCCCCCATTCAATTATTTCAATCTTTTTGTGATTGTTTTCTTTCAGCACTTCGGTATATTTTTCAACTGCAACGGACTCCATTCGTCTGCCGTATTTCAGAGCTGGTAAATTACTGGATGGTTTAACATATTCCAGAACACGAGATATAATTGAGTCCATGTCAGTATTGTCATTTTTCTTGAAAGATTCAACTCGTGTATAAACGTCTCTAAATTTTGATGCAGTTATTCGTCCGTCTCTCTGATTTAGCAATACTGGATTATCAGCATGTCCTCTGGTCTCCTCAACTGCTTCGTAATCTTGATCTGTATAATTTTGGTGTTCACCAGCAAGTTCTGAAATAGATTGAGGTAAATTTGAACTATCCTTCGATTTTTTAGCATTATCAAGTTCAACATAGTATGGATTTCGTCAAGGCAACCTTTCTCCGACGGGGGTCATCTGTACTTGCTCCTATTCAGCCAACACCAACAGCTGATCTAGTAGCTCAGAAAATATCCAGGATTAGTCGTGATGATCCCGATAAGAAATTTGTTCACTACGGTAATGTGAAGTCGTAGCGTACCAGTATGATAGTAATGAATAGTTTTATATTTTGTAGATGGTTTTAAAATACTATGATACTATCTGTATTATTTTCTTGTCTTTTATTTCATGCTGAGACATAATAATTGTTGGGAAGGGGTATAGCATTATTTTGTTATAAAAGATAGTGAAGAAAAAACCGAAGGGGCAGTCAAAAATCAATAAACAAGGATACTATTAAAACCTGTGAACTACAGAAGCAATCAACAACAAAAAAGCAACTGACAGAACACAATATACAAACACGGACTCCTGATGGAAAAGAGTGAACCCATGCGATCTGGAAGAGTAAGCATGTCCTGCCTATAGCAATACATCCGTTGTGTCGCTCATTGTCATGTCATTTTCAGAGTCCAGCTCTCCGACAAGTTTATCATTTCTGAATTTGGCATGGAATTCAGAAAGCATGTTGATGATATAAGACTATTTGATAAGTTATGTCGACAGCAAAGCTTAGTCCAGTTACAAAATAATAGTCTTAAGTTGGCAACTGTGCCGGTATAGTGCGCATAACTAATTTCAAAACTTCTGAAGTAACGAGAATATCTGAAAATATATTATAAATCTGTTTCTCAAAAATTCACAAGCCCAAACATTCAAATTGTTCTATTTTGTCCTGTTGCCTCTGCAAGATCACCGTAAGATAGCAACAGGAACACACTCGAACAGTGTTAACAGGAACAGTTAAAGGGCTTGACGTGACACAGGGCCATTTCCTTTTGAAAACCTCGTCTCGGTCATGCATTTCATTCTAGAGAATGGGAGATAACTCAGATTCAGACAGTGTATTAAAGCAGTATGTGAAAGATAAAGCAATATTCAATGCTTCATTCACGAGGGTGCTGTGGGCCTATTCGTAGTACAACGGACCCACAGAGGGCCATTTCCTTTTGATCAAACTTAAGTACATAAAGATAAATTTTATGAATGTCTAAAAATGCAGAATGAGACTATTGACTCAATTGTTGTCCAAGTTGCCCAAACTTTATTCATTGCATTTCATAAGGTACATAAAGTTGCAATGAACGATCAACTACCAAACCCTGACTTGGTTGAGGACACTTATCAGTTATACCGCACAATAAGTTACCGGAGAGAGCCTTTGGTATGATTGATTTCATGGTACCCCACAGACCCCATGCAACTATATTAGCGAATGACGCGTTTGTTACCTTCTCTTTTAACAAGACTAATGATTGGCTCGATAGCTTATCGAAGCAACAAGTTTAAGAGGTAATGCAAAATTTCGAAATATCATAATACACGGATTACACAGATATATTTTAACCAATAACAACAAGCAAAAAAGAGACAAAAAAAAAGAATAGTAACTGATTGTGTAACTCACCCATAATCACCCAAAGCCCTAGATAGGTCATCATCTGCCTCACTGCGGGGATTGTAAATAACCGCATCTGCAAGTGCCTTGTTGAACTAATCTGTACCTCTTACTAACTTATGCACTGTTTTAAGATGTACGTCCATGCGGATCGTAGACGATAGGCATATACTACACTCCAGCCCCCCTTATAGGTTCTACTTCATTCTTTAGCCGGTCTTCCTCTCCCGGGTTTTTTCATCGGACTTCTGGTTGGATGTATATGATAACTTCGCCCCTGGCATGTCGCTCAACTCTGTCTTTTAGTACATCCTCTTAAATTTTTAGATACATTCTTAACCTTGGCCTCCGTGCATTTTCCCTCATCAGAAGTTAGCTCAAGATGCAGGAGCCATGACCGGCTACCTGCAAGAAACTGCAGGAAACCGGCCAGACTTATGTGTAACATTTCACAATAATGCGTAACTTAAACCGCAAACTTAATGAAAATAAGCTTCTGAAGACTGAAAAATGAACTGGGATAACATGTGTGTGTTATTACTGATGCCAGTATAACACAGGCGTGTTATTGGTGTCTACAAGAAACTGACAAATAAAAGGGGACTTAACTCCTGTATTTTTCCATATTAACAAGTGTTTGATATTTTTTCTAATAACTCTCTAGAGTTATGCCTTGACTGATAAACTTTCTATATATATATATAGAGTTATGCCTTGACTATAAACTTTCTTCTTTTAGTGAGGGCTATTCAATTTAAATTTACCTCCACAGTGGAGGGGGGTGCCAGTTATTTGTAAACCCCCACCAATAGAAATATTACTATATATATATATGTGTGTATACTATATAGATGTAGGTAGAATTACCCCCACCCAATCAACATGCTAAAAATTACATCTATATGTATGGTTGGGTACATGCGATCTGACAACCCGGGACAAGAGTGAAATACATATCAATCACTACAAATCCGTCCAATACGATAGACTACCCTGGTTCAAAAGTTACTTTCCTAGAAGTACCAGTCTACACCATAGTCACTTATATTATATCTGAACCCGTGGTCATCGCGATTCTCAAAAATTCACTACACAAGACACATATTAACTGGAAACAATTCATGAGTTAAGTCTGATTGTATTAAAACATATATATACTGAACCGTAAAAGAAACGTCGCAACAAATTACAGAATAACAGACATTTATTTTGAAATACAATAAACATAAAATAAATTCGTTTTGCATTGTTTGAATGGTGTTCCTTACATCCTTCTACTCCAAAGACGTAGTTGACCTGCAGTATTTATTAATAGTTCTCCATCAGAAAAGACAACAGTTTTGTAAAAGAAAACTTCACAGTTGGAAAAACTCTCCAGATTCAACAAACATTGAAGCAGACAATGACATCAAGCGATATTCAAAACGACCAAGAGCGTTGGAAAACTGGTGCCTCGCTGACTATATATCACAACTGGAAGTTATTTTTCCAAAAACAACACAAGAAGGTTCAGAGGAATTAGCAGAAGATAAATCGGACAATGAAGACTGAAGATAATAACTATTTATTCATATATTTTGCCTCGCTTGGTTTGGTGTAAATATAAAAAGCGTGCAACAATTGATAAAGCAAAACGTCGCATAAATCGCGAAGTGCGCTCTTATGTTGTTAAAATTGGAAGGAATGCTATACGTCATTTAAATTGTGATGACCATCATCCTGCTTTATTCAATGAAATTTGTCCATCCGTCGTTTATTGGATTATATATATTTTTAAACGCCTTAACTTCCTTGATGATATGTTACTTAATACAGAAGAGTGATTGCTCTGACTTCTACACTGGCTTTTTGTACTTTTACTTGTTTGTCTAGATCTAGCTTCCTCCTTTGCTGTATAGTAGTTTTCAATTGTCCTTTTAAAGTTTTGCAAATACGCATCTCTATCTTCAAATTCTAATATATACTAGTGGAAAAAAGAAACTGCATTACTGAAAAATCAATTAAAGATCAATATCAAAATATGTTTTTTTTAATTGTGTACAGTATATTGTCGAATAATGCATTTTTCACCAAACCATCAGACCAATAACATTTAACGTCACTTGAATTCATTTGGTAAACGTTTTAAACAACACAAGGCTCTTTAGACATTAACAAAGTCAGTAGTTTGTGTGTCCACCATTTGCATTAATGCATGCTTGGCAACGGTGACGCATTGATCTAACCAAGTTGTTGAAAAATGCTTGTGGGATATTGTTCCAAATGCGGATCAATGCCGGACCCATTTCCGCTAACGTCACTGGCTGATTTGGCAGATGGCGTAACCGTCGTTCCATTTCATTCCAAACATGCTCAATGGGTGAAAGATCGGGTGAAACTGCTGGCCATGGTAACAAATCAACATTTTGCTGTGTCAGATAGTCGCGCACTACTCGCGCAACATGTGGTCGAGCGTTGTCCTGCTGAAATGTGACGTTGTTGGCCTGAGCTTGGATGAACGGAATGACATAAGGCTGAACAATTCCATCCCGATAGCGTATACCGGCCATATGTGCTAGTTTGCCTCCCCACACTATAGCACTGTCCCCACCAAACGATTGACGTTGAATGACGCAGGCGTCTGCATATCGTTCTCCTACACGGCGGTAAGCACGAGAACGGCCATCACTGCTGTCTAGGTGAAATCGGGATTCATCTGTAAACAGGATGTTGGCACAATCCTGTATTCTGAATCTTAAATAATGTCTACACCACGTCAGCCTAGCTGCACGGTGTCTAGGCAGCAAAATTGGACGGATTGCGGGACGTCTTTGTCTGATGTTATGTTCGCGAAGTCTGTTGCGGACTGTTCTAGAGCTGATCGGTCGTAATCCGGGGATGCTTCTTTCAGTGAGACTTGACGTCTGGAATCGATTTCACAGATGCACCAGCCTTATGTGGATATCTTGACGACGTGACGTTACACGTGGACGACCTGAACGTCTGCGGTCTCTAGTGCTGCCAGATTGTCTTAAGTCGTCTCCATAATGACAGTATCGTGTTGCGATGACAGCCAAAATGTATAGCATCAACGTTCTGTCCCAGTCCAGCATGGAGCATACCAAAAGCACGAAGACGCTGATTTTCGTCGAGACGTGGCATAACACTGGAATTAATTTCATGCAAACAAAACTGCTTTTCTCATGTGTAGGGGCAAAACAAACCTTAGTAAACCTCAAACAGTCACAAATCGCTAAACGAGAATGATAAACAAAAGAAGGCCAAATAAACGAGGTGTACTCATAGAGCGTGTCAAAGTCCGTGCATGTTTCCCGCGACTGGTCGATAGCATAAAAATCAATATTTCAACTAGTCATGACTAATAAAAAATTAAATACCCGGTCATAAAAAAAAATATATAAATTTTTAGAATGCAGTTTCTTTTTTCCATTAGTATATATTTTTCCTTATCTGAATAAGACTAGTCGTGACATAAGGTTGTGATGCCTTTCAATATAAAACTCAATTTTTTTCTCATCCACAAATGGTAGTTATTCCTGATTACATCATATGATGAATGTGTACTCAATAAAGTTAATGTTTTCTCAGTAATGTTTCTCAGACTTATAAATAAATCTTTTACTTGTTCAAGTTCATAATATTTTCCTTTCTCTGTTAAAATTCTATGTCTTGTAGCATGAACATCTGCCTCTTCTCCCATGTCTTCTGTCTTCACGGCTTCCTCATCTTCTCCTTCAGCCATGATACGTCAATGTAGTGTGGAGTGTAGGCCACGGTTATACCATATGGTAAAGATGATACGTAGATCAGTTCATTCTTTATTCTTGGTTATGAAAGGATTGACTGAAAATACAAAAAAAAACATCAATCAACACTACAGTGAACATACAATTTCGAACATGAGATACCTTAATAAATCAATAAATGTTCGATAAAAATACATTTATAAAGTTACCAGTTACATTTTGTTACTTCATATTCATTCAACATCCACTTAAAGTTTAATATTTGACGAAAATGACATGTATATTGAAAAATATGAACTAGAAATATTTATGGAGGCTGTGTACAATAAAATGTCAAAAATACATCAAATACACATTCACAAAGTATCATATGTGTATAAAGATTTCATAGGGCACTCATATAATAAACCTACCGTATCAGTTGACCATGGTTGAGCCGTAATGAAAGCGGGAGGTTTGGCGCTTTAAAATCTGATTCAAACCACCATTTCTTTAGAAATGCCTGTACTAAGTAAGGTCATTACGGTTTTCACAGTGTTCCGGTTGTTGACAGATTTTGTCTGTTTATATACTTATGAGTTTTGACTTTCCCTTTGTAAGATTGTTCGCAGTTTGGTAATTTTGTTATTACCCTTATTATACATATATTGCTACAAATTTGTGAGAAATTATTCGCACCACTCAACAGTAATCAATGATCGATTATACTAATTCTGTGATCAAACCAATTTCATTCATAACGCCTAACAAATAAATCTGCCCGTCTACACATTAGGAATAGAAGTCACCTCGTATATATTTCATTTATATCATATACTTAGCGAAATTATTATTTATTTCAGACAATTCAGTGGGTCGACCCAGAATTGGATGAACAGCTCTGGAGGGAAGTGAATAAACTAAGAAGAGAAATTAACAGGCTTCGAGCCCAAACCAGAGGAGCTCGAAAATATGTCAGACCTGAGGTAGCCAAGCCAAAAAATTAAATAATAAATAATGTGTTCATATCTGTGTGTGCTATAACGGATTTATTTCATTGGAATATACATTCTCCTAGGTATGTCAGGTTCCTATTAATCATTATAGATTAGTGTAAAAGGCATTCGATAATTATTTGGTCACTATATATATTATTTTGAAAATATGTTGGCGAGATTTTATAAAACGCAATTACATTTAGTAAATGATCGATGAAAACGTGTGATAATCTGATAAATTTTGATAAAAATGTCACAGCTAAAATAGTTTTATATTTATGTAAACGATCTCGGAAAAATATATAGTGAAAATTGTAATGACGAAGGCCTTTTACACCATTCCGTATACGATTAATAATCCACCGTAGGGTGAAACCACTTACCGTTTGACTACATTTTTGCTGGTGTTTCTTCAAATCCCGTTTTTCAATATATTTCTTTGCACATTTGGAACAACAAAACTTCTGTTCGGAATGTTGTGATTGAACATGGATATATAAATCGATTCCAGTCAAATTCAGTGTCACAGTATTTACATATTATGGAACAAGTACGTTCATGTCTTACGTAAGCGTCCTTTCTGTTGAACGTTGTGAAGTATTTGTCACACAAAAAGGATTCTTTGTGTCTTTCTAAATTATCCTTCCTTGTAAAACGTTTATAGCAAACATTGCATTCGAACTCCATCGTGAAAATGACTCGAAATGCCTCGAACACGGGTTTTTATAATCCCTCCTTGCCAATGGTTAGCCATTTTACAAAACATATACGGATCTCTAAATTATAGTCAGTGCTTTTCATTGGCCGTGACCAGCGGAAGTCTTTTCTCGGTATAAGGTCAAGACGCTAGTTGCGATATGGGATGCGAGAAAAACCTGGGTCCAAATATAGCTTTCAGGTAGTGATGGGTGCAGTTAATAACTGGGTGACTCATTTGACAAGCCTGTACGCGTTGTATGATTCATACGGGGATAGAACTGTCGAGGGATTATGTGATTTTGAAGCAATGCGGTACTTGTGAGTCATTGCATAAGCATGATACAACATGCGCAATCTGTTGAGCATATAAGGTTATCTTTTATGCGGGGTATATGATGAATCATTTATCGATCGTATGCCGGTTGATTGATTCACATAATGTTTCATAGTACGTCACTGCGTGTGTTGTGAAATTGATAGGTCACGGTCAGTGTATTGATGTGTCTACATTAATGGCGACTACGTACAATCTGAATCCAAAGTTTATATCAACCTCTGCAAAAGCAGACTTGCAACCACTTTCTTAAAACAATTTACATTACAAGAAATATAAGACTTCAGAATTTTCAAGGAGGTGGCAACCCGCACCTTTTACAACCTGCCACCAGCTCCAAGAAGCAACCTTCACCCAAAACAACCCGCACCTTGAAATAACTGCCGACGACCAGAACAACTACACTACGTAGTTGTAAGTTTCGCACCTCCTCCCTTGTCTTGTAATCTGACATCGTTCAATATGTAACTTCTGACTTCTATTTCTACGCTCTTAACTTGTCTGTTGTGCAACTACTTGGCGAAACCCCTTTCAAACTAGCTGCGTCTAATACCTATACGTAATTTAGATGGCGCTTCGATCGCGTTGCAAAAATTGACCAATCAGCAAGCAATAAACAGATGAGAAATTCCCCTTTGACATTCCAAACAATGTAAACAGACGACATGATTTGTAAATAATCACGATGTGGATTTAATCTTCTCATAGTAACTGTAACTCATTCAAATACAAATATGCATCAGTAAATCCAGACATTCCTCTCTGAAAACATGATAATTTTACTTTACAGTAGGTATGATGAACCGACATTGCTCATAATACCGGAATTTTATCAACCTTCCACGAAACAGCTGATCATTGCATCTCGTACTCGGCAACTAGGCTGACGCAAACTTCCAGATATATGAATCAACCGTGTTGCTTTAGGATGAATTTCGGAAATTTCTTGAAGAACCTTTCAATTCTTTAACAGATATGTTCTAAGAGTTAACCCACAAGAACCCACAAGTTAAACAATTTTCTCCGAATTCGTAGTGCTTGATGAGCGTTACATTGCCACCCCACACCCCCCACCAAATTAGGCATTTGGTCTCCAAATTGCAAGTGATTTAGCAAATTATGTTGTGGAAATCATACATGACAGCAGGTAACTAAATACACCTAAGTCCGTTTATTGTAGTGTGTTGTATTTGTACCTATAACATTAGCACTGTCAGTGCTTTGAAAACTGTCCTTATACTGTTGCATAGTACATATACTCATACATTATGTTTTATTAGTTGTTTTTTGGTTTGTTTAGATGAAGTCCACAAAGCAGAATGTAAGAAGAACAATTACTCAAATCAATTTCAAATAAATAAGATATTTAATTTTAACAATAAAAACTTTGTCTTTACTGTGTCATGGTCATCAATGTAAAATTCAACCAACAAAAACCCATATGTTATGGTTCAACTACAATTAGCTGGATTGCCCAGCACAACTACAAATGTATTTACTGATAGTAAATAGCACTACAATTTAACTACAATTTTTATCCGACCTATCAGATGGCATGATGAAGGCATTGATCTGGTGTAGTCTCTTACACACAATGTCCTGTAGCCCTAAGAGTTTGTAATATTTGGCCTCCTGCAAAATTTCATACAAATATCTCTGTTCTTTTGGAAGAACAGCTATTTCTATGTGAGCTCCATTTCTGAGATAGTTAAGAATAATTCTAAAATGGGCAGGATCTCTATCAAAGAAATAAGTGATGTTGTTCGGCCGGAATGGAGATTGCGGCAGAAGCATCAATGAAAATAGTGAAGTGGGATCAGCTCGCATTACGACTTTGCTTGTTTGGAAGTGCGTTCCACCAATATTGAGAATGAGTCTCTCCTCTTGTATCTCCTGACAAGAGGTCAACATACTGTGGACAACGGAGTCCATAGGTTCTGTAACAATGACCATGCTTACAGAAGAAATGTTATCCTCACTTCTTGCTGCCATGCTCACAGCCAGTGAATAATGGTCATTCACTGAGACCCAGACTAGTACCTTTCTTGTCAGGTTTGGTAACTACGGTAGTTTTACTGCAAGATGAAGATGAAGACGAAGACGAGGAGGGAGAAGAAGAAGATCCATTACTACTAGTTTCTGATATTTCACTCACTGGTAGACTTCTGGCTGCCCCTTTCTCATCAGGAAGACTAACTTCCCCGATATCTACACATTGTATTGTCTCTGATATGACCGTTCTTAACCTCTTCTGATTTTAATGTTCATGTCTTGGCTCAGACATCGGCCTTTTATCACCACGTTTTTCTATTCTTGGTGGTTTCATCTCCCTGTATTCTGTTTTTCCTTTTTCCTGCTCTCCAACCTTTTCTCTTTCCAGTTCATTCTTGTCTCCTTTTCTCACTCTAATCATATGCGTAGGTATAATTTCAGTCTCATATCTTTTGTACTCCCTAACTGCCTTTTCTCCTTTTTGTCCATCAACTGCATGAAAAATCATCTTTTGATAGCCTTTTGTGAAGCACAAAATATGTACAAAAGTCGGTCCACTTTATAAGGTCATCTTTTGTTGAATTTTGTTTATCGAAAGGTTGTCTTTGATCTTTTGTCATTGGTTTTGTGCATCCGTGTTCAATACGTTTGTCATACATTCGCTTTGTTTGATATTTTGTCGTATACTTTAACGTTTCATTCACTAATTGTTCGTTTTGTTTTTGTTTTTGTTTTTTGTTATATTTTCAGAGGTTTTTTAACGTTGTATTCATTAATTGTTCGTTTTGTTTTTGCCGTATTTTCAGTTTCCATTTAACATTTCATTCACTAATTATTTTTTTTGGTTTTTTGTCGAATTTTCAGAGATCTTGTAAAGTTTTATTCATTAATTGTTCGATTTGTTTTTGTTTTTGCTATATTTTATCGTGAACTTTTCTATCTATAGCGACGTTTCTTGATTCCTTCCTCTAATTTATATAATTATGAGTTTTGACTTTCCCTTTGGAAGATTGTTCGGAGTTCGGTAATTTTGTTATTACCCTTATTTCGTGTTTATTCAACATCTTAATCACTATTTTGTTGACTTGTTGGAGTTTTGTCATAGATGTTTACACTAATGTGTGATATTTTCATAATGTGTTTCGTTTTGTCTGAGATTTTGTCGTTTACTTTTTGAGTTTTCACTCTGATTTTCGTGTTCATTTAGTTTTTAATTACTATTTTGTCGTTTTGATACTGTTTTTGGCTTTTGCTTTACGTTAGTATTAGACATTTTCATCGTGTTTCTCGTTTTGTGCGAGTTTTTGTCTTATTGTTTTATTTCGTCATGCAGTATATGTGTATACATGCTCTGGTAGAATGCTAATGTTAAACTATTTTTCATTATTATTACATTAAATTAAATTAAAAAAAAATCCTTAATTTGAAAACTGAAGGTCGCAGCTGCGCAGCACTATCTCATTTTATACCTCAGTGAGTCTCGTGACTCGTAAAACTCCAATCAAACGTCGACTTTAACCAAGGTAAGTCTCTTTATTTGTTTTTCATATTTTTTTTCATCACCTTTCAGATCATTTATGTTTATGTAAATGTGTTTGTTATTAACGTTTCGCTTGTTTCCTTTCACTTGCCCACTTTTTTCACCTTTTTTTATTTCCATGTAAAACTTCTGTATTCTGTACCGTTTCACCATGTTCAGTGTTACATGTACATGTATATACATTATTTAGGTCTTTGTCTATATCCATTATTTCATCTTAGAAATATGTTTGTGTTGTGTGTGTGTTAGTTTGAGAATCAATCACA
Organism: Bathymodiolus septemdierum; assembly: GCA_963383655.1. Classification (NCBI taxonomy): domain Eukaryota; kingdom Metazoa; phylum Mollusca; class Bivalvia; order Mytilida; family Modiolidae; genus Bathymodiolus; species Bathymodiolus septemdierum. The sequence goes on along the minus strand of OY726527.1, from coordinate 33,355,914 downwards.
GCAGTATTATGTCTGATCTCAAAAATTATTGGAGTAATTTCAAAATCCCATCCTTGGTAATTTTGATGGATGAATGTTAAGAAAGTCTCATATGTACCGAACTCATGAATGATGATGATCCAAATGGACTGGTAATGCCAGTATTATTGCGTGAATGAGAATCAAATACATACCATTGGGATCCGTCCATATGAAAAATTGCTATTGTGTTTGAACCAAATGTACCAACATAGTAGTTCGAGATTGAGAATGCCATGTGAAATGCTTCGTCAATATCAAGAGTATTATACAAATAATTTGAAGGCATCCCAACTGTACCAAAAAGAATGTTCTGATATGTATGAATTTAAATATTGTCATTGTTAAGATCGACAAATTGTGGTAGTTACCAATGTCCCAGATATCTTGGCATTTGGTTGTTTGATTTGGTAATTATTTGCTGATACATCTGATGTCCATTTGAAACAATGTAATCTATTAACTCGGGGGTAACTGTATCTAAATTGGGATGAATTGAAAAGATTGTCAAAAGTGCGTACAACGCAATCGCAGTACACTGAAATCCTGCCATATTTGACACAATTTGACCCTGGTGAAAATGTCCATTTGTTACCTTCATTTTGAAGTTTATACCCTTATAATATATATATTTTAACTCTTTCAATAAATTACCATTCAGCTTGTAAGCTTTAAGTCTTTGTAAATATCTTCGAAGAACAGCTGATCAAAGTTGTTTACTTCACAAGAAATGCGCGCGAAAATCCAACGTGTAGGAAGCGTAAAATTGTTGCGTTCGACAGGTCGTTTACATATATATATTATTATTTTCATCTTGCAGAGCATGTTCTTTTAATGAAACCACTTATAGCCTATATAAACAATCGTTTTTTAATTCATATCTATTATAATCCGACATATTCATTTTATTTAAGGTGAAAACAACTTCCAATGATGAGTTATGAGCGTCTATAAGTCATAATTACGAACGCACGTAACAAACAGATTTATATCCAATCACAATTCAGTAACAGAACCGTTGCCAGTGTTGCGCGTCTTTAAGGTCAAAGGGCAGAAAAGCAAGTATAATACGACTTCGTCGAAAAACATGATTGTTGCGATTTGTGTGTGAAAAAAAAGTGTGATTGCAAGCAATGCGTTACTCTACCATTATAAACATATCTTGACTTGACCGATTGAGGAGTAGCTACAACAGATGAAGTGGCAGACAGTGATTCTGATAGTAATACCATATCCTACATCTATCAGTCTGCTTCAGATACTGATGATGCACTTTTGAACCTTAATTTAGAAAACACATTATCTTTGTAGCAGTGTTTTTAGTACCCAGTATTTACTTCTGAATACAGACTGTTTCCCATAGCAAGAAAATCTCCAAAATTACAGTTTTTTTATTTGCTATTGATTAAACAGCCCAATGTAGGTCTCCTGAAGAAAAAAAAGAATAATATAAAAAAACCGACGATGCAATTCTACTGTCAAAATACGATTCGGCCGTAGAAAGATACTAAATTATGCTTACCGTATACGTGTTGCAAAATGGAGTAGGTCGGTATAACACTTTTTTTTTAATTTTTACACGAAATCCTCATATTTGTGTCGTTTTCGTGTAGAATCCGTCAATATTTTTGTTTGTGCCATACATGTGCTTTTCCTTCCGCAAACAATTTCGCACATGTGCAAACGCTTTACCGAATAGGTTCACTTTGTAGGTCATGGAATATATGAATATTGTACGGGTCAACATTGAATTCTTTAATGGATACAAGAAAATCCAAAAGCGACGTATTTCATTCGTTCTAGGCTATTTACGTATGATATAATAAAAAAAATTCAACTGTAATTAGTATAAAGCATCAAATATTGACAACTTTTAATATAAGCAAAAAAAATCTATTTAAGTGGTGATTCAGTAAAGCCCCTATTTTTAGTCGATCAAGACGTTTTTGGTTCCACCAAACCCGATACAACTCACTGGCTCACCAACGTAGAGATATATAAAGCGGTAGGCTCCAAAGTCCCAGCCGAATGCATAAAGGGGATACAGCGTATTAGAGATATGTGGAGGATTTATATGGACAATACAGAGGATAGAATTACTCTAATTGTGGAAGGTTTAAATCTACGTGGCAGGCGGGTACCCCTTCACACACAAAATCCTCGGAATCCTCAAAGATTTCGACCTAATACCATCCGCATTAAAGTTAAAAATATCCCTCTTTCCGCTGATGACGGCCAAATTCACCGTACTTTGACTCTAGAAGGTTGCAATATTGAAAGTATCTTTAGGGAAAAACTTAGAGTGGATGGGAGATTAACTAACTGTGATACAGGTGACAGACTAGTCATCAGTAAACCACTCCCACACCCACTTCCAAGGAGTCTTCAAATAGGCAAATACTGGGGGAGGATATTCCATCCTGGTCAAGTAGAAACCGACAATCAAAACAGGGAGAATAATAAAAACTGTCACAAATGTCTAAAGCCAGGACACTTTATGTATCAGTGCACAAGTGATTGGGTGTGTAGGTCATGCAATCAGCAAGGTCATAGAATGGTAGACTGTCCTCATGATCTTGCTTTCCCAGAGCCAAACATAAGTGCACATGATGGTGTTGAGGAGGAAAATCTGACTGAGGATGATGATGCAAGTCAAGCTGAGAATTATCAACCCCATAACAAAGCTGTACAATCAATTACAACAGACAAGGAAGACAAAGACATAGAAGCAAAAGGAAATAAAAAAGTGAAAATCATTGAAACTGATAAATCAGAAAATAAACAAGTTAAAGCTGGTCAAAAAACTATGGACAATTTCATGAAAACTTCAAGCAGGCCTAGTGCAATTCAAAGGACTCCACCAACTCCTACTGAGAAATTACATGATCAACAAGGAAGCAGTAAAGGTCGAAAGAAGTTAAAACCAAGCAACAGGAAAACTTAATCATCATTTAGTGTGCTATTTGAAATAAGTTTTGTTTATCTTAAATTAAAATTTTAAAAAAATTACAAAACTACTAATGTTATTTAAGCTCCAACAAAGAGTAAAAATGTTGTATATCATTAAAAACCTAATTGAGGGTTATATGATGTTTAATGAAGATATAAGAAGTAAAAAATCATTACAACATAAGAAGTATACTATTAATAGATGTACCTTTATATTGATGTAGTTTATGATCAATCTGACTATAGATTTATACTATTATTATGAATATGTAAACATGTATTTAGTGTGTACATATAACATGGCTCGTTATTATTTTCATATTGTTATTCTCTCAGTTTTCCTTTACAAAACAGTATGTATTTTCTTTACAAAGCAACACATATTTATTTGTCCCATACAATTACAATTCAGGTTTCCACCTAATCTAGTTTTAGCCATCGTTAATACACATGAGATGTGTCACGCCAAATATAGCACGTGGTTATACATATATATATTCCTTATAAATATAAATGTAAACAAAAGAGAAACGCTAATAAAACAAATTGGCTATAGCCAAGTGTCATATAAAATATATAGAAAAAAATACTTACCAGTGGGTAAAACATCACATATACTTCCTTTAAGTGAATTATTTGTTTTCACGATCACTGCATTTAAAATATTTTCAATCCTCATAATGTTTGTGCTAATGTTACACTATGAACCAAGTTTATGGAAAGAATATTATCCACATGTTGAATATAATCCTGTCTGTATTGAGTCGCATAAATGTACTTTTAAAGGTCGGATAGTCTGTATTAAATATAGGTCGAGGCCAGTACATGATATGTTAAAAAATATATTAGGATACATACACGGAAAAGTTCGCATGCTATTTACGGGTATAGAAATATGTAAAAATGATATTAAATGTTGCATATTTGTAATATTGTGTAGATATTGTAGATTATTCATGTTTTTTTTTCTATTTGACAAAATTAGAATTGCTATATATAAAAAAAAAATTATGATAGTGTGTAAATATGGGATATTAATGACTCTTTTGTGGTTAAAAAAAAAATAGAATTGTTACATATCAAATACAAATCTTATCTCATAAAAAATGTCTGTCAAAAATATGATAAATTTATGTAGCTTAAATGTAAACGGTTTGCAAAACAGAGAGAAAAGAGGTCGAGCTATAGAATGGGTCAAGTCAATGAAATGTGATATAGCTTATTTTCAAGAAACACATTTCGATCAGAATATTGAAAACGAAATAAATTTCAATACAGATTTTAACGTTTATGGTAGTATAGGAACATCTGCTAGTAGGGGGGTAGCAATATTTATTAATAAAGCAGTCAATTATAAGGTCATTGACAAGGTTACTGATGAAAATGGCAGAATTGTTTTATTAAATGTACAGATAGATGATGCAGTTTTTTCGTTAGTATGTATTTATGCACCAAATAGCAAAACTTTAAGAAACATGTTTTTTTAAAAAGGTAAGTAATTTCTGTAAAGAACATGGGACGGGTATTCTTGTGGTCGGGGGAGATTTTAACGAGATAATGCAAGACATAGATCGTAGAAGTTTACGTACAGGTAATGTTTGTAAGCAATCAGTAAATAGTTTAAAGTCCTTTATAAAAACTAATAAGTTAATTGATGTCTGGAGGATATATAATGAAAACAGACAACAGTTTACATGGCGTAGGAAAGACAAAACACAAGCTAGTCGGATTGATATGATTCTTTTAGGAAAAGATTTTTTATCGCTTGTTCAAGGCTGTAAAATTAAACCTGGGGTCATACAGTATACTGATCATCAAAGTGTGGTTTTAACCTTTCGGTCGGGGGTGTCTGAAAAGGGAAGAGGGTATTGGAAAATTAATAATTCTGTAATACAGGAATATGATTATAAACAGTTAATAAATAAAGTAATTGATAAATATTTAATACAGTATCATAATAATAAGATCGACATAAGATTATTATGGGACGCAATGAAAGTTGAAATTCGAGAAGTAACCACTATGTATTGTAAAAACAAATTAAAATTAACTAGAGAACTTAGACATAAATTAGAAAGTGAATTAGAAAAAAATATTATGGTAAGGGATAATCAAAGCGAGGAAAACGATAATTTAAATAAAGTTATTCATAATATTGAAATAGAACTTGTAAAAATATATGACCAAAAAGCTAAAGGGGCACAAATTAGATGTCGTGAGAAATGGGTGGAACATGGGGAAAAAAATAACTCATATTTTCTAGGGCTGGAAAAACAGAGGCAAATTAAAAAGTCAATAAACAAATTAATAGATGAAAACAATGAAATAATAACTGACCAGATGCACATTCTTAGTACTATTAAATCATATTATGAAAAATTGTATGCTACAAAATATCCTGATGAAAATCTAATCAGTAATTATATTTTTGATACAAAATTAGAAAACAGGCTTCAGGATCAGGATCAATCAATTTGTGATGGAAAGGTAACTGAAGAAGAGTGTTCTAATGCAATAAATAATATCAAATAAAGCCCCAGGTTTGGATGGACTAACAGTAGAATTTTATAGAGAATTTTGGCGAAAAGTCAAATTTTTTTAAATTGATGTTCTAAATAAAAGCTATGATGAAAAGCTACTGAGTTTTTCTCAGCGGACTAGTGTTTTATCTTTATTGTTTAAAAAGGGGGATCCCTTAGTTCTAGATAATTATAAACCAATTTCTCTTTTAAATGTTGATCTAAAACTTCTTTCTTATGTTCTAGCACAGCGTTTAAAAAAAGTTTTAGAAAAAATTGTAAATAATGACCAAACTGGATATATTAAAAACAGGTTCATTGGCTTCAATCATAGACAAATACAAGACATTATTGATTTTGCTGAATCTTATAATGTTGAAGGGGCAATAGTCTTTGTTGATTTTAAAAAAGCGTTTGACTCACTTGAATGGACATTTATCTTGACAACTTTAAAACATTTTGGGTTTAATGAATCGTTTATAATTTGGGTTAAAACTTTATATAGTAATATTCAAGCTTGTGTAATGAACAATGGCTGGATATCAGAGATTTTCAAAAACTCGCGCGGAATACGTCAAGGTTGTCCTTTATCTGCTTTGCTATTTGTTTTATCAGTTGAAATCATGGCTCTTCGAATAAGAAATAATAAGGATATCAAGGGTTTTCAGATAAAAATAGATGAACAAACACATAGTATAAAAATTTCGCAATTAGCAGATGACACAACACTATATTTTAACTCTAAAAACGATATATCTGTTGCTATGAACGAAATTGAAATTTTTGGTAATTTTTCAGGTTTAATGATAAATAGAAATAAGACAGAGGGGTTGTGGATTGGGAAACTAAAACACAGTAAAGATAAGGAAGAAAATATTAAATGGACAAACAAACCAATAAAGACCTTAGGTATTTATTATGGTCATGATTACATAGAATGTGAAAAACTTAATTGGGAAAAAAAAATTGAAAAAATGAATAGCTTATTTTTGTCATGGTCAAAGCGAAATCTCTCAATATTGGGTAAAGTACTAATCATTAAAGCTTTGATTATACCTATTTTTACTTTTATTGTTAGTTCATGTGTTATTCCAGAAAAATACAAAAAAGAGATAGAGAGTAAGTGTTTTAAATTTATATGGAATGGGAAACCAGATAAGGTAAAAAGAAATACATTGATAGGAGATTTTGAGAAGGGTGGACTGAAAATGATAGATATAGAAAGTTATTTTATATCTTTGAAGGCATCATGGGTAAGTAGATTAGCTGACTCAAAATTTTCGAATTGGAAATTGATACCACTAAAATATTTAAATGTATTTGGGAAAATATGGCTTATTTTTAAAATGAACATAGATGTGAAAAAACATAAACAGTTTCTAAATAATATCCCGGAATTTTACAAAAATGTTTTGACCAGTTGGATAAAAACAGGTGGTGGTCAATTAAGTTCACCATTGACATTCAGTAATGTAAGAAAGCAAATTTTATGGGGAAATAGATTTATTACATTTGAAAAAAAATATATATTTTTTAAAGAATGGATTAATAGTGGAATATTTTTTGTTAATGATATAATAGATAATAATGGTAAAATTACGCAAGAATTTATTCTTCACAAGTTAAAAAATAAATCTAATTGGATATCTGAATTTAGTATTCTTAAAAAAGCTTTTCCAAAGAATTGGATAGACATTTTAAAAACAGAAAGCTCAGTTAAAAGCATTGTAAATATCAAAAAAGATTATTTCATCTGGAACAATCAGTTTATTAATTTATCTACATTGTCTAATAAGTTATTATATAATAAACTGGTGAATGTTAAATTTTCAAACCCTATTGGTACACATTATTGGATTAATTATTTAGTGTTGTCTGAAAAACCAAATACAAGTAGTCTATATTTTTTCATTTTCAAATTTCTTGACGAAAACAAACTTAAAATGTTCAGATGGAAACTTTTTCATTTTATTATACCAAATAAAGTTTTACTTTCCAAATGGAAAATTGTTGGGAATAGTTTATGTAATTTCTGTAAATTAAATGAAGATTACTCTCATTATTTTATTACTTGTACCTTTCTAAAAGAGTTTTGGACAACATTTCAGAATTTAATGAAGGGTTTGGGTATCGAAAACAAAATTACTTTGAATCATATAGTACTTGGATACAAGATAGATGATAAAAACTATCTTGCATTAAATTTTTTGATAACAGTTGTAGGGTTTTCCATCTACAAATCGTACTATGTATCTGAACAGAAAACAAAGTATATTGATGTTTATAAAATATTTGCCAATGAATATATTAAAAGAATAAATGAAAATAAAACACTTCAAAAGTGTACATTTTTAATGAAAGTAAAAAATAATATAATAAATGCAAAATAAATAAATGTTTTCAAAAGGTATTAAATAGAAAGTGTACTTAAGTTGTATATATATTTCATGTAATTCTGATTATAGCCCTGGATAATCAGAACATGATGTAACAGGGAAACACCAAAAGGAGCTTGGACTTTTGGCGTGTTAATTGTAGCAAGCATTTGAATAAAATATATTACGTTGTTAAGAAAAAAAAACAAAAAAAACATACAAATTGTCCAGTTTCATCTGATATTTTCAATCTCGGCTATGAGCAACAATATTTCGTCTGCTAGTTTATGTTTCATCAGTCTCAAAGCAATAATATCCTCTGAACACATTAAATATGCAGAATTCGAAACTATACTGTCTATCATTAATTGGTCAAATTCATTCAGATCAAAGCCGGGTTCTCCAATTATACAATCTTGAAAATCCAAAAGGTTTAATTTGAGAAGATTTAATTGTTTTTCTATTAGGTTTCTCACGGCCAGTTCATCACATTCATCAATGCATGTTGTAAAATTTACGGAACAGTCTAATGCACATTGCGGGACAAAGCATTTGCCACATTTACATTGTGACCGGCTATAACACAAATCAAATGACCGATTTGCTGGAACAATGTCATCATCAAGAATAAAATAAATGTTCATTAGCTCGCGAACACATTTGGTGGATTTACAGAATTCCCTCATCTCATCAGTGGACGTTCCCTTTGCAATCTCATGTCCAGAGTAATACATACAAGATAAACGTTGTCGTCCGTCCCTTCCAGCACGTCCACTTTCCTGTACAAATTGTTCTAATCCACGAGGTGCTCCCCAATATACAACTTGTTCTAATCCACGAGGTGCTCCCCAATATACAACTTGTTCTAATCCACGAGATGTTCCCCAATATACAACTTGTTCTAATCCACGAGGTGCTCCCCAATATACAAATTGTTCTAATCCACGAGGTGCTCCCCAATGTACAACTGGTTCTAATCCACGAGGTCCTCCCCAATGTACAACTTGTTCTAATCCACGAGGTGCTCCCCAATGTACAACTTGTTTTAATCCACGAGGTGCTCCCCAATATACAAATTGTTCTAATCCACGAGGTGCTCCCCAATGTACAACTTGTTCTAATCCACGAGGTGCTCCCCAATGTACAACTTGTTCTAATCCACGAGGTGCTCCCCAATATACAAATTGTTCTAATCCACGAGGTGCTCCCCAATATACAACTTGTTCTAATCCACGAGGTGCTCCCCAATATACAAATTGTTCTAATCCACGAGGTGCTCCCCAATATACAACTTGTTCTAATCCACGAGGTGCTCCCCAATGTACAAATTGTTCTAATCCACGAGGTGCTCCCCAATGTACAACTTGTTCTAATCCACGAGATGCTCCCCAATATACAAGTTGTTCTAATCCACGAGGTGCTCCCCAATGTACATATTGTTCTAATCCACGAGGTGCTCCCCAATATACAAATTGTTCTAATCCACGAGGTGCTCCCCAATATACAACTTGTTCTAATCCACGAGGTGCTCCCCAATGTACAAATTGTTCTAATCCACGAGGTGCTCCCAATGTACAACTTGTTCTAATCCACGAGATGCTCCCCAATATACAAATTGTTCTAATCCACGAGGTGCTCCCCAATATACAACTTGTTCTAATCCACGAGATGCTCCCCAATATACAAATTGTTCTAATCCACGAGGTGCTCCCCAATATACAAATTGTTCTAATCCATGAGGTGCTCCCCAATATACAACTTGTTCTAATCCACGAGATGCTCCCCAATATACAAATTGTTCTAATCCACGAGATGCTCCCCAATATACAAATTGTTCTAATCCACGAGGTGCTCCCCAATATACAACTTGTTCTAATCCACGAGGTGCTCCCCAATGTACAATTTTTTTCTAATCCACGAGGTGCTCTCCAATGTACAACTTGTTCAACATCAGGGATGTCTACACCCATTCCAAATGCAACTGTAGCAAAAACTATTCGGAAAACACTGTCATTTTTGGAAATTCCTTTAATACATGGGCCTTGTTCAACTCAACAGTTGATCTGTGAAACATAGCAATCAGTCTTTCACTTAATATTTCACTCTGAGGGAGATGCAGGCTGAAATGTTCATATAGTGTAGCACAAGAAGCTATGTTTCTACAATAAACAATTGTTTTTGTTGCATTTACTCTATTTTTCTTTAAGTCATCTAACACCCATTGCAACTCATACACTGATTTTTTTAATGTACTGAGCAAATAGGTTATGTTAGTCCTCTCTGGTGATAACCAAATTGTAGTTGATTCACATTCCAAAATGTTAAGTCTTGTCTGGATAGAGAGAGAATTCCGTCTTCATTTACAGGGATCTCAGCGATCACCTTTTCACTACCAGACGACATTTTGGGTCTATGTAAAATGCAGCTCAGATTAAAACCGGAAGTGAATTTATCTGTATTGGCTCCGGGTTAGTACTTATTGGCCCTGAGCCGAAATGCCGTATTAAAATAGGCAATTAATATGAGAGGAAAAATTAAAACCGTATTAGTCAGGCAGATTTTGTCATAATGGGACTGATTTTTACATATTATTTAATAATTTATTTTCAATGACACGATAAATACATTACATATGTAATATAAAACTTTAAGGACTTTTTACTCTGTCAATATGTTATATATGGACCTGTCAATATAATCCCTATATTGACCTCAGACTTCGTCTTCGGTCAATATAATCCTAACAGGTCCATACTATAACATATTGACCTCATAAAAAGTCCGTAATTGATAAGTACATGATAAAATTACTGTATAGATATTGTAACGGGAACTTTTGTATGTGTAAGCTTCCACAATGTGTATTCTAAATATATTCCAGGAAGTTCCGGCTTTCCCCCAATTTCACCTAAAAAGTTATCAGAAACACCTTGTGAGAAAGCCCAAGAACTTCCCAAAACGTTAAGGTCAATTTATGTTCACATTCAGTACTCGCGCTGTGGAACGTTCGTGCACTGGCTCTGTATAAATTGCGTTAATAAATACTAACATTGGAAACGCATAAGACCTAGAAAATCCTGCATGTCCCTCAACATTGAAATGCTACATGTCTAAATTGCTAGACGAACTTCTCAGATTCCAAATTACATGTCCCCACTGAACTTTACAAGCCGTTGACATTGGACTTGTGGCTAAATTAGAACACTGCTTTCCAAAAATGTACTACATATTGCCTAATTGTTTGGTGGAATTAGTATCCTGTAATCATGTTTATCACTCATATTAAAAAAAACTATCAACTACAAATGCTATCAGTACAAAAAATAATGACGCTGAAAATTATTAACAATAAGACTAGTTTTCATGACAAAAGACATATTAGTAATATTTTTGACTGGTTTTATATCACAATGACCTAATTGTTTTAGAGGTATTTACTAATCAAAAAGTTGAAGACAAAATTAAATTTTCAAAAGCTTAATTGGAAAGCTTCTTAAATAACACAAATAATATAATTTTCTGAAATAACATGCCGTAAATTCATTCATTGTCGTGGATTTGAGGATTCTTAAATGTGTGGATTTATAATTTTCAAGTCGTAACACAGTATAAAATGTGCATTTTGTTGAACATTTAATTTCATTGTTGACAGGAACCAAAAAAACCTCCAAAATTGATGTACCACAAAATATAATGAATTCACAGTAAATTTACATATTTAAATTATATTTAGTTTTAACAATTATAAGTAAAGAAACTTCGATGCTGAAATGCAAACAACTGAAACAACTTGCAGTCAACATGCTCAATGCAATTTGATACTCGGAACAGACATTGCATATACATGTTTTCAATTCTCCAAAAATGACGTAATCACACGCCTCATCTCTGCCACATTAAGCCGTTTAGATTCTACAGGTAAACACATCCATTCATATTATTCCATAAAATTAAGCAATTGTTTATTTTATCTCCTTGTTTCAGTGTGTCATATGTAAATTTGTTTAATGCTTGGATTAAAAACTGGAATAAAACTTCAATAAAAAATGGTATATCACCATAAAAATAATAACATTCAGGATTAAGAATAGAACAAGAAGCTATGCTGTGAGGGCCAGTCTATGATTAACAATTGTAAGTATAAGGAAATTACAGGAAGGAAACACAAATTGGGTTTAACCCTTTTATTTCTCAGTGTGACCAAGGTATAATCTGTTTACATACATCATGAGACGAATTAGGAATAAAATGAGAAAAAGCCGGAATGAATTGGTGTGGGGATGAATGTTCCATATCATGACCAAAACAATGTGATTGCTTATTTGCCCCCTCCCCCTTTCACTTAGGAACAGTTGGGTTCATACCTACAATTTTCAGTCCCTTCCATTTTGAAAATAATTTAATGAGTTTAGAAGAAACATGGGTTTGTGTATTTTGTTTTAAAGCATACAAAACAAATAGACCTCTGGTAACAAGCATCTGGAAAATGGTAGTATTTGCTAAAAAAATAATAAGCTCAGGAAATTGGTAATAGCTTAGTATAAATTCATTGATACATGTAAATTGATTTTTTTTTTTTTTTACCAATTATTAGAATTTTGCTTTTCAAACGTTCAAGTCCTAAAAAGGCTATAACTTCTATAACTGCTTTACCCTGTTCATCTGAAGAGTATGTACATATTCAAATCATACACAGACATTGTCCCAATAATTATCAATAGTTACCTGCTGTTGAACTATTTGGTGAGCAGAAACTCAAATCCTCTGTCCACTATGAAAGTCTATTTTCTTCCCTGTATGCAGCTCCAAGGGATCATTATTTTTATCTGTAGATGTAATAATTCCATCAGATTCTAAAAAAATTAAAACGAAAATTGACAAATTAGTTAATACAATAAATCTATTATCATAAGCAGTGAAAATCATTTCAAATTTACCTAAACATGTATTGAAATCTAAATGGCTAGAATGAAAACGTGTCACATTCTAAGCATGTTTAGCTATTTAATATGTATCGTTTTTGTTGACATAAATATGTATTGTTTAGTATTTAAAACATGAACACGTTTTTACAGTGTACATAAAATATATGATAAAAAAATGCAAATACGGACATGGTAGCAAATAATTGATTTTAAAATAATTTAAGTTATTTCAGTGGAAATTGTATTAAAAAAAAACTATAGTGTTGAAGAAAAGTTTGGTAAAATATGAATTTTTCCTATATTCAATGAGTCTGATATATTCATAATGTTATTGTGGTTGCGTATACAATATTCTCCTTACATTAAATCTATAATTACTATATGTCTGTCTTGTTCTGCAGGTTGGCATAGCCGACTAAACAAGAAAGCCACAGCACAAGGTGTCTGTATATACAAGTTGATCCCCAAGCTAAGAAGAGGGGTGCAACTGGTATACGCAAGTGTAGCTGCTGAAGACCTGAACCGGGACACAGGTCGCCGTTACACAGTGCTACAACAACGTCTCGAGGATGCCTGGTCCAAGTACGAAGCAAATGACATAACCACGTCCAACTTCCTGAAGACTGTCAGCCATCTGGACGGGGTTGCGGACATGTAAAGACTTCGTTCTATGTGCTTTGTATTTGTGCTTGTTGAATTATTTGTGAGTTGTGCTGGTTCTAGACAACATGTAAAAACACCTTGTTTTGTCGTGCTTTCTATTAGAACTTGCTAAAGTATTTGTGAGTTGTGCTAGTGTTCTCACTTATGAACTTGTATTCATGCTATGTTACGCGATTACACTGTTTTGTAATTTATTATAAAGTTGTTATATGATATAAATAAAATATTAAAAAACCTAAATGCTTTTTTTTTATTTAGAATTTTTTTATTTGCCATATTTATGTTTCCAATTACACCATCGACCTATTTTTTAGTAACTACCCTAAAGATTTTTTCGAGCCCTGTACAAACCGAAAAAAGACAATATCAGGTCTACCTATGGTGAAACACTGCTATTCGTGCTATTTCTGGTAAAACCTTGAAAACAGCTGTAATCAATACAAAGACACACATACAAAATGAAACGAAAAATGAAAGACAGAAAGAAATGAAAACAAATAATAAATAAATAAGATGTAAAAAGATATTATTCATGCTCTGAAATACAGATATGATAACCATTGACCTAATAAAGTGATTTTGAACAATAAAAATAACTGATAAGTGTCAACAACTAATTTGAAGCCATGCAGAACAAACAATACATACATACATACTAATTTATTACTGTATTGTTCAAAGAAACTTTACACATTTAATCAGGTGTCAAAGCATGTTAATTATGAGGAAGACAAAAATAAAGTAGCCATGGCCAAGTCTTACAACATCCAAAATACGAATATTTGCAATGGTATTTTCCATATTTCATTTTTTAAAACACTATTAATAAATGAGGGCGAAACAACCCGGGCGAACGAGAATAGGGGCGAAACGACTCACGGGGCGAAACGACCTGGATGCCATTTATATACAAAGAAAAATGTTTTTGTCATTGTTGTGTGACGAAAATGCCTATTGATACTTGTATTCGTACGAGAAAGATTATACAATTTCTATTTTGATTGATTCCTACCTTCATCATGTTTATGTTCACGCAAAAGATTACTTTACTAAAAGGCAGTCCACTTTACCGTTCAGGAGTATTTATGTTGTGTGGATAGAAACTTTTATTTGTATATACGGAAAGTTATTGTTTCCTAAACAGTATGTTCATCCTTTCTTTGGAGAACCGGAAAATAACTTGTTATCCCTTGAACAGTAAGGCTTAGTACTTTGTGGTATCGTCGTGTGCCACCCCTACATAGATAAGTAATAGACTAGTCCACGTCGCCCAGAGTATATAAGGAGACCGAATCCAGATATCAGCGTCAGTGTGTTGAACTAGCAACATCGTGCATCTTAACTAAGAGTTTGGTAAGTGTTATATATTATTCCTTGGATTAAATAGTGATTCCATGTGATAGTGAACATTCTTTAATATTCCGTAATTCCGGAATTCAAATATATCAAGGTATATAAGGAAAGTGTTTATGGTTATTTGTGCGATTTGCATGTGTTCAAATGGAACTATAGTGACGGATATATTGGTTGGAAGTGCGTATTTAGCAATTGTAGTATATCTTGTGTTTCTTGTGTAATTGATTCCATTGGATTGTCGTGTGCGTTTGGATTAGTGATATTCTGATATATAATTGCAGATTCTTGACGGTGTAGGAAGTATCATATTGCTAATAGCAAATTGAGTGTGCAATTTGATAGTGTTCAGAAGACTGAATCCTATACTTTGTATATACGTTATAAAAGTTATCAATTCGAATCTATTATATATGTGCCATTTTCGTGGTATCATTTTGCTTGTGCACATTGCATTGTGTTAATGTGACATTTGAATTATTAGTGTATTTTAGCATTTGGAATCCCGATTAAGTCGGTACGAATCCATTGACCGCTAAGGGTTTACACGTTACAAATTTGGTGGCAGCGGTGGGATCCATTGTTGAAAATATTCTGTAAATTATTGAGATACGATTGGCTACTTGTGATTGTTATTTAGCATTGTGTAAACTATTTGTTTTTTTATAGTGTTAAAGTGTTTAGAAGATTTGAGAAGAGAAACTTATCATTATAGCTGATAAGGATGCCAAAGACAAAAGTCACCCAAAGAAAGAGGACAATGCCACCAGTAAATGAGGCCGAAACTGTCAGGTTCTTGTGTCCATTCTGTCCCCTTTCCTTCAAGACGAAGGAGCATAGGAACAAACACCTCCTATTCTGTGATTTGTGCGCCTACAACACCACCAAGAGGGCTTATTTGAATAAGCACATCAAAAATGTTCATTGTAGTGTAAACGGTGGAAAAGAGATCTCTCTTGATGAATCTGGAGACGAGTTGTTAGAAAAACACACGGATGAGAATAATAATGAAACACCGTCTAGTTCGAGCAAGGGTAGTACTCAAAAGGGGGAAAAGATAATTGATGATAAAGGAGAAGATGTAAGCGAATCCGATGGGAATGACACTAGTACAGTGAATGAAAGGACATATCCCTCTAAGAGTCTGTTTGAGGATATATCTAGCGATGACGACATTCTCTACGTAAAGGGCAATGAACCACTCAGTGGAAATGAGACACCAGAGAAGGACAGTACTGGTGAGATTAAAGATATTAAGAACTCAGATGGGAAGCAATTGGAACATAATTCTTCGCTAGAAGAAGGGAGAACAGTTAGGAAGGCGACGGGACCAATTCCTATATTTGCCCCAAAGCGCAAGCCTAAGCTTCAAGATCTAAGACAAAAGCTAGCTAAAAGATTACCACCTCACTTAGCCAGTACACCAAAAACTGAGGCTAAAATAAGAAAAGTAGAGGAGATACAAGGCAGTAATAAGGAACCTCAGATGGTGACTACCTACATAAAAATCATCACGAAATTTGAGAAAGAAGGGAAGCGTATCAAGATAGTTGAGAAGAAAGTGCCCGCATGAGGAACGTTTGGAACACTTTGGTGAAGGAACAATCAGACCACAAGATTTTGTTTTTTATAATAAATTAACAGGAAGTTAATTGGTTATTTTGTGTTTTTCTTTTAGAGTCCTTCGGACAAGACTATAAACCGAGGTCCCGTGTTCAGGAAATGTCACAGCCTGAGCACGTTAAAGATCCTTCTGTAGAGTTCGTTAAGAGTAGGCTCCTTGGGGCCGCTGCAGAGGCAACATTTGTTAGGGACCCCAAATTTATTCTTTGGTAGTGACACTCTAAATTGCAGACGTTAGTAGGAAAGAAGTTAAAAGTTAGAAATAGAGATATTTGTAATAAGTGAATTAGTGAAGTAGGACATATAGGAATTCAAAAGAAGTTTCAGTGTGTTTGGTTCGGACAATAGGAGGAATCCCATGAACAGTGTTTGTGTATAAGAAGAATATTCTAAATGTGTGATATGGAAGAGGGGAATTTGGACATATTGGTAGACTGTGTGTCTACGGGTAGTGTCTTGTGATGTCATCAGTTTAGACTTGATGGACATTCAATGTGTTGCCTGACTTTATTGTCAGATGTCGTGTTGCCTGGCTTTATTGTCAGATGCAGTGGTGCCTGACTTAGTGGTCAGAAGAAGTATAGCTGTAGATTTATATGGTCAGAAGCTAACTTATACCAAAGTTGATTTGGTATTGTGTAGTAGCAAAGCGGGATAAGGCTTTGTATTGTTGTAATTTATGTCCAATTGAACGGTGTATGCACTGTAATAGAGTTGGGGTATGAAAGAGGACCATTTTGATAGATGATTTCTCAGATGTATTCAATGAGTCATGCGAGGACGCATGAAATTTGAGGCGTGGGTAATGTGACGAAAATGCCTATTGATACTTGTATTCGTACGAGAAAGATTATAAAATTTCTATTTTGATTGATTCCTACCTTCATCATGTTTATGTTCACGCAAAAGATTACTTTACTAAAAGGCAGTCCACTTTACCGTTCAGGGGTATTTATGTTGTGTGGATAGAAACTTTTATTTGTATATACGGAAAGTTATTGTTTCCTAAACAGTATGTTCATCCTTTCTTTGGAGAACCGGAAAATAACTTGTTATCCCTTGAACAGTAAGGCTTAGTACTTTGTGGTATCGTCGTGTGCCACCCCTACATAGATAAGTAATAGACTAGTCCACGTCGCCCAGAGTATATAAGGAGACCGAATCCAGATATCAGCGTCAGTGTGTTGAACTAGCAACATCGTGCATCTTAACTAAGAGAGTTTGGTAAGTGTTATATATTATTCCTTGGATTAAATAGTGATTCCATGTCACTAAGACTCGAGATCCTGTTGCACAAAGACATGAAAGGATTGGAACAGAGATAATTTATGAAAATATCACAGAAAAAGATGTGTCAGTTAAAATTCATGCACATGACAGAAATCTTTCTATTAGTAAGTTTATAAAAGATACACATTTCACAACAAATCAAAATGACTTGTGGGATGCAGTGAAAGCTATAACGAATGCTATTACCAATGTGTCAAAGGGGCCAAAATATTCTCATGGAATAACTTGGAGTGAACATGGAGCCGATAGCTACACACATTAAATGGGCAATTCGTAACTGCAATGAAAATCCACTACAGCTGAAGGAATACTTAGAGAATATTGTTGAACTTTACAGTAACAATCACACAAAATGCCATCCTACACCTCGATCCAAAACTGATAAGAATTACGAACCTTCAAGAATTGTAATTACAAGTTCAAAAGCAAAGAAGTTGCTAGAATCTGTCATCCGTCGCTCGACTATTTATAAGGCTCCTGAGGATAATGTTTTAGCAAAGGACACATTTTATGCCGAAAGCTTTAATAATGTTATGAACATATTTCAAGATAAACGCATTTGCATTACCGAGGAACAATACAAATTCCGTTCAAACCTCGCTGTCCTTCACTGGAATGAAAATGTAGACAGAAAATATAGATCGATTTGGAAGTCTAGAAATCCAAATGCCCCCACTTCACAAAGAGAAGAGAAAGTGTACAAAGAATTAACATATAATTACAGGAAAAACACTTGGTAAAGTTATATTGCAAGTTTTTATTAATTGTTTGTGTGATATAACTGAAAATACTTATTGTGCCAATAAGATAAAAGTCAACACTAACTGTTCCTATAATCTATTAATTGGAAGTTAATTACATTTATCAACAATATTTGTTGAGAACTTGGATCAGCTATTTATCTATTAACACAAGGTAAATACCACATGTGTTTATTTATATTTTGGCATGCTGACTTCTATTAATAACTGATTACAAACAGATAAGCCTCTCCCATTTCCTTATTGGCTTAATTGCTATCCCACCGGATTTTTATCTAGGTCAGCCTTGGCCGTTAATATTTCGCTAAGTATGTACTGTATTTGAGAAAAAAACAATTTACTCTATTACCATGCATATACAACCAAAACAAGCTAAACAACCACCTATTTCCATAATAACTCTCAACCCCATACTCAGTGAAATAATGTAAATCCACCACACGCCTACTGTGGAAGTAAAATCCACTACGCGCCTACTGTAGTTTTGTAACAGAAATTTAGTGTTTACCTCCCTTTGCATGTATCGAATACGATGATAAACAGTATGTATTTTTATCACACTTTTGCGAGGGGTGAATATCAATACAAGTAACGTATTTAAAATGAAAAGAAGAAAGAAAAGACCCAAACTTCCAATATATAAACCACACGAATTACAACAAGCAGTTCATATATTTGTTTACTGAACATGGGAGCTAACTCTTAACGCAGTGGTAAACTAGTTCCCGGTCGATTCTATTGTATGAATCAACTTCTCAATAATGATGGGGAAACCAAACTCAATCCCACAATTCCCGTGAGAGAGCCATCTTGAAAAGATGAAACAAGACAAAGAATATCAGGGTGTCGTCACAAGTAGTTTTATATATTGTTTGTGGATATGATATAGAGAAACTGTGTTCTAGAGTTCAAGACCTGAAATACAAAGTTGTAGAGTACCGTTGTCGGTTCGGTGGGAGAGGTCTCTATTACTTCAACGGAGTCGTCAACAAAATCGTATTTGATCGACTCGACTCTTAACAGCTACACGTCAGTGATGAGGCTTCGGTGGAATATGTCATTATTCAGAAGGGGACGCTTGAACTACGCAGTCATGTGCTCTTTAAGGGAAAAGCGGTAACTGATGTAACGGTCAACCAACAGAGATATGTAAGTTTGTCATGAGGTTTATTATGGTTGGGTAGTAGATATCCCCAAGACTAGCAATATTCGCCATCATGTTTACGTGGATTTCTCGCCCATTTTATCATATTAAATTTCTCAAATAAGACAAGTGTTGTATTGATCGACATTATAATGTTCCCTATTACCATTCCACTCCCAACCAATCGGTTCTTCCAGAGAAATGTGCGGTATCAAGACTGGCTAGCCATGGCGAAATGTATAAAGTATTACATATAGTTACAAACTAGAAGATGTTAGTTTAAATTCTAACCAGAAGCAGGAAAAGAAGTTGTATAGGTTCAGGAGCTTATGTTGTATAAAGTTGATTTATTGATTGATTGGTGTTTAACGCCAACTTTAGCAATATTTCAGCTATATCGTGGCGTGAACAAATTGTATTATAACTTAAGACACCTACAAGACCCTTAGAAATAAAACATAAAACATACTGGTCTATAAATAAAAGAAATATTAAAAAGATAAAATCATATATTTAGAACATATGTTATACAACTATATTTTAGGATATAAATAAATTTCTTTTAAAATTTTCTAAATTGTGTCGCCTGCGACATTTGTAAATAAATCGCATAAATTGTTGACATTGTAAAAGTTCTGACGAACGTCAGATACATTTACGCAGTCGAGCAATACATGTTTCAATGAATAGTTGGAATTACACGGAATGCATTCCAATCGTTCCTCATTATTTAACAAATAATTATGTGTACGTCTACTATGACCTATACGACATCTGGTCAAGATTACCTGTTCCTTCCGATTTTAACCGCAAGAACAGGGAGTCTTGCCAACTAGGTAATGTATTTCGTGCAATTTGTTATAAATTTGCTGGTACCAACTGCCTTGTCAGCGTTTTAAAATATATTTCATAATTAAAGGTTTAAAATCATTACAAGGAATAGAACAATTGGATACAGGATCATCCAATGCGTTCTTGGCTTCCTTGTCAACAACTGTGTTCCCATGGATACCTATATGACTAGGTATCCATGTGAAAATTACATGCTTACCAATAGCAACAAAGCTTTAATAAATTTCAACAATTTTTAGAATAAAAGGGTTTTGAGTTTTACAACTCTCAATTCCGGCTGTTGACTGAATTTGTCTGTTTATATACTTATGAGTTTTGACTTTCCCTTTGTAAGATTGTTCGGAGTTCGGTAATTTTGTTATAATCCTTATTTGCCAACAGGCAAGAAAGAGAATCTGAACAGATCATGAAAGTATTGCATTAGCCTCTGCACTGAAGATCGAACTGGCAGATGGCAATCGAGTAGAATAGACCTGCTGTCCGACAACAGCTGCCGATGCTACTATATCACCATTCTTTGGACCATCAGTATATATTGCAGAGTATGCAGATGTTACCGATCTAATTTCAGCAAAATGTTGCCGAATTAGTAAAGGGTTTGTTTCTGATTTTTTGTATTGTGCAAGTTCAAAATTGAAAGTAGGTTTTGGATTTAACCATGGAGGGTTTCCAGGAATTGCAATAGGTGCTATGCCATCCAAATTTATATCAGAATTTTCAAAGTGTGATTTTACTCGGAGTTCAAAAGGTTGAATTGTATTGTTTTGTTTATCGTAAGCATGTTCAAATAAAGGAATGAAAACAGCCGTATGAAGGATAAGCCTTCAGTTCGTACAGGGGCTAGTCAGCTTTGTCAAATGTATACCGTGTAGGTCTTTCACCTACAGTAGAATTTAAGCTTTCTAGAATAATGGGGGAATGATCACTTCCACAGAGATCATTATGGACTCTCCATGAGAAATCTAGAGGAAGAGATGGATCAGTAACAGTAAGATCAATAGCTGAATAAGACCCATTCCCAGGATGTAAATATGTATCAGTACCGTCATTAAAGATACATAATCACTCCTGGGATAGAAAGTCTTCAAGTTTTTTGCCTTTGTCG
The DNA here is from genome assembly GCA_963383655.1 of Bathymodiolus septemdierum. Classification (NCBI taxonomy): domain Eukaryota; kingdom Metazoa; phylum Mollusca; class Bivalvia; order Mytilida; family Modiolidae; genus Bathymodiolus; species Bathymodiolus septemdierum. Next base: position 33,334,337 of record OY726527.1, on the reverse strand, counting down.
GTTGTTGTTGTGCTACAAGGGGTTATGTCCATTAAAATCTCGCATGATAATAAAGGGTAGGTAATTGATCAGGTTATTGCTTTATCTAAAGTGATGAGTACAGCAACAGCCTGTCGATCTGTATTGAGATTAACATAACTATGTAAAATGTTATCTCGAACGAGGATTGTTGAGCCGCCAGCAGCTCGTTCATCCTCATCTATACAAGTGCTGTACACGGAATAATTTTTAAGATTTATAGTATCACGGTTTTTTTAATGTGTCTCTTGAAGACAAAATGCTACTGGTAGAAAGGCTTGAACTAGTAAGGTAATTTCAATAATATTATCTCGAGATCTCGACAATTCCATTGGATAATATTGTTCATTTTGGGGGTCGGATCGGGGAAAAGCTTTTCTTCCGTTGGGAAGCTGATCTCCGCGTTTCTGATGGTGACTCATCCATAGGAGGTGGTGAATCGTCCGGCGGAAGATTCCATACAGATTCCTCCTCCGAATCATCAAGATGTCCATATCTATTGTGGACCTGGACAGGGTCCTTAATCAATTTGCCATGTCCCTGTGGGGGACCTTTGGAGAGTTTTAGTGTTAACATTTGTTTGTTTAGTAGAAGAAATTGAAGTTTTAACTACAGTAGAGGCTGTCTGTGAAGAACTTGATGTTTTGTGTGATGGTGTTATAATTTTTTTCTTTTGGTCAGCCGAGTTGGCTTTTCCGTGTTTTTAATCCAGGTAAACATTGTTTGCGTTTCAACTGAAATGAAAACACGCCTAGCGACACTGGCATATGATTTTTGTACAGTTGAATCATTCGCGGCAGAAACGAATCGTCGTGCCTCAGGGTATGAGATATTTTTTTTCTGATTTAACTTTTTGGATCTCTTTTTCTTTCAGGAAATATTGACAATCTTTCGATGAAGCCATGTGAGGTTGACCACAATTTGAGCACTTCGGATTTTTATTACAATCGAAGCCCTCGTGGTCTTCCTCTGAACACTTAAAACATTTAAGTTTCCCATTGCACTGGCCTTTGCAATGTCCGAATCTCTGACACTTAAAGCATCGTATTGGATTCGGGACATATAGACTGAACTTTCACATTGTAAAAACCCATACGGATTGAAGATAAAATCGTAGGAAAATTAAATGTGATAAGAAAAGTGTTTAGCTTGAACATAACTGCCTGTCCATTTCTTTTCGATATGAATCGTTTGACGTGAATAACACCCTGAGGTACTAATTCATCGCATATTTCTTCATCGGATAGATCGTCCAAATCTTCGCCTCTGTAGCGAATGATTCCCCGACTGGTGTTAAGGGTTCTATGAGGAGTGGAAGATATAGCTAACGAATGAATTTGTTTTAGTGAAAGCAGGTTTAACGATTGTTGCCTTCGTTGGCACTCAATCATTACACCGCCAGATTTCCATTTGGTGACATTTTTCACATCTCCTGCACAGCTCTTGATAGATTTTTCTATAACAAAACTGATAATTTGGTCAGTGGTATACAACCTTCACTACTTTTTAAAGCGATAAATCGTGACCAATTATTAGAAACTTCAATTTCTTCTTCATATCTACTGTCATTTTTTTCTTTTCTTAGAATTATTTGGAAACTGTTGATTTAAACACAAAGGGTCCGGAGCAGCCATGTTGCCATGCATAACAGTTCACCATCCTTGTCCCCACCCACCAAGGAGTGCCAACACGGGCGATACTTTAATTCCGAGGGTCTCCGTCGGAAAGTACCATGAATTCCAAGGATGGTATACTCGAACAGTAGCATTTCTTATATGAACGCAAGCTTCGTACCGGGGGTGGTTCCCCAATGAAACAACCGTTCGAAATATCAACTACTCGATTGACCCATTAGCCACCGCCTTCTTTAACGATCCCTTCTCTTGATTATTTGGGGAAAAACGTGTTAATTGTTCTATTTTGTCATGTTGCCGCTGCAAGATCCTTTAAGAATTCAAGGTGCCATGCAGGATGGCCCACCATCCCTTCCTTTCCACCACGGAGTGTCATCACGGACGACACCCGAACTCCGCAGTTCTCCGTTAGATAGCAACAGGAACACGCTCGAACAGTGTTGACAGGGTCAGTTAAAGGGCTTGACGTGACCAGCCGATTGATCGAATCGGGTCCATTCGACCTCCCGTCTAGGTGAAGTAAGGGCCAAAGAGGTGTGTTTCAACCACCCAGATCCCGTCCTCCACCATTATGGGTCGCAACACACGGCAAGCGTGTCGACTCATTTAGTCTGGCTTCTACGACAAGCAAGAGGGTGCTGTGGGCATATTCGTAGTACCCCAGGACCCACACGGGGCTGTATTGTAAATGGAATTTCGCAAGTACGACATACGTTGAATGTCAAGATCAACCAACATGAAAGATGGTCTAAAATTATTCAATCTTTACATGATATGTTCAAATTATTGATAAAAAGGAAACTAAAGGAGCAGATATCTGCTTATTAAAAAAAATGAATCATAGGATTCTTTGGGGAAACAGCTCAAGTCTGCTCTCCAGAAATTTTACTGTATTTTATAAAAAAAAAAGGTTGTGTAATTAAACATGACAGATACCTAATTTCATTGCATAAGGCAATTTTGGTACAGACATTTTGGCATTATTCTCAAGGTTGTAAATAAAGGTAGTTTTTTTTTTCTTTCATATAGGATTGGAAAATGGATAAAAAGTTCCTAGTCGTGTCATTTGAAAGTCAGACTAAAAAAATTGTAGTCCAAGAAATGTCATATGATAGTTTTAAATGTAGTGAAAGACAGATTTGGTATAACGAATCATAACATTAAATATTTTTATACTAACGTGGATGAGTGGGTAGACCTTGAGCGAGACAGCAGATCAACACAAAGACCATCATCACGGACGAGATCAGTATCACCTTCAAGACCAAATACTCCAAAGAGTAGACCAGTTACACCAGTGAGCAGGTCTACATCACCAGAAAGTAGACCTGCAACTCCTGTGTCTAGACCTATAACTCCAACATCCGGAGTTTCTGCATCATGCAGTCAGCGCTCTAGGTAAATATCGACTACCAGTTCTGCAAGACATTATATAGTCAATTTTGTCCAAAACCGGTAATAAACATGTTTTATTATCATATGAAACACATTTTTTGTATGGCTTTACAGTAGAACTCCAAAGACTCAATTGGAGGGACCGTATAAATTTGTTGAAGTTTATATTAAAATTGGACATTATTGCAGATAATGCTTAAGGAATTGGAAAATATGTTCAACTCCCTGTATGTTTAGGCAGTCGCAATGTTTGAGTCATTGAAGTTCCATTACCAGAATATCAACTGCATATTTACATTGAAGTTCCATTACCAGAATATCAACTGTATATTTACAGGTAATCAATGTGTCCACCCCCCTCTTCCCCCCCAAAACAAAATTGTGAAATATTGCAGGAATCTTAACAAATCTTTTCAATTCAACATGTTCTATACTCATCCAATTAAATTTTTTTTAAATCATGATCTCCATTAACTCACGGAAATTTTGAAAATGACCTTATTCTAATTTTGCAGAAAGACTTGGCCAAAGAAGTACACCTTTCCCAGTGACAGTATACCAAGAGCTGTGCAACAGCGTTTCGATTTGAAAGAACCACTACAGAAGAAAGAGCTCAGAATGATTATTGATGCCCTGTATCTGGATATCACAAAATATGATGGTGGATTGTAAGTTCAGTTCTCGTTTTTTCTTCTTACAATGAAAATATGATTGATGATTTGTTAGCTGATTGGTGTGTAACCATTTTAGAGTACTAATTCAACATGAACTATTTCAAGAATTGGCTATCACAAGTTGAAAAGTTATAAGAGCAGTACACATAAATGAGTTACGCTATTCATTATCAATATAGTTTTTGTAGAGCCACATTACTTAAATATTACATATTTTGCAGGTATAGATTAAAGCTGAATCTAATGCAAAAAGTATCATATTCTGCCTTACATTTGACTAGGTGCAGATGACACAAGAATTTGACAGATGGTATATATATATATATACTATCATTGATTTGTTTGGCAAAAATATAATTCTTGGGAGATTATATTTATATAATCGTTGTTTATTCATGAAATATATGAAAATAGTTCTTACCCCTGCACTGAGATCGGAGATCCCATAGTCATAGTTTCGGTCGGCTCTGTTGATGAAGTAAGGCGGCCATTTCTTGTTCTGGGAATTATAATTTCTTTTTTCAAGATTAAAAGTTTATAATGGGAATTTTTTACATGTACCTGGACATTCTTGGACGCTTTCTATAATAGTGTCTACAAAAAACTCTATTCCATATTGAGGAATGCAACAATAAGTGTTCATACTGCAAATTAACATTAAGTGCCGGACCGACGAGTACATACATTTTTAGTATCATTTTGGATTTAATATTTCGAATTAGACGGTAAGAAATTATAAACTTTTTAATTCAGTATGGCGTCACGTAAATCAATGAAGAGATCGCACCCCTATATCAATGCATCAGCAACAAAAGATCCCAGTGACCCCACCTATATGAGCTGTGAAAAATTAGAAGCATCTTTGACTCAAATGGGGATCAAAGTGCCCGCAAATCTTCCAAAAATAGTTTTAAGAAAATTATTAATTGAGAATATGAACACTGCTTCAACCGATGTGCCTCAAATCGTTGAGAATGATAATGCAGATACTGGTACTATTTTCGCTGATTCATCATCCGTTCAGACATGTGATCTACCAACAGCGTGTATGCAGCGCATTAATTCTAGTTTACCATCACGTGACATTGTATATGATGCCAACGCTCTGCTCCACAGCAGTTCTGCTGTAAGCTTGGGCGGAAGTAATGACATGAATACCATATTAGGTGCACTGACGTCTGTAACACAATGCTTCAGTAATTTGCAAGAAACAGTAACGCAACTATTGAAGTCACAACAGAAAGAGAAACAACTGTACGATGTAAATGGTTTTAACTTACAGCAGTGGTACAGTAATACCCCCGCCATACCCAATCCTCAACCACTAGAAAATACAATATACCAAGGCGTTAGATCAGACCCGTACACCAACGTTGACATAGTGTCACCAAACTTACAAAAACAGATAATAGAGGGCAAGGATATCAACCTAGCATCTTTGCTTATACTAATTATGAATGCCCTCAAAAACGTAGCATATCAACTGAAAGCTTAGAGGTTCAACTTAGTGGGAAACCTGACCCTGGTTGAAATCGCTCATTATCTACATCAGAATGCATGAAAGCTTTTGGAAAAAACAAGAGGGTTATGACCTCCGTTTACCTCGATAGACGTGCAGAGCTCGATGCATATGAAGATGATATAATAGATATTTACAACTTTTTGGTTCAAAATTTTATGATTATCACAAGTTATTCTCTTCCATGGCTGCCGTTCTATTGGGAGAGAAAATGGTTTCAAAGCGTGATCGCGACATTATCTCGCTGATATCATCAGGTGTACAGGTGACCACATGTAAAATATGTAATTCGGTTGAACACACTACTCCATTTTGTCCTTTGCATTTGCAACAAACAGATCCGACTCAAACAGAAAACAAGGCTCGTAATTCCTTCACTGGTCGTTACGGAAGACATCGTTTTTATTATGAAGACAAAGAGATTTGTAATAATTTCAATGGTTCTAAAGGGTCGCCAGGACCTAACTGTACTTTTGCACATGTTTGTTCTAAATGCAAAGCGACAAGCCATTCACAAAACGAATGTGGAAAACCCGTTCCATCACAGTCTGTGACATTTAAACGAGGGGTCGCGCCCGCCACCGCAGGTAAACCGACATCGCAAGCAAACATCAGTACCAAAAAATGACTATCCGATTTTCCTTTTCATGCTACAACGTTGATTTGTTAGAATACGAGCTATGTAATCTCCCAGATACAAAATTTGTTAGTTATCTATGTACAGGTTTAAGACATGGTTTTGACGCTCTTGTTCAATCGAAAAAAATACAAACTAAAGAATGTAAGAATAATTTGAGTGCACCAGTGCTAATTGATAAAGAACTTCAGAAAGGTTCATTTATGGATCTTTTACTCAACCTCCATTCGACAATTATCGTGTCAGCCCAATCGGCGTGGCTGAAGGGAAATACTCTTAAGAAGAAGAGATTGATTCTGGACTTGTCCGCTCCTCATAATGATACTGACCTCAGTATAAATGATTTAATAGATAAGGCACAGTGTTCTATGTCATATATAAAAATTGACGATGCTATAAAAAATTATCATGTCCCTCGGGAATGGTAGTTTTTTGTGTAAATTCGATATATCAGATGCATTCAAAATTATCCCAACTAAACCAAGTCAGTGGCCTTTATATTGTCTGAAATGAAGTCATCATATTACTTTTACGTAAGACTTTCTTTCGGCTGTAGAAGTAGTCCGATTATATCTGACAACATATCTAGAGCTGTATGCTATATAGCAGAGTATAATTATAATATTAAACACATTCTACATTTGCTTGATGACTTATTGACAGTTGATCCGCCAAGCGCGATAGCAGAAAGAACTATGGCTATTATGACGATGATATTCAACAAACTTTATATACCGATCGCCGCACATAAAACTGTGGGTCCTGTAACGTGTTTACAATATTTAGGAATAGCATTAGATACTGTTAAATTTGAAGCTCGTCTTCCAATGGACAAAGTAAACAAAATTTGTGAATTCACTAGAAATGAATTGGCAAAACGACCATGCATTAAAAGGTAACTTTTACAATTGTTAGGGCACTTAAACTTTGCCTCTCGTGTTATCATTCCTGGTAGATCGTTTGTGTCGTACTTAATAGATTTATCTACACATGTCCAAGAACTTCACCATTATCTTACATTAATTAAAGAATGCCGTGTTGACTTGCAATTTTGGTTGACCTTTTTAAGTGACTGGAATCGGTGTTAATATGCTTTACGACTGTTCACATACATCTAGTGTTGACATTGAATTATACACAGACGCATCAGCTTCCGAAGGTTTGGAAGGTTAGTATACAGGCAAATGGTTTTCATCAGCATGGCCCGAAGATTTACGTTTAGTTAGCGATAAAACGCTGTCTATAGCATTTTTAGAGTTATGTCCGATAGTCATTTCGGCTATCTTGTGGGGCAAAGACTGGAAATGTAAAAACATTTTGTTTGGAGCGATAATGAGGCTACCGTGAGAATTGTTAAGTGCTTAGTGATAATATGATTTAATTAGTATATATTAAATCCTTTTATTATATTAAAGAGTTATTTTCTCTTTATTGTTCAGAACATAAGCGTCACGACAGAGCTTTTACATAGCTTATTTTCATGTTTGTAAGGGATATTCCCGCCGTTTGTTGGTATAAAACCGCATGCTTTTCCCATTCAATTCAGTTCGACACGTGGCTGCAGAGGAGGAACAGTTTTTTTTAACCTTAACACCCTAACAAGTAGTTGAAATATGCCTAGAGGTCGGGGTAGGCGTGCTAATCCAGTTACACAACCAGCATGTTGTGGCAACAGACGGATAGCTGCAGTAGTCGATGATGACGAACCTCCACAATTGAGACAACACCTTGATGTGCCTCACAGATTTCCTTAACAAAAGCCGGAATGCCCGGTGCAACCAGCAGTTGAAGATGAACCTGAAATTGCACCTTTAGGTGAGGTTAACAAAAACTTTGATGAACCTTTACTTATGCCTGGCTTTAATGAAGTTGATTTTTTTTTGTCAAAAGGTTAAAGACAAAATATGGAATTTTGAATACATAGATCTATCATTGATGCTTCGTAGCAATTTTAATAATCAGCACAATAGTGAGGACACTATTGGTTTAAATGATGGCGTTTTAGTTTTACAAAAGAAAGTTAAGAAACTTCACGCAATAAATACAATCGAAGATTGGACAGACGCCTGTATTGCATTTGCTCAAATCATGATTGAAAGACATTCAGAAAAAGCATCAGAGTTTTATTCTTATATGTCGATCATTCGAGGGGCAGGACAAGAAAACTCTGTAGATAAATGGTACACATATGACCAACAATTTAGGTTGAGGGTTTCAAAAGATCATACTAAAAATTGTCATCAATTGATGTTTTTTTATGGTTGAGAATTATAACCATTAATACAACAAAAATTAATAACAATTATGGTTACAAGTGCTATGAGTTCAATTTCAAAGGTTTATGGAAAAGAAGCAATTGTTGTATAGACATGTATGTTTGAAATGCAATTTTCCTCATCCTGCAATTAATTGTCGCAAATTTATGGACGGGGAATCTGGAAATAACGTATTTGGTGATTGGCTCCCATTGATAAGAGAAAAAATGGTAAAATCAAGTATTGTAGTACTGTGCAAAATTAAGAAATAAATCATGGAAGCCAGAATGTGTTGGGAGTTTTAACATGGATTGGCGGATATTTGTATGTTATCCCGAGCCAGAAGCGAGGTATAAAATTTACTAATATCCGCCAATCCATGTTAAAACTCAAAACACATTCTGGCTTTCATGATTTTGTAAATACACAATACTGCATTTCAGGTATTGCAAAATACAACACTGGAATAATCTACTATTCCAGTATTCTTCACAATATATTCTTGTCCAAAATGGTAGATTTTCAATTCTTGTTTTTCCAGTATTGTAAAACAAACAATAACTACTTAAAATTGGAATATGAAAAAATTATTCCAAATAAAACAACAGTATGTTATAAATCACGCATGAGCTACACACATGTATGTTTTATCTAGTTGTTCATATACTGATGTTTTATTTTTAGATATCTGGAATTTAAGGTTATTTTTAGATATCTGGAATTTAAGGATAGTCAAACTGTAAATATTTATTTCACCACTTGCTTTGAAATATGTCCTGTTACATTTTTGCAGGTATTTACAGTTAAATGCAGCAGCATCTGACCAGGCCAGGACTTATTCTCAGGACATTCCAATGTTTCTGCACGGTAAGCCTAAACATGTTGTCCAGACTTGTTTCAAATGATGACATGAAGCTGACAAAGTAAATCCCAACGATATAGACGAGATCAGTGAAGACATTTTCTATGTCCCAAGTCAGACATATGAAAACAAGTGTATGAGGTGAACTTTAATGCTAACCATGCAGGCCTACCATCATATAGTTGCCCTGACTGGAAAAACAACCACCTTCCTTGCAAACATTTTTTTTTTGCTGTTTTTAAGAAAAATGCTGCCTGGGGATGGGATTCACTGCCAATGAACTACAAGAATAATCCATTTATCAACTTGGACATTGGCCATTTCAGCAATTCCAGTGGTTTTTCAGTGCAGATGGAGGATAATGCAGGAGAGGTGGACAATGTTGACTGTCCTTCAAATACCAGTGTGCAGTTTCAACTGGCAAGTCAGTCAGCCATTAAGAGAGGAAATGATTCTATCATCACTCAGACTAATTTCAGATCTTGTCCATCACTGCACAGATTTGAATGTATTAAGGCAACTTTCTGTGGCATTGGGAAACAGCCTGAAGTTCCTGACAGAATATGTACCAAAAGATGGGTCTTTTATATTAGAAGAAGGAGATATGCTTCATATAGGTACAACCAAAGTTGCAGATAAAGTGAAGAAAAAATATCAAAGAAAGAGGACATTACTTAGAAAGACGGAACTTCCTGAAATATATTTAGAGTACACATTGTGGAAGCTTACACATACAAAAGTTACAATATATTTGCAATATCTATACACTAACCTTATCGTGTACTTAAAACTATTTACTTAACTGAAACATTTGACATAATCATGAATGTCACACTGATTATAATTAGCAGTGTTTTTCTCCAGCATATTTTAAAATTAGAAGATTAAATGAACCACATCCATCGATTATTCAAATAGACACGAACGCAATATTTAAAAAAAAGGTTTTTATCAGTGTAAATGCCCCATAAATGTTATGACAGATTATTTAGATATATATAATAATAAAAGTTCGTGATAAAGCTGCAAATTTCCTTATCAACATCGATACTTTTTTTAACAACCGTGTACCGGTTACACTTCAATACAACGGTATATTTACAGCGTACACAAGACGACAATGTCATTTTCTGTCAATTGTGAATACATCTCTGACATTTACATAGTTATAACACTAATTAGGAGTTTAATTTATGTTCTCCATTATATTTATAATAATGGAGATTCATTGTATTTAATTAATACCACATTCACTGATAATAATTAATCAGAAAAATCAAAGGCAGTGTATAAGACTGATGGCCCATGTAACACACACGATGCCATTATATAAGAAAAAACGTTATTGTCGGCGTTAGTATGTAATATTAAGTACCATAATATACACAGGAGTGAACTACACAGACTTGAAATCCAAGTAAATTTGAACAAGAAAACATATATAGACCATTCTCAAAAGTTATTCATGTATTCAATGACCCCAGGTCAAGATAACGAAAACGAGGCTAAGCTAGACAATTTCGCATCTGAAGGGAACTATAGAGCCTGTAATCGCTCACCTGGTAAAACCTGGCAGGGTAAACCTTTAGAAACCACTGTCGTGTACCTGAGAAGGAATGGTCATTTCAAGATGACGGACGGGCCAGTTTGTTCAAGGTAGGTCTTGTCGTTTGAATGAAATTTTGTAGTTTACTTTGCGTTATAGCATCAATTGAATATATACGGAGACAGATAAAAGAATCGTTCACCTCATGCATAAAAGGGTTGATCCGAAAATTCACCGAAATTCACATACTAACCATTCAAAGTGGAGTAAACAAACGAAATAAAAATCGAGGTGAGCACAGCGTCATAAAACATCAATTTTCTATCCATTCTTACATTCCTGTGATAAAAAAGTATCATGGTAATCAAATGTAGGTTGTATACGACCAAACATGTTCCATATCCTAAGTGAGATCTCGTGAGAATTACGAGGTTTTAAATCATTCTTGGCTGAACAGCTGACGGGTGAACATCTCTTCTTGTCTTGACCAGTGGCTCCAGTTGTCCTGTGGTTTTACCTGTATTTGGTAATTATTATTTTATTGTATTTGAGTTTGCAATAGGTAGTTTTAGTCTATAATTGCAAGATTTTAGTAGCTTGGCGTGTTATTTTTCGACACGAAGCTGTAATTTGTTAGGCGTGTTTGTTTTGAACACGCGGACATGGCGGAGGTGGATATAATATTTTAATGGCCTGGCATACAATTTTTAAGGTGGTATAGATTTTAGTTTGGATTTTAATTAGTTGAAGTATATTTTGTGGCATTTTATTTTAATATTTTGGTAAAGATTTGGCGTAGCAGCCATTTTTTCCCGTGCCATGCGTGCAGCCTGTGGTTTAACTTGTAGGTTATTATTGGCATAGAAATAAAGTTGGGACACTTTGTTACGTGGTTTAATTTATTGTAATACAAGGTAACGATATGAAGGTGTGATTTAAATTGATAATTCTCATGTCGTTTAAATTGTGAATGTTGTTTATCAGTGCCAGTGGATGACTGAATGTTTTTATTTTGTAATTGTAGAGTCCATGGAGACGCAGGTGCTTAAATTGAGGCACTCCTTAATTGGGAAGTCCTTAATTCCTGTAATATTACGGGTAAAGGGATTTGAAGATGAATTGCAAGGAAAGCGCATGTCCAGGTTGAAAAAAGATCACTGTATTACACAGTACTCCATGGAAGAGTTGGGAATACAGTTTGCGGGATTGACAGGTGAGACTTTGGGCGACATTTTGACGGTAAGAATTTATAATTTATTGTGATAATATTATGGTTTATTTGTGTAATTTGGTTAAAAGGGGACTTTACCCTGTGACCTTCCTTTTATGGGCCGGCCGCTATTGTAGTATGGTGTAATTTTATAACGCAGCTTGTGTGTGTCGCTTAAAAGTGTATATGTCAGTTCCTCGATTTAAGGCTAGATTTAAGTACTAGATTTACAATCGGGTTTTGGTTTAAATTATTATTGTGTAATTTTAATATTTCATTAAATGAATAATTGGCGACGTGATGTAAAATCATCTGGAGTTATCTTTCTTTCTCTGTTGGTTGTTGCGATAACAATGATAGTCGAGTAAACCTTAAAATCATGTTATGAATTGATTGGATAGCCTACATGTACATTCCTGGAAGCATCTATATAATATCATGTTATAGTTTACTTGCGCGTTCGTTTTCGCAAATAAATTTTATAAAATTTAAAAGAATAAATTGAATATATAGTAAGTGTATTTTTATTGAAATTATTTTGATCGACATATATGTATTGAGGAATATATTAAGTTGTGATGATTTTGTCTGTCGCCATTTTTCATTCTCTACTCTATTAATAAAGAGACGTATATATTTAATCTATGTATTTACAGTTATGCGGCAAGGAACCAGAGATTGAGAACGCCAGAATGTTGTTGCATTTTACAATTCTGCAAGCAAATATCATCGGGGTCCCTAAAGGAAAAGCCCTTGCTAAGGGTAGTTCTGCAAATCTGCAAAATCATGATGCTAATACACCAACCTCAAGTGGAACCGGCATTGGTGATGCAGTTGCACCTCATCCAGATCCAGTGGTGACGGATCCAGCTCCTGATCTGCTACCTCATCATCAGTTGCAGCTTAGTGGACAGCAAATGTTTTTTCTTTTAATGTCAACTTTGATGTTCTTTCCTCCAACAAAATAATCCAAGCGGTTTTCAAGTGTGTATTTTTGGCTGCTTTGTTTCGAATTTCTGACACTGTTTGCACCTCTTAAAGCCTGTTCAATTTCACTTCTGGATTCTTCTCGCATTAATGCTACAATTTGCAGTGCTATATACAATATCGACATAATACGTTCTGCAGGGCTGAGCCAACGATGGCCTGGCGCTGTCCTTGCAGCAAGGAAATCCAAATCAAGCTTCTTGAATAGTACAATAAATGATAATTTGACCGCATGGTAAGTAATCCGATGGTCTGGACCTCCTTCAGAATATAACATTAGGCATACAGGGACTTCTCCCTTATCTTGCAGCATCTTGGCCATTTCAGCTGAATGTCTCCATGGTGAGCTTGCTTGAAATATTGAATCCTTGTAGGATACATGTACTTCGCCTCTATAAAATGAGGAATCATCATCTGGGATGTCAACTTCAAGACAGACAGATGGAGTCAATGATCCTTTTGATTGCATGTCATGGTCTAATGCACCAAGAGTGGATGTTACTGGTACAATCGATTTTTTCCCCCGGACTCCAGTAGCTACTGCCACCCCGGGTTCTCCGAAATCCACCTTTGCCTTATCATCTATACAAAGAAAGGTAACGTTTTTCCTGAATTTGACAACATATTGGCGGAGATACTTGAATATAGCAGCGCAATAATGATCATCCTGGTGTGATGGACTTAGTTGACGACTTTGCACTTTAAATTGCAATGGCACTTTTGACTTTTACAACTTAGCCACTTTTTTATGAAAAGGTGTATCAGCAGGTAACTCATTTTCAACTTCCTTGACAAGATTTTTAACAGACATATTTTGATAAATGTTCAATGTTGTGTCTACGATCATCAGCTGCAGTAATTTCTTCAATTTTCTCTCATAGTTTATCAAAGAACACAGAAAATATATCATTAGGTCTGCCTATATTAAGATGCCTTATATCAGTAACAAGGTTGGCATCTTCTGATAATATTGCTTAACGTATACGATCTTCTATACCTTTATTTTGACTATCAAGTAACTATATGCATAAGATCTTTTCATTTGACGAGTATGGTACTCGGGTAGGAGTGGTTTGATTTTCTTAAATATCTTCAATGAAACATTCATTACTTCGTCTTGTCCTCTATCAATGGGTGTCTGCCATAAAACTATGGTGCCTCCTATTGATCGTCCAGGGTCATAACGGAGTAGGTCAATTGGGACGGATAATCTTAAACCTTTTACACATTCATATTTTTCTTTTGGGGTCATAATTTTGTTTCCGTTTGTATGCCCGTCTTCTTCAAACATAATGTAGTTGTAGCTGTCTTGTTGTGAAACAATATTATCCTTTAAAAGATACTGTTCAAGAACTGACTGTGCTTCTGGCCTATGCTCCAAAAAAGGAGAACGTGTCAACCTGCCTTACTGGGTGCTCAAGCATTTGTCTTTTTTGTTGTTCTTCAGTGGAATAATAATCAAGGAATTCAGCATATGAATTCAATGAAATAGCAAGAAACTCGATATCATTTCGAAATGATCTCCACTGTGTAGAGTAGGGTGAAGCTATGACAGAAAATAAGGCTGTACTATGCTGCTTCAAACTGATGAAGAAGGATACGACGCTTTCTTTTCCAATCATTGTAATCATTGAAGCCTTCAACAAACATGAAAAGAGAACGCAATATGAAACTAATTTAATATGGTATAAATATTAAAAATAAATACACATTAATATTTTTAATAAATGAAACACCAAATAAGGATGAACAAATAGACGCACAGATGGACGGACAGATAGACAAGATCATTCATCATTGTTACTGTTAATAATGAAGACGCTTAACTTTCACACAGATTCATGAGTGAGTGATGGCTGCTCAACGTCCAGTTTTAATATGAATGTCGGAGGTTAGAAAAAGTGACAGATTATACTGATTGGAAAGGAAGTTACTAAATATTAAATTTGACAAAAATACTAAGTATCAAATATGGAATGTAAAAATTATGTTGTATTTCTGACATATTTTTTATTTACTTGTCAGATGCCTTATATTGTATACCCGTTAGCCTACTTCGGTCCATTATCTTTTGCTTGTTTCCATCAAGATACCAGAGCACATTTGTCATATTCATGACATGCTTGCAGACCACATCATTAGTCATGGCTTCGGGGAAACCCAGCTTTGGCGTTGTCCATTTCATCACAGATACTATTGAACAGTTTGTCTTTTGCTGTAAAAAGAAAAAAAATTGTGTCACAGAATACATAATAATTTAAAGATTTTAATACGCTTATCTCTGACATTCCGGTGTTAATTGTATTAGCAAAGTTCAAATAGTAGGATTGGTTGATGACTGAATGGGGCTTTATAATATACATGTACTTTCATTTTCACTTTATTTGTTCTATATCATGACGGCCAGTTTCATTAAATTTAGTTTTCCAACATTTATGTCAACACTGTTTTTGAAATTTGCAGCCCTTGTTCAGCATGCGGCTCCGTCGTGTGGTATGCCACTTTACATCGTCTTGAGTTTTTTTTATCAGCTTTTACACGCTGGATAATTATTCACGAGACAATACTTTGGTTTTGGGTAAATGGTATACTGGACTTTTTTGTTTTCTTTGGTTACTTGGATAAATGTTCTCGAGACATGCTCTGGAATGAATTGTTTCATTTAGGAATAAATGAACTTGTCAGAGATGTTACAGTACGGGCGTACTGATGGAAGAAAAATCATGATTTGACAGAATGCCCAGGCACCCAAAAAAGATCATTGAAATTCACCAAAAAATGAAATTGTCCCCCATTTATCAATATCTGACGGTCAAATACTTGCATAAAATTTGAGCAGCTCTTAGAAAATTGCCTCATCCGAAACCTATAAATCGAGACAGGTTTTGAAAGTTTGGAATAAAGAAAGAAACGCAAGGAAGTGGGACAGTACCCCTTATCTTAAAGGAACATACTTCTTTGCGGAAATGATAGAAATATTTACTACTTTAGCTTTATGTAATTACCTGTAAATCTCAAGCTGTCAGTTTCTTTTTTGGGCGGTTGTTTGAAGCTCCTAGATTCTTCCATTAAAACGTCAAAGGCATTTGACTCAGTTGGGACACATGTGTCATTATTTTTAGTATTTTTTCGCTCATTTAAAGTTATGATAAAATCTACATATTTAATGTTCTTTTCAAACTCGAATGCTGTCCCAACGAAATCGTCGGGGCTGGCTTGAAATGTCTCAGGCCCTGTGTTGGTCTGAAGACACACTTCAAATTTTCCCTGGTCTAGGGCGGCATCAAGCACATCAGATATGTCTCGATTGCCAATAACGTATTCGATGACATCCTCTCAAGTCTCTTTTACGGAATATTTAATTATTTTGTTCTTTACAATTGTTCTATTGAAACCCCCTTTCCTCTCTTCCACAGTTGCACAAAGGGCAATTTCCATAGCTAAAGCCGAAAGTACATGCCATGTTTTTGACGTTCGTATTTGAAATTAACGGCTGTTATGGACACGAACTATGGAAAGATTACGAGAATTCCGAATATACCGGAAACCGAAACTTTACTAAAACACGGAACGGACCGGAACCTTACCTTACCTCTGGATCTTTACAACCATTATTGGTCAACCACACATACGTGTGTAGAACAATTTTCCCATCACCATGCATGCGTTCCCGGGTCACCAGTATTTACATCCTTAGCTGAACTATGTACATTACATTTTTGTTTTCGCGATCTCATGCACAATATCTATATTTACACTTGTCACGTTATTGTCGCTGTTCTTTGTTTACTGCCAGTAAAAAGGTCATTACTGCCACTCAGTTTATAATCACAGCATATAATATACAGCCGGCACTTGATCTAGTTTTGTATCCATGTCTATCTCCATCATTTATCATCCATTTTCCATTGTAGTTATTTGTTTTAAAAGCATCACTTGCATATTTAACACTGTTAAAATGTATAAGGGATTCACTTCTATTAAAAAATACTGTTAACATTTTTTTTTTTAATATTTGTGTCCTATTTACTTTTAAAATGAGTAATTAAAAGGTAAGAATATGTGCTTATCTCTGTCAAAAGTAATCGACTAAAAGAAAATATATTAAGAACTCATTAGAGTATTTGGGTACTAAAAATAGAGATGTAAATAAAAAATAATGTACTTTAACACTGGTTAAAAGATAAAATTAAGCGTAACTCAGGTTAAAAGGTAATATTTAGCTAGAAAAGACTAAAATCTAAAAATATGTGCGCCTTTTGGATTACTCTACTGCCCCTTAACACTAGTATCCAAAGATATAAAGTACTTAAATCTGGGTTTTTTGTGGTTTTTTTAAAACGAACAATTCAGAGGTACAGACAGGCACGTTGTGGATATTCCCACTGTCGACTGCTGTCTGTACCAGGTCTAACATTGTATCATTGAGGATGAAATTGAGTTTAGTTATATAAAAGAGTATAAATATTTATGGTCCTCCCGACAGGCCCCCTCCCTCATTTGACTTTCATCTATTTGGCTATCGGCATTCTAAATCTCGCAGTGTGGATTCTATAGAGCAGTCTGCTTGCGTGGAATTCCACTTCTGTTGTCGTCTTTATGTTTATATTTAGGGACTGATAAATTTTCGTAATGTTCATGAGGATTTGCATTTTGTCTCCGTCGTCTAGACCACTCCATATAACATTTTCTCCTTCTGCTAACAGTCTTACTATGGCCGGTAGGATTTGTTCCCGTGTTTTGGACCAAGCTTTGCATTGTAGGATCATATGCTCGAGTGTTTCATCGTCGCTGTTACATGCCATGCATAGGCTGTCTGTACCTTCGTTGAAAATCTTGTGTCTCAGTGATTGTAGTATATAGCTCCCTGTGAGCATTTTCAACTTGATAGGTATCCTATGTCTGTCTCCCCGTGACTTACATTTGAGTGTAAGAAGTTTATGCAACTTTCCAGGTGTGATATAAAGTCTAAAATCACTGACTTAAAGTTTTACACTCATCTGGTTGGAAGGACCATGAGAGCTATTGTCAATACTTTGCACATGTAGTCAACTGTTCTTCTCCTCTGAAACCGCTTAGCCAAATGGAACCAAATTTGGCAGGAATGATCATTAGGTGGAACTCTACCAAGTTTTTGTTTTTGCTGCCAGTTTCAAATTCACCATTGTTATTGGCTACCTCCACCCCCTCCGACCTTTTCAGTTTTTTTTTTTTTAAAAAGGGCAATAACTGTATAAAGGAGAAGTGGAAAAATTCAATTTCTGGCAACCAAATGTCGCTTCCGAATAAAAATAAAAGTTGGTTTGATAATTTGTTGCAGTTATTCCCTAGACGACTATATCCCCCACTTTTTTAAAATCTGGTATTAAAACAAGTCGAGAAGTGCAAAGGACACTGTACCCTGCCAATGATCTGAGTATTTGATATCATGGATTATCCCTGGGATAGTTCCATGATGTTATTCCTAAACCAAACCATGTCCATATGTGACCAAATTAATGAAAGAAACCAAAGTCAGTGAACCATGACCTTGAGGTCGCAACATCTATTTTGCATCAAAATGTTACAGTTCATATCATGATCAATGCATGTACCAAATTTGCGGATGATAGCTGGTGTGCTTCATAGAAAACTTGCTTAAACCTGAAACTAAACCAATGTGTCACAGACGCACAGACGAAACACTATGCCCCACTGCTTAGTGTTGTGGCAGGCAGGAAGGTAATTCTTTTTATTGGAATAAAGTTTGACAATGAAAACAAACTCTTAACCATTTGCAACAAAGGCAATGTTGATAATCATAAGACAACAGAAAAACATCAAAATGAATAAACACAAAGAGGAAACATCCAAAACCAACTAACCAAAAACACAATGAGACATATATATCAGGACAATCTTATTTGGGACAGGCACAAAACAGGTTGGATTAAATCTGTTTAGCTCACGTAATCTAGACGGTCATGTGAGCTATTGCCATCACTTGATGTACGTCTTCTGTCTATTTTAATCTTCTCAGAAACCACATGCTAATTGAACTGAAACTTTGAAGCAATGATCTATGGATAGTCCTTTGGTGCTGATCAGACTTTAACAGGCTGCCATAGTCGAACTGGCACAATACAATGATGGGGTTAAAGTCAATACGCCACATTGATTTCTTTTTCTTGAAAGATACTGGGGAGGGTATTTTATGCATAAATTTAACAAAAATATACAGACTGAACTTTTAATCGTAAAATTTATTGTACAAAGGTTCAAGGTCTACTACAGCACATTTATATTTCACAAGTTAATAGCATCTAGGGCAAGTTATTCATCAGCTGTTGTGTCCTCTGGTACCTGATCTGGATGGAATGAGATAGGTAATAGAAGGTATTTCGATGAGATGGTAGGTAATGCGGTCCATCATGATGGGTTTGGCTAGTTGACGTCTGTGTTGTAGGGTGGGCCAGTTGAGGTCTTGTAGTAGTGTTGTAACACTGGCTCAAGGGTCGTAGTTGTTGGTGACGAATCTGGCAGCTCTGCGTTGGAGGCTCTCTACTTTATTGATGTTGGCCTGAGTATGTGGATCCCACTCAGTAGAGGCATATTCAAGTGATGGTCGTACGAATGTGTTGTAGGCCTGTGTCTTAGCTCTCTGTGAGCAGTTTCGGATGTTGCATCGAAGGAAGGCTAGGGTGGAATTTGTCTTCTTCGTGATGTTGTTTACGTGATTGTTCCACGAGAGATTTTTGGAGATGGTAAGGCCGAGGTATTTGGCGTTGTCGACGATTTGAAGTTGTTGGCCGTGGATATCATAATTTGCCATGATCTTATTACGCTTGTTGGTGACGCGTAGTACCTCACACTTGTCAGGATTAAATGACATCTGCCAGGTACTTTCCCAGTTTTGCAGGGCATCAATTAATCTCGTTGAGATTAGGATTCCGAAGAAATTTTCTGTCTGTTCTTCATCCTAATCTCGTTTCAAGCCCTATCAAGGGTATTCTGGAAATTTTAAATTTGACCACCCGGTGCATTCCGATGGATATTTTGGCATGGACGGATTGTGTCAGCACAAGTGCAAGTAAGATTTCATAAATAGACATATTTTCTAGTTCAAATCTGCAAAAATATTGATATTTCCTTACCTTTTACAGCGTATATCCGACAAAATAATCCAAAATCTACTTTAAGCTGACCGCCATTTTACTGAACTCTAGAACTACACCACTTGATCAAAAATCGTGACGTATTTTGGTATAGTTTGTTTCGTAGTTCGAGATTTCGATGTCAAATATTATATTATAATTTAAAAATCCCATATACACGCTTGAAATTTTGTAATTTTGTTATAAATATTTGATTAAACCAATCAACAGCCCATAAAAGATATGCTTGCATATACACAATAAATAATTGACATCGACCTTTCATTTAGAAACATGCTGTAGCAAAATTCGTGACGATTTTGATCACGTGGTGTAGTTCATGAGTTCAGTAAAATGGCGGTCAGCTTAAAGTGGATTTTGGATTATTTTGTCGGATATACGCTGTAAAAGGTAAGGAAATATCAATATTTTTGCAGATTTGAACTAGAAAATATGTCTATTTATGAAATCTTACCTGCACTTGATCTGACACAATCCGTCCATGCCAAAATATCCATCGGAATGCACCGGGTGGTCAAATTTAAAATTTCCAGAATACCCTTGATAGGGCTTGAAACGAGATTAGGATGAAGAACAGACTGAAAATTTCTTCGGAATCCTAATCTCAACGAGATTAGGCATCAATGTCTTCCTGGAGCTTGCTGGCATCAGCTTCAGTTTCAATTGATTTGAAATGAGTGATTTATTTTCATCTTTATTGATATGTACAATAATTAAAACAATTTTAAGTACATTTCTTTACTGTTTCAAAATTTTACAAAAAATCTTGTAAAATGGGTGTTGACAGATGGATTGTAGCGTAGCAGGAACGACAACTCTGGATAGAGAATGAAAATATGTCATGCTACGTGAGCAAGTGGTATGTCTAATTACAGAAAAAAAAGGAGCATACCGATCATTTCCCGTTTTCATATATATATTTATTCATATTAAAAAGGAAGAAAAGAAATAAGATAAATAAATAAAATAACTAAGAGTTTTGAAAGAAATATATTTGTTGTATGTAATTAACACATACCATATGAATTTTGAGTGTGTTTGGGTACATTTGTATTTGTTGGAAGCGGCCATGTTGGTGTATCGATGTTTATAATAGTTATCAAATTGATCGTTTTTAAAAAAAATAAAATCATATAGAACCTTTAACTAATACAATAAATACGGTTTTATGGTGTATTTGGGAGTATTTATGTAAAAAGTCACACCCTTATTAATGGTACGCTACAAATCGACAAACCATGAACGTGAAAAATATTTTGATCAATTTAATTTTTGACAGTCAACGTCAATTTATTTTAGTACTCTTAAAATAAGTTTTTGATTTTGACTGCGACTTTCTGCTATTAATGTGACCCGTGTTTTAAATGCCCCGTCAAAAACGTTATTTGAAAAGGTAGAATGGCTCGCAGTCTATAATAGGATTAATTACCATAAAGCAACCCTTGTTTAAATGTATTAATAACTTAGCTCCTGAATACTTACGTTTGATAGTATTAATGAAAATTTTCCTTATGACTTAAGATCTGCAACATCAACTAATTTGCAAGTTTCACGTCCAAAAAGTTAATATTTTAAAAGAACTTTTCTATACTCTGGCACAAATCTATGTAATTTTCTCCCATTCAACATTAAAAGCTTTAAACAGTGAAATATGTTTCAAAACCAAAGTAAAAATATTATCTGTTAAAATTTCAAATTGAGAATGCCCAACTTCCAAGATCTCCTATGCGTTAATATCTGTATATTAGTGAATATTATAATATGGTAGAAAAACCAAATTTTTCCCAAAATGGATAAAGTTTATTAATCCATACAATAATTTTGTTAATATACCAACAATTATATTCAAATCGGACAACGTTTGCTCTAGTTTATTGTGAAACAAGACTTAATTAGGCCACACAAAAAAATATGTGTTTACGGTCACCCGACCGACCCTAATTTTTGCTAGCGATACTATAAATTTTTATACAGATTTCTGATAACCATTTTTTGTAGTTAGATCAGCAGCAATGTTTTATTTATTCAACCGCTAGCTTTTTGTTGAAAATTGAGAGCAAAGAAGGTGGGAAAACTGCCCTGTGTGGGTCCGGGGTACTACGAATAGGCCCACAGCACCCTCTTGCTTGTCGTAGAGGTCAGACTAAATGAGGCGACACGTTTGTCGTGTGTTGCGACCCGTAATGATGGAGGACGGGATCCTGGTGGTTGAAACACACCTCTTTGGCCCTACTTTACCTAGACGGGAGGTCGAATGGACCCGATTCGATCAATCGGCTGGTCACGTCAAGCCCTTTAACTGATATTGTTCATTACAAGCTACAGTACAGCTCAAGGCATAGTGTGATAAATAGCTGGCATCCAATGCCAGGTATTTATTGCTTTGTGATTTAATTAACAGTACCCATCTCCACAGTATCACCTGTGGTTCCAATATACAACAGGAAATGACTAATTACCTGTACAAGTAAAACCATCACTTACAGGTGACTTACCTTTGTATTTTATAAGTTATATGTAGAATTTTTTCAGATGAATGTTTTCATCGAGAATAAGATTGAAAAATTATGCACAAAATAAAAAAATGTTAGGGCTTATATGTATAAAATAATTATATTTAAAAAAATAAAGCATTTGAAGCAAATTTCATATAATGAATTTTCAAAATCCCATGAAGCTTTCATGTGGACCTTTAATATTTTTCAAGAATTTTGTAGATGTACTTATACACAATGCAAAAATACCACTAATGTATTTACAGGTGTTGCAATTAGGCAAATGTTTTAAGTCTTTTGTACATTTTTGGAACATAGAAAAATATAAATATATTTGTTTCTTTGCAACTCGTGTATTTAAAAAAAACAACACATTTTGATAGATTTTTTTTGGTAGTTTTTACATTGTTTACTGAATTTGTCTCTTGTATTATTAATTTTGTTGGAATAATTGTTGAGAAAATAGTTTTTGGTGTTTTTAGTTTTACCAATACTGTCATCAACAGCGTCGAGTTCGTCATGTGTCTTGTTTTAATGGTCACCTTTAAGACTGGAGAACAAAACTGTATTCAATCTGCACTATGTA
Source organism: Bathymodiolus septemdierum (assembly GCA_963383655.1). Lineage (NCBI taxonomy): Eukaryota > Metazoa > Mollusca > Bivalvia > Mytilida > Modiolidae > Bathymodiolus > Bathymodiolus septemdierum. The sequence goes on along the minus strand of OY726527.1, from coordinate 33,311,365 downwards.
GTTATAAATGTATAAATTATGAAGCAAAAGAAAAATTAACAATGAAAATAATTTGTAACAGCACATATATTAACAGCATATATATAAAATGTAAACTCTTTAAGTACACAATAAATGTTCATTGAACTTTCGGAGCATCAAATGGACGGCGAAGAGCGTCATTAATCTTGGACACGACCATATGCTTCCAGGATTCTGATGAGGAAACCTCTGGGTAAAAGTGCACAACGTATCTTCTAAGGTACTGAACACGGACTAGGTCTAGAGGGTTTTTCTTCTTGGTACCACCATCGAAATAGGAATAGAATCTGCGTAATCCATCTTTTGTGGACAGCTCTGGAAACGGTAACTCTGTTAGATGCTTTGCGAAATTGTCAGCTGATGACGAGGAGTTGTACTCGCGCATCAAGTCTTCTGCTGAAAGCTGGTAGACTGCTGGTATGTCGCTGCACTTGTCGTTGATTTCCTGATGAAGCGAGGGGGTTTGGACCAGACGTCTTGATGAAACTAGTGCTATCATTGGAGCTGTTGAAGTAGGGGGTGTTGTTGGTTCAATGTCGGGCAGTGTATTTGGTCTGGTTGGTATATCGAAGAGGCAGATTGGTTGTACTCTACGGTTATGAAGCTGCTGAGTCCATGGTCGATGAGGAGTGAAGGATTGACTCTCACTGGTTTGTCTTGAAGTCGAAGCTATGTGTTCTGTGAAAATCTGTACTAAGTGTTTGGTTTGCTCTGCAAGTTGTTTGATCTGCAACTCTTGAGCCAGAAGTCTTTGATTATTGGTGGTCACCCTGGCAAAGAGTTCTTTAAGTGCAAGAAGAATTGAATTTCCTGGTAGTGGTAGCTGCTGGGTTGTTGGCTCAGGAAGAGGTTGGATAGGTGTCTCTGTTGCTGGTGGAGTAGGTGGATCAAGGTTAAGTGGCAGAACTGGTGATGGTGTGTCAGATCTGAACTCGTAGGGGTCAATTTCTGGTCTGTCCATCTACCCAACCAAGTACCAAGCATGCCTTTAAAGTACAAGTGTTGGGGAGGCATAACCCAGAGAGCATTCATGTGTTGGGCCAACGTCGGATTTCTGTTAGCAACATTGTTGGACCAACGTTGGCAAATGACGTTGGGCCATAGAAATTTTGTCCATCTGCCCTTGGATGGCCCAACAAGTTGGGCCTCCGTTGGCCCAATGATTTCTGCCAACAATGTTTACAATTTGCTAACAAGGTGCCAACAAATTTTTGGAGGAAAATATGGTGGGCCAACGTTGGCCTAATATTATCTGCCAACAAAGTTTACAATTTGCCAACAAGGTACCAACAAATGGTAAGAATAAATAATCCAGTCAGGAAAATGTCCACCAGCCCCAACCGAATACCGGTATCAAATGGTGGTCAACTTATCTAAATATTGATACCTACCAGTTTCTGTGCTAAAGTTTCATTTTGAAGCTTTTCATCCATTGCTTCAAGGTCATGCACTCATTTTGTTTATTGTTCTGTTTTATCAGGATATTAAGAAGTTGTGTGTTCCCCTTCACCTCATATTTGAGGTTCTCTAGAATGGTGAGAAGCTTCCTATCCATAGCTGAAATGGAAACTACCATATTATAATAATTAATATTAAGATTTAAACTTTATGCCCTATCCCCCCCACAAAAAAATTGCCAAGCTTGAAAAAACTCCAAAACTAACAATATATAAATTTTCACGTTTTCTGCTGTCGGTGTACCAATATACTCAATATTCTACTGGTTGGAGACCAGTTATCACCAATTTTTATTGGTTTTTAGGCAAAATCTTCCATATTAATAAGAATATCTAAGTGAATGGCTTATTGTTTACAGGACTTCCTGATTGATATCCTACTAAAATACTTTGTATTTCAATGCACATGCGCAAAAGTGAGCCCCAAATGAAATGTGACCATTTTCCAACTGGATTCAGGACTTGACACTACCACTTTTATAAATGAAGTAATCAAAAGACAAATTAAAGTTTCCCCGGCCTTTCCTGGAGATAACATTCAAGAAGAAAGATTTTTCAAAATGTTTTTTAATTGCTGAATGACAAATAACCCGTATTATGTATACACCATTTAATATAGATTTGTAGACACCATCTTAAATCGCGCAATGTAAATACGTATGTATTTGATAGCAAGAACGGTCATTGTTTGGTTAGCTGGGAGGGGAGGGGGTGCGTACACATTATTTCTAAACCCATTTGAATAGCGATTTTATTTTCGCTGCTAGTTTTTGATAGATATTCATGCAACATGTATCTTTCAGTTGCATACCAGTATAAACTATTTTTAAACTAAAGCAAATATACATGATTGCACTAATTCTCCTACTTCATGTACTTAATATCTATTTTCATGCAATTTAACGTTAAAGGTGACAGGAAGCGATTTTTTGTTTCCGTTTTTTCGACTTCTTTATGAAGTTTATTTCAAAATAAAACAGAAAATATTATTCCCTTCGGGAAAATCTTAGTTATGTACCCGTATCCACCCGTTAAAGTGTGGTCACAGCGAACAATATACAATGATTACTTCCCTCTGAAAGAACTCTTCACCTACGTCACACGTGCCCAAGTCTACACAGGTAAACCAAACAACTGATAGCGTGGGTAAAAAAAACACATCAAAATAATTGAAATGGATAACAATTTTGAGGAAAGTGATTGTGAAGAAATGCCAGATTTAAATTTAGCAGGATCTGCAGTTCAACCGTATTTGTTTGAACCCACAAAAGGAACTGAAGGCGAAAAGTCAGCATCAGGAAGTGAAGAAAATTCAGATTCCGACGACGATCTAGAAATATCACATGGATCTGATGCAAACGAATTTGACGAGGACGAAGAAACTGAACATGTTAGTCATTGGTAAGTTTCCAATTATTTTACAATTTTTCTTTCTCGTAAGAAAGAGTTTGGAGTAATTAAAATATCGATATGAATTTTGTTTGGGGGGGGGTATGTTTTGTCTATACTTTTTGTGTATGTATTTTTTTCTGTATCTCAATCTTCATATCCTACATGTAGTTACATGTAATATTTCAGATTGATTTAAGTGAATAATATGGAGTAGCTGTTTTAAGTTTAAGTTATACAATGTCTATGTAGAGACTGGTTTTTAACAAAAACTACTTTTTTCATCTATAGCATAGATCCTTGCATTTTGTGAAGTATTTCGAATCTGGTTCCATTCGATATTAGTTTGGTATACTTGAGTTATTAATTGAATTGTTAATTCAAATAATTGTAGATTGTATGTGTGTAGGTGAATTATTTTAAGAATGGGCCATGCTCAATTAGAAACGAAGAAAAAACTTGTCATGACTCAAATAAAGTTATGCAATAAGAATAACGTCAGACGACCATTGTTGTTTATGCGATGTGTATCGGACTACACCAGCAGCCTGAACTACATAACTTGCAAATAAAACGACTTGTACTACACCATTCATATCTTTCTCTTGTACATGTCCATCTAGTACTGTATTACAGTATACATTATTTATGTAAATATGCACCTTTGTGATATTCATACAGTAAGAAGTAATTGTTTTGTACTTTTCCTTTATGTAGGTGTAAATGTAACCATTGCACTACTATGTTAACAAAGAGAGAATCAAAATGTTGCAAAGATACACACATTGTTGATGATAATATATTGGAAGCTGAAATTGAATGTATTACTCTCCATGAAGGCTTTCAAGCAAACTGTTTAAACCAGTATGTTTTAGAAACATCATACTATGAATATGTACATGAAAATGGACCACTTGAGGAAGATCAGTTGATTCACAAGTAAGTGTTTTACATGTAACCAAAATAAGATGAAGGTAAACGATTAAATAATTGATGTATATTTTATTAACCTTTAAAGGTAATAATTGACAAAAACTGTTAATTTGAGTGAATTATATCCTCTAGAGTAATTGAAGTAATTGTTTGACTTTGACCAAGACAATTTTTTTCAACAATTGGAGGAACTAGAAGGATGCAAATTTTATTTTAGTGTCTTTTTTTTGCAAATGTACAAATAATACATGTGTATGTCCTAAACAAATATATGTTTTCACCACAAACAAGAAAACATTTCCACATTCCCTACTCATCATGAACATTCATAATTTGTTTTTATATATATATAAATCTTCATATTCACAAACTCGACTCGTAGCCGCAAGTAGTAAAGTTTACCAGTGGCTTTCCCATGGTCAATGGTTCTCTCCGGGCACTCCGGCTTCTTCCACCACTAAAACTGGTCGCCATCATATAGTTGAAATATTGCTGAAAGTGGCGTTAAAACACCAACAATTAAAAAGAAATCAATCATATTCACAAAATAGTTATTCTTAATATTTCAGAGTGTACAGATATATTGCCTATAGAAGATTTGTTCAATGGATTTACCACTGGCTAGGAAAAATAAACCGTAAAGTGTTTCCTTCATGTGTAATTAAAACAATAGGAGACAAGTTACCTTCTCGGCAGTATTGTGGATGTAAATATCCAAATTAAAAAAAAAACAATTAACAACATTAGACTAAATATACTATTATTATTATTATTCATTCTCTCTGAAATCTAGAGACATGGCTTTGAATGACATCTTCTTTGGGTCGCCTTGGTGTGCTGTGGGAGAGAGGTGGTGGTCTTCTCTTGTCATCACGTCTTCTAGCTTCATATGCTTCAGTAAATGTTCCCTTCTAAATAACAGATCTTCAAAGAGATCATCAACATAACCTGATCAAAAAAATAAAATCCCTGTTGGAATATTGAAACCCCCGCCTTGGTGTATGGTCGAAAACATGAACCTATCGCTCGCAGAAAATGCATTGCTTTTAAAAAGCTAAAACAAAATGAGAGGGTGTCCGTACGTGAATGTGGAATTTTCATATGTTAAAAAAAAATGGATTTCTCGGAGCCAGTCCAGATGGCTTAGTTGCAAGTAAATCTGACACTTGTCGTGAATGGGTACTAGAAATCAAATGTCCATTCAAGTGGCGTCACAGAACAATAAAAGATGCGTGCCGTGATAAAACCTTTTGCTGTGAAGTAAACAATGAAAATGATATACAACTGAAGACGTCCCATCGTTATTACTCACAAGTTCAGGGTCAAATGGCCCTCTGTCAGTGTCACAAGTGTGATTTTGTTATATATCTATCGACAGATTTTTTGATATTAGAGATAGATTTTGATGAAGATTACTGGAATTATGCAGAATCAAAGCTTGTTGACTTTTATACAAAGAATAGTGTTGCATCAATTCTTAGGAACTGACTGAATTAAATTGTACAAAATAAATATGAAATTAATCTGAATAATCTTTATTTGATTTTAAGATCAATCACAACAGACAGAAACTGTTCTCTATTTCTTAGCACCTGAGTTCACTTAAAGTTATTAACAAGAGTTAACTGTTGTCAATAAAAATGCATATTCAAAGCTAAATAGGGGCCTGTGTGGCACAATGAGTTAGGCAGTTGGATTACCTATCAAATCATACAAGCCTATTACCAATACAGCGTGGGTTCGCGCCCGGCTTTGTAAATTACAAAAAGGGTGCACTCGACTCGCAGCCGCAAGTGATAAAGTTTACCAGTTGCTTTCCCATGGTCGGTGGTTCTCTCTGGGTACTCCGGCTTCTTCCACCACTAACACTGGTCGCCATGATATAGCTGAAATATTGCTGAAAGTGGTATTAAACACCAAAAATCAAATCATATTGCATGAATATTGGTGAATATTGTCCCGAGCAGTATATCATACCTAAAACTGGTTGTCATGATATAGCTGAGAATACTATCGAGGTAAATGTAAACTAGTCAAAAGAATTTTCAAGATGGCTCTCAAGTTTCTGATTTGGTACAGATATTCTCCATGGAATTTGTTGGTTAAACTTTCCAACTGTATTTTAGATATATCATGTAGGTAATTCTTAGAACTGAAGATAGCCTAATGGTTTTATTTTCAGCAAACTTTTGATCTCCTTGTTATGTCGTATCATTCAAGACCTAATGATACTCCATTCAATAGTAAATAACTATCTTAATGTTTCATATATTTATTTGACGAGAGGTGGAAGAAGGTTTGTCAAAGCACTGCATACAAAGAAAATCGAGTCAGCTCCTCCACTTAAACTTAAAGGCAAATTCCCTGTAAAATTCTGAAATTCTTATTTTGTTCCATTTTCCTCTCAACATGTATCCGTGCTGAAGCAACACGTCTTGTAAACTCAATCTGTTCCTTTGTAAGCTGCTGACATAAAAGGTTGGCAATACATTTTAATGCCTTTAGTCTTAAAATTTGTATTCAAATGGAAAAATCCTTTATCCACCATAACAGCATCACCTTCTTCTAAAAGATCAATCAGACCACTATTTCTTGAAATATAAACATCTGAAGCAGATCCTCCATATAATTTTGACATAAATACAACTGAACCTGTCATACTTATACCAATCAATGATTTAAATGTGTTGTGAGACTTGTAGTGGGAATATGTCTGCGATTTATTTTCAAGTGACACCTTCTTGCATAAATCCTCGTAAGAGTGCACTTTCTGGGAGTTATTTTCCTTCTGTTGATTCTAGTGAGTTTTTCTGAAATTGCAAATATTGACATCAAACGGGCACGAAAGAGGGCTCTATCTGGCCAACAGGTGCAAGCCGATTCCTTGACAAAGAAGACAAAATCAAAATTAACTGTTCTCTCCAAGGGTGACAATGTTATCATTCCAATTCCGTCTGTTGATAGGGGCCCTGCCGACGAGAGACACATAAAAGGTGTAGTGATGAATGTAAATGAACATGGTGGCTATAAGATTGGTACTAAAGTTGGACAAATAAAAGGATATATGTGTAGAAATCAGGTTCAATTTGTTACAAATGCCACTTTAGATGTGTCTGAAGTCCCAGTGAGAGAGATAGCGAATAAGATATCATTGAGTGGAGGGCAAGGTTTTGTGCATTGTCAATGTAAGAAAGGAAATTGTAAGTCTGGTAGGTGTAAATGTCGAAGGTTGAAAGTTATGTGCAACTCTAGGTGTCATATGTCTTTGTCATGTAGCAATGGAATGGTAAAGTACAAAATGTAGTAATGTATGCATGCTGTATATTATGTTTCTTTTGCTTTTGATTATTGCTCTTCATTACTTCAGATTTAAGATTATTTTCATATATTGTACAAGTTAAAGCCATTTTCAAGCAATATTTTGTACATGTTATAACTTGTATTTTTGCATTGTTCAAGTTATAACATGTACAATTATTTTGTGCATGTTACAACATGTACAAAATCACAATTTGTCCACCACGTATATATTGTCTGAGATTTTACATGTAAAAGGGAGATAAGTCCCTTGGTGGATTTTTTAAATACAAATTTTCTTTAGAAGCTGTGTACAATATCATAAGGCAAACTTTTGAATGCAAAATTTATTAAATAGAAGTACTATCTACTTGTTTAGATTTTCTTTGCTTTTTCAGTGAGTCAACATTTTACCTCCAAATTCTCCATTCAAAACACTTTATTCCAGTACAAAACATTCTTGGGTGAAAACATAGCTGTTTAAGTTTTATCGGACGGTTAAGTAAGATAAGTTTTCTGACCAAAAACCTTGGAGTATTTCAAATGACAATAAGTAATATTTTTTCAGGTGGCAAACATTAAATTTTGGGTAGTCTTAATAAAAAAAAAGTATTTAGATCAGTGTGGAGCAGTTGACTTGTACTGAGCTTTTTTTTTTAAACTTACTTTCTTCACAAGAGTCCACATCTGTTACATATGTGGAAGATCTGGAAGAATATGTGGCCTTCTAGGGTTTCCCCCATTTTTTAACAGACTTGCTATTAAAAAAAAATTCAAGTACTACTAAATAAGTTGTGTAGTGTTAGTGGTACATATAGGCCTTTTGTTTCCACTAACTGTTATTGACACTTCTCAAAACCTCAAATATGCACGGTGTCAATGCTTTGTTTAACTGGTTAAACATAATAAATCTGATCCAAGTTTATATTCAAATCATGTTCATTGGAATGTCATGCTTACACATTGGGAGTACAGCACATACAATAGGACCAAACATACTACTTCAAAACAGCATAAATGTGTTGTTGAGAAAAAAAAAATCTGTTTCCATGGCAATGGCACCCATTTTTAAAAATCTGAAACCTACATGCATATCTAGACATTATTAACTACAATCCTGTGAAGTTTCATTCAAAGCTATGTAACTGACAGTAAAACAGTACAAACATATCTCCCTTGAATAGGGGAGACAACTGTTTATCTTTTTTTTTTTGTAACAGACTGACTTTCAATTTGTTAAAAGACATGTGTTTAACAATACAACTAAAGTTTTGCACTTATGAGATAGAAAAGTCAAATTATTTAAAAAAGATGCATAGTGTACTGTAGTTGAATTTTAGTAGTATACAATTTCCCTAAAAATGAATCTACTAATCATTGACTATCAAATCTCCTTTCTTCAAATCCATGAGAAGTGGAAAATGTCAAATATCATTTGGGCATTCATCATATTTGATATTAAATTCAGTTTTAATCACATCATCTTTTTTGTTTTTAATGCTTACAACTTCAGAACCAAACCACTGAACAACATTATTTTCAAATCATTTGTGAGAAAAAATTTTCCTACCAAATCTTCAGGGTTAAGTAAGTAATCTTTAATACCACCATGACGTGTAAGGCAGCAATAACATCATAAGTGATTACCTTTCTGGGTTGTCAAAAAATAGTTCTATTTTGAGTTTTTTTCTGTGAAAGTAAGACTGAAAGTATAAATCTTGTTGAGTAGTTGAGGGCTGTCGAGCGGGAAAACTTCAAAGAAAGCAAAGCTATTTCGATTATTTTCGGATATTGATTGACATACCCAATTGTCATCATTTTCATCATCTTTAATAAATTTATATCATTCTAACATCATTACACTAGTTTTTAAGTAAATAACTTTATTGTATAGAGACTAAATACGTTATAATAATCCGAATTCGAATGTATGCAATCACTTTAAAAAATAGATCCGTTTTCGGAATCGAAATGAATGGTTTCCGGAAATGATAAAATCTTGCCGATCATCTAATAATATATTATGATAATGGATAATATGTCATCCCAGTATACTTTATATCAAACCGCATTTATTCATAAAAGTATTGCGATGTCGTTTTGCAAATCACATGTGCCACCAAACACTTATTATTTTAGTTTTAAAATTTTATTTACCAGCTATCAGTTCTGTGTTTGGGTTAGGGTAGTTTTTTTATAAGGTTGTCCTCAACACTGCATGGTATTTTCATGGAATGAATTATAAAATTATATGGTTAATAAATATATCAACTGATATTTTATTTATCAAAATCCCAGGGATATAAAATCTTAAGAAAAAGAAAAAATGAGGAGGGAGGCATACTGTCAGTATGACATACGCAAGACATATGGAATCTTTTACTTTTGAAAATACCATATCAGAAAATTATGCTAAAATTAAAAAAACGAAAATAATTACTCGAATAATTCGGCGCCCCTTATTGGCTATCTCCTCATGAAGCGATCGTAGTAAGCATAATATAATGGCTGTATTAGTCGGGTTAACGAAAATACTGGAAGTAAAAACCCGACAAGAGAATGTAACAGCCACATTCGGACTGAGATCAACAGCTAAAACTTTATCTTTAACAAAACATTAATTCATCATGCGATCGAATTAGACTGATATGTAAGTATCGATGGTGGCGTATGCATGTCTACTGATGAGTGTATATCATATCTAGCGGGATGTCATGTAGCTGCGATCACGTCTCCTTTCCACGTATACGTGCAACGGCGTATCGAACATTGTTAATTCTTTTGTACTAAAATAAATACTAATTAAAAAAGATTCTGAAACACAGTATGGAACCCAGAGGGAACTCGCTATAAGTCTGTACCTAGGCTCGTCACACAAAATTAATTTTGCCCCCAAAATACCAAATTTTTACACTTACTCCCCAAAACAAATAGGTGAAAAATAAACCTCCCCAAAAATACCCCCAAATGTAAAATAAGCAAAAAATGCACCAAAATATAAAACTTTTATTTACATATATCCCATAAAAATACCAGGGATTACCCCCCCCCAAAAAAAATATCGTCAAAATTTTGTACACAACCAAAAAAAAGGATAATTTTGACTTCTACCCCCCTCCCTTTCCCCCCAAAAAATAGTACTTGGATATGTTGAATTTTTTTTCGGAGTATCCCCCACAAATCCGGGGCTGTGGAAGTTCCAGAAATATAAAGGTAAATTTTAAATATTACGTTGCCTTGAGATGGAATTGCAATTACACTTCATTTGCTTCTTAAGAAGAAGGAAAAAAAACCGCGAAAAAGTGCAATACTTCTGTATTTTTATGAAGTGTGTATGCAGTAGATATACGTATCAAGTAATGCAACTCATTTTGACTGATCTGCATATTTCCCAATGCAGATAGAGAGACGCATATCTGTATTCTACCCAGGTTTCAATTTTTATTATGCCATCTCTGTGGTAAGGTATGAAATGTGAATTATCAATGTTGTTTCAAAGTTCAATTTTGAGATTTGGAGAATTCAAAAATGGATTATAAAATACGATATTAATTAAAGCTGCAATTTTGAATGTTCTAAATTGCAAATTTGTAACATATCTCTCGTAAAACATTAAAAAACGGAAAAAACCGTCAGATTAACTGAATGTATCATTTACTTCAGATGTTAAGATTACGCTAAGTAGGTATATGGTAATCTTGTAGATATAAAAGAAATGTGTTATAATGGTTAATATAAACGTATTTTATACAACCATAGTTAAATGTTGTATTAACGTAATAATTTTACGTTAACTTTGGCTTAAAAAAACGTATTTATACGAACTTTAAGGAGGATCATCACTGTTGAAATGAAGGCGGCCATTTTGGATCTAGAATTTACAAATAAAGGTAATAACAAAATTACCGAACTCCGAACAATCTTACAAAGGGAAAGTCAAAACTCATAATTATATAAACAGACAAAATCAGTCAACAACCGGAAAACTGTGAAAACTGTAATGACCCTGACTTGGTACAGGCATTTCTAAAGAAATGGTGGGTTGAATCAGATTTTAAGGCGCCAAACCTCCCGCTCTCATTACGGTTCAAAGGTTCCGGCTGTCACTGTAACAGTATTTAAATACAGGAACAAAAGAGGTAAAATAGGTGTCAAAACAGTACCATATTCGGTGACGTAAATGTCAAAAATATTTTTACGTCACACATTGACAAAAACATTCTTGACATTTTTGACTTCTTTATCTTTATATATTTTCACTATATGAAAATGCATTGCTTATAATTTTTTTTGCAGACGGAATATATTTCGACAAGATATTGGTATCGGAATATAAACTTTTTAAGAGATCGAATAAGGCGAATCTTTGTATAGCCCTGGTTCAGTAGCCTGTTTCTCAGATGAAGATGACGTTTCAGGAAATCAGAATAATTGCTACAGTCCCTTTCATAGCGAATCAATTGCGAGATGTAAACACCATATGCAGGAGAAGCTGGTATATTGCTGCACATGTTTGGAAAATTTATGATTTTAAAATTGAAGTCGTCCCGCTTATCATAAATTTTAGTACTGAGTTGACCACTGTCGTCAAATTCGAGGTATAAGTCTAAAAATGATGCGGACGAAGCTGTATCGGTGGTCTCTTTAACTTCCAGCTCTGGAGGATATATAATAAAACGTCATCAATATACCTGTATGTGAAATTAAAGGCTCTAGCCTCATGAATCTTCTTATCTTTTACAAGCTTTTGAAGAAACTCCGACTCATACGAGTATAAAAATAAATCGGCTAGAAGAGGGGCACATTTTACGTCGATATAACGTTATTTTTGTACGTTACCTTACTATAACGTTACTTTAACGTTACGCGTTTGCTGGGTTTAGTAAAAACTGCTCCTTTTTTACATACATGTAAATGAATTTGAATTTGAATTTAAATACATGTAAATAAGTGCACTTTTGAATAAAAAACTACCAAAACAAAATTTAAAAAATTTGCATTACAAAATTATAGGTACTTTGGCATGTTATATACAAAATGACCTATTATATGCCTCTTTATGACCAACCTGTTTTACACTAATAATAAATTTGATGAAAATATAAACCAATAATACCTTTCAAGCAAACGTATGTGTATTTGAACTGCACACGAATGGTTCAGACCAGACGAGTATTTTTTTCTGAAATACATGTATGGTCTGAGTAGGCTTTACTCTTTTTGTAGTTTTAGTCACTTTTGCAGTAAACTTGACATGATTTTAATGCCTTAAATTGATTCTAAAGCTGACAACCCCTAATTTAGGGGATATTTTTATCCCTAATTTGAGGGGTAGTCCCCCAAACGAGGGATTATCCCTGGTTTGGTGACTTGTTCCCAACCTGTTTAGCGTCGATTATGACGTCATAATTTCCATTGAAAACCAACGCACTCCACGAAAACTAATGTCCCACGATAACCCGTGATCGGACCGTAAATGGTTGCTGCCTAAGTAACATACAAATGTACCCCCCTTTTTTTCTGTTGTAAGCACATGTAGCAAACCCTTATCCATATTAGATATGTAAACAAGTTTTCTTTAAATAATTATGATTTTATGTATGTTCTTTCTGAAACAGTATTTGAGGATTGGGTTACATTCCAGTATCACGAGGATGCAATGAAACTGCAGGACTTAAATATAACAATAATCTATCAATCATCAACAGCGAAAAAAATGTACCCGGGAGAATAGTTAACTTCAACATGCTTTTTGCGAGGGAGTTTTTATACCCCCGCTCCCCGAAGGGGGAGGGGATATACTGTTTTACCTCTGTCCGTCCGTCCAAGATATTTTTCGTCGCATTTTTCTCAGTAACTGTTGATGGCAGAAATCTGATATTTGGTCACAAGCATCATATAGGTATACCATATTGTGGGTAGCGTTTTTGGACCCGTCAGATTCCTACTTCCTGTTTGCCGACTTAGTTGATCTTTATACACATTGAACATATATGCACATTTTTCGTCGCATTTTTCTCAGCAACTATTGATGACAGGAATCTGATATTTGGTCACAAGCTTCATATAGGTATGCCATATTGTGGGAAGCGTTTTTGGACCCGTCAGATTCCTACTTCCTGTTTGCCGACTTAGTTGGTTTCTATACACATTGAACATATATGCACATTTTTCGTCACATTTTTCTCAGCAACTATTGATGGCAGAAATCTGATAGGTACCCCATATCGTGGGAAGCGTTTTTTGACCCGTCAGATTCCTACTTCCTGTTTGCCAAAGAGCGGGGGTATCATAGGTGAGCATTAGCTCACAGTTCATCAAGTTGCATATATTTTTCTTTTTTGTAGGTTTTTTCGATATTTTTTTCGTGTTTGTGAAAAGGAGGGGGTCGTTGTTTCCACTTGCAGTGTACTCGCAATAATGTATATTAGAAATACAAACCTTCAATTGCAGATGTAATTGCGGAATGAAACGACAGATTTAATAAAATCTTAATTAATTCATCTGTCGCAGAACCGTCGTGAATTTCCTGGCAAGTTTTATCGATTGCATCCATTTCTTTGTCTTTCTTGGCGGGCTTCTTCACGCAAGACGCGCTGCCGCCTATCGTTTCACGAACCATAACTCTTCTTTAAAAAAAATTCCGATTTGTAATGTGGATCTCGGATTACATCGCCTCAGGCTTAAAACGACAAGATTGTAAGAAAAAAAAAAAAAAAAAAAAAAAAAATAAAACGAATAAATAACATCAATGAATAAAAATATGGGACACTCTACCCTTTTATGGACAAGTTCGGTTTCTAACGTTATGCGGAAAGAAGAAACTATATTGTACTTTTTTGTAAGGTCACATAACGATAGATCGAGGTAAAACAATTTCGGGGGATTATTTCAAGTAAAAATCGACGCAGGTCAGTTATTAAGATTATAACGAACGGAAAAGTTTTGAAAAAGCTCCTCGCTCTGGACGGCGAAGAAAAATGTTGCTCGGAGTGAAGCCAGATTGAAGCGCTTGGTGAAACAAAACGGTGGAAAAGTTCTGAGGGATATAGCAACTGAATTTAATATCGGAAATGGAGATCATAGTGTGAGTGAAAGGACTGTTCAGCGATATTTACACAAAAACCGTATTTACAGGAGAATAGTGAAAAAGCGAATGGTTGTGAAAGAAATTAACAGCAAAAAGCGATTGACATGGTGCTTACAAAACAGAAGATGGACTGTAAATGAAAACTGGAGACATATTATATTTAGTGATGAATCACAAATTGTTATTGGACAGAATAATCGGGTTTACGTTTGGAGAACGCTCATGAAGCATACCGTGCAGAATGTATGACTGCTGAATGTGTGCCCAAAGTTTCCGTTGTGATATGGGGTTGTATCACATGGTATGGTGTCGGTACTTTATGTCAAGTTAATGGAAATATAAATGCAGAGAAGTATATTTCAGTTTTGGATAGTCAATTATGGCCGGTTATTGGCCGTCATTTTCCGGATGATTCTTATGTGTTCCTGGACGACAATGCCCCTGTCCATATGGCTAGAATTGTGGAGCGGTATAAGCATGATAACAACATTCATGGTATGGTATGGCCAGCCCAGTCACTAGATATCAAAAGTGTTGAAACCAGTTGATGCTTTATTTAGAAGAAATGGCATTAGATGTTGTTACTATATTGATGATTCTTTGATTATGAATCAAGATTTTGAGAAATGTACAACCGAAACTGCCTTTGTAGCTAGTGAAATGGATAAGCTTGGTTTTACTCAAAATAAAAAGAAATCTGTTTTTCAACCAACACAGCGAAATGTGTTGGGTTTTTTTGGTCTGGCAATTGATACTATAGAATTTAAAGTTTTCCTGACAAGAGAAAATCGTTAAGATCCTTTCTCTCTGTTCATCAATACCAAATAAGGGTAATAACAAAATTACCGAACTCCGAACCATCTTACAAAGGGAAAGTAAAAACTCATAATTATATAAACAGACAAAATCAAGGAAAAGAAAGTCACAATTCGCAAACTTGCTTCCTTAATTGGACTGGTTGTTCATGCTTTCAATACATTCATGCATTACAGAAATTTAGAAAAAGATAAAATAAAAAATCTTAACAATTCAGATAATTATGATCTGGAAATGTATATCTCAAATGCAAGCAAAACTGAAATGATTTGGTGGTCACACAATGTCAGAACTTTAAATGGAAAGCCTATAAGGCCATCCCCAGTTCAGTTTTGGATAGAAACTGATGTTTCATTAGATGGCTGGGGTGCTTGTTTAGATGATAAGACATCTGGTGGTCGTTGGACTAATGTAGAATCCACTTGTCATATAAATTATTTAGAATTATTGTCTATATTTAATGCTTTAAAAGCTTTATGTGCAAATTCAAACAAATGCCATATAGGTATAACGAGTGATAACTCCACCACAGTGTCATACATTAACAATATGGGAGGTATGACCTCCGAAGCTCTAGATGAATTAGCTTGTAAAATCTGGCTTTGGTGCCTTGAAAGAGACATATTTATATCTGCTCAGCATATTCCAGGAGACACTAACGTACAAGCAGATACTTTATCATGAAATTTCTCTCGACAATTTAGAGTGGAAATTAAAGGAAGACATTTTTAAAAGAATTTGTCATCATTATTTTATTCCAAACATTGATTTGTTTGCCACAAGACATAACACACAATCAGAAAGATTTGCTTCATGGCATTTTGATTCACATGCAGTTTATACAGATGTTTTATCATGCTCATGATCTGATGTTGAGCCATATATTTTTCCACCTTTTTCTTTGATTGGAAAAGTAATAAGTAAGATCTTTTTAAACAATGTTCAGAGAGCAATTTTAATTGTGCCTTTTTGGCCTACTCAAAACTGGTTTCCATTGCTAATTTCAGCTTTGATTTGTAATCCAGGTTGCCAAAGCACAAGGATCTCCTGTACATGCCACTGACTGCAGAAACTCATCCATTATCAGGGAAAAAAGTACTTGTCGCCTGTGTTGTATCCGGTGTATTTTCCGGACTTTCAGCAGTTGAAACCACCATCATCTTGTCTTCATGGAAGCCTTCCACAATCAAACAATACCAGCACTGTTGGAAACGTTGGACTATTTGGTGCCATAAATGGAAAGTGCATTTATTTAGACCGTTTGAAATTGATATTGTGAAATTTTTGACATTTTTGGTACAAAATAAGTACTCGTATTCTGTCGTTAATACTTACAGATCTATGTTTACCCAACCTGTACAGTATTTTAATGTCCAATGGGTAAAACAGCCACTTTTGTTGTCTAGATTTATGAAAGTTTATATACGTGGGATGTTTCAAAAGAAGAGTTTGAAGATACCAAAGGGGCAATCAGAAACCTTATATCGAAGAAGAACAGACAACAAAATGGCCAAAAGAAAAAGCACAAAAGGACAAACAACAATCGACAAAACATACATATTAAACTAGAGATTGAGTAACACGAACCCCACTAAAAAATTTACGCACTCACTCTGAAATTGATTGCACGTGTTGCTTTGACAACTGCTTCTAGGGCTCAGACTATTTCTGCCCTTGATATTACTTTTATGTGTAAATATGTTGATAAAATTGTTTTCTACATTTAGAAAGTATTGAAAGCATCAACGCCATGAGTGTCTCTACCTAAGATAACTTTTTTCAAATATGAAAAACCTGAAATCTGTGTAGTATCCACTCTTCAAGAGTATTTAAAAGGGACATCAGAGGTTCGCAAAAGTAACTATTTATTTATTTATTTTTTTACCTATCGTAAGGTTACAACCAGTACCTTGACCAGATGGCTTAAACTTGTTCTGATGTTATCAGGAATTAAAGATTTTTCAGCTCATTCCTTTCGTAGTTCATCTATTTCTGCTGCTTTTGGAGCAGGTGTCACATTGAAAACTATTATGGATACTGCAAATTGGTCATCCAGTAAAACCTTTTTTAAATTTTACCATAAAGAAACAACAAAAAGTTCGAATAACTTGGCAAATGCAGTTCTTCATTCAATATGATTTGTACTATATTATTTAGTATAATGTATTTTGTGTTGTGTTGGACAGTATAATGAATATTAAATATGAAATTTAGTGAACAGTAAATTTGAAATGATGTTTATGATGAACATTAAATTTGTTTCACATTGAAGATTGATTATGCTATGATTATTTTTCATATTTCTATTAAAATATGAAACTTTATTAATATTTATTTTCTACAAGCCTTTTGATGTTGTTAGATATAGTTGTCTATGCCACTCTTTGAACATGCTACCGAGGGCGAATATGTATTCGAATGTTTAATAAGGTCACAGATTCCGACCTTTGTGAAATCGATACAAACATTAAATGGAGATATCTTCAGTGTAAAACATACATGTGTGAGAAGCATAATAACATTCATAAGACAGTTCAAAACACCTTTCAACATGAAACAGTAGACTTAAAACACCTCTTCAAGATCTGCAACTAAAGTTTTTTTTTTATCCATACAACGTCGAAAAGATGAGATTAATATATATCAAGTTACTTTTCCTTAATTAAAAAAAAAAAAAATCGCCAGAATTGAGTTAACATTATGGTGGCTTTTTCTAGTTCAATAAGAAGACTATATATTCCGACACTTTCTAAACTTTGTGAAAGCGACATTGACTGTTAGTAGATGTGTCTTCACTGTAAAACATACATTTGTGATAAGCGTAAAAACATTCATACGACAATTTAAACCAACATTCAACACGAAATAACTAATATAAAAACACCTCTTCAAGATATGCAACTCGTGGTTTTATGAAAAAATAATCCATACAGCACAGAAATGAATACCAATATTCATCTAATTACTTTTTCTATTTTACTATTTACTAATTTTCAAACAAACAAACAATGTTCATCTGGACTTTATCAACATTATATTTTTTTTTCTCACAAATAATGATTTTATTGCACTAAATATTTCTGTAAACAATTAACTAGGTATACAGCTTTTATCGTTTGTTGTTAATTACCAGGGATTTACTATTCAGCTAAGCTTGATTAGAATAAATAATGTTAGTACATTGTTTCATAAGTTTTTCAAGTTGATAAGAAGAGCACGAATTCACGAAAAACACATTTTGACTTTATGAAAGTGACACTGATATTAAATGGAGGTGTATTCTGTATAATACATATCTGAAATCGATGCAAGGATATTCACATGAAAGTACAAACCGTCACTCAACACGATATATAGTCAAATATAAGGTCACCTCTACAGGAACTACAACCAAATTGATCTAGATACTTTATCCTTTACAACTTTATCAATTAATTGATTAATGTTTAACGCCAACTTTAGCAATATTGCTGCTGTCGTGGCGTGAACACATTTTATGTTAACTTAAGACACCAGACATGATTAATATTGATCGAGACAAGTTTTCCTTTACAATTTTATCAAATAAAGAAACATTTTTATCGGTTGATTGATTGATATGGTGTTTAACGCCAACTTTAGCATACTATATATTCCGACGCTTTCTTAACTTTGTGAAACGACAATACATCATGTTGAGGTGTCTCCACTGCAAAACATACATTTGTTAGAAGAGTAAAAACATTCATACGACAGTTCAAAACACCTTTCAACATGAAACAGTAGACTTAAAAACACCTCTTCAAGATGTGCAACTAAAGGTTTTTTTTAACAAATAACCCATACAGCGTCCAAAAGATGAAAATTAATATTTATCTAGTTACTCTTTCCGAATATTCCAGCAAACAAACCATGTTCATCTGGATTTGATTTACATATTATTATTGAGGCGTTTGCTAGTTTAATAAGATCACAGATTCTGACCTTTGTGATATTGGGATTTTTGCTAGTTTAATAAGAAGATCACAGATTCCGACCTTTGTGAAATTGACACAAACATTAAATGAAGATGACTTCACTATAAAACTTACAGGTGTGAGAAGCATAACAACATTTACAAGACAGTTCAAAGCTCCACTCAACATGAAACAGTAGATTTAAGAACACCTTTTCAAGATCTGCAACTGAAAGGTTTTTCGACAATAATCCATACAGCGTTCCAAAATATGCAGATTAATAATTATCAAGTTACTTTTCCTTAATTGAAAAAATCTTTTTTTTTTTGCCAGAATTGATTTAACATTATGGTGATTTTTTCCACGAATATTATAGATTCCGACACTTTCTCAACTTTGTGACAGTGGAATTGACATTAAGTAAAGATGTCTTCACCGTAAACCTTACATGTGTGAGAGAAGAAAAAAACATTCATACGACAGTTCAAACCACCATTCAACACGAAATAATTGATCGAAAACACCTCTTCAAGATCTGCAACTCAAGGGTTTTATGAATAATAAATAATCCATACAGTGTCGAAAGAGTAAGATTAATATTGATCTAGTTATTTTTTCCGAATTTTCAAGCAAACAAACAATGTTCATCTGAACTTGATTGACATATTATTGTTGTTGTTTTTTTTTTGCTAGTTTAATAAGGTCACAGATTCCGACCTTTGTGAAACTGACACAAGCATTACATGGAGATATCTTCAGTTTAAAACATACATGTGTGAGAAGCATAATAACATTCACAAAACAGTTCAAAACACCTTTCAACATGAAACAGTAGACTTAAAAACACCTCTTCAAGATCTGCAACTAAAGGTTTTTTTTATCCATACAACGTCGAAAAGATGAGATTAATATCTATCAAGGTACTTCTCCTTAGTTTAAAAAAAAAAATATTTTCGCCAGAATTGAGTTAACATTATGGTGGCTTTTTCTAGTTCAATAAGAAGACTATATATTCCGACACTTTCTAAACTTTGTGAAAGCGACATTGACTGTTAGTAGATGTGTCTTCACTGTAAAACATACATTTGTGATAAGCGTAAAAACATTCATACGACAATTTAAACCAACATTCAACACGAAATAACTAATATAAAAACACCTCTTCAAGATATGCAACTCGTGGTTTTATGAAAAAATAATCCATACAGCACAGAAATGAATACCAATATTCATCTAATTACTTTTTCTATTTTACTATTTACTAATTTTCAAACAAACAAACAATGTTCATCTGGACTTTATCAACATTATATATTTTTTTCTCACAAATAATGATTCTATTGCACTAAATATTTCTGTAAACAATTAATTAGGTATACAGCTTTTATCGTTTGTTGTTAATTACCAGGGATTTACTATTCAGCTAAGCTTGATTAGAATAAATAATGTTAGTACATTGTTTCATAAGTTTTTCAAGTTGATAAGAAGAGCACGAATTCACGAAAAACACATTTTGACTTTATGAAAGTGACACTGATATTAAATGGAGGTGTATTCTGTATAATACATATCTGAAATCGATGTAAGGATATTCACATGAATGTACAAACCGTCACTCAACACGATATATAGTCAAATATAAGGTCACCTCTACAGGAACTACAACCAAATTGATCTAGATACTTTATCCTTTACAACTTTATCAATTAATTGATTAATGTTTAACGCCAACTTTAGCAATATTGCTGCTGTCGTGGCGTGAACACATTTTATGTTAACTTAAGACACCAGACATGATTAATATTGATCGAGACAAGTTTTCCTTTACAATTTTATCAAATAAAGAAACATTTTTATCGGTTGATTGATTGATATGGTGTTTAACGCCAACTTTAGCATACTATATATTCCGACGCTTTCTTAACTTTGTGAAACGACAATACATCATGTTGAGGTGTCTCCACTGCAAAACATACATTTGTTAGAAGAGTAAAAACATTCATACGACAGTTCAAAACACCTTTCAACATGAAACAGTAGACTTAAAAACACCTCTTCAAGATGTGCAACTAAAGGTTTTTTTTAACAAATAACCCATACAGCGTCCAAAAGATGAAAATTAATATTTATCTAGTTACTCTTTCCGAATTTTCCAGCAAACAAACCATGTTCATCTGGATTTGATTTACATATTATTATTGAGGCGTTTGCTAGTTTAATAAGATCACAGATTCTGACCTTTGTGATATTGGGATTTTTGCTAGTTTAATAAGAAGATCACAGATTCCGACCTTTGTGAAATTGACACAAACATTAAATGAAGATGACTTCACTATAAAACTTACAGGTGTGAGAAGCATAATAACATTTACAAGACAGTTCAAAGCTCCACTCAACATGAAACAGTAGATTTAAGAACACCTTTTCAAGATCTGCAACTGAAAGGTTTTTCGACAATAATCCATACAGCGTTCCAAAATATGCAGATTAATAATTATCAAGTTACTTTTCCTTAATTGAAAAAAATCTGTTTTTTTTGCCAGAATTGATTTAACATTATGGTGATTTTTTCCACGAATATTATAGATTCCGACACTTTCTCAACTTTGTGACAGTGGAATTGACATTAAGTAAAGATGTCTTCACCGTAAACCTTACATGTGTGAGAGAAGAAAAAAACATTCATACGACAGTTCAAACCACCATTCAACACGAAATAATCGATACAAAAACACCTTTTCAAGATCTGCAACTGAAGGGTTTTTCGACAATAATCCATACAGCGTCCAAAATATGCAGATTAATAATTATCAAGTTACTTTTCCTTAATTGAAAAAAATCTGTTTTTTTTGCCAGAATTGAGTTAACATTATGGTGACTTTTTCCACGAATACTATAGATTCCGACACTTTCTCAACTTTGTGACAGTGGAATTGACATTAAGTAGAGATGTCTTCACCGTAAACCTTACATGTGTGAGAGAAGAAAAAAACATTCATACGACAGTTCAAACCACCATTCAACACGAAATAATTGATCGAAAACACCTCTTCAAGATCTGCAACTCAAGGGTTTTATGAATAATAATCCATACAGTGTCGAAAGAGTAAGATTAATATTGATCTAGTTATTTTTTCCGAATTTTCAAGCAAACAAACAATGTTCATCTGAACTTGATTGACATATTATTGTTGTTGTTTTTTTTTTGCTAGTTTAATAAGGTCACAGATTCCGACCTTTGTGAAACTGACACAAGCATTACATGGAGATATCTTCAGTTTAAAACATACATGTGTGAGAAGCATAATAACATTCACAAAACAGTTCAAAACACCTTTCAACATGAAACAGTAGACTTAAAAACACCTCTTCAAGATCTGCAACTAAAGGTTTTTTTTATCCATACAACGTCGAAAAGATGAGATTAATATCTATCAAGGTACTTCTCCTTAGTTTAAAAAAAAAAAATATTTTCGCCAGAATTGAGTTAACATTATGGTGGCTTTTTCTAATTCAATAAGAAGACTATATATTCCGACACTTTCTAAACTTTGTGAAAGCGACATTGACTGTTAGTAGATGTGTCTTCACTGTAAAACATACATTTGTGACAAGCGTAAAAACATTCATACAACAATTTAAACCAACATTCAACACGAAATAACTAATATAAAAACACCTCTTCAAGATATGCAACTCGTGGTTTTATGAAAAAATAATCCATACAGCACAGAAATGAATACCAATATTCATCTAATTACTTTTTCTATTTTACTATTTACTAATTTTCAAACAAACAAACAATGTTCATCTGGACTTTATCAACATTATATTTTTTTTTCTCACAAATAATGATTTTATTGCACTAAATATTTCTGTAAACAATTAACTAGGTATACAGCTTTTATCGTTTGTTGTTAATTACCAGGGATTTACTATTCAGCTAAGCTTGATTAGAATAAATAATGTTAGTACATTGTTTCATAAGTTTTTCAAGTTGATAAGAAGAGCACGAATTCACGAAAAACACATTTTGACTTTATGAAAGTGACACTGATATTAAATGGAGGTGTATTCTGTATAATACATATCTGAAATCGATGTAAGGATATTCACATGAAAGTACAAACCGTCACTCAACACGATATATAGTCAAATATAAGGTCACCTCTACAGGAACTACAACCAAATTGATCTAGATACTTTATCCTTTACAACTTTATCAATTAATTGATTAATGTTTAACGCCAACTTTAGCAATATTGCTGCTGTCGTGGCGTGAACACATTTTATGTTAACTTAAGACACCAGACATGATTAATATTGATCGAGACAAGTTTTCCTTTACAATTTTATCAAATAAAGAAACATTTTTATCGGTTGATTGATTGATATGGTGTTTAAAGCCAACTTTAGCATACTATATATTCCGACGCTTTCTTAACTTTGTGAAACGACAATACATCATGTTGAGGTGTCTCCACTGCAAAACATACATTTGTTAGAAGAGTAAAAACATTCATACGACAGTTCAATACACCTTTCAACATGAAACAGTAGACTTAAAAACACCTCTTCAAGATGTGCAACTAAAGGTTTTTTTTAACAAATAACCCATACAGCGTCCAAAAGATGAAAATTAATATTTATCTAGTTACTCTTTCCGAATATTCCAGCAAACAAACCATGTTCATCTGGATTTGATTTACATATTATTATTGAGGCGTTTGCTAATTTAATAAGATCACAGATTCTGACCTTTGTGATATTGGGATTTTTGCTAGTTTAATAAGAAGATCACAGATTCCGACCTTTGTGAAATTGACACAAACATTAAATGAAGATGACTTCACTATAAAACTTACAGGTGTGAGAAGCATAACAACATTTACAAGACAGTTCAAAGCTCCACTCAACATGAAACAGTAGATTTAAGAACACCTTTTCAAGATCTGCAACTGAAAGGTTTTTCGACAATAATCCATACAGCGTTCCAAAATATGCAGATTAATAATTATCAAGTTACTTTTCCTTAATTGAAAAAAATCTTTTTTTTTTTGCCAGAATTGATTTAACATTATGGTGATTTTTTCCACGAATATTATAGATTCCGACACTTTCTCAACTTTGTGACAGTGGAATTGACATTAAGTAAAGATGTCTTCACCGTAAACCTTACATGTGTGAGAGAAGAAAAAAACATTCATACGACAGTTCAAACCACCATTCAACACGAAATAATCGATACAAAAACACCTTTTCAAGATCTGCAACTGAAGGGTTTTTCGACAATAATCCATACAGCGTCCAAAATATGCAGATTAATAATTATCAAGTTACTTTTCCTTAATTGAAAAAAATCTGGTTTTTTTGCCAGAATTGAGTTAACATTATGGTGACTTTTTCCACGAATACTATAGATTCCGACACTTTCTCAACTTTGTGACAGTGGAATTGACATTAAGTAGAGATGTCTTCACCGTAAACCTTACATGTGTGAGAGAAGAAAAAAACATTCATACGACAGTTCAAACCACCATTCAACACGAAATAATTGATCGAAAACACCTCTTCAAGATCTGCAACTCAAGGGTTTTATGAATAATAATCCATACAGTGTCGAAAGAGTAAGATTAATATTGATCTAGTTATTTTTTCCGAATTTTCAAGCAAACAAACAATGTTCATCTGAACTTGATTGACATATTATTGTTGTTGTTTTTTTTTTTGCTAGTTTAATAAGGTCACAGATTCCGACCTTTGTGAAACTGACACAAGCATTACATGGAGATATCTTCAGTTTAAAACATACATGTGTGAGAAGCATAATAACATTCACAAAACAGTTCAAAACACCTTTCAACATGAAACAGTAGACTTAAAAACACCTCTTCAAGATCTGCAACTAAAGGTTTTTTTTATCCATACAACGTCGAAAAGATGAGATTAATATCTATCAAGGTACTTCTCCTTAGTTTAAAAAAAAAAATATTTTCGCCAGAATTGAGTTAACATTATGGTGGCTTTTTCTAGTTCAATAAGAAGACTATATATTCCGACACTTTCTAAACTTTGTGAAAGCGACATTGACTGTTAGTAGATGTGTCTTCACTGTAAAACATACATTTGTGATAAGCGTAAAAACATTCATACGACAATTTAAACCAACATTCAACACGAAATAACTAATATAAAAACACCTCTTCAAGATATGCAACTCGTGGTTTTATGAAAAAATAATCCATACAGCACAGAAATGAATACCAATATTCATCTAATTACTTTTTCTATTTTACTATTTACTAATTTTCAAACAAACAAACAATGTTCATCTGGACTTTATCAACATTATATTTTTTTTTCTCACAAATAATGATTTTATTGCACTAAATATTTCTGTAAACAATTAACTAGGTATACAGCTTTTATCGTTTGTTGTTAATTACCAGGGATTTACTATTCAGCTAAGCTTGATTAGAATAAATAATGTTAGTACATTGTTTCATAAGTTTTTCAAGTTGATAAGAAGAGCACGAATTCACGAAAAACACATTTTGACTTTATGAAAGTGACACTGATATTAAATGGAGGTGTATTCTGTATAATACATATCTGAAATCGATGTAAGGATATTCACATGAATGTACAAACCGTCACTCAACACGATATATAGTCAAATATAAGGTCACCTCTACAGGAACTACAACCAAATTGAACTAGATACTTTATCCTTTACAACTTTATCAATTAATTGATTAATGTTTAACGCCAACTTTAGCAATATTGCTGCTGTCGTGGCGTGAACACATTTTATGTTAACTTAAGACACCAGACATGATTAATATTGATCGAGACAAGTTTTCCTTTACAATTTTATCAAATAAAGAAACATTTTTATCGGTTGATTGATTGATATGGTGTTTAACGCCAACTTTAGCATACTATATATTCCGACGCTTTCTTAACTTTGTGAAACGACAATACATCATGTTGAGGTGTCTCCACTGCAAAACATACATTTGTTAGAAGAGTAAAAACATTCATACGACAGTTCAAAACACCTTTCAACATGAAACAGTAGACTTAAAAACACCTCTTCAAGATGTGCAACTAAAGGTTTTTTTTAACAAATAACCCATACAGCGTCCAAAAGATGAAAATTAATATTTATCTAGTTACTCTTTCCGAATTTTCCAGCAAACAAACCATGTTCATCTGGATTTGATTTACATATTATTATTGAGGCGTTTGCTAGTTTAATAAGATCACAGATTCTGACCTTTGTGATATTGGGATTTTTGCTAGTTTAATAAGAAGATCACAGATTCCGACCTTTGTGAAATTGACACAAACATTAAATGAAGATGACTTCACTATAAAACTTACAGGTGTGAGAAGCATAATAACATTTACAAGACAGTTCAAAGCTCCACTCAACATGAAACAGTAGATTTAAGAACACCTTTTCAAGATCTGCAACTGAAAGGTTTTTCGACAATAATCCATACAGCGTTCCAAAATATGCAGATTAATAATTATCAAGTTACTTTTCCTTAATTGAAAAAAATCTTTTTTTTTTGCCAGAATTGATTTATCATTATGGTGATTTTTTCCACGAATATTATAGATTCCGACACTTTCTCAACTTTGTGACAGTGGAATTGACATTAAGTAAAGATGTCTTCACCGTAAACCTTACATGTGTGAGAGAAGAAAAAAACATTCATACGACAGTTCAAACCACCATTCAACACGAAATAATCGATACAAAAACACCTTTTCAAGATCTGCAACTGAAAGGTTTTTCGACAATAATCCATACAGCGTCCAAAATATGCAGATTAATAATTATCAAGTTACTTTTCCTTAATTGAAAAAAATCTGTTTTTTTTGCCAGAATTGAGTTAACATTATGGTGACTTTTTCCACGAATACTATAGATTCCGACACTTTCTCAACTTTGTGACAGTGGAATTGACATTAAGTAGAGATGTCTTCACCGTAAACCTTACATGTGTGAGAGAAGAAAAAAACATTCATACGACAGTTCAAACCACCATTCAACACGAAATAATTGATCGAAAACACCTCTTCAAGATCTGCAACTCAAGGGTTTTATGAATAATAATCCATACAGTGTCGAAAGAGTAAGATTAATATTGATCTAGTTATTTTTTCCGAATTTTCAAGCAAACAAACAATGTTCATCTGAACTTGATTGACATATTATTGTTGTTGTTTTTTTTTTGCTAGTTTAATAAGGTCACAGATTCCGACCTTTGTGAAACTGACACAAGCATTACATGGAGATATCTTCAGTTTAAAACATACATGTGTGAGAAGCATAATAACATTCACAAAACAGTTCAAAACACCTTTCAACATGAAACAGTAGACTTAAAAACACCTCTTCAAGATCTGCAACTAAAGGTTTTTTTTATCCATACAACGTCGAAAAGATGAGATTAATATCTATCAAGGTACTTCTCCTTAGTTTATAAAAAAAAAAAAAATTTCGCCAGAATTGAGTTAACATTATGGTGGCTTTTTCTAGTTCAATAAGAAGACTATATATTCCGACACTTTCTAAACTTTGTGAAAGCGACATTGACTGTTAGTAGATGTGTCTTCACTGTAAAACATACATTTGTGACAAGCGTAAAAACATTCATACGACAATTTAAACCAACATTCAACACGAAATAACTAATATAAAAACACCTCTTCAAGATATGCAACTCGTGGTTTTATGAAAAAATTATCCATACAGCACAGAAATGAATACCAATATTCATCTAATTACTTTTTCTATTTTACTATTTACTAATTTTCAAACAAACAAACAATGTTCATCTGGACTTTATCAACATTATATTTTTTTTTCTCACAAATAATGATTTTATTGCACTAAATATTTCTGTAAACAATTAACTAGGTATACAGCTTTTATCGTTTGTTGTTAATTACCAGGGATTTACTATTCAGCTAAGCTTGATTAGAATAAATAATGTTAGTACATTGTTTCATAAGTTTTTCAAGTTGATAAGAAGAGCACGAATTCACGAAAAACACATTTTGACTTTATGAAAGTGACACTGATATTAAATGGAGGTGTATTCTGTATAATACATATCTGAAATCGATGTAAGGATATTCACATGAATGTACAAACCGTCACTCAACACGATATATAGTCAAATATAAGGTCACCTCTACAGGAACTACAACCAAATTGATCTAGATACTTTATCCTTTACAACTTTATCAATTAATTGATTAATGTTTAACGCCAACTTTAGCAATATTGCTGCTGTCGTGGCGTGAACACATTTTATGTTAACTTAAGACACCAGACATGATTAATATTGATCGAGACAAGTTTTCCTTTACAATTTTATCAAATAAAGAAACATTTTTATCGGTTGATTGATTGATATGGTGTTTAACGCCAACTTTAGCATACTATATATTCCGACGCTTTCTTAACTTTGTGAAACGACAATACATCATGTTGAGGTGTCTCCACTGCAAAACATACATTTGTTAGAAGAGTAAAAACATTCATACGACAGTTCAAAACACCTTTCAACATGAAACAGTAGACTTAAAAACACCTCTTCAAGATGTGCAACTAAAGGGTTTTTTTAACAAATAACCCATACAGCGTCCAAAAGATGAAAATTAATATTTATCTAGTTACTCTTTCCGAATTTTCCAGCAAACAAACCATGTTCATCTGGATTTGATTTACATATTATTATTGAGGCGTTTGCTAGTTTAATAAGATCACAGATTCTGACCTTTGTGATATTGGGATTTTTGCTAGTTTAATAAGAAGATCACAGATTCCGACCTTTGTGAAATTGACACAAACATTAAATGAAGATGACTTCACTATAAAACTTACAGGTGTGAGAAGCATAATAACATTTACAAGACAGTTCAAAGCTCCACTCAACATGAAACAGTAGATTTAAGAACACCTTTTCAAGATCTGCAACTGAAAGGTTTTTCGACAATAATCCATACAGCGTTCCAAAATATGCAGATTAATAATTATCAAGTTACTTTTCCTTAATTGAAAAAAATCTTTTTTTTTTGCCAGAATTGATTTAACATTATGGTGATTTTTTCCACGAATATTATAGATTCCGACACTTTCTCAACTTTGTGACAGTGGAATTGACATTAAGTAAAGATGTCTTCACCGTAAACCTTACATGTGTGAGAGAAGAAAAAAACATTCATACGACAGTTCAAACCACCATTCAACACGAAATAATCGATACAAAAACACCTTTTCAAGATCTGCAACTGAAAGGTTTTTCGACAATAATCCATACAGCGTTCCAAAATATGCAGATTAATAATTATCAAGTTACTTTTCCTTAATTGAAAAAAAACTTTTTTTTTTGCCAGAATTGATTTAACATTATGGTGATTTTTTCCACGAATATTATAGATTCCGACACTTTCTCAACTTTGTGACAGTGGAATTGACATTAAGTAAAGATGTCTTCACCGTAAACCTTACATGTGTGAGAGAAGAAAAAAACATTCATACGACAGTTCAAACCACCATTCAACACGAAATAATCGATACAAAAACACCTTTTCAAGATCTGCAACTGAAGGGTTTTTCGACAATAATCCATACAGCGTCCAAAATATGCAGATTAATAATTATCAAGTTACTTTTCCTTAATTGAAAAAAATCTGTTTTTTTTGCCAGAATTGAGTTAACATTATGGTGACTTTTTCCACGAATACTATAGATTCCGACACTTTCTCAACTTTGTGACAGTGGAATTGACATTAAGTAGAGATGTCTTCACCGTAAACCTTACATGTGTGAGAGAAGAAAAAAACATTCATACGACAGTTCAAACCACCATTCAACACGAAATAATTGATCGAAAACACCTCTTCAAGATCTGCAACTCAAGGGTTTTATGAATAATAATCCATACAGTGTCGAAAGAGTAAGATTAATATTGATCTAGTTATTTTTTCCGAATTTTCAAGCAAACAAACAATGTTCATCTGAACTTGATTGACATATTATTGTTGTTGTTTTTTTTTTGCTAGTTTAATAAGGTCACAGATTCCGACCTTTGTGAAACTGACACAAGCATTACATGGAGATATCTTCAGTTTAAAACATACATGTGTGAGAAGCATAATAACATTCACAAAACAGTTCAAAACACCTTTCAACATGAAACAGTAGACTTAAAAACACCTCTTCAAGATCTGCAACTAAAGGTTTTTTTTATCCATACAACGTCGAAAAGATGAGATTAATATCTATCAAGGTACTTCTCCTTAGTTTATAAAAAAAAAAAAAAATTCGCCAGAATTGAGTTAACATTATGGTGGCTTTTTCTAGTTCAATAAGAAGACTATATATTCCGACACTTTCTAAACTTTGTGAAAGCGACATTGACTGTTAGTAGATGTGTCTTCACTGTAAAACATACATTTGTGACAAGCGTAAAAACATTCATACGACAATTTAAACCAACATTCAACACGAAATAACTAATATAAAAACACCTCTTCAAGATATGCAACTCGTGGTTTTATGAAAAAATTATCCATACAGCACAGAAATGAATACCAATATTCATCTAATTACTTTTTCTATTTTACTATTTACTAATTTTCAAACAAACAAACAATGTTCATCTGGACTTTATCAACATTATATTTTTTTTTCTCACAAATAATGATTTTATTGCACTAAATATTTCTGTAAACAATTAACTAGGTATACAGCTTTTATCGTTTGTTGTTAATTACCAGGGATTTACTATTCAGCTAAGCTTGATTAGAATAAATAATGTTAGTACATTGTTTCATAAGTTTTTCAAGTTGATAAGAAGAGCACGAATTCACGAAAAACACATTTTGACTTTATGAAAGTGACACTGATATTAAATGGAGGTGTATTCTGTATAATACATATCTGAAATCGATGTAAGGATATTCACATGAATGTACAAACCGTCACTCAACACGATATATAGTCAAATATAAGGTCACCTCTACAGGAACTACAACCAAATTGATCTAGATACTTTATCCTTTACAACTTTATCAATTAATTGATTAATGTTTAACGCCAACTTTAGCAATATTGCTGCTGTCGTGGCGTGAACACATTTTATGTTAACTTAAGACACCAGACATGATTAATATTGATCGAGACAAGTTTTCCTTTACAATTTTATCAAATAAAGAAACATTTTTATCGGTTGATTGATTGATATGGTGTTTAACGCCAACTTTAGCATACTATATATTCCGACGCTTTCTTAACTTTGTGAAACGACAATACATCATGTTGAGGTGTCTCCACTGCAAAACATACATTTGTTAGAAGAGTAAAAACATTCATACGACAGTTCAAAACACCTTTCAACATGAAACAGTAGACTTAAAAACACCTCTTCAAGATGTGCAACTAAAGGTTTTTTTTAACAAATAACCCATACAGCGTCCAAAAGATGAAAATTAATATTTATCTAGTTACTCTTTCCGAATTTTCCAGCAAACAAACCATGTTCATCTGGATTTGATTTACAT
This sequence comes from Bathymodiolus septemdierum, assembly GCA_963383655.1. Taxonomy (NCBI): domain Eukaryota; kingdom Metazoa; phylum Mollusca; class Bivalvia; order Mytilida; family Modiolidae; genus Bathymodiolus; species Bathymodiolus septemdierum. The sequence goes on along the minus strand of OY726527.1, from coordinate 33,279,839 downwards.
ATTATTATTGAGGCGTTTGCTAGTTTAATAAGATCACAGATTCTGACCTTTGTGATATTGGGATTTTTGCTAGTTTAATAAGAAGATCACAGATTCCGACCTTTGTGAAATTGACACAAACATTAAATGAAGATGACTTCACTATAAAACTTACAGGTGTGAGAAGCATAATAACATTTACAAGACAGTTCAAAGCTCCACTCAACATGAAACAGTAGATTTAAGAACACCTTTTCAAGATCTGCAACTGAAAGGTTTTTCGACAATAATCCATACAGCGTTCCAAAATATGCAGATTAATAATTATCAAGTTACTTTTCCTTAATTGAAAAAAATCTTTTTTTTTTGCCAGAATTGATTTAACATTATGGTGATTTTTTCCACGAATATTATAGATTCCGACACTTTCTCAACTTTGTGACAGTGGAATTGACATTAAGTAAAGATGTCTTCACCGTAAACCTTACATGTGTGAGAGAAGAAAAAAACATTCATACGACAGTTCAAACCACCATTCAACACGAAATAATCGATACAAAAACACCTTTTCAAGATCTGCAACTGAAAGGTTTTTCGACAATAATCCATACAGCGTTCCAAAATATGCAGATTAATAATTATCAAGTTACTTTTCCTTAATTGAAAAAAATCTTTTTTTTTTGCCAGAATTGATTTAACATTATGGTGATTTTTTCCACGAATATTATAGATTCCGACACTTTCTCAACTTTGTGACAGTGGAATTGACATTAAGTAAAGATGTCTTCACCGTAAACCTTACATGTGTGAGAGAAGAAAAAAACATTCATACGACAGTTCAAACCACCATTCAACACGAAATAATCGATACAAAAACACCTTTTCAAGATCTGCAACTGAAGGGTTTTTCGACAATAATCCATACAGCGTCCAAAATATGCAGATTAATAATTATCAAGTTACTTTTCCTTAATTGAAAAAAATCTGTTTTTTTTGCCAGAATTGAGTTAACATTATGGTGACTTTTTCCACGAATACTATAGATTCCGACACTTTCTCAACTTTGTGACAGTGGAATTGACATTAAGTAGAGATGTCTTCACCGTAAACCTTACATGTGTGAGAGAAGAAAAAAACATTCATACGACAGTTCAAACCACCATTCAACACGAAATAATTGATCGAAAACACCTCTTCAAGATCTGCAACTCAAGGGTTTTATGAATAATAATCCATACAGTGTCGAAAGAGTAAGATTAATATTGATCTAGTTATTTTTTCCGAATTTTCAAGCAAACAAACAATGTTCATCTGAACTTGATTGACATATTATTGTTGTTGTTGTTTTTTTGCTAGTTTAATAAGGTCACAGATTCCGACCTTTGTGAAACTGACACAAGCATTACATGGAGATATCTTCAGTTTAAAACATACATGTGTGAGAAGCATAATAACATTCACAAAACAGTTCAAAACACCTTTCAACATGAAACAGTAGACTTAAAAACACCTCTTCAAGATCTGCAACTAAAGGTTTTTTTTATCCATACAACGTCGAAAAGATGAGATTAATATCTATCAAGGTACTTCTCCTTAGTTTATAAAAAAAAAAAAAATTTCGCCAGAATTGAGTTAACATTATGGTGGCTTTTTCTAGTTCAATAAGAAGACTATATATTCCGACACTTTCTAAACTTTGTGAAAGCGACATTGACTGTTAGTAGATGTGTCTTCACTGTAAAACATACATTTGTGACAAGCGTAAAAACATTCATACGACAATTTAAACCAACATTCAACACGAAATAACTAATATAAAAACACCTCTTCAAGATATGCAACTCGTGGTTTTATGAAAAAATTATCCATACAGCACAGAAATGAATACCAATATTCATCTAATTACTTTTTCTATTTTACTATTTACTAATTTTCAAACAAACAAACAATGTTCATCTGGACTTTATCAACATTATATTTTTTTTTCTCACAAATAATGATTTTATTGCACTAAATATTTCTGTAAACAATTAACTAGGTATACAGCTTTTATCGTTTGTTGTTAATTACCAGGGATTTACTATTCAGCTAAGCTTGATTAGAATAAATAATGTTAGTACATTGTTTCATAAGTTTTTCAAGTTGATAAGAAGAGCACGAATTCACGAAAAACACATTTTGACTTTATGAAAGTGACACTGATATTAAATGGAGGTGTATTCTGTATAATACATATCTGAAATCGATGTAAGGATATTCACATGAATGTACAAACCGTCACTCAACACGATATATAGTCAAATATAAGGTCACCTCTACAGGAACTACAACCAAATTGATCTAGATACTTTATCCTTTACAACTTTATCAATTAATTGATTAATGTTTAACGCCAACTTTAGCAATATTGCTGCTGTCGTGGCGTGAACACATTTTATGTTAACTTAAGACACCAGACATGATTAATATTGATCGAGACAAGTTTTCCTTTACAATTTTATCAAATAAAGAAACATTTTTATCGGTTGATTGATTGATATGGTGTTTAACGCCAACTTTAGCATACTATATATTCCGACGCTTTCTTAACTTTGTGAAACGACAATACATCATGTTGAGGTGTCTCCACTGCAAAACATACATTTTTGAAGAGTAAAAACATTCATACGACAGTTCAAAACACCTTTCAACATGAAACAGTAGACTTAAAAACACCTCTTCAAGATGTGCAACTAAAGGGTTTTTTTAACAAATAACCCATACAGCGTCCAAAAGATGAAAATTAATATTTATCTAGTTACTCTTTCCGAATTTTCCAGCAAACAAACCATGTTCATCTGGATTTGATTTACATATTATTATTGAGGCGTTTGCTAGTTTAATAAGATCACAGATTCTGACCTTTGTGATATTGGGATTTTTGCTAGTTTAATAAGAAGATCACAGATTCCGACCTTTGTGAAATTGACACAAACATTAAATGAAGATGACTTCACTATAAAACTTACAGGTGTGAGAAGCATAATAACATTTACAAGACAGTTCAAAGCTCCACTCAACATGAAACAGTAGATTTAAGAACACCTTTTCAAGATCTGCAACTGAAAGGTTTTTCGACAATAATCCATACAGCGTTCCAAAATATGCAGATTAATAATTATCAAGTTACTTTTCCTTAATTGAAAAAAATCTTTTTTTTTTGCCAGAATTGATTTAACATTATGGTGATTTTTTCCACGAATATTATAGATTCCGACACTTTCTCAACTTTGTGACAGTGGAATTGACATTAAGTAAAGATGTCTTCACCGTAAACCTTACATGTGTGAGAGAAGAAAAAAACATTCATACGACAGTTCAAACCACCATTCAACACGAAATAATCGATACAAAAACACCTTTTCAAGATCTGCAACTGAAGGGTTTTTCGACAATAATCCATACAGCGTCCAAAATATGCAGATTAATAATTATCAAGTTACTTTTCCTTAATTGAAAAAAATCTGTTTTTTTTGCCAGAATTGAGTTAACATTATGGTGACTTTTTCCACGAATACTATAGATTCCGACACTTTCTCAACTTTGTGACAGTGGAATTGACATTAAGTAGAGATGTCTTCACCGTAAACCTTACATGTGTGAGAGAAGAAAAAAACATTCATACGACAGTTCAAACCACCATTCAACACGAAATAATTGATCGAAAACACCTCTTCAAGATCTGCAACTCAAGGGTTTTATGAATAATAATCCATACAGTGTCGAAAGAGTAAGATTAATATTGATCTAGTTATTTTTTCCGAATTTTCAAGCAAACAAACAATGTTCATCTGAACTTGATTGACATATTATTGTTGTTGTTTTTTTTTTGCTAGTTTAATAAGGTCACAGATTCCGACCTTTGTGAAACTGACACAAGCATTACATGGAGATATCTTCAGTTTAAAACATACATGTGTGAGAAGCATAATAACATTCACAAAACAGTTCAAAACACCTTTCAACATGAAACAGTAGACTTAAAAACACCTCTTCAAGATCTGCAACTAAAGGTTTTTTTTATCCATACAACGTCGAAAAGATGAGATTAATATCTATCAAGGTACTTCTCCTTAGTTTAAAAAAAAAAAAAAAAATTCGCCAGAATTGAGTTAACATTATGGTGGCTTTTTCTAGTTCAATAAGAAGACTATATATTCCGACACTTTCTAAACTTTGTGAAAGCGACATTGACTGTTAGTAGATGTGTCTTCACTGTAAAACATACATTTGTGACAAGCGTAAAAACATTCATACGACAATTTAAACCAACATTCAACACGAAATAACTAATATAAAAACACCTCTTCAAGATATGCAACTCGTGGTTTTATGAAAAAATTATCCATACAGCACAGAAATGAATACCAATATTCATCTAATTACTTTTTCTATTTTACTATTTACTAATTTTCAAACAAACAAACAATGTTCATCTGGACTTTATCAACATTATATTTTTTTTTCTCACAAATAATGATTTTATTGCACTAAATATTTCTGTAAACAATTAACTAGGTATACAGCTTTTATCGTTTGTTGTTAATTACCAGGGATTTACTATTCAGCTAAGCTTGATTAGAATAAATAATGTTAGTACATTGTTTCATAAGTTTTTCAAGTTGATAAGAAGAGCACGAATTCACGAAAAACACATTTTGACTTTATGAAAGTGACACTGATATTAAATGGAGGTGTATTCAGTATAATACATATCTGAAATCGATGTAAGGATATTCACATGAATGTACAAACCGTCACTCAACACGATATATAGTCAAATATAAGGTCACCTCTACAGGAACTACAACCAAATTGATCTAGATACTTTATCCTTTACAACTTTATCAATTAATTGATTAATGTTTAACGCCAACTTTAGCAATATTGCTGCTGTCGTGGCGTGAACACATTTTATGTTAACTTAAGACACCAGACATGATTAATATTGATCGAGACAAGTTTTCCTTTACAATTTTATCATATAAAGAAACATTTTTATCGGTTGATTGATTGATATGGTGTTTAACGCCAACTTTAGCATACTATATATTCCGACGCTTTCTTAACTTTGTGAAACGACAATACATCATGTTGAGGTGTCTCCACTGCAAAACATACATTTGTTAGAAGAGTAAAAACATTCATACGACAGTTCAAAACACCTTTCAACATGAAACAGTAGACTTAAAAACACCTCTTCAAGATGTGCAACTAAAGGTTTTTTTTAACAAATAACCCATACAGCGTCCAAAAGATGAAAATTAATATTTATCTAGTTACTCTTTCCGAATTTTCCAGCAAACAAACCATGTTCATCTGGATTTGATTTACATATTATTATTGAGGCGTTTGCTAGTTTAATAAGATCACAGATTCTGACCTTTGTGATATTGGGATTTTTGCTAGTTTAATAAGAAAATCACAGATTCCGACCTTTGTGAAATTGACACAAACATTAAATGAAGATGACTTCACTATAAAACTTACAGGTGTGAGAAGCATAATAACATTTACAAGACAGTTCAAAGCTCCACTCAACATGAAACAGTAGATTTAAGAACACCTTTTCAAGATCTGCAACTGAAAGGTTTTTCGACAATAATCCATACAGCGTTCCAAAATATGCAGATTAATAATTATCAAGTTACTTTTCCTTAATTGAAAAAAAATCTTTTTTTTTTTGCCAGAATTGAGTTAACATTATGGTGATTTTTTCCACGAATATTATAGATTCCGACACTTTCTCAACTTTGTGACAGTGGAATTGACATTAAGTAGAGATGTCTTCACCGTAAACCTTACATGTGTGAGAGAAGAAAAAAACATTCATACGACAGTTCAAACCACCATTCAACACGAAATAATTGATACAAAAACACCTTTTCAAGATTTGCAACTCAAGGGATTTTCGACAATAATCCATACAGCGTCCAAAATATGCACATTAATATTTATCAAGTTACTTTTCCTTAATTGAAAAAAAACTTTTTTTTTTGCCAGAATTGAGTTAACATTATGGTGATTTTTTCCACGAATATTATAGATTCCGACACTTTCTCAACTTTGTGACAGTGGAATTGACATTAAGTAGAGATGTCTTCACCGTAAACCTTACATGTGTGAGAGAAGAAAAAAACATTCATACGACAGTTCAAACCACCATTCAACACGAAATAATTGATCGAAAACACCTCTTCAAGATCTGCAACTCAAGGGTTTTATGAATAATAATCCATAGTGTCGAAAGAGTAAGATTAATATTGATCTAGTTATTTTTTCCGAATTTTCAAGCAAACAAACAATGTTCATCTGAACTTGATTGACATATTATTGTTGTTGGTTTTTTTTTACTAGTTTAATAAGGTCACAGATTCCGACCTTTGTGAAACTGACACAAGCATTACATGGAGATATCTTCAGTTTAAAACATACATGTGTGAGAAGCATAATAACATTCACAAAACACCTTTCAACATGAAACAGTAGACTTAAAAACACCTCTTCAAGATCTGCAACTAAAGGTTTTTTTTATCCATACAACGTCGAAAAGATGAGATTAATATCTATCAAGGTACTTTTCCTTAGTTTAAAAAAAAAACATTTTTTCGCCAGAATTGAGTTAACATTATGGTGGCTTTTTCTAGTTCAATAAGAAGACTATATATTCCGACACTTTCTAAACTTTGTGAAAGCGACATTGACTTAGTAGATGTGTCTTCACTGTAAAACATACATTTGTGACAAGCGTAAAATCATTCATACGACAGTTTATACCACCATTCAACACGAAATAATTGATATAAAAACACCTCTTCAAGATCTGCAACTCAAGGCTTTTACGAAAAAATAATCCATACAGCACAGAAATGAATACCAATATTCATCTAATTACTTTTTTCTATTTTACTATTTACTAATTTTCAAACAAACAAACAACGTTCATCTGGACTTTATCAACATTATATTTTTTTGCTCACAAATAATGATTTTATTGCACTAAATATTTCTGTAAACAATTTGCTAGGTATACAGCTTTTACCTAGTATCCTTTGTTGTTAATTACCAGGGATTTACTATTCAGATAAGCTTGATTAGAATAAATAATGTTAGTACTGTTTCATAAGTTTTTCAAGTTCATAAGAAGAGCACGAATTCACGAAAAACACATTTTGACTATAAAAGTGACACTGATATTAAAAGGAGGTGTATTGTGTACAATACATATGAGAACGGTGTAAGAATATTCACATGAAAGTACAAACCCCCACTCAACACGATATAGTCAAATATAAGGTCACCTCTACAGGAACTACAACCAAATTGATCTAGATACTTTATCCTTTATAATTTTATCAATTAATTGATTAATGTTTAATGCCAACTTTAGCAATATTTCTGCTGTCGTGGCGTAAACACATTTTATGTTAACTTAAGACACCAGACAGCACAGACATGATTAATATTGATCGAGACAAGTTTTCCTTTACAATTTTATCAAATAAAGTAACATATTTATCGATTGATTGATTGATATGGTGTTTAACGCCAACTTTAGTATACTATATATTCCGATGCTTTCTTAACTTTGTGAAACGACAATACATCAAGTTGAGGTGTCTCCACTGCAAAACATACCTTTGTTAGAAGAGTAAAAACATTCATACGACAGTTCAAAACACCTTTCAACATGAAACAGTAGACTTAAAAACACCTCTTCAAGATCTGCAACTAAAGGCTTTTTTTATCCATACAACGTCGAAAAGATGAGATTAATATCTATCAAGGTACTTTTCCTTAGTTTAAAAAAAAACATTTTTTCGCCAGAATTGAGTTAACATTATGGTGGCTTTTTCTAGTTCAATAAGAAGACTATATATTCCGACACTTTCTAAACTTTGTGAAAGCGACATTGACTGTTAGTAGATGTGTCTTCACTGTAAAACATACATTTGTGACAAGCGTAAAAACATTCATACGACAGTTTATACCACCATTCAACACGAAATAATTGATATAAAAACACCTCTTCAAGATCTGCAACTCAAGGCTTTTATGAAAAAATAATCCATACAGCACAGAAATGAATACCAATTTAATCTATTTACTTTTTCTATTTTACTATTTACTAATATTCAAACAAACAAACAACGTTCATCTGCACTTTATCAACATTATATTTTTTTGCTCACAAATAATGATTTTATTGCACTAAATATTTCTGTAAACAATTTGCTAGGTATACAGCTTTTACCTAGTATCCTTTGTTGTTAATTACCAGGGATTTACTATTCAGCTAAGTTTGATTAGAATAAATAATGTTAGTACACTCTCATAAGTTTTTCAAGTTCATAAGAAGAGCACGAATTCACGAAAAACACATTTTGACTTTATAAAAGTGACACTGATATTAAAAGGAGGTGTATTGTGTATAATACATATGAGAAAGGTGTAAGGATATTCACATGAAAGTACAAACCTCCACTCAACACGATATAGTCAAATATAAGGTCACCTATACAGGAACTACAACCAAATTGATCTAGATACTTTATCCTTTACTATTTTATCAATTAATTGATTGATGTTTAATGCCAACTTTAGCAATATTTCTGCTGTCGTGGCGTGAACACATTTTATGTTAACTTAAGAAACCAGACAGCACAGACATGATTAATATTGATCGAGACAAGTTTTCCTTTACAATTTTATCAAATAAAGTAACATATTTATCGATTGATTGATTGATATGGTGTTTAACGCCAACTTTAGCATACTATATATTCCGATGCTTTCTTAACATTGTGAAACGACAATACATCAAGTTGAGGTGTCTCCACTGCAAAACATACCTTTGTTAGAAGAGTAAAAACATTCATACGACAGTTCAAAACACCTTTCAACATGAAACAGTAGACTTAAAAACACCTCTTCAAGATCTGCAACTAAAGGTTTGTTTTAACGAATAACCCAACCCATACAGCGTCTAAAAGATGAAAATTAATATTTATCTAGTTATTTTTTCCGAATTTTCAAGCAAACAAACAATGTTCATCTGAACTTGATTGACATATTATTGTTGTTGGTTTTTTTTGCTAGTTTAATAAGGTCACAGATTCCGACCTTTGTGAAACTGACACAAGCATTACATGGAGATATCTTCAGTTTAAAACATACATGTGTGAGAAGCATAATAACATTCACAAGACAGTTCAAAACCCCTTTCAACATCAAACAGTAGACTTAAAACACCTCTTCAAGATCTGCAACTAAAGTTTTTTTTATCCATACAACGTCGAAAAGATGAGATTAATATCTATCAAGGTACTTTTCCTTAGTTTAAAAAAAAACATTTTTTCGGCAGAATTGAGTTAACATTATGGTGGCTTTTTCTAGTTCAATAAGAAGACTATATATTCCGACACTTTCTAAACTTTGTGAAAGCGACATTGACTGTTAGTAGATGTGTCTTCACTCTAAAACATGCATTTGTGACAAGCGTAAAAACATTCATACGACAGTTTATACCACCATTCAACACGAAATAATTGATATAAAAACACCTCTTCAAGATCTGCAACTCAAGGCTTTTACGAAAAAATAATCCATACAGCACAGAAATGAATACCAATATTCATCTAATTACTTTTTCTATTTTACTATTTACTAATTTTCAAACAAACAAACAAACAACGTTCATCTGGACTTTATCAACATTATATTTTTTTGCTCACAAATAATGATTTTATTGCACTAAATATTTCTGTAAACAATTTGCTAGGTATACAGCTTTTACCTAGTATCCTTTGTTGTTAATTACCAGGGATTTACTATTCAGCTAAGCTTGATTAGAATAAATAATGTTAGTACAGTTTCATAAGTTTTTCAAGTTCATAAGAAGAGCACGAATTCACGAAAAACACATTTTGACTATAAAAGTGACACTGATATTAAAAGGAGGTGTATTCTGTATAATACATATGAGAAAGGTGTAAGGAAATTCACATGAAAGTACAAACCTCCACTCAACACGATATAATCAAATATAAGGTCACCTCTACAGGAACTACAACCAAATTGATTAGATACTTTATCCTTTACTATTTTATCAATTAATTGATTGATGTTTAACGCCAACTTTAGCAATATTTCAGCTTTATCGTGGCGTGAACACATTTTTTTTTAACTTAAGACACCAGAGCGCAGACATGATTAATATTGATCTAGATACGTTTTCCTTTACAATTTTATCAAATAAAGATACATTTTTGTTATCGGTTGATTGATTGATATGGTGTTTAACGCCAACTTTAGCAATAACACAGTTATATCGTGGAGTGAACAAATTTTACTCTTAATCTTATACATCTACAATATCCTTAGAAATAAAACATACTTGTCTATAAAAAAAATTATCGGAAAAGCGTTATAATGAAACCGACAAGGACATCAATTGGAGATATCTTCAGTGTAAAATATATATGTGTGACAAGTGAAAGTACATTCACTTTAAATATTCACTCCCCACTAAATAAACATTAAAACACCTCAAATGTTAAGTTACCTTACCGTTATAATGTGTATTAATTAAAAAATAAACCACAGTAGTATGGCTTTTTCGAGCTCAATAAGACCACAGATTCCGACCCCTTGACAACTTTGTGAAACCAACACGGACATTAAATGGAGATGTCTTTAACGTACAAAAGGTATGTGTAACAAGTGTACCTTCATTCATATGAAGGCTCAAAGCTCCACTTAAATATAAATATTAGACATTCAAGATTAGTTTGGATTGGAAAGAAAGTGCACTTTGCAGATGAAGTCAATTGCAGCACCAAAAAGACACACAGAAAATTAAGATGGCAGCTGAGCTGTAAACACATTAAACCACATAGTATTATGGCTTTTTCAGGCTCAATATGAAGACCCCGTTTCCGACACTTTGTCAATTGTGTAAAACCACCACGGATATCAAATGGAGATGTCTTCACTGTACAGTGAAGACAAGAGTAAGTCCATTGACTTGAGAGTTTAAACCCCCACTGAACACTAAATGAACATTAAAACACCTCAATATTACCTAGTTACCTTAACTTTTATAATTTGTATTAATTACAAAGTAAACCAGTATTATGGCTTTTTCAGGCTCAATAAGAAGACGACAGATTCCGAAAAACTTTGTCAACTTTGTGAAACAGAAACGGACCAAAAATAGAGATGTCAGTAATATAGGGTATTGAGCCTCCCCCCCACCCAAAAAAAAAAAAAAAAAAACTAGAAAAAGGGGAGTAGTGGGGAGGTACTGGGAAATAAAAAAAAATACCTCCAATGTGCCTCAACCCCGAGAAATTGTAAAAAATGTAAATTGTGATTAATATTGATCTTGTAAGTCAATATTAAAATTCCCACACAGAAAATGTTCAATTAAATGTCACCACCTGTAACAAGTTATAAATTGTGAAAAGATCCACGCTAGAGATCAACATTTAAATACTCATGTCCTATTGAATAGACTAAATCGATCATTGAAAATATTTACCTGGTTATCAAGAGTATGTTTACATGTTGTCATCACATGTTCATTAGTTACTGTAAACATATAGCAGTGGATATCAGGTCGAGAAGACGCGTTTCATATATCTCAGAATACAGTGGATTTTAGTAGTCGTGAACGTGAAGTGATTTTACAGATATGGAATCACAACAAGAATGGACTTCTACCCAAAAAGAATTGATTAATGAGTATCTAATGTTCTATCAAAATATGGGGTTGTTGATTAACAAAATTGAATCAAATGGGCCAACTGGAAAGATGCCGAAGCTACCTAAAAAACCTAAACAACGGCTTAGAGACGTTTATGGACTGAAAAAGGTAAATAAGGAAGAAATGACCCCTCAAGAACTACACAAATATCTGTCAGACAACATTGCTGATATCAGCCACACAATTGTTAGAGAACGATTTAGCTGCACTTATTTGCTCTCTGGTAATGAGAGTGAGGAGAACATTGTGGATAAATTGAATACAGGGATACGAAATCTGAAACGACAGGATGCTCAAACACTCTTTATTTATATTAATTTTGGAAATTTTTTAAATCTTACAAAAATCTGGATGGAAAAAGAAAGGAAAGCAGGAAGAATCAACCAGTCTTGGTCCTCATGGTTAAAAGAGAAGACAGGGTATTCTGATGACCACGCGAGGAAGCTACGTGCTCTTGCAAAAGTCCTTTATGGATATGATCAATTTTTCCATGTGGGATTACCACTAAATTTCATTTTGAGAAAACTAAAAGAAATATCTAACATGTTACAAATTCAACAATACAATGAATTCTGGAAGAAACCTGTGACTCTACTACCCACCAATAATCTTCAAGCATCGCAGTGACTATTTCTCAATGCTATATTTAGTAACGGTTATGCATAACCGGATAACTTTCTCATAAAAGTGAACCATTAGTGGAGTTCTAGTTCTGTAATTGGATTAATATAGTATATGCAATATAGTGTTTGACTTGTATGTATTTATTACACTTTTGTTTTCAAATTAAAACTTAGTAATCTGTAATTCTTGTTCATATAAACCTCCTTTAATTTCTTCACCTTTTAAATCATTTATTTTATAAGTAACAGGATTTGTATTTAAAACTTTTTCAATTACAAATATTTCTTTAGTCCAACGAGTAGTATAACCCTTTTCAAATTTACCTTTCTTTTTTGTTATTCTTACTCTATTTCCAACTTTGAATTTAGGTTTTTTAATTTTCTCTTCTTTTTCTGGATATAAATTTTTATATACTGTTAATTCATTTTTTACTTTACTTGCTTCAACAGGTGTCATTTTAATTGAAGAATGTACTGTATTATTATAATTTTTAACTAATTTATCTAATATATCATAATATTTAAAAGTTTCATTAGCAGTAAAGTATTTATACATATGTTGTTTCATTGTTCCTATCCAGCGTTCCACTACACTAGATTTTTCTTCATTCTCAGTTGAATATAATTTTATGTTATTATCTTTCAACAATTCTTTTACTTGCCGATTATAAAATTCAGATCCTTTATCTGACCAAATATACATTGGTTTTCTTTGTTTAAGCGCAGGCGGGCCTTCGGCCCTAAATAAATTTTTAAATGCTTCACTTACTGTTACTCCTGTTTTATTTTTTAATGGAATTAACCAACCATATTTACTAAAAATATCTATAACTGCTAATAAATATTTATAGTGTTTATTTTGTTTTGAATATTGTTGTATATCTATCAAATCAACTGCCCATGTTTGATCTATTGAATTAACATAAACACGTCTTTTAGGAAAAGATTTTATAACTCTATGATGTAATTCATCTGCTAATTCATTAGATATTTTTGGACGCACCATTTTAAATATAACTAAAATGTTTTTTTAAAAAATGCTTGAAGGAAAAGTTTGTTCAAAATGTTTTGAATACAAGTTACTAAGTGAATATTATAAAGCAAAGGATAAAGCAATGGGGGTTAAATGTGCTTGTAAACAATGTGCAAAACCTATAAAACAAAATCATTATCAAAATAACAAAGAAAAATATAGAATCGCCTATCTGAGCTTTCTTTCTAGAAATCCAAATTATTGTTCTATATATCAAGGAAAATAATATATTTTAAAAATAATATAACTAAAAATTAACCTTATAAAATGAGACCCAAAAATAACAAAAACAACAAAAATAACAAAAACTATATTAAAGAAATTATTCAAAAAAGTGGAATTAATATAAATAATTATTTTAAAAAGATTAAACCAGATGTTAAAAGATTAGTTTTATCATTTCCTAATGTTAAATTTAATCTAATAATAAAAACTATTTATTCAAAACCTATAGCTACAAGCAAAAAAATAGAGAGACATTATAATAGTGGTTTCATAAAACTTCATGCACAAAACGAATTTAATGAAGTATATAATTCTATTATTGAAAAATATAAAGTATGGGAAGAAGAACATCAGGGGAAAGAATCTGGTTTAATATTTAATGAAATAGAAAATACAGAAGTTAAAGTTGTTAGAGTAAAAAGTTTAAATGGATCTTCTTATTTCGACTTAGGAATAAAATTCAATAGTTTATTAAATATACAAAACAATGATAACCAGTGTTTTGCTTATAGTGTAATTGCTGGAATACTATATAAATTAAAAGAGAACCCTGATATCAATAAATCATTTTCAGATGTATTTTTGAGAATGAATAAAAACCCCGCAAGAGTATCAAATTACAAACCTTTTTTAGAAATGATTAATATGGAAAATATTGAATCTCCTGTAAGTATAGACTCAATTAAAACATTTGAAAAACAAAATGAAAATATAGCTATCAATGTGTTTGGAATTGAAAATGAGCTTTTAAACGTTAACATTAAAAATTTTAATAAATCAGCACAAGAAAATAATCTGCGTAATATATATCCTATGTATAGAAGTAAATTAAAAGAAAGAGAATATGTTATAGATTTATTATATGTTACCCAAAATGATTCAGAAGATAATCATCAATTAAAAAAACATTTTTGTTTGATTAAAGATTTTAACGCATATCTTAATCATAATCATCATAAAAGATATCATTGTAGAAATTGTATTACTGCTTCATATACTACAGAGAATGCATTGAGGAAACATATAGAAGATTGTTTTAAAAAAGAACCAATAAAATTTAAACTCCCAGGAAAAGGAAGTAAATGTAAATTTGAAAATCATCATTTCAAATTAAAACTTCCATTTGTTTGTTATGCAGATTTTGAAGCAGTTAACATAAAACTAATTTATCTAGATGTTGATCTAAGAAAACAAATAAATAAATTAAAATTAAAAAGTAAATCACACAATGTTAATTCTAAAATAAAGAATATGATTATAACTAGAATAATAAAAGACACAGAAAATTCTAAAAAAGAATGTAAAAGAATTTACCATAATTATATTAATAATCAAATTAATGAAAAGGCAAAAATATATATAGATAAAATAAAAGAAAAATATATTACAAAATATTTTAATAAATTAATTGATAACATTTTTGATAAATGGATTGAAGATGGAGGAAATATTGAGGTAAGTGAGTATGAAATAAATAAATACTATGAAAATAATAATGAAGTAAAAATAAGCACAGACGGCCCTCCGGTCCTTAAAAAACTTACTGAAAAATTAAAAGAAAAGATAAAAAGAGAAAATATTAAACTATCTTTTAAAGATAATACAATAAAATTACAACAACAAGTAGTAGTTTCTTATAATTTACAAATAGTTTCTCAATATCCAGATATTATACCAAATAAAAATATTAACTATGCACCCAGTGAAACTGCTGAAAAAGATTTTATTGAAACATGTTTATATTATAATAATAGAATTAGATATGCTTATTATAACGGAAAAGATTTAAATTTATCAGAAGAGGAAAAGGAAGAACTATATGAGAATTATAATAATTGCTACCTTTGTAATATTCATTTGGAAAAAGATGAAAAGATAATAGAACATAATCATTTAACAGGAGAAATAAGAGGAATTTCATGTAAAAGTTGTAATAGAAAAGAATCAAGAGATGGCAAACAACTTCCAATCTTTTTTCATAATGGAAGTGGATATGATTTTCATTTCATAACAGAAGAATTATTAAAACATGAAACAGAATACAATAAAGTAAAAGTATTACCAAAGGACACTGAAAATTATATATCAATAACATTTGGAGATCGATATTTTAAGTTAGTTTTTAAGGATAGTATGAGATTTTTATTGAGTAGTATAGATAATTTATCTAAAACATTAAAAGATGATCAATATAAAATACTTAAAAGAGAATTATCAGATGATGGTTTGTTTGAAGATCTACAATATCATGAAAATAATGAGAGAAGTTTTAAAGGAATCTTTCCATATGATTATTTTAATTCCTTAGAGAAATTAAAAGATAAATCATTTCCATCTAAAAAAGAATTTTATTCTATATTATATCAAAAGGATATATCTGAAAAAGAATATGAACATGGAAAAAAGATATTCGAAAGATACTGTAAAACATTTAAAGATTACTTAATGCTTTATCAGAAATTAGATGTCTTAATATTAACAGATGTATTTGAAAATTTTAGAGATCTTTGTTTAAAACACTATGAAATAGATCCAGCTTATTGTTATTCTGCACCAGGCTTATCATGGAATGCAGGATTAAAAAAAACAGAAATTGAATTAGAATTATTACATGATAAAGATATGTTAGATATGTTTACAGATGGAATAAGAGGAGGATTTTCTGGAGTTTTAGGTCAAAGATTTGTTAAAGCAAATAATAAATATATTACTAACAATTCTGAAGAAATAAAAAACCCAAATTATGTTTTGTATACAGATGCTAATAATTTATATGGTTGTGGGATGTCAGACAAACTTCCTTATAAAAATTTTAATTGGGAAGAACATGAAAATCAAGATATTGATTATTATTTAGAAAAATGTAATGAAGAAGTTGGAATGGTATTTAAAGTAGATTTAGAATCTGATTCACAAACAAAATTCAAACTAAGAAAATTTCCTCCTATGCCAATTTCAAGAGTAATTGATGAAGAAGAAATATCAGATTATTCAAGAGATTTCTTGAAACAGCATAATAATAAATTAGGAAAAGTTAAAAAATTAATCTTAGATCTTCATGATAAAAAAGAATATATTGTGCATTATGATATTTTACAATATTACATTTCTCTTGGAATAAAAGTAACAAAAATTCACAGTATAATATCCTTTAATCATAAAGCTTGGTTGAAAGATTATATTGATTTCAATACAAGTATGAGAGCAAAAGCAACAAATGATTTTGAAAAAGACTTTTGGAAATTAATGAATAATTCTTTCTATGGAAAGACAATGGAAAATATTTCTAATAGATGTATAATAGAATTGATAAATAAACCTGAAGATTTAAAAAGATTGGCATCAAAAGAAAATTTTAAAGATATTATAGATTTTAATAATGATTTTAAAGCAGTTCAATTGAATTATAAATCAATGTATTTTAATAAACCAATTTATTTAGGAATGTGTATTTTAGATTATTCTAAATTAGTAATGTATAAATTTTATTATGATGTAATTGAAAAATATTTACCTGATAATGAGATTATATTTTCAGATACTGATAGTATGGTATTAAATATATTTACAGAAGATGTTTATAAAGATTTAGAAAAAATAAAAGATCATTTAGATACTTCTAACTATCCAAAGGATCATTTTCTTTATTCAACTGAAAATAAAAAAGTAATTGGAAAATTTAAAGATGAATTAAGTGGAAATATAATAACAGAGTTTATTGCTATAAGAAGTAAAGTGTATGGTTATGAATATTTAGAAAATTCTTCGCTTAAATTTAAATGTGTAGCAAAGGGCGTCAATAAATCAACCAAAAAAGATTTTAGTTCTGAATCATATAGAGATTGTTTATTCAATAAAAAAGTAATTAATAAAACAATGTTTAATTTAGTACACAAGAAACATAAAATATATTTAAATGAAATGACTAAAATAGGTTTATCTCCTTTTGATGATAAAAGATACATTTGTAACAATGGAATAGATACACAACCTTATGGCATTGAATCTTTATATTTTACTTAATTATTTCTCTATATCCTTCTTTAAAAACTTTAATCAAAGGAATAATATTTTTTGTTTTAAATGTATTATGTTCACTATAATAATCTTCTAACATATTTTTTAATTTACTCATATTTGGTTTATATCCATTTTGAATTAAATAATAATTTAAATAATATATAAATAAAGGGTCTGTTACATTTATTTGACTTTGTGATTCTAAAAAGTTAACTATTTCACTTTTTTCTAATTCTGAAAATGATTGTTGATTTAAAAAGTGACTTAAATCAAAATCACTTCTTGTAGATATTTTATTTGTTGAAGAGTCATATATTTTTTTATAGTTTTTATCATATACAATAAAAGAATTCTTATTTAGATTATATCTTATTATTCCATACTCTATATGAGAGAAGGATGATAAATCATTTATCATAAATTTTTCTTTTAAGTCATGAAAAAATTTTGTACTGTTTCCCGTTGTTATATAAATCTCTTTTACATTATTTCTTGATTTAGGATTTAAATCAGTTGAGAGATGAGCAAGAAAAACAAGTTGAATATTAAAATGTCTACCCTTTGAAATAAGATTTGCTACTTGTTTATCTAATTTTTGACTTCCTTGATCATCGAGGATAATTGTATGATTCCTTAAGTATTCTAAATCGTTTAATTTATTAATATCATATTCTATTACTCCCCTTGGCCATTCTTCATCATCTAAACAGAAAACTTTATACTTCGTAATATTATTTTTCTTTAGATATTCTTTTAAATAATATGTCTTCCCTGTATCAGATCCTCCAAATAATAAAATATGATTATTTTTATTTTTATCTATTACTTCACTTTCTACTTCTTCACTTAGTTGAATTTGATTTGGGAAACCATCAAAATTTATTGCATCTTCTATCTCTTGTGTTAATTTATTCATTTTCATATGTTTAAATAAATTGAAATAGTCAACAACAAATATTCCTATAAATAGTATCAATATAATCATTATAATTGTAATTATATTATTAAAAAACATTGATATTAATGTTCTAAGTTCAGATCTTTGAGTATTTTGAATATGTGTATTTTCTGTTTCCATTTCATAAGAAAGGAATCATGTTTTTATGAATTACATTTATGATTTTTAAAATAATAATAATTAAACATCTTATGGCAATTCATACATATTTTTTTATTCTTTTTCCTTGTAATATTATAACATTTTTTACATTTATCAGTATAATGATTAAATTCATTTAATTGAAAAACATCTTTACATTCATTACAAGTATAAAGTGATATATTATTTAAAAATTTAAATTCTTCTTCATCAGAATGCTTTATTTTTTCATGTTTGCCTAAATCCACAAAGAATTTAGAGCAATATTTACATTTTTCTTTTTTATAATTTGATATACATAGCTTACATACAGCTTTATGCTTATAAAAATCATTTTTATCTTTTGTTATTTCACATTTTTTACAAAGTTTACTATTCATTTAATTAGTTAAAATCAGTACTTTTGCAGTATGATATTTCCTGTACTTTTCCGGGGTAAAACAGCATAAGTACAGAAATGAGTTATAAACAGCAAAAGTACATTAGCGAACGAAGGGAGTATTGCTTCTGTTTTTAAATTATTTTACTCTTTACTGATAATAATTTATTATATAAACGTGAATCATATTTTATAATATCATTTAAATATTCTTTTAAAAATATATGAAAAAATGCACATACTACAACAATAATTATTATACATATAATACAAAAACATAATTTTAACAGCATTTTTAAAGGAGGAATCCCGCTCACTACGTTCGCTCCAGTTCGCTTAAAAAAATAAAGTTTATCGGTTCAACTTCCATGCAACAAATCCAGTTAATGCCATACCACCAACAACAAATGCAATCTCTCTATTCTTCTGGTCTTCTGATGGAGTATAAAAATTTCTCAATGTAGGTTTTTCTGGTAAATCTGGTAAATCTTTATTAGTAACATAATAATATTGTTTCATTGCTTGATCAACATCGTCAAATGTCTGAACTGCGTGATGTTCTTTTTTCAGTTGTTCATTGATAAAATCTAATCTTTGTATTCTTTCTTTACTCCATGCTGTTTGTGCTGCTTCTAATTTTTCCATCGCTTTGTCATGTCTTATTTTCTCTTCATTTGCGTTACTACCCATATGTGAAAATAAATAATTACTACCTGAAAATGCAAAGGCATTTGTTATTGCTCCACCAAGCATCATTGCTAAAGCACTTGCCATTTTATAAGGCGAACTGGAGCGAACGAAGAGAGCGGGATTCCCGCAAGTGAGCGTTGTTTAAATTCTAAAAATGTTTAAAAATAAAATAAAATAAAATAAATAAAGGGAATCCGCTAAGGGGAATCCTTACTTCATAATATCAGCAGGTATAATACCTTGCTTAACCAACATATCTTTTGTTACCATTGCAAGTAATATATCAATGGATAACATTCCAATATCACCCATATTAAAATCCACTTTTGGTGCTGGTCTCTTAAATATCTTTCTACCTATTTCTGCATATCCAACTGTTAACAATGTTTCCACTCCAGCATGATATAACATATTTGCTATTTGTTTTCCGTCTTTTTGTGTTGCCATTTTTATATATTAAATTTTCGACTTAGCGGAATTAATTAAATTCAAATGGGTCAATTTCTTTCTTTTGTACTTCAATTTTTTGTTTTGAAGGAGTTCGAAGAACACTGCTTGCTTGCGGTGAATCCCACTCACTCGTGGGGAATTCCACTCTCTTCGTTTGCACCAGTTCGTTAAGTTTTCTTTGATTAAAAATATATAAACCTAATCCAACAATTCCAATTGATAAAAATAATAGTTTGTAATCTTTATTTGAATCTTTATCAGAATTTGTTCTCAAAGAATAATCTGTATTAAAAGTTTCTGCCTTCTCTAGGTCATCTTTTGTTATTTGTTTTCTAATGTGTGAATTCTCCTTTAGTTCAATATTTTCTTTCTTCAAAAGTTCTGCTTCTTTTCTTTTTAATTCAGCTTTTATCATTCTTGCTTCTACACCTTTCTTACCAGCGGCTACTCGTTTTGGATTTTTTTCTTTCGGTTGTATTTCTTCTTTCGGTTGTATTTCTTCTTTAACAACATTTTCACTCGTCATTTTTTATATCAATATTTTCATCTTTCTTTTGGAAATCAATATGTCTTGCTGTTGTTAACATTGCAGTAAAAGGAGCAAGATACATTCCAAATCTATAGTACAGTTCACAACATGTGGTAGTCAAAGCGTGATTGATAAAAGGATCTTCCTCTAAGTCCTGTATTAGCTTTGGTGGATTAGCAATGTTGAAATATTTTGATACACCCATAACATATAAATTAATAAAAGAGTTTCCCAACGTCTTAGTCATACTTGCTCCTAATCTTGCTTCATATTTACAGTATAGTTTTTTTATTTGTTCTGTTGTCATTGTATCAATGTCTGAAAGTTGTACTTCTTTACCAAGATATTGCTTACTACTTCCTCCAGCAACAACAGCTGATAATCGCTCACGTTTTTTTTCTTGTTCATCATCTTCTACATCTATGCTTTCAAACCGCAGATCAGGCCTTTGGCCCTCAATATCTTGTAATAATTCTTCGGCGTTCATTTTATATAAGCATTATTTAAGTATTATTTAAACATTGTATAAGTAATACTTAAGCTAGAATAAGGAATAGTACATATTGGGAATACTTTACCTTAAGGAATTCCCACAATCACTCAACTAACCAATAATGAGTAGGTTGGTCTGTTTTCAATATTAATTTACGATGTTTCTTTTTTTTAAGTTCTTCCTTTATTCTTTGTCTTTCTTCTAAAGTAGGAATTACATCATTTTCCCTTAAACAATTATCAAAACTATCTCTATCTTTCATGTAAAATATGGCAACCCATTTCGTCTGTGCTCTTAGATCCTTTAAAACAGAGTTGTATCTCTGCGAAAGTACCCAGACAGATTGTTCAGCATGTCTACCTGAAAATGCGAGTTCAGAGAGCATATCTTTTTTCTTTGTTAGTTCTTTTGTTGCACTGCAGTCATCAATGATATATAAGGTTGAATGACCAGCATATTTCTTAAAGAACATTCTTAGTAGTTCTTGTAGTTTCTCTTCTTCATTAGCAATAGGATTAACAATTATTAAATTGTTTGTTTTTGGTTTTCTAACATCACCAATCCACTCACGATTCTTATAAGCCTTGTTCCATTGAATGGTTGGACAAAGTATAACTATATATTCAAACACTTGACAATATTCCTTTTCTAATAAATCAAGAACAAACTCAGTCTTTCCACAACCTGTTTGTCCACATATAATAGCACAGTGGGGATATTTTGGTAATTCCATTTTCTAGCGAGCAAAGCGCGAACGAAGAGCGGATTCCCTTTAATAATTGACTTCTTTAAATCTTCCATCTTCAAAATTAATTTGTGCATCTTGTATAACAAATAAATAAACATTGATTGGTTCAGCTGGGCCTGCTTTTTTTGCTATTTGAATAGTAATACCTTCAGACGCATTTTCAATTCTTCTACCTGATCCATGTAGTGAGTTATCATCTGTTGAACGTAAATCTAACCATAATGCATAATTAGTTGTGAGATATTTTTCTAATGATGTTTCGGTAAAGCATAAATTTTTTGTAATCATATTTATTTCTTTATTTTGTTTTGAATTTAAAGCAAAAAATTTATTTATCTCATCCCACTGTTGATAGGATTTCATTCCTTGACTGTATAGTTGATTTGGAACACCTTCTATTGTTATTTCTACTTTTGTTATATTGGGATTGTAATAAGTTTCAGTGCTTGTTCTATCAGGATCTTCGAACAACATTAGAATTCCTTTCATACTTCTAGCTGGAACATTTAAATTAATATTCCATAATGTATCAGATTTGTTTTTGGTTATTTTTCTATGTCTTAGTATTCTATCGTACAAAATAACCATCTTACCATCAATTTGTTGTCTTATCTGTCTTGCTAATTCTACATCAGAAACCATATCAAATTCTAAACAAATGTTTTTGATTTTATAACTTGCATCTGAGTCTGTTGATTTAATAACTTTATTGTAGTCATTAAATGTAAGTTCATATTCAAGTCTATCGCCAAGACCTGCTTGATAAAAAGGCATATGAGTTTCTAATATTTCAAAGTCAAGTGGGATACAAAATCTGTCACCATATGCATTTGCAATTGCTTGATCCCCTGTGTTTACTGTTGCATCTTCTACACCAACTCTGTGTTTTAACATGTTTGGTTTACCAATACCTTGATATGCCATATTCATACGTTCTGTTGGTGATTTCCATAAATCAACATAACAATGATAAATATCACTATCATCAATTGACATAACTTCATTTCCACTTATACGAATTGTTGTTTTTTTAATTATTGATCTTCCTATGTTTTGATATATAGTTGAATTTTTGTCTGTGGAATTCAGTTCAATTTCAAATGCTAATCTGGTTGTTCCAGGAACAATAACATCATTATTACTTAAATTAGGGAATCTCACTAATAACTGTTGATTTTGATCAATAGTTGAAGGATTATTAGTTATTACTACACTTTGACGAATACCTTTCGCACCACGAGGTTCTCTTATTTTTCTGTAAGGATTTAATTTAATTCCGTATGTTGACATTTTTAAGGATTAAATATGAGCGAGCTGGAGTGAACGAAGTGAGCGGGATTCCCGCAAGTCGAGCGGCTTTCTTAAGTGGGTTCTATAAAAATATTTCAATTATCAATGATACTAGAGTATTGATACATGCAGAATTATCACTCTTACTAACAAAACCTATTATATCTCCAGCCTCAACTTTTAAAGGTATATTAAAGTTAAAATAACCGTGTGTACTACTACCCAAACTTATTCCGTAACCTAGGTCCTTGTCGTTGACGGTCGCAATAACGGATACACCATCATTGTTTGTTCTTAAACTTACTAAACCAATACTTAATATTTGTCCTGGGTAGTTCATTAAATAAAAATTACCACCATCACCAAAATTAAACAATTGATTTGTTTGTATTGGACCATCAATTCCAGCATATATAGTTATTATTTTTCTGTCTGGTTTATTTTTAATATTACTAACTATATTTTCAATATATAAAACTCTGAGATTTAGGGTATTGACACTATTGTATAAATATTTATCCTTTGTATCCATTGTTAGAAGCTCACTCTTCATATTTAATATTTCCTTTTCTATTTCCGATGTATCTACGTGTTTTTTCTTAACACCAAGTATGCTCATTTTATAAGGAGAAATCCGCTCTCTTCGTTCGCTTAAATAAATTATATAATTTCTAAAACACAATTAATTGGTAAATGATTAATTATCTTGTTATTATTTTCATCTCTAATTTCTGATTTCAATTCTGTTATATCATCATTTACCAAACGCTTATATTCCGGATGCTCAAATCTTACTGTTATATTATCTCCAAACTCTTTATTCTCAACCGGAATAACAGTCAACAAGGTACTCGGCATGCCATCAAGAAAATTATAAGAAGTGCTAACTTGTTCCAAATAGATATACAATGATTTATAGATAGCAAAATCTACAAATTTATTTCCATAATGTGTTTCATTAGGTTCAAATATACGTTTATTATTAAATCCTAACATATTTCTCAAATCTTTATTTATCTTTAACTCAGTAGGAGTGTTTAATAAAGCAATACCATTTGTTTCATTTACGGATAATACAATATGTTCTTTTCGAAATTCATCCGCTATTTGTTGGAAACTATAATAACCTGTTTCAATCTTTTGAGGTTTCTCTCCGACCTTTCTTATATTCCCATTATAAACGTTATACCAACCTACACTATATCTTATAAATTTCAAACCAATACGTTTATTTCCATCTCTGTTATCAATGTATTGTTGTAAGTTTATTGTCTTATCAATATTTGAAATAGTATGATACATTTTTAATATAAAAAAATGTTAACAAAAGAATTTAAATACAATCCTAATGCATCATATAACCCTGGCATTAAATATTCAAAAAAAGATATAAATCTTGTTAATCAAATAATATTTGTAAATCAAAAAGAGAACTTCAAAACATCTTTCCCCGATTTATTTCAAAAATATCAAAACCCATCATTACACACTAACGAACCATGGAATACCTGGATTCATTCTTCATTTGATTGGTGGCAATGTCAGTTAAACTTTGCAGTCTGGTGTGCAAGTACAGGATGTGGTGTTTCCTACAATGAACATATACAAAGCACCTCAAATCTTACCAAGTCGGTTTATATGTTTCATTTATATTATTGTATTGCCAGAATTTTAAAAGAACTTAAATCACCTTTACCAACAGATTCTTCTTTCTGTTATTACAAGAACCCATATGACAAAGCTGCATATCAAAAATTATGTGATGAATTCCATGTTTCACCAAATACAGATTGGAGACAAAAACTAGAAACACCATGTCAAGGATTAGGAACTTATACTCAATATTTTAAACCAAGTGGAGAATACAGATATCATCATTCTGGAGATGGTCCCTTCTTCAACATAAATGATTCAATAATACATACAGTAGACATAAGTTTAGCATGGTCAACATTTATACTAGATAAATCAGAAGGTTTCACAAAAGCAGGTATTGAATGTATTAATGAAAGTATTAAAACGTATGTATGGGCTTTATTAGGAGCACAATCTCAAACACGTGTAGATATACTAAAAATAGGTACCGGATTTGATGCTCAAAAACAATTCTTAGCAGACGTTCAAGATGTTATTAATAGTCCTATCGATTTGCCCACTCAGATAACAAATTATCAAAATGTTTTAAAATACGCAAGAAGTAAAGTTGATTATGCATACGGCCTTGGTTTATATATGTCTCCCAGTGATATGGTATTACAAATTGGCACCATTGTTGGTTATAATAACAAAATTGTAATTGCAACAGAAAATCAAACACTTGGTTTCAATAACGATGTAAATGTTAAACCTGTTGCACAAACTCTGTCAGAACCAGTTAAACCAGAACCAGTTAAACCAGAACCAGAACAAAAATATGAAAATGATACACATGAAGATAACAAAACAGCAATAATAGTTGGAAGTATTGTAGTGGGTATTGGTGTACTTATTATCTATGAGCGAACGAAGTCGAGCGAATGGGATGAGTGAAGTGACCTGATTTCCCTTAACTAATATATTCTTTCGCAGCAACATACAATAAACCGACAACCAAAATAAATAAAGTCCATAAGTTATTTCCAAACCAATTAACGACGTCCTTGGTTATAGATAACAACCAAGACACAATAGAACCAATAATACCGGGTAATGCAGCTGCTGCTTTTCCTGCAAGATTAGCTAATAGTTTACCAAGATTTGATAATTGTTTTTTTATCCAGTCTTTTACACCGTCTTTGTTTTTTGGTGTAGAAGTAGATCCACCTCCACTAAATGCCTCAACAATAACACCAATAATCAGTCCAAAAGCAGTTAAAATACTAGCTATTGTAACTCCTTGTTCTCTGAATAATGTTTTAATTCTTTCTCCCAATGTTTTATCTTCATTTAATACTTTATGTATTGTCTCTTTGATTCTATTTACCTGACTACGTAGTTTTTCTTTATTAATATTAATTACCTCTAGTCTTGCACTTCTCTCAGATTCCAAATCTCTTATTCTATTACTTATTCTCTCTATTTGGAATTTATCATTGTCTGCTTTAGCTTGTTCTAATTTGGTATTTTCTTTTACTAAGTCTTTATTTGTTTCATTCAGTTTAGCTAATTCATTTGCAATCTCTTCTTTCACTGATGTCATTGCTTTGATTATACCATCCATTTCTCTCTTTGTCATATTTGTTTGTGTTTCTTCATTTATAAATGATGTTTCTATTTCTTTCACAGATGTTTCTGTATTATTTGCTGTTTCTAATAGTTCTTGTCCTTCTTGTTGTGTAGATATTTCTTGTAATGGAATATCTATGTTATTGAGTTCACGATTTATTAACATTCTCTGAAACTCTGCTCTACCTTCTTTAAATCGTGTAGCAGATGGTTGAAAATCATCCACACCTAAAACATTTCTAACAAAATTAACACCGTATTTTCCTTGAAGAGTGTTAAATGATAAAAATGTTGCTATTGCATCTGGTTTGTTAGAGTGGTAATATGTCAATGCAACTTCCTTACCAGCTCCATCTTTTACATATAACATAGGTCTTCCATAATCATCTTCCGTGATAGAAAAACCTTTTTTATTACGTATAGTTTCATCATTTCTATTATATAATCTTTTTATCATTTTTCTGGTAATTTCTTTTTCATGAGATTCAACATCATCTTTTGATAAACCTCTTATTTCTTTAATTTCATTATTTAACGACTTTTGAAATTCTTCAGCATCTTGAAAAGATGTTTCTTCTTCTCTATCATAATCATCATGATCAAATACAGGATTTTCATATTCCATTTCAGCCATTTTTAATGAGAATTTAATTCATATTTTGGAGGAGGATCATTAACTATTATAATTTTATTCTTTTTTTTTATTTCATCCATTACTCTAGCTTTGGTGTCTTCTATTAATTTCTTTCTTTCACTTTCAATCATTCTTGTTTGTGTTTGTTTTGAATGTATATTTTCTTTCAGTTTATTGTATTTTTCTAGTTCATCTAAAATCAATTTAAATTCATTCTCACTTATCTGTCCGTCAGTCAAAGCTTTTGATATTAAATCTGTTATACTATTCAACTTGCTCTCTGCCATGGTTTTAATTTCATAATGTTTCCGTGATTTTGATGTTAGCCTACGTCTAACAAGCTTAACAAAAATCCCTAAACCTCCACACACAACAGCAACAATTTCCAATGGCAGCAAAATGGGAACAGTTATTCCAACACCCGCTAAAATAACAGATGATGATATTAAACCAGTATCAAGACCATCAGTAATATTAACTCCGCGTTTATATTTCTTATATAATGCTTTACGGATATCTCTTTCATTAATCAATGTTTTCTCTATCTCCGATATTTTTTGTAATCTATAATTCTGTCCATCTTCTATGGGTAATTCAGGATATAAATCAGGAGCTGTAGGTGTTTTCATTTTTAAAGTATTATTTTTACCTCGGAGGCACATTGGAGGTATTTTTTTTATTTCCCAGTACCTCCCCACTACTCCCCTTTTTCTAGTTTTTTTTTTCCTAGTACCTCCCCACTACTCCCCTTTTTCTAGTTTTTTTTTTTTTTTTTTTTGGGTGGGGGGGAGGCTCAATACCCTATATTACTGATGTCTTGAGTGTAAAACATGTGTTGTAAGAGTAAGTAAATTCACATAAGAGTTTAAACCTCCACTTAACACTAAATAGTAGGCATTTAAAACACCTCTTCAAGATTAGCAACTAAGGTGATGCTAAAAAAATAAACAAGAGTATTATGGCTTTTTTCTAGCTCAAGAAGACCACAGATTCTGAAACTTTGTCAACTTTGTGAAACGGACACGGACAAAAATTGGAGATGTAGATCGACAATTTTATCGTTACAGTTTTTTTTAATTAAAAATAAACAACAGTATTATGACTTATTCAGGCTCAATAAGAAGACCAAAGATTCCGACACTTTGTCAACTTTGTGAAACCAATACATGTCATCAGTGTGAAACATGCATGTGCGCTAGAGGTAAACACATTCACTTGAAAGTACACACCTGATTCAACATGAAATTGTGATTATAAAAAAAGACATATTTAATATTAGGAACCAAATGTGATTATAGAGATTATAGACACTATGTCATATCAAGAACACATGACACTGATGTCATTTCTCTAAAATGCTATTACCGAACTTTAGATTTTCTTTCCGGTGTGACAAATCAATACTGGTGGAGGAACAACTTCAATATATTGTGTAACGTTAGTATTCCTGACAGATAATTAACGATCGAGTCCCCATTCGACACCAGAGGAAGAAAATGACTAGTACGCCTCTTGTTTCTTTTGCATATTTTTTTATTTACATGATGAAGAACTTCAATCTATTGTGTAACGTTAGTATTCATGGTGGATAAATAACGATAGGTTCCCCATTCGATGCCCGAGGAAGGAAGAGCTCATGTGCCTCTTGTTTTTGTGTGTGCATATTTCCCATCAACTCACAATCGTGTAATAGCACCGTACAATGAACATTCCTTTTAAGTTTAGTTCCAACTGGTCCCGTGGTTTCAGAGAACAAATATAAAGTACATATTTCCTTTCAACAGGAAATGGTCATCATAAAATCTGGAAGATTTACAACCAACAGTAATTACAGACAATACTACATGCAATGAACATCAGACATTAATGTCATGTCTGTAATATGTTATTAGCCAACTTTGGATAAATCAAGACTGACGGACGAACAACCTTTTCCCGGTTGTTCACATGCTGGATAACTTTAGCAACTTTAGTATTCGTGATGGATAACGATTGATTGATTGATAACTAACGCCAACTTTGACAGTATTTCAGCTATATCGTGGCGTGATAGCCTTTATTATATTTAGTGGTGTTTATTGTCTGTCACATTCAACTCGTTGTGTAGAGTTACTGAAACACAAGCACATGGCAAGACTTGGTGCTAAACGTTGCTCGGGTCTTGGTTGGAAGATCTATAACGAGCAATTTCGATTACGTAAACTCCTTGATCCCACAATTTCATGGTCTGTTGTTGATTCAGAACTCTGGCTTTTATATATGAATAATATGACTAGTGGTTCTACAAATGCAATTAACCAGCCAGTAATGAATGACAACAATTTGTCAAACGTAAAAAGGCTCGATATCGAATAAATAATTTTCTTAAAAAGATGTATGCTTTATTTCCATTATCATACAAAACACCAGAATATATGTGAAAGAAATCTTATTCACGCTCTTCCGGTTAAAATAGATTATAGTATATTTGTGCAATAGTTTTTAATGAATAATGATAAGTCTGTCATGTTTATAATGCTTAAAGATATGCTATAAGTATTTTTATATATTTTCAGAATGGCAGATGTCTTTGAATTGGAACAGTTCCACCGCGAAGTCATCCGGCCAACACAGCCAATTTTCAATCATTTGGGACAATATTGCTTAGTCAAACACTGTTCCTCGATGATAAAATACCATAAAGTGAGAGATCTTATAATCCACTGGCAACACATTCATTAGCCAAAACGACAAAGTACAAAGTGTAAATACTATCGAATAAATAATTCGATTGCTTCATTTGTATTGAATTTAGGAGGTCACTATATTAGATACCCGGATCTACATGCAAATCATATTTTCCTTTCAGCTGATGGTGTCCATATTTCAAAAAAAAAATCGCCAGAATTGAGTTAACAGTATATTGGCTTTTTCTAGTTCAATAAGAATACTATATATTCCGACACTTTCTTAACTTTGTGCAAGTGTCACTGACTTTTAGTAGAGGTGTCTTCACTGTAAAACTTACATTTGTGAGAAGAGTAAAAAAATACAAACGACAATTCATAGCTCCACTCAACAAGAAACAGTGGACTTAAAAATACCTTTTCAAGATCTGCAACTAAAGATCTACAACCAACAGTAATTACAGACAATATACAATGTAACGAACACCAGACATTAATGTCATGTCTGTATTTCTTTCTAAGGTAGTTTACATGTTGGATAACTTTAATATACTGTGCAACGCTAGTATTCGGGATATATCGTGGCGAAAACACATTTTATATTAACTTAAGACCCCTGGGATAGATGACGAACGGTGGTTTCTTTCCCATTCGACGCTAAAGGAAGGCAGCGACAAACTCGTTTTAACTACAAATTCATTTGGTTTGCAGTTATTTGTAGTCTTGTTTGCACCAACAGAAGCATCGGAAGAGATCCTGCCTAAGAGTAGGGGCTACACGTAGGAAGATTGGGACAAATTACTTCACGAATTTACAAAGAACAAATATATTACGTACATAGTTCAATATCCGAGCGTTCATTACAACACACCTGCGCTCCAATATGTGTGGGGGGTTGGCAACTTACTCCCACGTGAAAAATACTTCTATCACGGAACTATTTGATTGAGAGGGGATAGGCCCCATAAAACTAATTTAACAACGCCATTTTTTAATTGAAGTGCCAGTACCAAATCAGGAAATTACGCGGTTGGTCATGCATTTATGTTGGTGGTAAGGAGAAAAACACTCCACATACAATAGCGATCATTTTGATCTCTTGTTTCTTATGTGTATTTCCGATATCAATATTTTAGAGGAGTACCCAAGGAACATTCCTACCCCAAGTGTTTTTCCAATTGAAGTAGTTTCAGAGAGGAAAATAAAAAAATATAAAGGTTTACAGACGACGAGGGCGACAAAAGGCAATTGATGGTGAAAAATA
Organism: Bathymodiolus septemdierum; assembly: GCA_963383655.1. Taxonomy (NCBI): domain Eukaryota; kingdom Metazoa; phylum Mollusca; class Bivalvia; order Mytilida; family Modiolidae; genus Bathymodiolus; species Bathymodiolus septemdierum. The sequence continues at coordinate 33,248,707 of OY726527.1, read as the reverse complement.
GAGGTCACAGAAACATATATATTCTTCTATGCGAAGTCCTAATACATACAATTGCGAATGCATTGGGTCCGTGTTGCACATCTTTCTAGTTTCCTTTTTTTTCATATTGCTGTGTCTTTTGCCCAATTCGTGTGTTTGGATCGTCCGTTCATGATTGCCCCTTTGGCTTTTTCCAGCGGTTAATTTCTGTTCCAGACAAAATTGAGTCTACAATCGACACATTGCAACCAGCATGACCCCTCACCAAAACCTTTTTTTTTAAAGACGACCAACCGAGAATTAATCTGGCCACCTTTGATTCGAAACTGGACGAGTTAATGTAGAAGACATTACAGATAAAAAAAATAATCTTAAAAAGATGTATGCCTTATTTCCATTATCATACAAAACACCTGAATATATGTGAAACAAATCTTATTCACGCTCTTCCGGTTAAAATAGATTATAGTATATTTGTGCAATAGTTTTTAATGAATAATGATAAGTCTGTCATGTTTATAATGCTTAAAGATATGTTATAAGTATTTTTATATATTTTCAGAATGGCAGATGTCTTTGAATTGGAACAGTTCCACCGCGAAGTCATCCGGCCGACACAGCCAATTTTCAATCATTTGGAACAATATTGCTTAGTCAAACACTGTTCCTCAATGATAAAATACCATAAGTGAGGGATCTTATAACCCACTGGCAACACATTCATTAGCCAAAATAATTCGGTTGCTTCATTTGTATTGAATTTAGGAGGTCACTATATTAGATACCCGGATCTACATGCAAATCATATTTTCCTTTCAGCTGATGGTGTCCATCTTTCAAATATTGTTTTCTAGTTCAATAAGAATACTATATATTCCGACACTTTCTTAACTTTGTGCAAGTGTCACTGACTTTTAGTAGAGGTGTCTTCACTGTAAACTTACATTTGTGAGAAGAGTAAAAAAATACAAACGACAATTCATAGCTCCACACAACAAGAAATAGTGGACTTAAAAATACCTTTTCAAGATCTGCAACTAAAGATCTAAACAAATAACTTGGAATTCGAAGAAATCATCGCTTCGAAGTTTCCCAATATAAAACCAAAGCTACACCAAATCGAAGCATTCGAATATTTAGGTGCTTTTGGAAAATTCGATGTGTACTAAATTTACCAGTGGGGTATGGGAAAAGTATGTTATATGCCACCAGTGACGCCATCCTACCTAGGGTTGGGACGCCTGAGGGGAATGCTGCATTCATCTAGAAGGAAAGGAAGTGGCAACTTACGGAACGTGAGGCCAACGTTTTAACATCCCTAGCAAGTGGAGAAATATGACTATATTTGTTCTCTATTTGAATTTCGAAATTGTGTTTATTTTTCATGTTTACTTATTTTCACCCTTCCTTTTTCTTATAATTCATATTGGTGATTAATTATCCCCCTGGTAAATTATTCTTCAGGGTAGATTTGGTTTTCATTTATTTTTTAGAAATTACCGGCTAGAATTTTATATAGATGTTTCTTATGTTATAAACACATTGCACTTACGTATTCAGTATTGCAAGTTTTGGTTTCAGGTGATTTTCTCATTATTTTCCCCCTCATGTTAACCATGTAAACCGGAAGTGACCATGTCCAAACCATTGTATATGCCCTTCGGCTAATGGTCAGTTTGGACATGTATCAGATTAAAAATTGCATTCGTAACACTCGAGCTTTATCCGTTGTTCATATGATAATGTCGGTCATGGTCTTCACTTTTGTCTCCTAAGAGTATAAATAAAGAAAGTTTTGGGTTTCAAATCAGTTGCAGTTTGCGCGTACCTGTAGTCAGGTCACTCTCATCCCCTACAGAACTATTAAGAAGGGTACATGCAAAACATATATCTGGTTCCGCGTCCAACACATTCAAAAATGAGAAAAACCGCAAGTTTTAATGGGTTGCGATAAGATGCTAAGTTGTCCCAAAAGGAGACTGATTTTTTTTCTCCAGTAAACTGTGCGGCATCATTATATTTCTAAAGCCTATTCATTTTAGTCTTCAGAATATATAATAATAATGTGTTACTCTGGCTTGTGATCGAGAAAAAACTTGGTTTTTGACCCCCCTACTCTATGTGATTAGCATTGCGCCTTTGGCATTGTTCTGAATGAATTTTCACTATGCCTTGCATTCGGAACACGCTTAATAATTATATCATAAATCAATTATATCATAGGTAGTATTCATGCAAAAAAAAATTTTATGGTTCCACGTACAAGACATATTGAAAATTAGAAAAAATGGTATATTTTGTGGGTAAAATGCGTAATTGCTTTAATATAGAATTTGTACATTATGCATGCCTATGTATGTATACATACTTGTTCGGAGTTCGGTAATTTTGTTATTACCCTTATTTACGGGATAAAATTATGACTGCACCACCTTACTCTTGCGATAAACTTATAATGGCTATACACAGTCATTTACTCTTGGAAATGTGCCAAAATGGCGGAAAAAGTGATGAATTACCCTTGTAGCAGATTTAATGTTTTTCTTCAACTCCACTGTTTTCTATACATAGCAACCTATACAACAACCTAATATTCCCCGAGAATAGCAACAAGATGAAAGCATGCAGTATTCAACGTTACGACAAAAATCGTGACGTCATCGGTATATATATATATTGTCTGTTTATCCGAATATAAAATTCTACTTTTTTTTTTTTAATACAGTCCCATATATATATATATGGTATAACAACATTTCTAGATTGTTTGGCAAATTGCCAAAACATTGTATTGCTGCACCCATTGTATTGTATACACAAGCAAAATGAAACAAAGCCACACGGCCTGCGTATGCGTGGTTTGAACTTTCTATTACATCATTATAAAGTAGAGGTATATGCCTTAATATTGGGGCATATTTTATTTAATTCCACGTTGGGCCGAAAAACGGCCTTTATCGTAACCCATCCTTTGAGATCAAAGTTGAAAATTCGCCGTTGGCTAACTCTGAAAAGGTAAGCTTCCGATCAAGATTGTGCTTTCCACCAATATTTCCATAAAATCATATTTATATCATCTAATAGAGTAAAATATTGTCTTTAAGAATATTTAAACGGTTTTTGACCGGGTTCATTGAATTTTGAGAAATTTTAAATAAAAGTTGAAAATTAGCCGACGGTTAACTCTGAAAAGGTAGGCTTCCGGTGAAGATTGTGCTTTTATCTAAAATTTTAGCCAAAAGATTTTTATATCGTCTGATAGAGTATAACATTGTCTTTACGAATATCTAAACGGTTTTTGACCGGGGTCTTTGAATTTAGATACATTTGAGATCAAAGTAAAAAAAAAATCCATTCCCCGTTACACTTTTAAGTACCTAAATAATAAAATATTTCATTATTTATTTCTTTAACAGATAGATCTTAACAATAGCTTTTAGAGTCCGTTTAGATTTTTATCCTAGGTTGAGTACTTTTCAAGATATGACCTTTCAAGTACCCATTTTTGGCTTACTTCCGTGTTTTTCCACTTCCGCGTTTTAGACCTTCCCGCATTTACGTCATATTTCTAAATCTAGGCTAGAATTACACAATAATTCAAATAAATACACACCAACCAAACACAGTAAATATGACATCATTATTGTTATATAGCTAAATCTAGGCTAGACATTCTCAATAATTGTCAAATTTAACCTTTTACTTTGGTAGACAATTCTGATACTAAACATACACCAAACAAACAAATTAACTATGATATCACTAATTTTTAATAGTTAGCATACCAAGATCAACAAAAATAATTTTTCACCATTTAAATTATTATTGTCGTTCCCTCTCTACACTAACCATACCATGGCTGAGAAATACCCTTTCTTGATATTTTTAAACTATCGTGAGGGTGGGTTGTGTGTTAAATTAACAATAAACAAATACATGTAAATAAACAAACAAAGTAACTATGACATCATAAATGTTATATATTTAGCAAACTAAGACCAATAAAAATAATTTTCCACTATTCAAATTATTATTGTCGCTCCATTTCATTTCAAATATTTTATTGATAAATCAATAGGATTGGATAACAGGCTATGCCTATACAAATCCTCTCCAACAACAAGATGGAACCATTTGAACACAATTTACATAAGACATAGAGCAATCTACCCATCATGTATACATGCAAATTCATCTTAATTACCAAGCATAAACACATGTATATTAATAGCAGAATAATACAAACAAAACAAAAAAGATTTTTCCCTTTCTTTTCTTTTTTTTTTGTTAATAGGTATGATATAATATGTATATTTATAGCAGGATCATACAAAATAAAGTTATTTTTTTTCCCCTTTTTAATAGGTATGATATAATTTGGAATAGCCAAATTGTGGCTTTACATTTAAGCTATTATTATTTATAATATTAATGATGATGAATTGGCATAGCATGATGGATAGACTGAACTTACATTTAATCACACAATATATACAACATGTAAACTGAAATTATGATATCAAAATCACTAATTAAGTGAGGTCCACCATATCAATATGAATTAACTCTTTTTCAGTATATATATTTATGATTGAATAAAGGGAATTTGGGAGAGATGGAGGAAGAAGAGACAAATAAGTAAATAAGGGGGGAAATATCTAAACAAAATAGTGATTGTGATTGAGATAAGCAAGTACAAATTGGGTAAAAGGGGGGAGGGGGAAAGGGAGACCTGAATAATTGAAAGATTTACAGCTATCAATTAAGCTGAAAAATTTAAAGATTTGGAGCTACATGTGTATATAGGAAGACTTTTCAATGTTATATGACCAAATACAAAGAAAAGGAAAATCTATTGAATCATGTGAATCTTCTACTTCCAGTAATGAAATGGTGAACAGCATCGAATATCTCAGTATTCTCATCTACAGTAAGGATTGGTGAGCCTTTCAATAATATATCCAAATTTAAAACATCTTGAAACTTTCTTAGAGAATTAAAAAGTTGTATTCTGTGTCTTATGAACAATGGACAAACATAAAAATAATGGAAATTATTTTCAATTCCATCCCCACAGGCACACTGGGAGCTGTCGGACAGATGAGACTGAAACAAGTGGTGATTTAAGCTGCTTGCTTCATTTCGAAGTTGGCAATGCCAAATATTTAAGCTGCGAGAACCAATAGAGTAGAAGCTAGGAGATTTATCAACATCTTCATTAAGTTTAATCTTGAATGAAGATAATGACTGAATGTTCCTAGTATCATTATCTAGTTTGTTCCATAAATCCAGAACAGTTGGAAAAAAGCTATCCTTATATGACTTGGTGCGGCATTGGGGAGGGGTGAAGAATCTGGGGTTTCTAACCATGTAGTTAGGTTCAATATTAATACAAGAAATAATATTATTTGTTATATAGTTGGGTAGCTCTCCTTCCAGAGCTTTGAACATTAGAATAAGTTTTTGCTTCTTACGTCTGTTTTGCAAGGAGTCCCACCCTAATTCGCCATACAACTTAACCCTTGAGGTACCCTTTCGAAGACCTGTAACAATTCTGGCTGATTCGTATTGCACTGATTCAATAAGATCAGACTGTTCTCTTGTGCAATTGTCCCAAACTACACTTCCGTATTCAAGTATAGGTCTTATAAAACCAAAATAAAGCTTTTCTAGTGAGTTCCTATCAAGATTATGTTTCATCATGCGCAAAATATTAAGACGAGAGCAAGCTTTTTTATAAATTTCATTTATATGATCTTTCCAGGCGCCATTAGGACAAAAATGTATACCAAGATGTTTATGCTTAAGTACATCTTCTAGGACATCATCATTCATATATAAAGGGGGAATATTAACATCATGTTTTCTAGTAAACAGCATAGGCTTAGTTTTTGAGGCATTGAAATTAACACACCAATCAGATGCCCAAGTACTAAGGCTATTCAAATCAGAATTCAGGGATTCAGCGGTTTCATTCTGATCATCAACAATACAATAAAGGGATGTATCGTCAGCAAATAGTTTCATGCTATTGGAAACGACATCAACAATATCATTAATAAATAATAAAAATAAAAGAGGCCCCAGTATGGAGCCTTGAGGAACGCCAGCATTAATGGAATTCCAAGTAGAGTAGTATCCATTCATGCAGACTCGCTGCTTACGGTCAGAAAGATAACTACCAAACCAAGTCAATAAGTTACCCTTAATTCCATATTTTCTAAGTTTGTACAATAGACCACGATGCCAGACACGATCAAATGCTTTTGATATGTCACAAAAAATAAACCTAACATCTTTGCCAATATCTAAATTTTTCATTATGACATCATAAATTACCAATAGCTGGTTTATAGTGGAATCTCTATGTCTAAATCCAGACTGATCATCCGATAGTATATTATATCTTAACAAGTAGTTGTGAAGGTGTTTGAATATAATTTTTTCCAATATCTTAATAAAACAATTAGTAGCAAATATTGGTCTATAATTAGCTACATTATCGCTACCACCTTTACCTTTGTAAATAGGGGAAACATTGGCTAGTTTCCAGTCACCAGGCACCACACCAAAATTTAAGCTTTTTTGAAATAAAATAGTCAGTGGTTTAACTAGTGACTGGAAAACAGCTTTCAAAAATTTAGGCGGAAGGTTATCAGGACCGGCCGGCTTAGAAATATTTATAATTTGAAACTGATCATATACCTCTTGTTCATTAATGACAATGCCAGACAGCTCACAAGGTGCAAGTGGGGGTACATCAGGAAGATCAGGTTCAGAATCTATGTTAGATACTGATGTAAAATAGTTATTAATAGAATTGGCTTTGTCTACAGGATGGAAAAAAATATCACCATTTACCTTAATAGGAGTATTTGTAGTATTAGTACTTTTAAATTTTGAGACACTCTTTGCAATTCGCCACCATTTACCAGGTGGAATAGACTTGTCAATCAGTGAATTTTGTAATTTTATAATATATTGTTTTTTGGCTTCTCTAATCATATCAATTATCTCATTACGTATTCTGCGGAAATTTTCCCAGTCACTTGCTAGATTTCGAAATTTTGCCTTGTTATGCACCCGGTTCCTTTTTCTAATTTTACACTTTATTTCACTATTTATCCAAGGTTTATCCCGAGGTCGAACACGTATTATCTTTTTTGGAATATAAGTATTCATAGCAGAGTTAAGCTCTAAGTTAATAACTTCATTTATGATATTAACATTATCTGAATCTCCAAATTTCATATCCCAATCAGTATTTTGCAAGTGCTGGTTAATGGCAATATAATTTGCATTATCATAATCCCATATTGTCTTTAAATAAGACTTCTCTAGTAACAGAAAAATTTATCTCAATAATGGAAGGACAATGGTCACTACAGAAGTTTGGAAGTACATAGCTATCTCTAACTATATCATAATTATTGACCAGTATAGGATCAATTAAAGTGGAGGACGAACTAGTAATTCTAGTAGGTTCATGTATCACATTTTCTAGGCCTAACCTTTGACAAGAACGTGTAAACTTGTGGTTATTGCCAATTGTAATAAGGTCAACATTGATATCACCAAGAAAAACACAATTACTTATACTTGAATCAACACATTTGTCAAATAAATTATCAATATAATCCCATGATGACACTCTTGCATTTGGCGGTCTATATAAGCACACTAATAAAAAATTTCTATTATCTGCAAAAATTTCTAAACAAACAGATTCAACTTCGGGTACTTCTAGATCAAGTCTACGCCTGCCTAGTAACGTATTACGAATATAAATAAGTATACCACCACCACTGTCAGTCAGCCTATCTTTACGGAAAGCCTCTGGATTTATAAAATTATCAGAGGAACTTACAGTATTGTTTAACCTAGATTCAGTTATACAGATAATATCGTGATCACCAAGCTCAGTATTTATCAACTCTGTTTTGTTACGAAGAGAATTGACATTCATATTAACTATGGAAATATTGCGTAGTTCGCATCTGGAATTATTTGACAATGGCCCTGGGTTAGGGTGAATATCATTACACAATAGTAATAACAATGAGATAACTGATAAATAAGAATATGTTAATGATAATATAGTTTGATCGACCACATGGGGACAGATTAAAATAGTTATTTGTTTATCCATTATCAAAATGTATAAACAACGACACATTTTAAATTTTAAGTGTCCCCATGAGAACATGGAATGAGAAAATATACACATGACTCCGGTGAAGTATGGTACATGACAATATGCGAGAGAATACAACATTTAGCTCCAAGAAGAAATATACACAAAAATAAAAAATAAAGTTAAACATAAGGAAACATTAGGAAACATATGCACGTAAATATGCATGACTAGTACTATGTACATATATAAGGAGAGTCTCATGTCAGAACACATGATATGATACAGAGATGTTAGAAACATCATCAGTGTTAGTAAAATTACATAATTGATGATGGAGCTAGTGAACTTACATCTGTTAAATGAACATTGGACTTGATTTGACTTGACAAACACAGGGGATTTCACAAACTCTAGAGGATGTCATCATAGAAAATCATATGGAACATTTTTACTCAAGGTAAAATAGCAACAAAACGATTATTAGTTACTGATATATGATGGAAAACGTGTAACTGACTCTGATCAAAACTAATAAACAAGGTGATAATCACCCAGCCGGTTATGGGTAATATCCGGAAAGGAATTTACTTGAGAATTATAAATATGTTATTAGCAAAATAAATTTGAGTAAGTATATACTATAATACAGTTGACAACATTGAATAATAATAATAATAATATTTATAAAGTTAAGAATGGATGTCCTTGCTCTGGTTTGTAGTCTGCATTGGTGTCGAGGTAATAAATTTATCACGAGTTTCGTGTGAAACAAATGTAGACGCCGTCGCATTGAGTACAGAATTGTTGTTAGAAAGCGCATCTTTGTACGAGGGTTTGACGTAGGACGTAGTCGGGTCCTGTACCACTGTGATCTTCAGGAATTGTTCCAGATCTTTTTCATCTGTTATCTGAACGGTCTTTTCAGCTAAGGATTTCACTAGGATTTTGCCGTCATGTGTCCAACAGTTTTTAATTTTTTTTATTCCTGAAGAGATCTCTGGTTTTCTTATACAAAGATGCCCGTCGTTGTGTCAGAGCTTCATTTACATAAAGTCTACGGTCGGGTGATTGACGTTCATTAAAAGATTTAAGGTTTTTCTTGTTCCTGAAAACAAGGTCTCTATCACGGTAACTTATAAACCTTATGATGATGTCACGAGGCCGATTTTTTGTAGAGGTAGTTGGTGATGGTCCTACTCTATGTGTGCGCTCTATGTGAGAGTAGTTTAGTGATACTCCTTGATGCTTTAATATAAGATTGTTGATGACATCTAAAACTAGATCGTCTGTATTTTCTTCACGACCTTGCTCTTTTATCCCAGAGATTTTGAGATTGGTTCTTCGTGAGTATTGTTCTTGGTCGTCTAGTTTAATCTTGAGATAATCTATCTGATTTTGAAGTGGAGTAAGTTCAGATGATAGTTCTGATTTGATGGTTTTTGTTATCAAGTGGCGCAGAGCATCGTGTTTAAGAATAACATTTACCGCTGATTGTCGCTCCCTCTCTGTTCTGATAATACCACGGTTCTTGATATTTTTAAACAAGTTTCAAGTTTTTATTTCTCAAAGACCCCAACTGGGGTATTTGAATAATTACAAACAATAGAACAAAATAAAGCGATGAATTTGAAAATGTGTAACAACACCGAGCTTAATATTGGGCACAGAAGTACATATATGGCTGTGTATTTGCTCTAAGGACATTTTGATCACAGGGGCTCGCAGTTATATTTTCACATCACCAGGTATGTATTAATAAGAAGAAGGGGGGACACTTTTTGAGGGGCCAAAAGTGAAAGTAGAGTTTCGGCACCTTTTTTCGCTTCAAAAACGGTTTAGTCTTTGTTCTTCCCATAAAATTAATGCAAATATCGATGTTTTTTGCTGATTGACTGGTTTACAGTGGAATAACACTCGGTTTGGACAACTTCTTAGCATACTCAATTCCGGTTTATACGGACTAAATATCAAGGTGAGTTTTCATTGGTCGAAGGATTTAAACTGGCATTTTTGCGGGAAAATATTTACTCATCTTGTCAAAAGATATTCTTAAAATGCTATCTTCCTATATTTCCAGATTGATTGAGACAAGGAAAAAATATATTTTAATGCAAGAGATTTAAGTTGGCTTTTTTCCTACTTTTTAAAATTATATCTCGATTTTTTTATTTCTATCAGTATTATTAAATCCGTATAAACCGGAAATGAGTATGATAAGAAGTTGTCCAGACCGCTTGGAATTTAAAAACGAGTGTTATTCCACTGTAAACCAGTCAATCAGCAAAAAACAACGATATTTGCATTAATATTATGGTAAGAACAAAGACTAAACCGTTTTTGAAGCGAAAAAAGGTGCCGAAATTCTACTTTCTCTTTGGGCAGCAAAAAACGTGCCCTCCTCTTTTAACATATACCTGGCGATGTGAAAATATAACTGCGAGGTATAATACACAAGTTACATGGTCATGGGGTAAATCTATAGCATAATATTGGCCTCACGCCCCTCTATTCTATAATCATCACTTGTACATGTAGCACTTGTTCACTTGTCTACACACATGGCACAATTCATTTCCAGTATAGTGTTATATTCACATATTTGTTTGGATAACATCAGTGTTATTCCTTTTTATCGTCTTTATCGATACTTTATTACAGAAATAAAAACAGAATCAATTGAATAAGTATATTTAATTGCAGGTGAGGATAATCATACACAAGAACATCTAGATGATGACGACGAATTAGAGTCATCAGCTAAATAATTCTTTACATTTGCAAAAGTATAAAAGGATATGTGATGTAAATATCAAATAAGGGTAATAACAAAATTACCGAACTCCGAACAATCTTACAAAGGTAAAGTCAAAACTCATAAGTATATAATAAACAAGACAAAATCAGTCAACAACCGGAAAACTGTCAAAACCGTAATGATTCTGACTTGGTACTGGCATTTCTAAAGAAATGGTGGGTTGAATCAGATTTTAAAGCGCCAAACCTCCCGCTTTCATTACGGCTCATAGGTTCCGGCTGTCACTATAACAGTATTTATAACAATACTAGAACAAAATAGGTAAAATAGTTGTCAAAGCAGTACCAAATTCAGTGAAGTAAATGTCAAAAACACTTACGTCACACATTGATAAAAAATTATTTTTGACATTTTTGTTGACTTCCTTATCTTTATACATTTTCGCTATGTGAAAATGCATCGTTTATTATCGTCTCTGCAGAGACGGGATATATTTCGACAAGATCTTGGTATTGGGACAAAGTCATTAAAAAATATCTTAGAAATATGAAGTTTTCTCTGTCTGGTAAAGTACCTGAAAATACACACATTTGGCTGTTTTTGCTAATATTCCATACCTCAGTGTCATAACAGAGGGTGAATCGCATGCTTAATAATTTTGTGCATGTGAACTTAAATATTCTATTGTGCCTTAAATATCCTCGCACATATTACCATTTTGCTAATGTATAAAGTTCATCATTTCAATTTATCCAGGTGTTTTAAGTGACCCGAATGAACCTTCCACCTCCAGAACAGCAATGAGGAAACGAAAGGCTAGATCCCCTGAGAGGCAACAAGAACCAATTGCAAAGAAGAAGAAAGAGGAAAAGAAAGACAAGAAAAGGAAAAGGCGCAACAAAGAAGTTGAGAGAGAAAATATGTTGATGTATAACCAGTTGTTGAAGGCCATGTTACCAAAACTGAAAAAAAAAATCTTTAGTTCGGACTCCAGTACCGATTCAAATTAAAACTCACACAATTGTATGTCTTTCATTTGTATAGAATAACGGCAATACATACATTTGCTTGCATTACACATTGAAGGCAAAAGGTACCCTAAAATATTAAAAAGCTACATACTTACATGTACGCACAAAATCATAAATTATTGCTAGTTTGCGATCTTTACAATATATAGATTATAAAATGTTGTCTTGTATACATTAAGTCTAATACTGTCCATATTCATATTCAACTATAAAGGTTCCCCACAAACAAATCATGTATATCTTGCTTGTTTTCAGGTTTACTTGTTCAGACAAATCTTGCAACCACATTGCAGAGTAATTTTGTATTTTATTATTCAATGCAAAAAATAAAATATTCTGGTTCAACTACATAGTCTACTTACCTTTTATACATAAACTACATTCCTTTTATACATAAACTACATTCATTTGCAAAGAGTGCAAAAAGTTAACTGCATAGCTGAACCACACTCGTCGCAACTTCGGCTGATTCCGTAACTTCATCAAACCTCGTCCGTATTACGATAGCTCCCATTGGAACTACTTTCGGAAATCTTCAATGAAGGAGGTATTAAAATAATTTCATTTTCGAATATTCGTCCAATAATAATATATTTTCATTCGGCGCAATGTTTGCTGATTCCGTACCTTCATCAAAGACCAATATTTTTCAAAGCAAACTCTATACACTCTTCTATTGTCGCCATTTTAGAACTTATTCGCGGTGCGCAATGTTTGATTGAAGTGATAAGGGTAATAACAAAATTACCGAACTCCGAATAATCTTACAAAGGGCAAGTCAAAACTCATAATTATATAAACAGACAAAATCAGTCAACAACCGGAAAACTGTGAAAACCGTAATGACCCTGACTTGTTACATGCATTTCTAAAGAAATGGTGGGGTGAATCAGATTTTAAAGCGCCAAACCTCTCGCTCTCATTACGGTTCAAAGGTTCCGGCTGTCACTATAACAGTATACGGTCTTCCGGCGAAGAAATGTGACACGTAAACGCATATCAAATACTGTATTACAGCCGAGGGATTGAGAAAGCGAAGCGGACTCGCCCGAGGTTTGCCGATTGAGCTGAACCAGTCAATCTAGTGCTTTTAATAATAATAAAACAAAGAGCAATGAAAAACAATTTCTTATTCTTCATGGGATGGTTTCGGTTTCGACGATGAATAGTAAAAATGTCTAATAGCAGTAAAGGATTTTGGTCACTAATTGATACAAAAAAGCAGAATATATTCAAATACATTTATTCATTCTGTTCAATTGTTGAGTCCTCAGTCAACTTTTTACAGGACCATTCTTGAACACACTTTCTGAAGAAAAAAAATATATTTGTCAAGATTCTTAATAGTAAATAAATAGTTTGCAAAATAATACTACATATATATATATATATATATATATATATATATATATATATATATATATACTCACTGAACTGAACCGCAAAAGAAACGTCGCATTTAAAAAAATTCTTTTTAATACCGAAATAATCATTAAAAATGTTATTTTTGAAAATATATGTGTTAATTAACACACAAGGTAAACGTCAGCCACATTTAAAGGGAATTTCCGCTTGGGTGATTTTTATCGGATGTTGTAGAACACTCGAGTCTCCCGCCCTTCGTGGGACACACTTTGCAGTAACAATTTTGAATGGTTAAATGCTCGTGATTTTCGTGCTTCGGTATGGGTATAAAAGGTTTGAAAATTTCAATGATTGTCGGTATCAGTTTTGACACCGAAGTTATGCCACGTTTGAATCCACAACAGAGAAAACAAGCCATAGGTAGACTGCATGCTGGGAAACCTGCTAGAGTGATTGCCAATGACTTCAACTGTAATGTTCGGACAATTGAACGTCTGCGGGTACGCTACAACGCCACAAACAGCACGAATGACCGACCACGCTGCGGTAGACCACAGGTTACAACCGCTCGCCAGAACAGGTTAATGGTCCGTCAACATTTGCTGAATCGGTTCATCAGAGCTACTGAAACTGCACGACAGACTGTTGGAACACATCAGCGACCAATAAGTTCTGATACGGTTTGCCATCGATTAGTTGCCAGCAATTTAAGATGGTACCGTCCTGCCAGGGGACCTGTCCTTACGCCCCGACACCGACAAGAGCGTCTTCAATGGGCATTGCAGCGACAAAATTGGCGTAACCAGCAGTGGCGTAACGTCATCTTCTCTGACGAAAGCCGTTACTGCATCTCAACCGCAGATGGCAGAACAAGATTGTGGAGAAGGCGAGGAGAACGATATGATGACAACTGCATGATGGAAAGGAATGATTGGGGCGGTCCAAGCATCATGGTATGGGGTGACATCGGACTCAACGTGAAATTTGGTCCAGTCTTTTCTGCTAGTTTTCATTCGTATTGAATATAGGTAAAATGCGTAGAGTGAAGCTACGATATAGACGAAGTCCTTCTAAAGTTGGGGTTAAACACCAATCAATCAATCTTAGAATGAACGTTATACTGAACCAATAACATTTTCAATAAAACAGTGTAAAAATTTTCATCTGACAGGATTTACACCAATAGAATTGTTCACTTAAAATAAAAGAAAAAAAACATTATGTAAGTTGTATTTATAGAAAAAGATAATTATTTTAATTGTATCCTGCACAACTTGACTTAACGTCACATCAAGATGAACGTTAGATTAACCAATGAAAAGATAGATTGAAAAATCTTTCCAACTGGTTCGTTATAGTTAGTCAAGGAAAAACCCGAGAGAATACAAATGTTCCCCAGGATTAAAGGTCAGACCGTATTGTGGCAGATATCAATACAAGGTTGAGAATTTATGTTATGATTTTTAATCAGATTTCATGTTATTGCTATTTTTTAGTACTTCCAATAGTTTCTGTGTGGCCGCCATATCTCGAACTGTTTCAAATCATTAAAAACTACTTCCAATGGTTACTGCATGGCCGCCATATTTAGAAAAGTTTAACAAGATAAAAGATAAGTCCAATGGTCGCCACATTTGCAAAAGTTTTATAGCACAAAATAGATTTTCAATGTTAACTGCATGGCCGCCACATTTACCAATGTTTAATTTAAAACATAAAAAATATATGTAATAATAACTCTTATGACCACATTTTCAAAAGTCTAACAACATAAATATATTTCCAATAACGGCATGTTCGCCACATTTGCAAAAGTGTTATAACATAAAATATATGTCCAATATGGCCGCCATATTTGGAAAAGTTTTACAACCTAAAACCAACAAATCTAGAGTAGTTGCCGATAATTGTTTCTTTAGTAGATGACGTATGCCTTACTTGTACTGTATGGCCTTTTTTAAGTATAAAAATAGCCATAATAGATCCCGTACCACTTCGTGCAAATCCGGAACCATTCGATGATCCATTTCTCGTTATTGCTAGCCGAAGTGTTTTATTTTTAGGACAACGGAAGTATACTCCAAAAAAATAAAGCCCATTAACAGGGGCTGTAAATGTTCCTGAAATTGTACTGAAGGCGTTGTCTGTGTCAACAAACTCTCCGTCCCACCTTACAATTTCGTTCAATGAAAGTACTTGGTTTTGTTTCCGTTCTATATAAAATGATACAGCACCTGTATAAAAACACATGCATTAGTTAGATGTATAATTATTCAACAGTACATATGCAAAACGTTTTACTTCAAACATTTTATTGTTAAGCAATTATATACAATGGATCAGACACAAGTTAAAAACTTACGACGTCTTCTCCGTTACATATAAATAATTAAAAAGACAATATATAGTAAAAACGAAACATTATTTCGTTCTTAATTATTTGTTAAAAATGACATAATAGTGAAAGAAACATTGATATTGATGTTTCCAAAACGTGTTTATAGTTAGTTGTAGATTTGCTCAACAGCACATGTGCAAAACGCGTTTATAGTTAGTTGTAGAGTTGCTCAACAACACATGTGCAAAATCCATTTATAGTTAGTTGTAGAGTTGCTCAACAGCACATGTGCAAAGCGCGTTTATAGTTATATGTAAATTTATGCAGCAGACACATGACTTGAAAAGGTCATAGATAGATGTTTGGTTTAGGCTTGTGGTGGTCAGTTTAATTGGTGGAGGGAACCGGAGTACCCAGAGAAAACCACCGACCTGTCGCAAGTTACTGACATACTTTACCACAACATGCTCTATCGAGTACACCTCGCCATGAACGTGGTTCGAACTCACAACTTTAGTGGTGATAGGGACTGATTGCATAGGTAGTTGTAAATCCAACTACCATGCGCAACCACGACGGCCCCTATAGACAGATGTCGATTTCTTCAACAACACATGTGTAAAAACACATGCATAGTTAGATGTAGTGTCATTCTGCAGCACATGCGTAAAAACACAGTTTTATGTTTTGTTGAAAAAAAAATACAAATGTAACCAATCGCAGCTGGGCGTTTGGTGACGAGAAACCACCGCTTTTGTTGATTTGATGCTGTAGAATGTTGAATGGATGAATTTATTGACTATAGGAATCGTATACGGCTGTGGAAGAACCAGTTAATATATAAACAACTATAAATGTGTTAGCATCGTAACATTTTTAATGGAAATATTAATTTTGTTTGAAATGTGAATACATTGTCCTATGGTGCTGTAGGATTTAGCAATCATTTGTTACTTACTTGATTCGTGTGGGCACAGATTCAAAACATAACCACAGTCAATGACAATTCATGCACCTTAATTCAGTTGGTTTTAAATTCCCCATGCTTGGCGAATTGTTCTCAATGCAATCTTATATGATAAAATTCATGATTGACTTGATGCAGGTCGGTGGTTTACATTATAAAAGTTGTAATTTTCTCTTATTGTCTATACCCAGTGCCGGATTTACCATTGTGCTTAGGTGTGCTCAAGCACAGGGCCCCGTTGGCCAGGCAGGCATCTTCGTGCCAATTTTACGATGGATTTTTGCTTATGTGGTGAAATTTGAAGGCGTTGTTTCGGAGCGATTTCAGGCATAATGATAGAGTTGATAGTCTACTGGGTCTACCCCCTTTAGGGCCTCATAACTTAACTAACACAGGGCCTCATTTGTCCTAAATCCGGCACTGTCTAAACCAATGAAAGTGCCTAATTACTATGCAGCTACAATAGTGTTGATACTGACGATAAATAACAACGATTCAACATCTATGATTACATATTGAACTACACGTCCATTTTATATATCGTTTTCATATCACTGGTGATCGTTGGTGTTTTTTGTATTCGTTTTGTTTTGTTGTTGATTTTTGTTTTTTTATTTTTTATTTATATTTGCTTTGCTTTGTTTTATTTTGCTTTTTTTTTTGCTTTTGTTTTGTTGTTTATTTTTTTATTGCTTTTATCTTTTTATTCGTTTTTTATATTATAATTTTTTTGTTCTTTTTTTTCGATTTTTTTTTCTTTAGTTTTTGTTTGTTTTCATCTTCTTCATTTTTACGACAGCACAACGTGATCGCGTTAACAGAAACATTTTTGTTATTACAGTTATAATGTATCTACAGTTATTGCCATGTATTTTACTAACATAACATCCAATCTAACTATTTACACCTAATCAACAATACTTGTAATGAACCGCCACCCGCTAAAACAATCTATACTTACTTACTTCAATTGACTTTACAGCTAATTTAAAGAATATTGTACAAACAATTCATCGCCATTTGCTTTTTTTTTTTAATTTTAACTACTTGCCAACTTATCGCACCAATAAATTGCATCAATAAACCTATATTACCCAGTTACGTACTTAGCACCATATTGCACAAACATTACATAGTCACTCGGATAACCAATTGTTTTAATGCTGACTTACTTTACTAACTAACATATTGCACAAACATTGCATTGTCACTCAGTTAGCCAATTATTTTCATGCTGACTTGCTTTACTTACCAAAATATTGAAGGACCCGGGTGGCTCAATGAGTTAGGTAGTTGGATTACCTAACAACTGATGCAAGCCTATCACCAATACGGCGTGGGTTCGCGCCCAGCTTTGTAAATTACAAAAAAGGCTGCACTCGATTCGCAGCGCAAGTGATACAGTTAACCAGTTGCTTGCCCATGGTCGGTGGTTCTCTCCGGGTACTATGGTTCTTCCACCACTAAAACTGGTCGCCATGATATAGCTGAAATATTGAAAGTGGCGTTAAACACCAAAATCAAATCAAACCAAAATATTGAACACATGTTGAATCGTTACTCGGTTAAGCATTATATTAATGCTGACTTACTTTACTTTCTTACATCTTGCACAAACATTGCATCGTTACTCGGTTAAACAATTATTTTAATGGTGTTTTACTTTACTTTCCTACATATTGCACAAACATTGCATCGTTGCTCGGTTAAGCATTGTCTTAATACTGTCTTACTGTTTTTTGCAACAAATTGCACAAACATCGCATCGCTACTCGGTTAGCCAATTATTTTAATGCTGACTTACTTTACTTACCTACATATTGCACAAATAATGCATCGTCATTCGGTTAACCAATTATTTCAATGCTGACTTACTTTACATACCAACAAAGTGCACAAACATTGCATCATCATTCGGTTAATCAAATATTTTAATGGTGTTTTACTTTACTTTCCTACATATTGCCCAAACATTGCATCGTTGCTCGGTTAGCCAATTATTTTAATGCTGACTTACTTTACTAACTAACATATTGCACAAACATTGCATCGTTACTCGGTTAAGCATTGTTGAAATGCTGACTTACTTTACTTACCTACATATTGCATAAACATTGCATAGTTACTCGGTTAAGCATTGTTAAAGTGCTGACTTACTTTTCTTACCAAAATATTACACAAACATTGCATCGTTACTAGGTTAAGCATTATTTTAATGCTGACTTACTTTACTAACTAACATATTGCACAAACATTGCATCGTCATTCGCTTAACCAATTATTTTAATGCTGACTAACTTTACTTACCAAAACATTGCATCGTTAATCAATTAAGCATTATTTTGATGCTGACTTACCTTTCTTTCCAACATATTACACGAACAGTGCATCGTTACTCGGTAAGCATTATTTTAATGCTGACTGACTTTAAATACTAACATATTGCACAAAAATTGCATAGTTATTCGATTAAGCAATTTTAAATGCTGACTTACTTTACTTACCTACACATTGCACAATCATTGCATCTTTACTCGGTTAAGCATTGCTTAAATGCTGTCTTACTTTACTAACTAACATATTGCACAAACATTGCATCGTCATTTGGTTAACCAATTATTTTAATGCTGACTAACTTTACTTACCAAAATATTGCATCGTTACTCGGTTAAGCATTATTTTAATGCTGACTTACTTTATATACTAACATATTGCACAAACATTGCATCGTTACTCGGTTAACTAATTATCTTAATGTTGACTTGCTTTACTTACAGAGGACCCGGGTGGCTCAATGAATTAGGTGGTTGGGCTACATAACAACTCATTCAAGCCTATCACCAATTCAGCGTGGGTTCGCGCCCACCTTTGTAATTTTCACAAAAGAGTGCGCTCGACTCGCAGCCGGAAGTGATAAATTTTACCAATTCCTTGCTCATGGTCGGTAGTTCTCGCCGTGTACTCCGGCTTCTTCCACCATTAAAACTGATCGCCATGATATAGCTGAAATATTGCTGAAAGTGGCGTTAAGCACAAGAAATCAAATCCAATCAAACTTACTTTGCTTACCATCATATTGCACAAACATTGCATCGTTACTCGGTTAAGCATTGTTTTATTGGTGACTAACTTTACTTACCTACATATTGCACAAACATAGCACCAGCAAAAATTATTAGTAGTAATTTTGCCATTTTTATGTCTTGTATGGAAAGTTTTGTTGTAAAATAATACAAAATTTGTTGAACATTACTATTTATACCCAGCACTTTCTTGGATTTTTTTATGCAAAAAAATAATAATCTTGAAGTTTTTCAAGAATGCAGCTGATTTAATCTTGATTTGTTCCGGAACGCAGTTAATGACGTGTTATGTAGGACATGTACTTTCTCTTTTAGATGCGTTTTTTTTTTAAAGATTAGTAAGAGCATTATGATGCAATATGCTACATGCTTGTACACTTTGTTTTAATTGTGTAACTTCCTCACACCTTGCATAATTTATAGTCGGCCCATGTTCGCTTAAGTACAAACTTAAATCCTGCTATATGTTGATTTTTATACACTTGATTTAAATACAAGCTAAATACAAGAAAACAATTTTATATACAATTAATCCCCGTGTTACAAAATGGAATGTGAGCAAATTTATTGAGTTATTGTGTCCATTGTAGTGCGTAAAGGTCACAGTTTCAAGGGAGAAAACTCCAATATCGACAAATGGCGCTCGCGGCGCGTCACGTAGCAAATTTGTTTAAGTTGTATGAGTTTTAAGCATCTCGTGAGCAATATTTCAATAATATTCATAACAAGGGCAAGTTTACAAACAATATATTATGCAGGACAAATGGTGGTGATGGGAGGGGCCTAATAACGATAGAGGTTTTGATTGACACACGTAAAACAGTGTGTATATTGGATCAAGCTGGACTTGAGAGTTCATCCATCAAATGGGTAATAAGATGCCGTAAATCAAACGACAGAAATACAACGACAAAACAATAACAACAAGACAAACAATGATCTTCTAAAGATTGAGTAACACGAACCCACATTAAACCGAGGGTATTTTTTTTATTTCCCCGCCACTATGTGGCCGGGACATATAGTGTTACACATGTCCGTAATTCCGAAATAAAACAGTTGCGACCACTTTTTTTCGCTATGCTTTGAGATATTGAATTGATATTTGGTATGTAGGTGTATAGTGATAAGTTACAGATCAAGTTTACGTTTCGTTCCGGTTCAATGAATTTTGGCCGAGTTATGGCCCTTGGACTTTGAAATTTGGCCACATATTTAGTTGTCACCGCTTTTTTTTCGGTATGCTTGGAAATATTGACTTAATTTTTGGTATATGAGTGTATAATGATGAGTTACAGATCAAGTTTACATTTCGCTCCGATCCAATGAGTTTTGGCCGAGTTATGGCCCTTGGACTTTGAAATTTGGCCAAATATTTAGTTGTCACCACTTTATTTCACTATGATTTGAGATATTGACTTGATTTTTGGTATGAGAGTATATAATCATAAGTTACAGATCAACTTTGAAATGGATGAAACATTTGCAAGCCTCCTTTATATTCACGGCGGGGACATTCGTGTTGTTCTGATACATCTAGTTTCTTCTTTGCTCATTAGCCGTTCCTGCAAGTTGTCTTTTAGTAGCAAGGAGAATGGTATTCTCCAAATACGTGGAATTCATTAATGTTAGTCCCAGGGTAGATTTGTGTAGGGTTTGCCCAGTACCCCAATCACACACCCTTTTTTCAGAGACGCTGTCATCCACAGTGGTGACACTGTGACCGTCATATATCTATTTCCCAAGGGTGGGCAAAATCATAAATAAAATTTCTATTTTCCTTTGAATATCTATCTGTTTGGGAAGTAATAGACACTCGAAGAATAAAATTTTCCTGGAGAGAATTTTCAACTGGTGTATGTTAAAGAAAATATGTTTATTCGTATCTGGTTGTACAATCTTAATATTTTTGATTGAAGATCATCTGCAATGATTTTCTTTGCGGGCTTTGGTTCGATCACCATTGATGGTATTTATGTATGTTAAATACAAAAAATGTCTACTAAATATTATATCTTAGATATTTATCTGAAATTACACTTTTTGTATTATCCGAGACAATGGCTATGTTATTTACCCTAGAGAACAGAATATTTAACGGTGTATGACATGTATATAGCCTCTGTTTCGGTGAATTATATCTTAGGTGTAATATCACTAAAGCCGGTCTTAAATGAAAATTTGTTTGTATTGAAAAGTAGCCATCTGAAATTGCATTAAAACAAGAGTGAAAGACTAGATACAAACAAGTGTAAATAGTTTTTCAGCTGTATATAATGCTGCCAGCTGGCAGTATTTTATAAATTTGGAACTGCACACGCTTTCGACATGGCATAGCAATCAACAAGTTGATGGTGGCCATTATGAGGCAGAAGCAGAAATGATTTTAGATGCAATTAAATGTAGGCTGATTTTCGGAGGTAAGATTCCAATTCGGTATCCCTTCCATGAAATATGAGTGTCACTTATATTAAACTTCAGGTGAAACCTGTATCAGACCTCAAACAGATTGTATTTAACATAGAATGCTATGGGGAATTATTTAGTGATATGGTTCCTTTTGTAACTTTATATATAGGAAGAACATTGAGAACCAAATCCGAATTATAAAGAGAAGATCCGGGTAGAAAGAAAAACATAAAACAAGACAACAAAATAAACATTCGAACATCAAAAACTCCCACACAAACAGGAAGTGTGACTAGTTGCCATTGTAATGGATAATTCAGTCCACGTAAAATAAGTCCGGTTGACCTTATATTTCTACATAAATCCAAGGTTGCAAATCTGCCTTATTAAAAAGGTCCTTAGAACGATTTACATGGTTGAAATTGTTCATGTGGCATTTCTTGTTAGTAAATATCGTCCGTGGATTTATTTTACTAGTAACTTTATCGGTTCGTCCTTACCTCTAATTGTTTGTAGAATGGCTCATGTCATACGTCATATTTATGTCATTTCTGTTTGTTTGCGCATAGCGGTTTCCAAAGCATGACATGACATAACATGACGGATGTCTTATAAGAGGCAGGATCTGCTTTACCCTTCGCGAGCAGCTGTGTTCACCCCCGCTTTATGGTGGGGTCCGTATTTGTTCATTTTTTTTGTTTTTTGTTGTGTTTGTTTTCTTCTACCTGCGCGTGTCTTGTGTGTCCAATGATGCCAGTGTCTAGATTGTCCATTCTTTATTACTTTATAATGATATATTCAACAAATCTAGGACATAATTCCCAATAAATGAACGATAAACGTACTAGTACATATAGTACCCATGTTATGTACTCTTCCGTAATATTATAGGGACATTATGCCCCAACAAGTGAGCTGAGCTGAGTGAGTGAATGTTGTTTTCAGCTATATCATGGCGAGAACAAGTTAATTTTAAATTATGTATGGTCAGCTTTGTACTAGACCAACGACATTAATTGTGCTAACCCACCGAAACAACAGTCCACGGATAGACATGTCGCCCCACCTGGACACATGTTCCTGCTTCCGAGCCAACCAGTCTTTACTTTTTTTCATTAATGCTGCATGCTTAGCAGAGAAGCAACAAATACCAATTTTATAGTCGTTGGATTGATCTGATAGGGACTCGAACTCACGATCTACCATACTAGAGGCGAGCACGCTAACCATCACACCATCGATGCACTTCACATCACAAAGCAACGAATAGATCATTGACAATTAACCCAATTTAAATGTGCTAAATATAGTTCCCGAATGGTACAATAAACTACGATAAATGCCATTTTAACATGATGTAATTAAGAGATCCTGAATGTACTAACCTCAAAATCTGAAATAAGACATACTTTGTTATTTTGATAGTGTTTATGGCGTTTGTTTTATATATACTGAACCAAAACATTGCACCACCCGCCATGATATAGCTGAAATATTGTTGAAAGTGGCGTTAAACATCATAACCCTCTTTCTGGGTATTGGTGAAGGATCAAACTCGCAGAGCTGCTCAGTGCGGTTCCGGGAGTCGGATAGGGAGAGCACTGGCCCCGTCATTTCGAAAAAGAGGTAGGCGCTTTGTAACCGCCGCAAAAAGCTAAATGTTTTATCCCTACCCAATACTCTATTTCAAGTAAATCACTACATTTCCAACTTCGTTCAGAAATATAGATTCACCTTCATCTACCAGTGGATTACTATATATCCCCACTCTCAAGATTCTCCTATCAGTGGATTACGATATATCCCCACTCTCGAGATTCTCCTTCTACCAGTGGATTACTATTTCCCCCACTCTCGAGATTCTCATTCTTCTACCAGTGGATTACGATATTTTTTCTCCTCTCGAAATTCTCCTTCTTCTACCACTGGATTATGATATTTCTCTACTTTCGAGATTCTCCTTCTTCTACCAGTGGATTACTATATTTCTCTACTATCGAGATCCTCCTCCTTCTACCATTGGATTACTATACTCCCCCTTCTACCATTGGATTACTATACTCCCCACTCTCGAGATTCTCGTTCTTCTACCAGTGGATTACGATATTTCTCTACCATCGAGATCCTCCTTCTTCTACCAATGGATTACGATATTTCTCCACTCTCGAGATCCTCCTTCTTCTACCAGTGGATTACGATATTTCTCTACTTTTGTGATTCTTATTCTTCTACCAGTGGATTGCGATATTTCTCCACTCTCTAGATACTCATACTTCTACCAGTGGATTACCTCTGTTTCGGAGAATTGTGTTGTATTCTGACTTTATGTGCATGTACTAGGAAGAACGCTGAAAACCAAGATCCAAAGTGTTTCAAATAAAGGGAAGATCTGAGTACAAAGAAAAAGAGTATTAAAAAACAAAGGTAAAACAAAACAAAAGAACAAACATTCAGACATCAGAAACTCCCACAAAACCGGAAGTGTGACTAGTTCCCACTCTCACGGATTAATCAGTCCACGTAAAATAAGTCCGGTTGGACTAATATTTCTACATATATCCAAGGTTACAAATCATCCTAGTTAGAATAATTGATCTAGTTGAAATAGCTAGTTCCTTTGTAAATATCGTCCATTGACTTATTTTAATAGTAGCTTTATTCCATCCTGACTAATTTCAAGGACTCAGATACTCCTTTTTATACTTAGAAGTACAAAAATTGGCTCGTCCACAGTCAGTGAGCTAAATTTACCTTCGGATAAGTCGAATACTCGACTATTTCAAACTTAGAGTAGGTTTGTTCGACTTTTACATAACGTGATTCGAATATATTTATCTAGGATAAATGTATTACATTTAAATGGGTAATTGTAATTACGGATATACAGTCAAGCCTTACCATGCGGTTCACCTCAATCAAGCAGTCAGGACAGGTCACCCTTTCTCGTCCTATCATGGAAAAGTTCATATGAATTGAACCTATTTTAAGAGGTCACATGTCTTGAAATACCACGTGTTCTTTGTCCCAAGGTGACCTCTTTATACAGTCTTGTAATGGTACAAAAAATACTGTAAATGTCATATTAACATTATGATGTCATTAGAAAACCGCATGTATAAACCTCAAAATCTGAAATAAGACATAATTTGTTATTTTGATAGGTTTTTTTTTACGTATGTTTTATGTATACTCAACCAAAACATTGACAGGCATTAAAGGAAAACTCCAGTCAGTTGAACATTTGTAATAATTCAATACATTGTAACTTTTTATTCGTAAATAACTAATTATTAAACAAAAAACACCTTTATTAACATTGATATACCCGATTAGAAATATGAATATTTGGAATTTCCTGTCGTAGTGTAAGCGGCCATGACACCTCTTCGTGTGACGTCACCAAATCTGTTTCATGTTAGTTGAATAAATAATGTGTTTGACCCTTCCCAATCTATAGCCCTTGTTGGTTATGTTTTGATATCAGATCAACTGCAATACAATGTTTACAACTTGTATATCGTCCTATTTTTTCTTTCTTAATATTTCCATCCCATGATACATTTTAATAAAACATACGAGTTTATTTGGTTTTTTTTGGAGGGTATAATTTCATGTTTTACATGATTGGCCGTAAGTTACTAGATAACTAACACTTTTAAGTCGTTTTATGCGTACACGTGGCTTTTTCGTTTTTGTCTTCAATGCCTGTCGTAATTTCCCGTGTTTTTCGTGGTCACTGGTCGATGTGTTTACATGGGTAGGATCGGTAATTACAACAACAACAAAATCTTCTCATACTTTTCCTTTTCGTTAGTGCAATAAAATGCTTGACATGAAGTTATATTGAATTTGTAAATATCCAAATATAAATATACGATGTTATTTTACGATTTACATCATTTGTAATGACAAAATTGCAACTGATGCTGATATATGATATTGACATTGTGACGTCATGGCTCTTTCGGACGAGTTTTAATTGCAGGTATAATCCGAGAATAGATTATGCCTTTTGTCTCCTCACAATTGAAGAGTTCTATAAAATCGCAATCCCCATTATTTGGTGATACATGCAACTTCAATCACCAAATTCTACCTTATGGTATACTATTTTTTAACTTTTATTAACACAAATGTCTTTTATTTACTGCCATTTAAATTTTCACGTTAACTTGGTAAGATCATGGCGTTTTCCTTTAACCTTATTTCGGTTTTTGTTTCAACAAAAAAGTCGATCTCCTCTCAATATACTCTAACCAATAGGCATTACGGTTCCGAAAATTTCTTTAAGAAAATTAGAATCGATAAGAGGAGTTTGAAGATACCCACGGGAGGTAATCAGAATCATCCATAAATCGAAGGACAGACAACACAATGGCCAAAAGTAAAGGTGACAAAAAGACAAGCAACGATCTACAAACCTCTACACAAAACAACAAAGGGCAAGCAACACGAACCCCTCTAGAAACTGGGGGTGAACTCATATACTCCGGAAAGGTAGGCAATTCATACTCCACAAGTGGCACCCGTCATGTTTCTCTAGTTACGTTGTTGAACTTGTGATTAAACTAACCAGATGATTAGCCCTAATTACATAATTGATTCTTATTCCCATACTTAGCTAATGCAATGATTAAATTTTGTTGCTGAACACTTTTTTTTAAATCAATGTATTAACTAATCAGATGTAATCATTGAATTAGCTAAGTATGTGATTAGGAATGAATCATGTAATTAGGGCTAATCATATGATTAGCTTAATCACAAGTTCAACAACGGACTGCAGGTGATAAGTCATGAATGAGGAAAGGATCGGGAAGTGGTAACGACAAGTGGAACATATCCGTGGTCATTTGTGACACAGATACTACGTAACGGTTAACCAAATCATGGTGACGACCGTAAAACGGTCGAAGTGATGACTTCAACTTAACCAATAGGAACCCTTGGTAAAGTGGCTTCCTTGTTAGCAAGTAAATCCCGATAGGAACCATAAGTTCTGGAATATCGGATCAACTGAGAGATATATACTCCATATACAGGTACTGTTGGCATTTTACATTTGTCGTAAAGTCGGAACGAAATTTGCGTGAATTCTCATTCGTTGAGTTCTGACTTTAGTTCGCACCTGGTACCCATCTCAAGTGTTAAGGTTTCCAGACACTTACTCATGGCACGGGTTTCATCTGTCAGTGTGTTATTACTGTCCTGGCTTACCTCCACCATTAAGTCTGGAAGTCTGGACACATCTTAAAATGACCGGAAGTGACGATAAATGCCTATAACCCACACTCTTTCGATTGACGCGCTTTTCTGTTACTTCCGGTGGTTTTTTTTACTTTGATGCATTATTATCTGTTTTTGTCTATTGAGATTGAAATATGGTGTATTTTAACTTTATTTTAAAAATCCAAGGACTGTCCTGGTCGTGATCGTATATGGTAGTTTGGTTGTATGGTCGTATTTAAAACTACTTGTGCCATCAGAACATTTCATCACCAATGTTGTGAGTTAGAATTTCGCTCATAACGAGGTGTACTCGATACAACATTATGTGTCATTTACCAAATAATGTAAATGATATTTTTTCAATTAATGGCTTAACAAACATTATTGATAAGCCCACATATTTTGATTCACGAACAGGAAATTCCTCTCTTCTGGATCCGATTTTAATCACAGATAATGTACCTTTAATTGATTCTGATACAATTCATATTGATAGAAAAATTAGCGACCACAATAAGGTGTGGATATAGCAACTTTAAGTCATATCAGCGCACAGTCTGGGATTACAAGCGGGCGGATTTCCAATAAATGAAACAAAAAATCACTGCCGAGAATTGGGGAAAACATATGCAAAATGAGCGTGATATGAACATTGCATGTACAAATTTTACGAAAGCTTTTCTTGATATTTCAGAATTATGTATTCCAAAAAGGGAGGTAACTATTAGGAGTAATGACAAAATATGGTTCGATTCTATTTTACGGAAAGAAATTAGAAAACGCGATAGATTACGGAAAAAATTTCTTTTAATTAAGAATGATTCTTCTAAAGAAATGTATAAAAAACAGAGGGAAAGATATGGTGTAAAAGGAGAATTATTGTGTTGGTTGAAAAGTTACTTAAGTAATAGATGTCAAAGGGTTATTATTAAAGATGCAATTTCTAGTGTTGGAGAGCTCAAGGCTGGTGTGCCCCTGGGGTCAGTATTGGGGCCCTCGTTATTTCTTATATTTATAAATGATATAGCGGATGACATGCTAGGTCTTGGTAGATTGTTTGCTGATGACACGTCAATTGAACATACCGCGCATGATGAAACTACACTAAAAAATATGATAAATATTGATTTCAAATATATTCAAGAATGGTCAAAAAGATGTCTTGTAAAATTTAACCCAAGTAAGACTGATATTATGGTTTTCAGTGCTAATAATCAGCAGAACGACTTGACTTTTTATTTTAATAGTACACTTATTCAAACAGTAAGCACTCACAAACATCTAGGAGAAATTTTTAGTTGTGAATGTAAGTGGACTAAGCATATTAATACCATAATTGAAAAAGCTTCAAAACAATTAAATATTTTGAGAAAATTAATATTTAAACTTAATAGGCAATATCTGGAAAATATCTATATTACATTTATTAGACCTATATTAGAATATGGATCTGAAGTGTGGGATAATTGTGGAGCTGTCAACTCTGATAGATTGGAAAAAGTACAAACCGAAGCTGTTCGAATAGTAACAGGGCTTACTTCATATGCTAGCCTAGATTCTATTTATTGTGAAGCTGGGTGGGAAAAGTTAACTGTAAGACGGGAAGTTAAAAAACTTAACTTATTTTATAAAATCATAAATAATGAAGCCCCAGAATATTTATCAGAGTTAATACCCCAACAGTTGCCGAATCAAATAACTATAATCTACAAAATCGTCACAATATAAGTCAGCCAGCAAATAGACTATCATCATACCACAACTCATTCTTTCCGTCGACTATTAAGACCTGGAATAC
This sequence comes from Bathymodiolus septemdierum, assembly GCA_963383655.1. Taxonomy (NCBI): domain Eukaryota; kingdom Metazoa; phylum Mollusca; class Bivalvia; order Mytilida; family Modiolidae; genus Bathymodiolus; species Bathymodiolus septemdierum. The sequence continues at coordinate 33,219,616 of OY726527.1, read as the reverse complement.
CCTTGATTTAAATATTCGAGAAGTTCCAACCTTTTTCACATTCAAAAAAAGTCTCCAATTTAAATATTTTAGAAATAAGAAAATACCATGTTGCTTTTCATCAGGTGACAGATACTTGAATGTTTTGCAAAGTAGGTTAAGAAATAGATGTAGTGCATTGAATAGTTTATATCGTGCTATTTTGATTCCGAATGCATTATGTTCATGTGGACAATCGGATGAAACTGCTAAACATTTTTTATTACATTGTAAAAATTATATTGTGCAAAGAAATATTTTTCTTATAGGAATTCGAGAAATTAGTAATGATTTACCAATAGATGAGTTTACCTTATTATTTGGCAATGAAATTCCCAACAACGAAAAAAATACAAAAATGTTCTTACAAATTCAAAAATTCATTCAAGACACAGGTCGTTTCACAATAAATTGACTACTGTATGATAATGTGTTCTGATGTTTATATTGTTTACCGGTGGCGACTGACCTCGAAAGTTTATTTCTATTGTTCTTCTTTTTTTTTTCTTCTTTTTTTTTACAACAGTATGCGACAATGGATAACTCATCTTTAATACCATATTATAATACACAAAGTGAACTAAAAGTACTTACATGTTGAGAAATAATGTATTATTAATCAAAAAAATAACAACACGTGCTACTGTTTATGTCTCAGTTTTCTTTTTTTTTATTCTTGGGTCTGTTTCATTGGTTACCTTTAATGGTATTCCATTGTTGCATTCTGTTTATGGCCACATTTGTTGTTTCATGTTTTTATGTGAAAATTTTAGAGAAATAATGTAATAATAATGCTTATCATATTGTATAGTGTATATTTTATGTATATGGAGAAGACAATACTAAGTTGAAAAATTTTGTGTCTGATCCTTTTGTCATTATTTAGACAATAAAATATGTTTAAATTAAATAAATTAACATTATGTGATAAAGTTTGTACGTGACTTGAGGCAGGTCAGTGGTTTTCTCCTGGTACTCCGGTTTCCTCCACCAATAAAACGGACCGTCACGATATTAGTGAAATATTTTTGAAAGTGGCGTTAAACACCATAATCATAACCTCTAACTCTGAAATATCAACTTTATTCTAGAAATCCAATATTGCCCGGCGATAATCGTCATTTAATTTGATGTTGAGTATATTGTCGTCATAGATATGTGTTTGTGGTTGATGATCGTGTTTGCATAAATCATTTTAAACAGATAAAACAAATGAAACATTAATCTTTAAAATGTACATGTATAAAACTTAACACAAGAGACTCCGGGATGACTTTTTAAAACATTATAATGTCTAATTCAAGTATGTTGAAATATCTAGTGGTCGGTTTAGTTTTGATATACCATGTGCAGGTAAATATATACTTATTTTTCTTCCATTTTTCTATTTATTTAATAGATATATTTGTACTTTAATGTATCAAACTGAGTTCATCCTTCATTATATTATGTATTGATGTTTTTCATGATTTTTGTAGATGTGTATATAATTATAGGGGGTAGGGTTATGGTGTTTAACGCCATTTTCAACAATATTTCAGTTATATCGTGGCGGTCATTTTTAGTGGTGGAGGAAACCAGAGAAAACTACTTACCTGCCGCAAGTCACTGACAAACTTTATCTACTTACCTGCCGCAAGTCACTGACAAACTTTATCACATAATGTTATATCGAGTACATCTCCCCTACTCGGGATTCGAACTCACAACGTTTATAAAATTATAATTATTGGATATTTCCCTACGTTTAATTAAGAAATTCTTAAGTACCTTAAACATTTATTGTGAATTGTGTTGTCTGTTCTTCTTCGATATACGGATTCTGATTGCCGCGCCTTTGGTATCTTCAAACCGTTCGTTCGTCGATACACACATTCGTGGGTTTCGACCTAAAAGTCAAAGGTGGAAAAAAGAGCACAAATGAAAGAAAAACCGATTCTAGATAATGTCTGGTATGATTGTTGTACCTGCATGTAATGTAGGTCTTACCCAAATTCATTGTACGAAATCGAAGTTCGAGCATTCGAATGGCGGGAAATATTCAAAGAAAATTCTTAATTTCGTGGTTTGATACGACCCACTAAATCCAAAAAATAGATACACCACCAATAATTAAAAAAAATACCAATGCACTCATGAATTTCGCGGGTTTTTTTTATTTTTTTTGTCTTTATACATAAGCAGCCGTCGTGGTCGTACTGTAATTAGATGTAGAACTACCCATGTAATCAGTGCCTATTACCACTAACGTTGTGAGTTCGAACCCCGGTCATGCGAGGTGTACTCGATACAACATTATGTGATAAAGTGTGTCAGTGTTTGCGGCAGGTCGTTGGTTTTCTCCGGGTACTCCGGTTTCCTCCACCAATAAAATTGACCACCACGATATAGCTGAATTATTGTTGAAAATGGAGTTAAACACCATAACCCTAACCCTATATACATAAACATTTGGTTTTTCTCATTATTTAAAGATGATACAGACCATATTTTTTTTTATTTGCAGTCTAGGACCAGTCGACTTGGTAAGTGATAACAAATTTATTTATTTTTCAAGAAAATATAATTGTCAAAATTTGTGGCATATTATTATTATTGCAAATATATGTTGCTCAACGAGGTCATTGTGTACATGACTATAAGTACGTCACTGTCAATATAAACGGCAGAGATCTATCAATTTTCATTCGTGTCACCTCGCGGCAAATTTATCCGAACACAAAACAATTGTCTACTTTTACTTAGCAATGATGTCTTGTTTCCCTCACATTTTCATAGAAATATATTGTATTGAAGTATATGTCTGTTAAGAGTAACAGCGGCGTTGTTGTGGACCGGGTAGTAGAGGCAATTTTTTTTGCTTCGATCCTAAAATGCTAAAAATTCATCTTTACCTTAATATTTTGACAAGATAATGGAAAGGAGGAGGGGGTAAAACAAAGTATTGTCCGCCTCGATTCCAACACCCTGAGCAACAATATTAAATGAATACTAATTGCTAGTTAATTATCGTAACTTATCCATAGCGATAAAGTTTACCGAGAGCCCACCCCCCTCATAGAATAAAGAATATGATAAATTGTCGCCACTGTGGGGGTACAACCATATCCGAAAGTGAACCTCTGATTGAGGTAGGCGAACCCATTACAAAACGTTCCTTTATGACAGGGGGTACATGATGGCATCGAGTTTGGGTAATGCCACGCCCCTTGCACGCGAATGATAACTAAATAATGGAGAATACACTCCAACTGTAGATTCTTAAAAATAATCAACGAGACCCGTAAGGGTCGAATTGATTATTCTTAGCAATCTACAAGTTCACTGTCGTCAAAGAACTCCGATCGAAAAATGTTTCGTCAACATCCGGGATATTATAAAGCGGTATTTTTAAAGAAGACACAGACGATTATCGTCAGTTTTTATGAATATACTGTATATAAAATGTTTTGGATTATGATGCTTTATGATTGTTATTATTATTGTCATTTTTTGTCCAAATATCATTGCTTTTTGCAGTGTAAAATTTGATTTTTTTTCTAAAAGTTAAAAGGAATCCGGCATCAAAATCACTACGATCAATTGAAATATCCCTATATCAAGATTGCATTTACGAATGAATGAAATGTTGCCAAAAAAGAAAAATTATTAATGAATGATTTATTTTACTTAGAGATATCATTTTGTTAAGGAAAAGTCAATTAGTAACTAGTTATAGCCTAAGACTTGATGTCAACAGATGTTTTTGAAATCCGGTTTTGACAAATTGTAAACATGCATAGATACCGGTTGAGTCATTAATAGGAGCCGGATTTGTCAGTATGTAAATACGACTGATCGTATTATTATTGATCATTATATTGCAATTTAGCAATAGTTATGATTAGGAAATATCTCAAAAGTGATAAATCCTGATCCATAGTATGAATATTCTCCTAATTTCAGCTACTTTGTACAATGATTAAAATCGTTATTTCTATGTTAAATTGCTACTGTCTCGAACACTTGATTTTTATGCTTTTTGTGGCACTGACATCACGGATGGCGCTCAGTACGCTACATTTACTTGCGGTTGCTGTACAGGCGCATCAGTTGAGTAGTGGGAGATTCTATTTATAATTCAATATTTGAATTTTATACTCTGTGGAAATTGTTTCGTGAAAACGATATTTAGATTTCTTCACAGTATAATGGAGAGAGAGAGAGAGTATATATAAATAAGTGAAATAAGTGTTTAAGGCTCAAATGTAATTAACACTCATAATCTTTAACCAACTGTAGTTACGTGTTTAAGCCTATAACTAAATGCACTAGAGTGGTTAGTGCCTGTAACCCATAACAATTAACCAAATGTAGTTAACTACTGTTTGTCCTAACCTGTCATCATAATATAAGTTTAGTTAATGCCTCTGTCATAACACTCACTCACTAAGGTAGGTTTGACTAACTTATTCGGGTATCATAATTTTAGGAAGAGAAAAGGAGGGAGTTTGTCCTCCAACATCAGGAGTGGGTATTTGTGTTGAGAGGTGTAGCAATGATCAGAGTTGTCCTGGAAGAGAGAAATGTTGTTCTAATGGATGTGGCCATGTCTGTATGCATCCAACTGGAGGTATTTTAAAGTCATCACCTGGTATGTATTGTCTTATGGTAATGTTTTTTCACGTGATTCTTTTAATTCATTATTATTCATGGTATATTGTTTTGAATTTTGTGAATAGTATCAAGCTAGAATTAGGGGGCCGTCATGGCCGTGATCGTATGGTAGTTAGAACTACATGTACAACTACCTATGCAATCAATGCCTATCACAACTGATATTGTGAGTTCGAATCTTGTTCAGAGCGAGGTGTACAACATTATGTGATAAAGTTTGCCAATAGGTCGGTGGTTTTCTCCGGGTCCTCCGGTTTCCTCCACAATAAAACTGACCTTCACGATATAACTGAAATATTGTTGACAGTGGCATTAAACACCATCAAGCAAACAAACAAACATCAAGCCAGAACTTATTTCTATTTGTGTTTTCTTTTCGATATGCCCTCCCCGTATCAATAATCATTGTGTGTAGCAAATACAGAGGTACAACGTGTGTAGTATGACACAATTTGATTCTTTTTATCTTATTGTTATGATCCGATTGCAGAATAAACTCAGCCGCATCGGTGGCGTAATGGTTAGCGTGCTTGCCTCGTGTGTGGTAAACCGTGGGTTCGAGCCCCGGTCGGTCAAACCAAAGACTATAAAAATAATATTTAAAGTTATTATGAATTTATGTTTTCTGAAATAGAATATCCCAAATCAATAGAGATTAGAACTTAATATCATAACAACCCTCATATCAAATGCCCTCGGTGTCCCTTAATTCTAACACTCATATCTTTATTTGATTAAGTAGTAATGTAGTTGACTCATAATTTCAACATACATGTAGATATGTGACATGTGTGGGATGTGGAGCAGGAAACACTATAAATACTTTTGCAAATTTTTTTTTTTTTTTTTTTAATAACATAATACTTTATTGTTTGACTCGCCTGTTAACAAAACACCTTAAATGCCCAGGTAAGCAAAAATAATCTAAGGTTTCCTGTTTTACAATAGATCTCTTATCCATGGTTAATAAGAGATTAATTAGAGTCCACATGCAAAAGAATTAATTTCATAATCATCTCTGGATTTTATGATATTGTTAAGCATTTCTTTTATATTACTGCGACATATAGTTTTCCATCGTTTTTTGCATTGACATTCTGACTGTTTATAGACCAACTTACCAATCCTGTGAAAACAGAGAAATGATGAATGAGAATTAAACCTGTTGCCCATCATATGTCACACAATAAAAACAATACACTGTGGTATTAATCTGTATCACAGTATGGTAAAAAGAGTATTATTGTTATTTATTACACTGATACTGCTTTTGTATGATCTAATATATAAATAGGCTGGGCTAAGACTCTGAAATCCCTTCTACCCGGTAGATGCTGGAATTTATTGTGGGAGTGTTGTACCCTTAAAAGTGCCCTGGACTCATGGGGGTGTGCACTGTCCCCTGGGCGTCAAACTTGTTCAAAGCATTCAAGTGCTTGTTACTCTAAAAATTGGGGAAATCACTGGATACGGGACGAAGATTAAAACCAAACAAAAACAACACAGAAAAAAAGATCAGCAATTCCTGCTTCTTATAAGACGATTTCTCCTCTTGTTTCCCACTAACATCCTCTCACATCCTGCATCGGGTGAAGTCAAATAAACTTCCATACATTGATTCATGCTCTGTATCTTATGGTTTTTGTGAGCTCATCGTTGTATAATGTTCAAATTTGTTCTCTGACGTAACGGAATATCACCAGATCGAAAATAATATTGAAACAAAAGACCTGATTTTCGTAAATGCTATTGGTGAGTACATTTGTACCAATATCAACCAAAATATTCGAGAAAAAAAAAGAATCGAGACATAACTATGTATTTATTCTACATTTTTTCCTTAAATACTATAGTGTCGAAATGTAGACATTTTTTCTATTAATATCTGATGATAAAATTTATAGAATGCTTGATTGTCCGTCATGTGACCTAAATGTTTGTAAATTCTGTCACGTGACCTGTGTTGGTATTGTATGTTACATGACTTAAGTGTTTGTATTGTCTGTCATGTGATCTAAGTGTTTGTATTGTCTGTCATATGAAATAAGACAACGAAGACGACCTGTGTTCGAAGTGATACTAGAGTTAAGAGGCGATCCCGATACAAAACAGCAACTACAGTACACAAATAAATTTACCATGAATAAGAATTAGGTCAAAACCAACTCCCATCAATACAGGAAGTGAGGTCTGGTACACCGGAAGGATATGCATATTACGTTATGTTGTGAAATCCTAATTATACCTAAAGCCAGGTAAGACAAATTTTATTCGAAGATCCCAAGATCATGTTTGTAACATGTCTATTATCAAACAGAGACACTGGAATTCCATATGGCTCAACCAACCCATAGTGGTTGCGTCAAATTTTATATTACTTTATTATGAAAGAAAGTTTTAAACAGCAATCATCAATAATTCCACCAATAGCAATGAAATGATCAACCACCTTTGCATCTCCCATCATTGAATGCATCAAAGTAACGATATATGGCTTGGGACAGGCACAGAAATGTGCTAGTATGAGACCACAATTAAAACATACTATACATTTTAAATTGTTATGAAAAGATAAATAAATTATATCTTCAGAATGTCATGCAGGAATACCGTTACCAAATATAAACTGTGGACGTGGAGTCAATAGAGAGGATTGCCCGTCTGGATTTTCTTGTAATGTAGATCCATTCGATAGGTTTGCAGTTTGTTGTCCACGTAAGTAATGAATGTAGGATGAACATTCAAAATTATCGATTATTAGTGCAGTTAAATATAAACTTTATTTGTATGAAGCTTGGAAACTGGAACGAAGGTGAGATTTGCCAATCATTTCGTGGTTTTGCCCAAATACACAAAAACTTCACATGTTTAAGACGCTGCATTGACGCTATCATTAATTGTTTTTATCCTTCAGAAAAATTGCATAAATATATTATATATTTTATATCAAATAACAAAGTTACATTTTATCCCTGGGGCCATTGTGGTCGTGATCGTATGGTAGTTGGATTTACAGCTACCAATGCAATCAATACCTATCACCACTACAATTGTGAGTTCGAACCCCGTTCATCACGATCATCATTATGTGATCAAGTTTGTCAGTAACTTGTGACAAGTCGGTGGTTTTCTCCGGGTACTCCGATTTCCTCCAACGTTAAAGAGAAAAAGCAAAGAGTGGTTGGCTTGGAATCGGGATAGTTATAAAGCGTGTCCGAGTGGGGCAAAGGTGTCTATCAACAGACTGTTGTTTTAGTGAGCTAGAACTATAAAAATGAAACTAAGTGTGTTGGTCTAGTACAAAACGGATCTCATAATCATCTCATGGAAAATTGCTGATTTGGTGTTAAACAACAATCACTCACTCACTCATACTTGTGTATTATGGTAAATAGACATTATTAAGATAGCTGAAATACGGCACACTTGACATGAAGTTAAACAATAATGAACCAATCACTTTATTTAGATGTTTATCTTTATGTACATGTAAAATAAGTTTGTCAGTGACTTACGGTAGGTCAGCGGTTTTCTCCGGGTCCTCCGGTTGTCTACATCTATAAAGCTGACCGCCACTATATAGCTGAAATATTGTTGAAAGTGGCGTTAAACACCATAAACCAAGCCAAATCTACATGTAAAATAAGTTTGTCAGTGACTTGCGACAGGTCAATGGTTTTCTCCAGGTACTCCGGTTTCCTTCACCAATAAAACTTACCGCCGCTATATAACTGAAATATTGTTGAAAGTGGCGTTAAACACCATAAACCAAGCCAAATCTACATGTAAAATAAGTTTGTCAGTGACTTGCGACAGGTCAATGGTTTTCTCCAGGTACTCCGGTTTCCTCCACCAATAAAACTTACCACCGCTATATAACTGAAATATTGTTGAAAGTGGCGTTAAACACCATAAACCAAGCCAAATCTAGATGTAAAATAAGTTTGTCAGTGACTTGCGACAGGTCAATGGTTTTCTCCAGGTACTCCGGTTTCCTCCACCAATAAAACTTACCACCGCTATATAACTGAAATATTGTTGAAAGTGGCGTTAAACACCATAAACCAAGCCAAATCTAGATGTAAAATAAGTTTGTCAGTGACTTGCGACAGGTCAATGGTTTTCTCCAGGTACTCCGGTTTCCTCCACCAATAAAACTTACCACCGCTATATAACTGAAATATTGTTGAAAGTGGCGTTAAACACCATAAACCAAGCCAAATCTAGATGTAAAATAAGTTTGTCAGTGACTTGCGACAGGTCAATGGTTTTCTCCAGGTACTCCGGTTTCCTCCACCAATAAAACTTACCACCGCTATATAACTGAAATATTGTTGAAAGTGATGTTAGACACCATAAACCAAACCTAGATGTAAAATAAATTGCAAGGTCAAGGAAGATTAAAATTGTTTTACAGAATGTGACAGTGGTACGGCTCTAGCGAATACTCGCTGTGGGCATCATACAGAAAAATGTCCGTCTGGTTATCAGTGTAAATATAAATATGGAATCTGCTGCCCAGGTTAGTTACTATCATGTGAAGCAAATTATATACTAAGCATAGATAACCTCGCCAAATACCTCTGCTGGTGGACTATTTGTCCCAACAGTATTATACACCCAGTAGTCCTTAGTGGACTATTTGTCCCAGCAGTATTATACACCCAGTAGTCCTTAGTGTACTATTTGTCCCAACATTATTATACACCCAGTAGTCCTTAGTGGACTATTTGTCCCAACATTATTATACACCCAGTAGTCCTTAGTGGACTATTTGTCCCAACATTATTATACACCCAGTAGTCCTTAGTGGACTAGTTGTCCCAACATTATTATACACCCAGTAGTCCTTAGTAGACTATTTGTCCCAACATTATTATACACCCAGTAGTCCTTAGTGGACTGTTTGTCCCAACATTATTATACACCCAGTAGTCCTTAGTGGACTATTTGTCCCAACATTATTATACACCCAGTAGTCCTTAGTGGACTATTTGTTCCAACATTATTATACACCCAGTAGTCCTTAGTGGAATATTTGTCCCAACATTATTATACACCCAGTAGTCCTTAGTGGACTATTTGTCCTCACATTATTATGCACCCAGTAGTCCTTAGTGAACTATTTGTCCCAACATTATTATACACCCAGTAGTCCTTAGTGGACTATTTGTCCCAATATTATTATACACCCAGTAGTCCTTAGTGGACTATTTGTCCCAATATTATTATACACCCAGTAGTCCTTAGTGGACTGTTTGTCCCAACATTATTATACACCCAGTAGTCCTTAGTGGACTATTTGTTCCAACATTATTATACACCCAGTAGTCCTTAGTGGAATATTTGTCCCAACATTATTATACACCCAGTAGTCCTTAGTGGACTATTTGTCCTAACATTATTATGCACCCAGTAGTCCTTAGTGAACTATTTGTCCCAACATTATTATACACCCAGTAGTCCTTAGTAGACTATTTGTCCCAACATTATTATACACTCAGTAGTCCTTAGTGGACTATTTGTCCTAACATTATTATGCACCCAGTAGTCCTTAGTGAACTATTTGTCCCAACATTATTATACACCCAGTAGTCCTTAGTGGACTATTTATCCCAACATTATTATACACCCAGTAGTCCTTAGTGGACTGTTTGTCCCAACATTATCATACACCCAGTAGTCCTTAGTAGACTATTTGTCCCAACATTATTATACACTCAGTAGTTCTTAGTGGACTATTTATCCCAACATTATTATACACCCAGTAGTCTTTAGTGGACTTTTTGGTTGACGGTATCATCCGCCCAGTAGTTAGAGATTAGAGATTCGGCATTGACATGGTTTATTCGATATTTTTATCATATTAGTCAACCAGCGGAGGTATCGACCAAGTGATAGTAATAAAAACGTATTTATCTAACTTAGTTCATAGGACACGCTTCTGGAATAACCTTCATCAGGTACGTTCAAAATCAAAAGATTGGAAAGCCAAATAATTTAAAGCTTTGATAATAATTACGTTATCTACAAATATTAAGTTATATATATTGGACACACAGCACCAAGCAAAAATACATATCATAGAAATATTTTAAAAAGATGAGCAACACAGACCTCACCGTAAATCCGGTGTCATGGGGTTTTGAACCCCTGAAAAATTACCCTGGGGTCAAAATACCATATAGTATATTGACCCCGGGGTCGATTTTTCAGAGGTTCGAAATACCATATGACACCGGGGTGAACCTAGGTGCTCATATATCGTAATCAGTTCCTGTTTCTGTACCTGTCAATGTGTGTAAGCCTAACATTTGTTCATTCATTTATCTGTTTGCTGTTATCATACACTTGTGTTGTTTTGTCGTTGAACTGTGATTTCACGACTCTTCTGTTTTATCTTTGTCTCGTATTACTAAACTTTAATGGTGTTTGATCCAGTGTGTTCTTATGATTTTCTGTAACAATGTCCCTAATATTAACCTTCCAGTTTTTTCATTTAATTGGATCAATTAAAATATAGATGTCTAATTTAGTGTGTACAGTGCATTTCTGGAATAACCTTAATCAGGTCAAAGTCAAAAGGTAGGAAAGCCAAATAGCTTAATGTTTTGGAAGCATGAACACTAAAGCACCTAAACGGGACAGTCAAAAAAAACGGCTAAAATTTCTAGAAAATCTTAATTTCATTAAGAATTTGAAAATACTCGTCACACTATTTGTCTGTTTTGTCCCCACCATATATACAGTATCAATAATTAATTAATTAATGATTTGTACATTTTGTCTTTGATCTTTACACGTGATAATATCTATTATCAAGCAACTAGTGCGATATTAGCATGATATTGCTGTTTACTAATACTGTGAAAGTACTTTTTTCGTTGGCACCAATTTTCGTGGTTTCTACAAAATGCAATTGATCCATGAGTTCTTGAATTCATGATTTCAAACACTACAGGCATACAATCAACGGGACAATTGTATTTCGTTGGATTTTTATTTTCGTGGTTTAAGTGAACCATGCAATCCACGTAAATTAGAACCCAGGATTAATAATGATTTCACAGTACGATGTTATAATGATATTATGTTACCAAATCCTCAATAAACATGCCATTATTAATATGTTTTGATCGAGACCGCATCTCATATCTCATGTTTACAAAACAAATAAACGATAGTATATATTTAACATTATACAATTGATGACTTTCCATGAGGTGAATACATGATATTCACCGAGGCATCCGAGGTGAATATAGTGTTCCATGAGTTGATCAATCCTTGTATTCACCGAAATTGAAAGTCATTAACTGTTTTATATGCCATTAAATCAAATTTGAATTAACACCAAACAGCGTCGACTTTGTTCCCCAGACACCTCTGTCTGCCCAACGTCTGCCATTATTAATTTAATTGTGTACCGAAAGTAATTAGTAAGAACGCATCTGATTAGTCGATGACAAAACTTAACCCGATGATGATTGGCTACTACTTTTAAGATAATTGGGAAACACCATTTCTATTTTAAGGTGTCTGGAGAAGCTTTGGAATATTATGTTCATCTCTCGTGACTTTTTGCACGGTGATTATAACGTTTTATCAAAGAACGTTACTAGGGACGTAAGCCAATCAGAAAAGACATTATCTGAAGTTATATAATAAAAGTTCTTGATACTTTGATATTTTCATTCTGGTGATTCGGAATCCGTGATTTTCATTCTGGTGATTCGGAATCCGTGATTTTCATTCTGGTGATTCGGAATCCGTGATTTTCATTCTGGTGATTCGGAATCCGTGATTTTCATTCTGGTGATTCGGAATCCGTGATTTTCATTCTGGTGATTCGGAATCCGTGATTTTTATTCTGGTGATTCGGAATCCGTGATTTTTATTCTGGTGATTCGGAATCCGTGATTTTAAGAACCAACGAAATATTTTTTTTTTTTTAGCAATTTACGAAATAAAAAATGTATCATTTTTGTCTACGTGAGTAAAGCACATATAAACTGTACATACAAATATATCAATTCATTTTTAAATCACAATTTAATTTCAAATAATGAATGTTTTATTTTATTGTAGAACTTAAACCTTGCTTACATTGCTGTGGGCCACCTCCATGTTGTAGTACTTGTGGTAAGCATAGTTTTACTTTATATGGAAAACCACATCGATGATGTAATGGTTAGCGTTGTGAGTTCGAATATCGATCACGGCAAGGTGTACTCGATACAACATTGTGATAATGTTTGTCAGTGAATTGCAGCAATTCTGTGGTTTTCTGCGATACTTCAGTTTCCTCCAATATAACTGAAATATTGTTGACAGCAGCATTAAACACCTTATCCCAATTATTGCAAATTAGTCTGTTTGGACAGCATTCGAAAGTTGAAGTCAAATATCAAAATTGGTAGTAGTTGTGTTACATACTGTGAAAGTACTTTTATTCACTGTCACCAATTTTCGTGGTTTCTACAAAATGCATTGATCCCTAGATTCTTCAATTTGTGGTTTCAAACACTACATGCTACAATCAATGGGTAAATTGTATTTCGTTGGATTTTAATCTTCGTAGTTTAAGCAAGTAAACCACAAACTCCACGAAAACTAGAACCCTTCGATTAATTATGATTTCACAGTAGTACTAACATAATTTTCCTTATACAAACAAGTTTTACTATTTGCCATGCGAGAGATCTCATGCAAGGTTTCAATATGGACACAAAAACATCCACTTCCGATCTGTTATAATGTGAATGTCCGTTAATGTAAGCAAAATAAATACCTGGTATACAGAGCTTATATCATATATTACCGTAAATCTAATACAGTTACACTTGTCTTAAAAGAGGTTCAATTCATATGAAATTTGTATATGATTGTGGTTTTTATATAAATGAAATTGAAGGCATGTATTTAGATGTAATTGGAAGAAATCTTTTAAAGAAGTTATACCATGAAAGAAATAAAATTTTAGCACAATCAAATGTTTTATGACTTAACTCGTTGTTTGTTTTTTCTATTATTTTTATAGATATCACTTGTTTTATTCATCATGTATGTTTGTATTCAACTATTGTCTGTATATTACTTTGAGACATGTTTTATACATTATGTAGATTTTTGTAGTTTTATATATATGATGACTTTTTATGTATTGCCAATTTAATAGTATACTTATATTGAAATACTAATTTCACACTATGAACATTTTATTCTACATATTTTCGCTTTTATACTATGTGTCATTTGTAAATATAACTTTGTATCTAATGGACGCAGTCACTATTACCACGGTAGTGGTTGCCCCCGTTGTAAACGGGTAGATTTCCAAATAATATATATATATATATGACAAGACAAGAAAAAGGTGACCTTTTAATACAGGTGACCACAGGCAGGGCAGGTTTGATTGTATATAGTAATGAAAATCTAATATATAAAACAATGTATATTTCAGGACTTCCACCACCTCCACCATAAAAATGTCCCGCTGATCCACGTCCAAATACTACATGTTACCACTTCATCAAAGACTGTACGGACGATTCGTCTTGTCCTAAGCAAAGGAAATGCTGTAAACAAGGATGTTCTTATAGATGTCTTAAAGCTGTGTAATATTTGTGAATTGTTTTTCTAATCTGCTGGTTCTTTTAAAGTCTTTTCCCAAAATTCTGTTTATATGGTAAAAATATTTTGACTGTTTTTTAAATAATGTGTATTCTTCTGCTATCTCTTTTAAAGTCTTTTCCCAAATTCTATTTATTTGGAAAAAATATTTTGATATACTCTTTAAGTATTTCATTGTCCTGTATCTTATGTGGTTCCATAGCTCTTCAAGTACTGGTACGAGGTTGAATAATGTATAATCTGCTGGTTCTTTTAAAGTCTTTTTCCAAATTCCGTTTATTTGGAAAAATATTTTAACATATTCTTTGACTGGTATTTTCAAGTACTGATATGAGGAGGGACGGGCACCAGACCATTTACATGTATACAATGAATATTAATAGATGTAGTCTTTGCAATAGCGATAAAATTGTTCCAATATGACACGGATAGAACGTAAAATAATAGAAATAGACGAGTAACGTATCTAGCAGATTTTATTATTTAAATAACAACTCATTGATTTACCATTAATAAATTGTATTAAAAATTATTTAGTTTTGTATTTTTTTTTTTTTTGGGAGGGGGGGGGGGGGGGCAGGTTTGGACCCATAGAACTAGGTTGACCCAGACACTATTTATTGACATGCCTGTACCAAGCCAGGAAATTGATCGAGCGGTCATGTCTTTGTGTGTTAGAGTATCGTTTTTGCCTCCTACGATTTTTCTAGTGGATTTTGGGACTGTTCATACATTGTGATTTTTTGTTATTTTATCTTAATGCTTCACTTTAAAGCATATTATGGAACACTCAGTCCACAGGGGGCCATCGTGGCCGTGATCGTATGGTAGTTATATTTACAACTACCTATGCAATCAGTGCCTATCACCACTGATGTTGTGAGTTTGAATCTTGATCAGGGCGAGGTGTACAACATTATGTGATAAAGTTTGTCAGTGACTTGAGACAGGTCGGTGGTTTTCTCCGGGTCCTCCAATAAAACTGACCGCCACGATATAACTGAAATATTGTTGAAAGTGGCGTTAAACACCATCAAACAAACAAACGCAGTCTACAGTATATACATTTTAATGTTGCGTTTGAGCAGTCTGATCTAGAAACAATGATCATAAAAACTTATTTTCATTTAGAATATAGGTGTGTGGCAAAAAGGAGAATGAAAAATTTAATAGACATACTACATTAATTCATGGTTCTGATCTCCTTTCATCAAAACAAGTACAAATCTATGGCAACCGGCACGATATAATTGAAATATTGTTGAAAGTGTCGGTAAACACCATCAAACAAACATTAATGTTGGTTTCGGAAGAACAATTTTTCATTGACAACACTGTTTATTCCTCTATCACCTGTGGGTCAATTTGTTTGAAATCCTCCGTACTCACTAATAATTCATTAGTCTATGGTGTTGTGAGTTGGAATCTCGATCAGGGCGAGGTGTACAAACATTATGCCAAATGGGAGCAAGAAACCAGAAAGCCAAAATCGTATATTCTCACCTATACCTGAGGTAGGAGAACCATATTTTAATGAATATGAATATATGACAGTATATATAAAATAAAATGCATGTATATATTGCAACTATGTATAGATATGTTTGATTTGGTTTATGATGTTTAGCGCCACTTTCAGTAATATTTCAGTTTACTCGTGGCGGTCAGTTTTATTGGTGACTATAGATACGATATACGCGATATGCTGGCATACTATTAAAACATTATTCTGACTTGATACTATTGCGCTTGCAAAGAATTCTTTCTTGGGAATGCATTATGCAGGCTAGGGGTCATTTCACACTCATTTTAGGATATGTGTTTTCCTCATTGTAAAAGATCCTACTGTGACGGTGAAATGTAGAACAGCAATAAACGCCACAGAATCACGTTCCTTTATTTGAATTTATGTCTATGTTTAATGTTGAATAGTCTCTCATGTTCATTTACTTCCATATCTTTTCTTACTACAAGTTGTTCCTTTATTTGAATTTATGTCTATGTTTAATGTTGAATAGTCTCTCATGTTCATTTACTTCCATATCTTTTCTTACTACAAGTTGTTCCTTTATTTGAATTTATGTCTATGTTTAATGTTGAATAGTCTCTCATATTCATTTACTTCCATATCTTTTCTTACTACAAGTTGTTCCTTTATTTGAATTTATGTCTATGTTTAATGTTGAATAGCTACATTTTTTCATATCCATTTACATCCATATCTTCTCTTACTAATTTATTGTTTTCAGACGTGACTGCTCAGTTGTATCATGATGAGAACTAATCATGTTTTGATGAGATGATGATGTTTTGTACTCGTCTAACACACCGGTCATGTCAAACCATGCAAGGACTACGAAATTGGGAATTGCTCCTTCAGCGTTCAGCATATAACATTATGGATATGAGCAAAGGATGTTTGACAACTGATTTAGTATCTTCAATTTTTTCTTGACTTAAGAGTCGGGATAATATGTCCAAATCGAGTGACATGAATAGCTGTTGACTGGTGGTGTAATGGTTAGCGTGTTCGCCTCGAGTGACATGACTAGCTATTGACTGGAGGTGTAATGGTTAGCGTGTTCGCCTCGAGTGACATAACTAGCTGTTGGCTGGTGGTGTAATGGTTAGCGTGTTCGCCTCGAGTGACATGACTAGCTGTCGACTGGAGGTGTAATGGTTAGCGTGTTCGCCTCGACTGACATGACAAGCTGTTGTCTGGAGGTGTAATGGTTAGCGTGTTCGCCTCGAGTGACATGACTAGCTATTGACTGGAGGTGTAATGGTTAACGTTTTCGCCTCGAGTGACATGACTAGCTATTGACTGGAGGTGTAATGGTTAGCGTGTTCGCCTCGAGTGACATGAATAGCTGTTGTCTGGAGGTGTAATAGTTAGCGTGTTCGCCTCGAGTGACATGCCTAGCTGTTGACTGGTGGTGTAATGGTTAGCGTGTTCGCCTCGAGTGACATGACTAGCTGTTGACTGGAGGTGTAATGATTAGCGTGTTCGCCTCGAGTGACATGGCTAGCTGTTGACTGGAGGTGTAATGGTTACCGTGTTCGCCTCGAGTGACATGACTAGCTGTTGACTTGTGGTGTGATGGTTAGCGTGTTCGCCTCGAGTGACATGCCTAGCTGTTGATTGGAGGTGTAATGGTTAACGTGTTCGCCTCGAGTGACATGACTAGTTGTTGACTGGAGGTGTAATGGTTAGCGTGTTCGACTCGAGTGACATGTCTAGCTATTGACTGGAGGTGTAATGGTTAGCGTGTTTGCCTCGAGTGACATGACTAGCTGTTGACTGGTGGTGTAATGGTTAGCGTGTTCGCCTCGAGTGACATGACTAGCTGTTGACTGGAGGAGTAATGGTTAACGTGTTCGTCTCGGGTGACATGACTAGCTGTTGACTGGAGGTGTAATGGTTAGCGTGTTCGCCTCGAGTGACATGACTAGCTATTGACTGGAGGTGTAATGGTTAGCGTGTTCGACTCGAGTGACATGACAAGTTGTTGTCTGGAGGTGTATTGGTTAGCGTGTTCACCTCGAGTGATATGACTAGCTATTGACTGGTGGTGTAATGGTTAACGTGTTCGCCTCGAGTGACATGACTAGTTGTTGACTGGAGGTGTAATGGTTAGCGTGTTCGACTCGAGTGACATGACTAGCTATTGACTGGAGGTGTAATGGTTAGCGTGTTCGCCTCGAGTGACATGACAAGCTGTTGTCTGGAGGTGTAATGGTTAGCCTGTTCGCCTCAAGTGACATGACTAGCTATTGACTGGAGGTGTAATGGTTAACGTGTTCGCCTCGAGTGACATGACTAGCTATTGACTGGAGGTGTAATGGTTAGCGTGTTCGCCTCGAGTGACATGCCTAGCTGTTGACTGGAGGTGTAATGGTTAACGTGTTCGCCTCGAGTGACATGACTAGCTGTTGACTGGTGGTGTAATGGTTAGCGTGTTCGCCTCGAGTGACATGACTAGCTATTGACTGGAGGTGTAATGGTTAGCGTGTTCGCCTCGAGTGACATGACTAGCTGTTGCTTGGTGGTGTAATGGTTAGCGTGTTCACCTCGAGTGATATGACTAGCTATTGACTGGAGGTGTAATGGTTAACGTGTTCGCCTCGAGTGACATGACTAGTTGTTGACTGGAGGCGTAATGGTTAGCGTGTTCGACTCGAGTGACATGACTAGCTATTGACTGGAGGTGTAATGGTTAGCGTGTTCGCCTCGAGTGACATGACAAGCTGTTGTCTGGAGGTGTAATGGTTAGCCTGTTCGACTCGAGTGACATGACTAGCTATTGACTGGAGGTGTAATGGTTAACGTGTTCGCCTCGAGTGACATGACTAGCTATTGACTGGAGGTGTAATGGTTAGCGTGTTCGCCTCGAGTGACATGCCTAGCTGTTGACTGGAGGTGTAATGGTTAACGTGTTCGCCTCGAGTGACATGACTAGCTGTTGACTGGTGGTGTAATGGTTAGCGTGTTCGCCTCGAGTGACATGACTAGCTATTGACTGGAGGTGTAATGGTTAGCGTGTTCGCCTCGAGTGACATGACTAGCTGTTGCTTGGTGGTGTAATGGTTAGCGTGTTCGCCTCGAGTGACATGACTAGCTGTTGACTGGAGGTGTAAAGGTTAACGTGTTCGCCTCGAGTGACATGATTAGTTTTTGACTGGAGGTGTAATGGTTAGCGTGTTCGACTCGAGTGACATGACTAGCTATTGACTGGAGGTGTAATGGTTAGCGTGTTCGCCTCGAGTGACATGACTAGCTGTTGACTGGTGGTGTAATGGTTAGCGTGTTCGCCTCGAGTGATATGACTAGCTGTTGACTGGGGATATAATGGTTAGCGTGTTCGTCTCGAGTGACATGACTAGCTGTTGACTGGAGGTGTAATGGTTAGCGTGTTCGCCTCGAGTGACATGACTAGCTATTGACTGGATGTTGACGTGGTGTAATGGTTAGCGTGTTCGCCTCGAGTGACATGACTAGCTGTTGACTGGAGGTGTAATGGTTAGCGTGTTCGCCTCGAGTGACATGACTAGCTGTTGACTGGGGGTGTAATGGTTAGCGTGTTCGCCTCGAGTGACATGACTAGCTGTTGGATGGAGGTGTAATGGTTAGCGTGTTCGCCTCGAGTGACATGACTAGCTGTTGACTGGAGGTGTAACGGTTAGCGTGTTCGCCTCGAGTGACATGACTAGCTGTTGACTGGAGGTGTAACGGTTAGCGTGTTCGCCTCGAGTGACATGACTAGCTGTTGACTGGTGGTGTAATGGTTAGCCTGTTCGACTCGAGTGACATGACTAGCTATTGACTGGAGGTGTAATGGTTAACGTGTTCGCCTCGAGTGACATGACTAGCTATTGACTGGAGGTGTAATGGTTAGCGTGTTCGCCTCGAGTGACATGACTAGCTATTGACTGGAGGTGTAATGGTTAGCGTGTTCGCCTCGAGTGACATGACTAGCTGTTGCTTGGTGGTGTAATGGTTAGCGTGTTCGCCTCGAGTGACATGACTAGCTGTTGACTGGAGGTGTAAAGGTTAACGTGTTCGCCTCGAGTGACATGATTAGTTTTTGACTGGAGGTGTAATGGTTAGCGTGTTCGACTCGAGTGACATGACTAGCTATTGACTGGAGGTGTAATGGTTAGCGTGTTCGCCTCGAGTGACATGACTAGCTGTTGACTGGTGGTGTAATGGTTAGCGTGTTCGCCTCGAGTGACATGACTAGCTGTTGACTGGGGATATAATGGTTAGCGTGTTCGTCTCGAGTGACATGACTAGCTGTTGACTGGAGGTGTAATGGTTAGCATGTTCGCCTCGAGTGACATGACTAGCTATTGACTGGATGTTGACGTGGTGTAATGGTTAGCGTGTTCGCCTCGAGTGACATGACTAGCTGTTGACTGGTGGTGTAATGGTTAGCCTGTTCGACTCGAGTGACATGACTAGCTATTGACTGGAGGTGTAATGGTTAACGTGTTCGCCTCGAGTGACATGACTAGCTATTGACTGGAGGTGTAATGGTTAGCGTGTTCGCCTCGAGTGACATGCCTAGCTGTTGACTGGAGGTGTAATGGTTAACGTGTTCGCCTCGAGTGACATGACTAGCTGTTGACTGGTGGTGTAATGGTTAGCGTGTTCGCCTCGAGTGACATGACTAGCTATTGACTGGAGGTGTAATGGTTAGCGTGTTCGCCTCGAGTGACATGACTAGCTGTTGCTTGGTGGTGTAATGGTTAGCGTGTTCGCCTCGAGTGACATGACTAGCTGTTGACTGGAGGTGTAAAGGTTAACGTGTTCGCCTCGAGTGACATGATTAGTTTTTGACTGGAGGTGTAATGGTTAGCGTGTTCGACTCGAGTGACATGACTAGCTATTGACTGGAGGTGTAATGGTTAGCGTGTTCGCCTCGAGTGACATGACTAGCTGTTGACTGGTGGTGTAATGGTTAGCGTGTTCGCCTCGAGTGACATGACTAGCTGTTGACTGGGGATATAATGGTTAGCGTGTTCGTCTCGAGTGACATGACTAGTTGTTGACTGGAGGTGTAATGGTTAGCGTGTTCGCCTCGAGTGACATGACTAGCTATTGACTGGATGTTGACGTGGTGTAATGGTTAGCGTGTTCGCCTCGAGTGACATGACTAGCTGTTGACTGGAGGTGTAATGGTTAGCGTGTTCGCCTCGAGTGACATGACTAGCTGTTGACTGGGGGTGTAATGGTTAGCGTGTTCGCCTCGAGTGACATGACTAGCTGTTGGATGGAGGTGTAATGGTTAGCGTGTTCGCCTCGAGTGACATGACTAGCTGTTGACTGGAGGTGTAACGGTTAGCGTGTTCGCCTCGAGTGACATGACTAGCTGTTGACTGGAGGTGTAACGGTTAGCGTGTTCGCCTCGAGTGACATGACTAGCTGTTGACTGGTGGTGTAATGGTTAGCGTGTTCGCCTCGAGTGACATAACTAGCTGTTGACTGGTGGTGTAATGGTTAGTGTGTTCGCCTCGAGTATAGTAGCTCTGATAACCACAGACCCAATTTAAACTAAACTAGAGGGGGTGTTGTGGTGATGATCGTATGGTAGTTGGATTTACAACTACCTATGCAATCAGTGCCTAACACCACTGATGTAGTGAGTTTGAATCTCGATCAGGGCGGGGTATGCAACATTATGTGATAAAGTTTGTCAGTGACTTGCGGCAGGTCGGTGGTTTACTCCGGATAGTCTTGTTTCCCCACCAATAAAACTGACAGCCACGATATAGCTGAAATATGGTTGAAAGAAACACCATCAAACAAACAACAAACAATATATAGGCAATGAACAAATAAATATATCCCATTATCCCTCACAACTTTAGTGGTGATAGGCACTGATTGCACAGGTAGTTGTAAATCTCACTACACTATGATCACGACCACGATGGCCCCACAATTTTTTTTTTAAACTCCATTTGATATAATGATTGTATTCTGGACCAAAAAACAAGGGTTCTTTATTAATACAAGGTGATTTTTATACAACCAACAATAAATATAATTATCATAATTTTGCCAATAATGGGTTCAAACAAGGATTTAAATAGAATGTTACTATACAAATCCTTGGTTCAAGGCAGTGTTCATGTGATCAAAAGGGTTGTTTCCCCTCTTTTATCAGTTTGAAAGGTTAATGTAATGAATATTTACTCTGAAATCTGTACCATATAATTATGAGTAAAGATGGACCAGATTATTTCAAGTTCATTTTTACAAACTTGAGTGCATGGGCATTGAAGAAAAGGTGACTGATAACTAAAGGAAACAACACACATGTCTTGGTTATTTATATACAAAGCAACAAAATACTCCAATAAGGTTAAAGAAGAGTATGATGATATCAAAGGGGTAATCAGAATCCGTAAATCGAAGAAAGACAACACAATGGCAAAAAGAAAAATGGCAAAAGGACAAACAACGATCTACAAAACATTACACATAAAACTAAAGATCGAGTTACACGAACCCCACTAAAACCCGGGGTTTAACTGAGGTGCTCCGGAATGGTAGGCAGTTCCTCTTCAACTAGTTGCGCTAGAGATGTCGATCTTTATTCAACCACCCATGACCATGATGTCGTTTTTGATACTAGAATTCATTGAACAGATTACGAGAAGACCATAAATAAACGTGTGTACGTGATTGATATGGAAAAACCTTATTGTTAATCATCATATAACTGCATAGCAGTTTAGGTTCATCGATTTTAAATAAAGCAAGGTTATCTTTCATGTGTGGTGGGTCTTTACGGAAGAATGGAAGGGAAATGCGGAAATTTTTATTGATCTCGTGGCCACGAGATACTAACGCGTTGCCACGTATAGTATTTCGTGGCAATAACTTAAATTGATCGCGTGGCTAAGACTTAGATATTGCGTGGTCACACTTTAGTATCTCGTGGCAACAATTTAGCTATCTCGTGACCACGCGTTAGTATCCCATGATCATGATATATCGTGACCATGATTTGGCTATCCCGTTGTCATGCGTTGGTACATGTCGCGACCAGTATTGGCCACGCGGTAGTATCTCGTGGCCATGAGATAAATGAAAAAAAATCCCCATATCTCTTCAATGCTTCTGTACCAAGGCGCATACTTTCGTAACAAAATCAACCAGAACGCTACTCAAACTAGATCTCTTACTTCTCATAGTATCACTTAAGACCTCTTACAATCTAGATCTCTTACTTATCATAGCATCACTTAAGACCTCTTACAGAAAAAAAGCAATAAATTAAAGTGTAAAGAATGGATGGACACAGAGAAAACCTTTAGTCACACGACCATCTTGGCCGTTACGGGACTTAAAATAATATTCTTATTCATACTTTAAGAAACTTTCTATATCCAGAACAAGCAAGCAGACTGATCTGGGACCATTCTTTGTGATGTTTGTTTTATTGTAATAAGTGTCGGCATTGCAATGTCGGTTGTTCCGGTTCAGTGAACATAACCTTTTCCCAGTTTTTGTTTAATGCATAAAGACACACTTTATATCTAATGTCAATACACAAAGATTGAGATTCTACTGGATGTACGGTACGAATGATATTCCCATTTATATAGATTTTTTCTTTCCTCTATCGCCTATCAGACTTTTACAGGACATAATTACAAATAACAAGGAAGGGGGTAGTATCATCACCAGTGAAACCAGTCCTCGCAATATAAGCACCAGTCATCCGTCCCAATACCAGTAAAACTTTGCTCGGACGAGTAATTGTTTTTTCAGTTGATCTTTAGAACTAAAGAATAAAAAGAAATTCAAGAATTTGGTTCGGACCAGTGAATTCAAATCTTCATTTTGAGGACTGAGTAACGTGGGGATTATGTCTTATAAGAAACAAAAACTACTTATCCTTCGCGAGCACTTGGGTTCATCCACTGGTTATTTTTGTGTGGTTCATTTTGCTCATCTTTTTAATGTTTTCTGTATTGTGTTTTGTTTTTGCTTTGTTTATCTTTGTTGTGTATCTTGTGCCCAATGTTGCCTGTGTCTCTGGATTGTCTATTCTTGATTGTCCCTTCGGTTTTCTAGGACACTATTAACTTACAATTTTAAACTATATGTTTCAATGGACATTTACACATCATGAATCGAATTGTTTGTTATAACAATATTCAGTTATAACGTGTTGGTCAAATTTAGTAGTTGATAAAAGTTAGGGATGGATCATCGAACATTTAGCTGGAATGGGTTGTTTTTCCAAGAGCCAGAAGTTTTTTTTTCACACAACATAGAGTGAGTGATTGTTGTTTAACGCCAAATCAGCAATTTTTCAGCTATATCATGGCGAGAACAAGTCAATTTTCAATTAATTGATTATGAGACCAACTTTGTACTAGACCAACACGCCGAGTTGGATTTTTTATAGTGCTAGCTCACTGAAACAACAGTCCGCGGGTAGACATGTTACTCAACTCGGAAACATTATTCTGATTCCGAGCCAACTAGTCTGACTTTTCTCCTTAATGCTGCGTGCTTAGCGGAGAAGTAACAAATATCAATCTTATAGTCTACCACACTCGAGGCGAGCATCCCAAATACTATAAAATAGAGAAAATTATTTTATTTGACTAGAAAAATATTTTTATATCTTTAGTTTCAATATTTGGAAAACGAATGTTCTTTATCAGCCCTTCACCACCTTTCTCAAGTAGTTCCTCTACGTAGTAATACATGTAAAATTTGCATAGTTAGATGTAGATCAACACATGCCCTTACCTTTGATAGTGAAGTGAAAAATATATGACCATCAAGTACATGAAAATATTCCAAATTAACATCGTTGTATTAGGAGAGGAGGCTCAGTGACATCATTGTATTAGGTGAGGAGGTTTAGTGGCATCGTTGTGTTAGGACAGGAGGTTTAGTGGCATTGTTGTGTTAGGACAGGAGGCTTAGTGACATCCTTGCATTAGGAGAGGAGGTTTAGTGACATCGTTGTATTAGGAGAGGAGGTTTAGTGACATCGTTGTATTAGGACAGGAGGCTTAGTAACATCGTTGTATTAGGTGATAAGGCTTAGTGGTATCGTTGTATTAGGAGAGGAGGTTTAGTGACATCGTTGTATTAGGAGAGGAGGTTTAGTGGCATTGTTGTGTTAGGACAGGAGGCTTAGTGACATCCTTGCATTAGGAGAGGTTTAGTGACATCGTTGTATTAGGAGAGGAGGTTTAGTGACATCGTTGTATTAGGAGAGGAGGCTTAGTGACATCCCTGCATTAGGGGAGGTTTAGTGACATCGTTGTATTAGGAGAGGAGGTTTAGTGACATCGTTGTATTAGGACAGGAGGCTTAGTGACATCCTTGCATTAGGAGAGGTTTAGTGACATCTTTGTATCAGGTGATGAGGCTTGGTGACATAGTTGTATTAGGAGAGGAGGCTTAGTGACATCGTTGTATCAGGAGAGGCGTTTTAGTGACATCGTTGTGTTAGGACAGGAGGTCTAGTGACATCGTTGTATTAGGAGAGGAGGTTTAATGATATCGTTGTATCAGATGAGGAGACTTAGTGACATCGTTGTTAGGACAGGAGACTTAGTGATATCCTTGTATTAGGAGAGAAGTTTTAGTGACATCGTTGCATTAGGAGAGGAGGCTTAGTGACATCGTTGTATCAGGTCAGGACGCTTTGTCACATCGTCGTGTTAGGAGAGGAGGCTTAGTGACATCCTTGTATGAGGAGAAGAGGTTTAGTGACATTCTTGTATGAGGAGAAGAGGTTTAGTGACATCCTTGTATTAGGAGAGGAGGCTTAGTGGCAGCGTTGTATCAGGAGAGGAGGCTTAGGGACATCGTTGTATTAGGAGAGGAGGTTTAGTGACATCGTTATATTAGGAGAGGAGGCTTAGTGACATCGTTCTATTAGGAGAGGAGGCTTAGTGACATAGTTGTATTAGGTGAGGAGGCTTAGTGACATCGTTGTATTAGGAGAGGAGGCTTAGTGACATCGTTGTATCAGGTGAGGAGGTTTAGTGACATCGTTGTTTAAGGAGAGGAGGTTTAGTGACCTCGTTGTATCAGGTGAGGAGGCTTAGTGACATCCTTGTATTAGGAGAGGAGGCTTAGTGGCAGCGTTGTATCAGGAGAGGAGGCTTAGGGACATCGTTGTATCAGGTCAGGACGCTTTGTCACATCGTTATATTAGGAGAGAAGTTTTAGTGACATCGTTGTGTTAGGAGAGGAGGCTTAGTGACATCGTTGTATCAGGTCAGGAGACTTAGTCACATCGTCGTGCTAGGACAGGAGGTTTAATGACATCCTTATATGAGGAGAAGAGGTTTAGTGACATCCTTGTATTAGGAGAGGAGGCTTAGTGGCAGCGTTGTATCAGGAGAGGAGGCTTAGGAACATCGTTGTATTAGTAGAGGAGGTTTAGTGACATCGTTATATTAGGAGAGGTTTAGTGACATCGTTGTATTATGAGAGGAGGTTTAATGACATCGTTGTATTAGGAGAGAAGGTTTAGTGACATCGTTGTATTAGGACAGGAGGTTTAGTGGCATCGTTGTATTAGGAGAGGATGTATAATGACATCGTTGTATTAGGAGAGGAGGTTTAGACATCGTTGTATTAGGAGAGGAGGTTTATTGACATCGTTGTATTAGGAGAGAAGGTTTAGTGACATCGTTGTATCAGGTGAGGAGGCTTAGTGACATCGTTGTATTAGGTGAGGAGGCTTAGTGACATCGTTGTATTAGGACAGGAGGTTTAGTAACATCGTTGTATCAGGAGAGGCGTTTTAGTGACATCGTTGTATTAGGTGAGGAGGCTTAGTGACATCGTGGTATTAGGACAGGAGGCTTAGTAACATCGTTGTATCAGGAGAGGCGTTTTAGTGACATCGTTGTCTTAGGTGAGGAGGCTTAGTGACATCGTTGTGTTAGGACAGGAGGTCTAGTGACATCGTTGTATTAGGAGAGGAGGTTTGATGATATCCTTGTATAAGGTCAGGATGCTTTGTCACATCGTCGTGTTAGGACAGGAGGTTTAGTGACATCCTTATATGAGGAGAAGAGATTTAGTGACATCCTTATATGAGGAGAAGAGGTTTAGTGACATCCTTATATGAGGAGAAGAGGTTTAGTGACATCCTTATATGAGGAGAAGAGGTTTAGTGACATCCTTATATGAGGAGAAGAGGTTTAGTGACATCCTTGTATTAGGAGACGAGGCTTAGTGGCAGCGTTGTATGAGGAGAGGAGGCTTAGGGACATCGTTGTATTAGGAGAGGAGGTTTAGTGACATCGTTATATTAGGAGAGGAGGCTTAGTGACATCGTTGTATTAGGAGAGGAGGTTTATTGGCATCGTTTTTTCGATTACTTTTCATTAGAATATATATTAATCTACGAATTGCATATCGATTTCTCACAACATTCTGATTAAATGGTACAAAATCTTCACTGTTTTACAGCAAAACACATGACAACGGGTCGTCGCCCAATTGAGAAGAGGGATTTCTTATCAATTATTGACTGTGATAACTTACAGAAAGATGTAATACAAAGTATATAATATGAAAATTATCTACTTAATGTACTTTTATTCTAATTGCTTCTTTAAAGTCTTAAAATAAGCAGATTTCTGACCTTGTGTGCCGTGTAAGGACGCTGCCATATAACTGGAAGTCGATTCCAAACATTCGGAGTCGGAGTGGATAGGAGACAGTGGGTTGGTCAAAACTTGAATTCTTGACCAGTGAGTGAGTGAGTAAGTTAATGATTTTTCACAATTTCTCAACATCACGTGGCCGGTCAATACTTAAATTCTTCACCAGTGAGTAAGTGAGTGATTTTTAACAATTTCTCTACATCACGAGGTCGGTCAATACTTGAATACTTGACTAGTGAGTGAGTGAGTGAATTTGTGATTTTTCACAATTTTTCGATATCACGAGGTTGGTCAATACTTGATCAGATATATTGGTAGCGTTGAATGATGCTTTGTTAATGGCTGGAGAGAAAAAAGAGCGAGGGTTTATTTACCGAAACAGGGTATCGGTCGATGAGTGAGTTTTATCTCCAAGTGAACAATTTATCAGCTATATTATGGCGTGAACAAGTTATAATATGAGCCCCAAATAGAAATAAAATTTAAAAAAAATCATGGTCCATCAATAACCCAATTAAGATGATAATTTTCCAATAAACTGCATAAAATTGGATGAAAAAATAAAAAGTTTAAATTTTGAAATTTCACCTTTTTGAACCCATTTTATATCAAAAAGGATAATCGTTACACTATAACGGTATGCATTTTTCTGAAAGGAGTTTTACTAAGAAATTCATTAAGGAAATATCAATATCAGATGAAAAATAAAAATTTCTATGTACAAATAACAGAAACACCCTGTACCTTATGGCCTCTTGTTTTGAAAACAGTACCAACCTTTATTCAGAGTCCAGTATCATGGTGTTCAGAAAGATCCGTCAACTACAACCATTCTTGTCAATA
Organism: Bathymodiolus septemdierum; assembly: GCA_963383655.1. Classification (NCBI taxonomy): domain Eukaryota; kingdom Metazoa; phylum Mollusca; class Bivalvia; order Mytilida; family Modiolidae; genus Bathymodiolus; species Bathymodiolus septemdierum. Next base: position 33,191,296 of record OY726527.1, on the reverse strand, counting down.
GAAAAAAATAGGACAAAAGGACAAACAACGGTCTACATAGCACGACACAGAAAAATAACGATTAAATAACACAAACCCGAGGTGAACTCCGGTGGTCCGGAAGGATAAGCAGTTCCTGCTCCACTAGTGGCAACCCATTTCGGTCAGTGTGGGAGCCGGGTGTATACAAAATAAACGAAACTATTGCCTGATAAGAGAAACCGTGCTTTGTGGATCTTTAATTTTGTGGTTTACTTGTATCTTTCAACATCTTAAATAGTCCGGGAAACGTTCTTTAATACATGTATTCGAAATATCTCTTAACTCCGTCATAGACCTTCTATGTTGTTCAATTTCAAATTGAAAACTTGTTAGTGATTGGTTCTTTGAATTGAGACATCTGATTGGCGGTTCCATAGATATAAATGTGACCCAATTTTTCCAGTCCAAAACACCCAACAGAATCCATTTAAATCATAAAAGATATACGATCATTATTTTGTAGTTACTGAAAATTGATAATTTATTTATAACATGTATTCTTTACTTACATAAAATGTTTAATGAAACGTATAGCCATATGGCTAATCTTACATACAATTATGTTTAAATTATCAAGAAACACAAGTTCATATAACTAGGATTAGGTGTTAGGACTATTGTGTTCAACGTTGTGGCGGATTTGTATAAAATGGGGCGACAAAAAACAATACAATGGGGCGGTGAAAATGTATACATTGGGGCGGATGAGAAAATATAAAAAAAGGGCGGTTTAAATTACTATAATTAATATTAAGCTACGGTGTATATCATGGCAAACAAAATTAACAACAACAAATACCAATTTTAAAGTTTAAAATTTAAAGATTTAATCAATATAATTAGCAGTTATATCATGGTCTATGTATGAAATGAATTATGATTTGTACAAGATACCCCTTTCTGCTGCATGCTTATAGCGTAGCAGCAACAAATACCATTTTTTAAGATTTAAAACTTAACGATTATTAATACAATTAGCAATTGTTCGTTTATATTATGGCCTATATCATAATGTATGACATAAATTATGATTTGTACAATTTACTTCTTAATGCTGCATCAATATGATAGAATAAATCTTAAAATTTCATTTTATTTAATAAAATAAAAATTACACCGAAATATTAGTTTTCATTTTAAAACACATGGAACCCGGATTTGGGTTTTCACAATTTGCAAGTCCATCTTGTATGAAGACAAATAGTTATCTGCAATAAATGTGTTCAGAAGGTTACGAACCATGTAAAAAGTGTTCACATACGCACTGCTTAATTAACAAGGTATTATTATGTTTACAGGTAATTCACAGGTAAATTTCGCCCCATTGTATGTATTTTCCCCGCCCCATTGTATGCCTCTAATGAAGCCATATTCCGCCCCAATATAATGCGGCCTTAGGACTATGGTGTTTAGAACCACTTTCAAAGACATTTCAGTTATATTGTGGAGGTCAGTTTTATTGTTGGAGGAAACCGGAGTACCTTGTGAAAACCACCAATCTGCTGCAAGTCACCGACAAGCTTTATCACATAATGTTGTATCGAGTATGCCTCGCTCACAACATTAGTGATGATAGGCATTGATTGCCTAGGTGGCTGTAAACAGTGGCGTAACTTTCATTGAGGCAATCGAGGCAGTTGCATCGGTAAGCAAAATCGACAACAAAATTATATCTAAAAATATATGTTTTAAAAATAGAATGTAAATTATTCTAATAACATTATTAAGACTTAATAAGTATACAATCACATGCAAGGTTGTCACTGACCAGTAACGCAATGAATCATTTTAAAAATAGCGGAATTAGTACAGGCGAGAACCGTATAGTAGTGTTCCAAAGTTTACTTCCCTGTGATTTTTTTTATCATGTCAAAAAGATCAAACAACATCGCTGTTTGGTCCTGGACCAAGTAAGTAAGTAAATAAGTAAAGTTCTACACATAACGTAAATATTTATATGAATACAACCACTATTAAGCGAACCAGAAAACATGATTGTCTATGATATTAGAAATCCTCTTTTCTTTCAAAGAAGAGTTTGAAGATACCAAAGGGGCAATCCGAATCCGTATATCGAAGAAGAACAGACAACACAATGGCCAAAAGAAAAAGTACAAAAGGACAAACAACGATCTACAAAACATGCATATAAAACTAAAGATCGAGTAACACGAACCCCATTAAAACCCTGGGGTGAATTCAGGTGCTCCGGAAGAGTAGGCAGTCCCTGCTCCTGCTAACAATTAGACAAAGTATAATGTCGTGTTTACACAAATCAATTTCGTGCTAATTCAAAAGCGTTTCATTTTTCTTTTAAAGCATATTCTGGCTCAGTGGTAATGGAAAAATCAAATTTGTATTGCAATCTAATTGAAATAGGCCATAACTACTCAACAAATGTGTTTTCCTTACTTAAAATGTCGATGGCTCGGTGGGTTGCGCACACGACCCGTGCCTCGGTAATATTTGACGCCAAGCTACTCCCGTGGTAAATCCAACTACCATACGACCCCTATCACGGTTATCCCTCAACGGACAAGCCCCTTATATTAGTAGTATTGCGTTTGTTTATATGCACATCGTTGTTCTGTTAATTGTAGGACATACACTTTTATACGTTTGTTTGCGCTAATACCTCTACATTTTATGTTTTAAGTATATCTGAGTTTTCTTCGCGTTAAATATGACAAAGTTGTCTTTTATTGTCTGACAATGTTTCGTCTCCATTTTACATACCGATTGACAAATATTGAGGTATTCTTAGATCATCCACCCGAATACTTCCGGTACAAACAATGGCAGAAAGGTTCATATTAAAATGTATATGGCACGCGAATAAAGCAGTACATTCAGCACGCACATGCCAGTATTGAATATAAGTTACACTGAGTAGTGTAGTGTTTATTTCTGACAGTGTCAAAATGACCGTTAACAGATGACTGAACGCTCATTAATATTTCCAAAAAGAAGCATGGCTACGATCACACAATATTGTGTCCGTGGTGCTATCTACATTTTTTGGTGTAAGCAATGATCTGTCCAGGTTTAACAGTATAATAGCCTGATCCGATCTTTTAATTACTTAGTACTATAAACAAGTTACCCCCCTCCCGGGCAATACAGTCCACGACGACTGGGATATCAATTTCGTTGCAGAAAGATTTACTAGGCTGAAGGTTCTCTCTGTGACCAATAGTCCGCCATTATAGATATTGATCTAGTGGTAGTATTGTTTTGGCTTACCAATATTTTGATTATGAGCGTACCTGATGAAGATTATTCCAGAAACGTAGCATGTGCTCTTAATTCGATATCTACGTCTTTAACTACATGACATCTATCCAATAAGGGTAATAACAAAATTACCGAACTCCGAGCAATCTTACAAAGGGAAAGTCAAAACTCATAAGTATATAAACAGACAAAATCAGTCAACAACCGGAAAACTGTGAAAACCGTAATGACCCTGACTTGGTACAGGCATTTCTAAAGAAATGGTGGGTTGAATCAGATTTTAAAGCGTCAAACCTCCCCCTTTCATTACGGCTCAAAGTTTCCGGCTGTCACTATAACAGTATTTAAAACAAATGAGCTTGTAGTTAAGGGTGCTATTGATACTCAAAAGTCTGCTTCTTACCTTGACTCTCACATTGAAATCGACAACGGAGGAAGATTGAAAACAAAACTCTACGACAAACGCGATGACGTCACTTTTCCAATAGTCAATTCCAGCTTCACCAGCGTGTGGAGTTCACATTTCACAACTCATACGTTATTCTAGAGCTTGTGCCCAGTACATATAGAATAAAGGGCATTTTGTTTTCGATACTGTCTTTATCAGGACCATGATCTGGCGAACCCGATAGGGTGAGCCAGATGATTGTCCTGATAACGACAGTATCGAATACAAATAACCCTTTATTTTGTTTATCGGTAATTTACATACAAAAATCAATAAAACGGAAAAATACAAATGTTTGAGGAATACCATCGATGGAAACATATTTAACAAGCATAATGATCAGGAAAAAAAGACATTAGTAAAAAGGATCTTTTTTACTTGCATGGAATTTATTCAATTCAATCTCATCTGTTTTAATCTCATCTTGTAATTTTGACATTGAAAAGTATTCCCTCTGTGTTTATGTACGCTATGAATATACATAATGCCGTCATTGGTCTCGTGCTGCGCGAGAATTGTAAATCAAAACAAATGACCGACATTATTGCATGACCGAGCAGATGTCACGGTAGGATATGTATTTTTGTAGATTTTGGCTACTGTATGGATCCATTCAGACCATTGTTCATTATGAATTTATGTATACCAGTAGCAGACGATTTCCTGCTGGAAATCTCGCCAAGATGTAGTGTAATCAATAGGGATTTACTGTGGATTAGTGAATTATATTTTTTCTTCAAATTCAATTGAATATTTCATTGCAAACAACCGCATTTTTCAATTTACTTCCCGAAACAGCGTGACATCATTGTTTTCATTAGCGACGACCAATATTGACCTAGCACGATTGCGTCACAGTACATACCCTTCCGCGTTGGTCAGCGCATGTCAAATGATGAACTGACCCAATAAATTTCTGATATGGTCTAGTACGTTGACCCTAGCTTTATCTATCGGCATACTTCAAAGAAATGCGGCACAAATTACATATAAAGTGATTTTCTGGGCAAGTTACTCAAACAAGCTACGTTGCTCCTAGATTGAAATCATCGCTACAAAATTCTACGGTCGTCATCACAACCGATCCTAACATCGAAAAGTTCAAATCCTACATTTCCTGGTATACAAAACGTTGACATTATCTTATCATTGTATGAAAGGATCCGAAAATGTCCGAAAAAAACCCACGTGATTTCAACTTTCGCTTTGTATCCCAGGAAATGTAGAATTTGAACTTTTCGATGTTGAGATCGATAATTGGCTGTGTATTAATGTGCCTACAGGATAAATTTAAGAAATAAATCATTGAAGCCAGAATGTTTTGGCAGTTTTAACATGGGTTGGAGGATAAAATTTACTAATATCCGCCAACCTATGTTAAGCTCAAAACACATTCTGGCTTCCATGATTTATTTCGATTCTGATATGTGTAAGAGTACAAATACGGTAGTATACTTTGATTGGAAGACGGTAATTTATATTTACGCTTGCGGAAAGTGTCGCACACAATTTATGCTGCCAATGGAAAAGTCAGTCAAATTCACCGGTGCATGTGCGAATGAGGTTATACCATCCATAAATCGCTCGTTTGACTACAAAGCGAAAGAATATGTGACAATTCATTGCAAAATGGATTATTTAAAAGCTCCGTACAAGCGATAAGGTGAGAAATTGAAGAAAAATAAGAATAGAACGAGTTGAAGCGAGGAAGGTTTAGTAATTGGGTCCTCCCTTGTGATTTCTAAGTGGGTAATACATTGACAGTAAATAAAATCAGTGGGGCAAACTTAGTGGCTGGGAGCAAGTCCCTGTGGTTAACCGCTACGAAATTTCGATATATCAAATGACCATGGATCTTTTACTTTTTACGTAGGTGAGTGCTTTCATCTATTATTGCCAAGCATTTTACCGGACTTTTATACGGCTGGTGTCTTATAAGAATCTGTATTCTGTATAGGACCATATACACACAACAAGACCGTGACATATTACAGCAGGACCTACATCATCTGAAACTATGGGAACTTACATGGGGTATGGAATTCCAACCAGGGAAATGTAACTCCATGTCCATCACAAGATCAAGGACATCAATAGAAAACAGATATTCTTTGAAAGGACATATTCTTGAAGACGTCAAAGAATCTAAGTATTTAGGAGTTACACTCTCCAGCTATCTCACTTGGAACACCCACATCTGTAACATCACTGGGAAAGCCAGCAAATTATTGGGATTTCTACGAAGAAACCTGAAGGTCAGAAATGAAACACAACAAAGGAGAACGCATACATTTTAGCGATAGTAAGATCAAATTTAGAATACTGCTCTACAGTATGGTCACCACATACCAAAAAGAACAAAGATGAATTGGAAAGAGTGCAGAGGAGAGCAGCACGCTTTGTATCTGGTATCTGGTCGATATCATAACTCAAGCAGTGTTTCAGACATGATAAGCAACCTGAATTGGGAGACTCTCGAACAAAGACGTATGAGAGCCAGAGTCACGATGTTTTATAATATAATCAACAATGTTATGGCCATTGATCCTAACCAGTATGTTTCTCATCAACAGAAAATAACTAGGTCCACCAACAAACTGCTGTTCCAAACTTTCAGCACAACAAAAGACTACTTTAAATACAGTTTCTTTCCACAGACAATACGCATCTGGCACTCACTACCAGCCAGCATTGTTGTGCCAGGCCAGTTCTTGGATCAGTTTAAAACTCTGATCCAAGGTTGCAAATTCTAAATTCCCCCTTTTTTGCTCTACAGTGTATATATATTTTATGTTTATTTTGAGAATTTATCTTGTCTGTTCTCGCCGATGTATAATCATCAGTATTGATGGAACATCGCATAAAGTAGACGTAGAATCAGGAATTGCTTACCCTTCTCGACACATGAGTTCATCCCCAGTTTTTAGTGGGGTCTGTGTTGCTCATCGTTTTAGTTTTTCGCGTTGTCCTATTATGTGTATACGTTCTGAGTTCCGTGTTGTGATGTACGTTACGATTTCAGCATAACAACGAGGTTCTTCTTTGCTCCAGTTGTTTGTAGGATAACGCATGTCTTATTTACGTTATTTGTGAATAGTGGTGTCCAACACATATAGTGTTGTGTTCTTCGTCTTGTGTACCCTGAGTTGCCAGTTTATCTGGATTGTTCTTTTTTTTCTTTATTGCCCCTTCGGTATTCTCTAGCGTTTTTTTATTGAACAAAACTAAAGTGCTTGAGTGAGTGAGTGAGTGAGTAATTGTTGTTTAACGCCAATTGATCACTTTGTCAGCTATATCATGACGAGAACAAATTATATCCGGTGGGATGATGTCGCTTTGTACCAGACCAACATTCATAGCTGGATTTTAATAGTGCTAGCTCACTGAAACAACAGTCTGCGGAAAGACATATCACCCCACTCGGACACATTATCTTGATTCCGAGCCAACAAGTCTTTGCTCCTACTCCTTAATTGTGTGTGCTTAGCAGAGAAGCAACAAACACCAATTTTATAGTCTTTGGTTTGACCATATGGGGCTTGAACCCACGATCTACCGCACTCGAGGCGAGCACGCCTAGCCATTACACCATCGATGGGATTGAAATGGCGGTTATATGATTATACTTGTAGTATTGTGTAGAGGTAGACGATATAAGTTTACATCGACAATATTGAACGAGGACGCAGGCCGGCGTTAATAAAGGCTCCTTATGTCCGTAAAAAAAAACTCGTATTGGCGGAAAAAATATAATTTGCTAGTGTCTCGGCGCTGACATGGTTTATTAGATATATTTGTTATTTAAATTTACAGTTCCTCAATATGTATTTTGTTTTATCAAAACTAAGGTTCTCCTCCCTCGAGCATATGGGATCGTAGCCGATTTTGGTTGTCCTGTTTAGGTCCTTTGGCTTTATTACTCTCAAAGATTTTAAAATTATTTGGCTTTCCGATCTTTCTACTTTGACCGTACCTGGTGACGCGTCGTGAGCACTAAATTTGATATCTACGTTTTTATTGGACTATGGGTAAGTGAATATGAATGGGTGTCAATACGAATTAAAACTAACAGAAAGAAAAGACTATAGGTTTGGTTTATGGTGTTTAACGCCACTTAAGCCAAACCTATAGTCTTTTGTGCTAGTTTTCATTCGTATTGAATATAGGTAAAAATCCTTAAAGTGAAGCTACGATATAGATGAAGTCGGTGTTAAACACCAATCAATCAATCTTAGAATGAACGTTAGACTGAACCAATCACATTTTCAATAAAACAGTATAAGAATCAATTCAATGTCATCTGACATGATCTAAGCCAATAGAATTGTTCACTTAAAAAACATTTTGTAAGTTGTATTTATAGAAAAAGATATTAAATCATAATTATTTTAATAGTATCCTACACAACTTGACTTAACGTCACATCCAGATGAACGTTAGATTAACCAATGAAAAGATAGATTGGAAAATCTTTCCAACTGGTTCCGTTATAGTTAGTAAAGGAAAGACCCGAGAGAATACAAATGTTCACCAGGATTAAAGGTCAGACCGTATTGTGGCAGATATCAATACAAGGTTGAGAATTTATGTTATGATTTTTAATCAGATTTCATTTTATTGCCAGTCTAACAACATAGATAAATTTCCAATAACTGCATGGTCGCCACATTTGCATAAGTGTTATAATAACATAAAATGTATGTCCAATATGGCCGCCATATTTGGAAAAGTTTTACAACAAAAAACCAACAAATCTAGAGTAGTTGCCGAGAATTGTTTCTTTAGTAGATGACGTATGCCTTACTTGTACTTTATCGCCTGTCTTAAGTTTAAAAATAGCCATAATAGATCCCGTACCACTTCGTGCAAATCCGGAACCATTCGATGATCCATTTCTCGTTAATGCTAGCCGAAGTGTTTTATTTATAGGACAACGGAAATATACTCCAAAAAAATAAAGCCCATTAACAGGGGCTCTAAATGTTCCTGAAATTGTACTGAAGGCGTTGTCTGTGTCAACAAACTCTCCGTCCCACCTTACAATTTCGTTCAATGAAAGTATTTGGTTGTTTCTCCGTTCTATATAAAATGATACTGCACCTGTATAAAAACACATGTATTAGTTAGATGTATAATTATTCAACAGCACATATGCAAAACGTTTTACTTCAAACATATTTTATTGTTAAGCAATTATATACAATGGATCAGACACAAGTTAAAACTTACGACGTCTTCTCCGGTACATATAAATAATTAAAAGGACAATATATAGTAAAAACGAAACATTATTTCGTTCATAATTATTTGTGAAAAATGACATAATACTGAAAGAAACATTCATATTGATGTTTGCAAAACGTGTTTATAGTTAGTTGTAGAATTGTTCAACAGCACATATGCAAAACGCGTTTGTAGTTACAATGCAATTGTAGAGTTGCTCAACAGCACATGTGCAAAACGCATTTACAGTTAGTTGTAGAGTTGCTCAACAGCACATGTGCAAAACGCATTTATAGTTAGTTGTAAAGTTGCTCAACAGCACATGTGCAAAGGGCGTTTATAGTTATATGTAAATTTATGCAGCAGGCACATGACTTATAAAGGTCATAGATAGATGTTTGGTTTAGGCTTATGGTGGTCAGTTCAATTGGTGGAGGAAACCGGAGTACCCAGAGAAAACCACCGACCTGTCGCAAGTTACTGACAAACTTTACCACAAATGCTGTATTGAGTACACCTCGCCATGAACGGGGTTCGAACTCACAACTTTAGTGGTGATAGGCACTGATTGCATAGGTAGTTGTAAATCCAACTACCATACGATCACGGCCACGACGGCCCCTATAGACAGATGTAAAAACACATGCATTGTTAGATATAGTGTCATTCTGCAGCACATGCGTAAAACCACAGTTTGATGCTTTGTTGAAAAAAAAAATACAAATGTAAGCAATCACAGCTGGGCGTTTGGTGACGAGAAACCACCGCTTTTGTTGATTTGATGCTGTAGAATGTTGAATGGATGGATTTATTGACTATAGGAATCGTATACGGCTGTGGAAGAACCAGTTAATATATAAACAAGTATAAATGTGTTGGTATCGTAACATTTTTAATGGAAATATTAATTTGTTTGAAATGCGAATGCATTGTCCTATGGTGCTGTAACATTTAGCGATCATTTGATACTTACTTGATTCGTGTGGGCACAGATTCAAAAGATAACCACAGACAATCATTTGTTACTTACTTGATTCGTATGGGCACAGATTCAAAAGATAACCACAGACAATCATGTGTTACTTACTTGATTTGTGTGGGCACAGATTCAAAAAATAACCACAGACAATGACAATGCATGCACCTTAATTCAGTTGGTTTTTAATTCCCATGCTTGGCGAATTGTTCTCAATGAAATCTTATATGATAAAATTCATCATTGACTTGATGCAGGTCGGTGGTTTATATTATAAAAGTTGTGATTTTCTCTTATTGTCTATACCCAGTGCCGGATTTACCATTGTGCTTAGGTGTGTTCCAGCACAGGGCCCCGTTGGCCAGGCGGGTATCTTCGTGCCAATTTGTTTTTGCGATGGATTTTTGCTTATGTGGTGAAATTTAAAGGCGCTCTGTTTCGGAGCGATTTCAGGCATAATAATAGTTGATAATCTACAGGGTCTACCCCCTTCAGGGCCCAACTAAAGGGCCTCATGACTTAACTAGCACAGGGCCTCATTTGTCCTAGATCCGGCACTGTCTAAACTAATAAAAGTGCCTAATTACTCTGCAGCTAAAATAGTGTTGATATTGGCGATAAATAACAACGATTCAACATCTATGATTACATATTGAAGTACACGCCCATTGTGTATATCTTTTTCATGTCACTGGTGATCGTTGGTATTTTTTGTATTCGTTTTGTTTTGTTGTTATTTTTTGTTTTTTGATTTATAGATTATTTTTGTTTTGTTTTGTTTTATTTTGTTTTATTTTGCTTTTTTTGCTTTTGTTTTGTTGTTTATCTTTTTATTGGTTTTTTATATTATAATTTTTTTGTTTTGTTTTTTGTTAATTTTTTCTTTTTTTCTTCTTCTTCATTTTTACGACAGCACAACGAGATCGCGTTAACAGAAATACCTTGTTTATTATATTATTGTATCTACAGTTATTACCATGTATTTTACTAACATAACATCCATTCTAACTATTTACACCTAATCAACAATACTTGTAATGAACCGTCACCCGCTAAAACAATCTATACTTACTTACTTCAATTGACTTTACAGCTAATTTAAAGAATATTGTACAAACAATTCATCGCCATTTGCTTTTTTTTTTTAATTTTAACTACTTACCAACTTATCGCACCAGTAAATTACACCAATAAACCTATATCGCCCAGCTAAGTACTTATTGAATGCTGACTACTTATCACCATATTGCACAAACATTACATCGTCACTCGAGTAACCAGTTAGTGTAATGATGACTAACTTTACTTACCACCATATTGCACAAACATTACATCGTTACTCGGTTAATCAATTATTTTAATGGTGTTTTACTTTACTTTCCTACATATTGCACAAACATTGCATCGTTGCTCGGTTAAGCATTGTCTTAATGTTGTCTTACTGTTTTTTTCCAACAAATTGCACAAACATCGCATCGTTACTCGGTTAGCCAATTATTTTAATGCTGACTTACTTTACTTACCTACATATTGCACAAATAATGCGTCGTCATTCGGTTAGCCAATCATTTCAATGCTGACTTACTTTAAATACCAACAAAGTGCACAAACATTGCATCGTCATTCGGTTAGTCAAATATTTTAATGGTGTTTTACTTTACTTTCCTATATATTGCCCAAACATTGCATCGTTGCTTGGTTAACAATTTATTTTAATGCTGACTTACTTTACTAACTAACATATTGCACAAACATTGCATCGTTACTCGGTTAAGCATTGTTTAAATGCTGACTTACTTTACTTACCTACATATTGCACAAACATTGCATAGTTACTCGGTTAAGCATTGTTAAAGTGCTGACTTACTTTTCTTACCAAAATATTACACAAACATTGCATCGTTACTAGCTTAAGCATTATTTTAATGCTGACTTACTTTACTAACTAACATATTGCACAAACATTGCATCGTCATTCGCTTAACCAATTATTTTAATGCTGACTAACTTTACTTACCAAAACATTGCATCGTTACTCAATTAAGCATTATCTTGATGCTGACTTACTTTTCTTTCCAACATATTACACGAACAGTGCATCGTTACTCGGTAAGCATTATTTTAATGCTGACTGACTTTACATACTAACATATTGCACAAAAATTGCATCGTTACTCGGTTAAGCATTTTTAAATGCTGACTTACTTTACTTACATACACATTGCACAAGTATTGCTTAAATGCTGTCTTACTTTACTAATTAACATATTGCACAGACATTGCATCGTCATTTGTTTAGCCAATTATTTTAATGCTGACTAACTTTACTTACCAAAATATTGCATCGTTACTCGGTTAAGCATTATTTTAATGCTGACTTACTTTACATACTAACATATTGCACAAGCATTGCATCGTTACTCGGTTAACTAATTATCTTAATGTTGACTTGCTTTACTTACAGAGGACCCGGGTGGCTCAATGAGTTAGGTAGTTGGGTTACCTAACAACTCATACAAGCATATCACCAATACAGCGTGGGTTCGCGCCCGGCTTTGTAATTTTCACAAAAGAGTGCGCTCGACTCGCAGCCGGAAGTGATAAATATTACCAATTCCTTGCTCATGGTCGGTAGTTCTCGCCGTGTACTTCGGCTCCTTCCACCATTAAAAATGGTCGCCATGATATAGCTGAAATATTGCTGAAAGTGGCGTTAAGCACAAGAAATCAAATCAAACTTACTATACTTACCATCTTATTGCACAAACATTGCATCGTTACTCGGTTAAGCATTGTTTTATTGCTGACTAACTTTACTTACCTACATATTGCGCAAACATAGCACCAACAAAAATTATTAGTAGTAATTTTGCCATTTTTATGTCTTGTATGGAAAGTTTTGTTGTAAAATGATACAAAATTTGTTGAACATTACTATTTATACCCAGCACTGTTCTTTTTATGCAAAAAAATAATAATCTTGAAGTTTTTCAAGAATGCAGCTGATTTAATCTTGATTTTCCGGAACGCAGTTAATGACGTGTTATGTAGGACGTGTACTTTCTCTTTTAAATGCGTTTTTTTGTTTTTTAAACAATAAGAGCATTATGATTCAATATGCTACATGCTTGTACGCTTTGTTTTAGTTGTGTAACTTCCTCACACCTTGCATATAATTTGCATAATTTATAGTCGGCCCATGTTCGTTTACAGTACAAACTTAAATCCTACTATATGTTTCTTTTCAAATTAAAAACCCGCTTAAAAGAAACAATTCACAAAGCTTTCAGTCATAGAAACTATGGCTCAAAATGTGTTGTGTTAGGCTACAATTCCACATATTTTTCAAACAAAATTCAAAAAGGTAAAACATGCTACTCCGAGGAACAAGTGATCAGTATGCTGGAGTTCCTCATCGATAACATATTTTTCTCCTTTGGAGGGATACTGTTTCAGCAGGTCGTCGGCATACCAATGGGTACGAACTGTGCCCCTCTTCTAGCCGATTTATTTTTATACTCATATGAGTCGGAATATCTTCAAAAGCTTGTAAAAGATAAGAAGATTCATGAGGCTAGAGCCTTTAATTTCACATACAGGTATATTGATGACGTTTTATCTATCAATAATTCTAGATTTGCAGAATTTCTGCCATTGATGTATCCTCCAGAGCTGGAAGTTATAGAGACCACAGATACCACTTCGTCCGCATCATTTTTTGACTTATACCTCGAATTTGACGACAGTGGTCAAATCAGCACTAAAATTTATGATAAACGGGACGACTTCAATGTTAAGATCATAAATTTTCCAAATATGTGCAGCAATATGCCAGCTTCTCCTGCATATGGTGTATACATCTCGCAATTGATTCGTTATGCAAGGGCCAGTAGCAATTATTCTGATTTCCTGAAACGTAATCTTCATCTGAGAAACAGGCTACTGGACCAGGGCTATTAAAAGATTCGCCTTATTCGATCTCTTAAAAAGTTTATATTCCGATACCAAGATCTTGTCGAAATATATTCCGTCTCTGCAGAAAAGATTATAAACGATGGATTTTCATATAGTGAAAATGTATAAAGATAAGGTTTCAACAAAAATGTCAAAAATATTTTTTTTATCAATGTGTGACGTAAAAGTGTTTTTGACATTTACTTCACTGAGTTTGGCGCTGATTTGACAACTGTTTTACCTGTTTTGTTCAAGTATTGTTGTAAATACTGTTATAGTGAAAGCCGGAAACTTTGAGCCGTAATGAAAGGGGGAGGTTTGGCGCTTTAAAATCTGATTCAACCCACCATTTCTTTAGAAATGCCTGTACCAAGTCAGGGTCATTACGGTTTTCACAGTTTTCCGGTTGTTGACTGATTTTGTCTGTTTATATACTTATATGAGTTTTGACTTTCCCTTTGTTAGATTGTTCGGAGTTCGGTAATTTTGTTATTACCCTTATTTATACACTTGATTTAAATACAAGCAAAATACAAAATACAAGGAAAACAATTTTATATACAATTAATCCCCGTGTTACAAAGTGGAATGTGAGCAAATTTATTGAGTTATTGTGTCCATTGTAGTGCGAAAAGGTCACAGTTTCAAGGGAGAAAACTCCAATATCGACAAATGGCGCTTGCGGCGCGTCACATAGCAAATTTGTTTAACTTGTATGAGTTTTAATCATCGCGTGAGCAATATTTCAATAATATTCATAACATGGGCAAGTTTACAAACAATATATTATGCAGGACAAATGGTGGTGATGGGAGGGGCCCAATAACGATAGAGGTTTTGATTGACACACGTAAAACAATGTGTATATTGGACCAGGTTGGACTTGAACTAAGAGTTCATCCACCAAATGGGTAATAAGATGCCGTAAATCAAGGATTTATATAGTTGAAAGGATACGAATCTCGTATTTTCTCGCTTTATCTCGCGTGGCGAGGTTTTATGCTACAAGGGAGCAAAAATTCATTTATTCATTTTGAAATGCCTTGAGAATTCGTAGGAAAATCAACCAATTACACCAAAGTTCGTGCTATACATCGTCTATATACTACACTAAACAAAACAATCCTTGGATTTGCCGATATAGGTTCAATGGAAAAGGTTTTTTTGATTTTTTTCTGTATCATAAATCAAAGAAGGACAGAAATACAACGACAAAAAAAGAAAAATAACAACAAGAAAAACAATGATTTTCAAAACACTACGTAGAAAACTAAAGATTGAGTAACACGAGACCACATTAAACCGGGGGTAATTTTTTTTATGTCCCCGCCACTATGTCCGTAATTCCGAAATAAAACAGTTGCGACCACTTTTTTTCGCTATGCTTTGAAATATTGACTTGATATTTGGTATGTAGGTGTATGATGATAAGTTACATATTAAGTTGACGTTTCGTTCTGGTTCAATGATCTTTGGCCGAGTTATGGCCCTTGGACTTTGAAATTTGGCCAAACATTTAGTTGTCACCACTTTATTTCACTATGATTTGAGATATTGACTTCATTTTTGGTATAAGAGTATATAATCATAAGTTACAGATCAATTTTGAAATGCATTTGTTATTCTTAGCTTATTACTGAGGGAATTAAAAAAGGGTGAAATATTTGTAAGCCTCCTTAATATTCACGGCGGGGACATTCGTGTTGTTCTGATACATCTAGTTTCTTCTTCTTTGCTCATTAGCCGTTGCTGCAAGTTGTCTTTTAGTAGCAAGGAGAATGGTATTCTCCAAATACGTGGAATTCATTAATGTTAGTCCCAGGGTAGATTTGTGTAGGGTTTGCCCAGTACCCCAATCACACACCCTTTTCTCAGAGACGTTGTCATCCACAGTCGTGGCATTATGACCGTCATGTATCTATTTCCCAAGGGTGGGCAAAATCGTAAATAAAATTTCTGTTTTCCTTTGAATATCTATCTGTTTGGGTTGCAATAGACACTCGAAGGATATAATTTTGCTGGAGAGAATTGTCAACTGGTGTATGTTAAAGAAAATATGTTTATTCGTATCTGGTTGTACAATCTTTTTCTTTTTTTTAACAACAATAATATTTTATTCAAACGCTTGTTACAACCAGCTTCATAAGCCCAAGCTTCTTATGAAGCAATATATATATATATAATATAAACATAGAGAAATTTGCGACACAATTATATTAAAATAATTCATATTCAAATAGTTTACAAATAATTCTGTAGTCTTTTTAGAAATGAACTTTTCTGAATTATTTCATTTCCTCTATATATTTGAAGATATTCCCTAACAAACAATGAGTAAACATCAAGCCTTTTAGTTTTTTGCTCTGAAATGTAATATGCCTTATATATTGAAAATCCGATGATTGTAAGAAAATAATTGAAGTCATAATAGCTTTTATCGAATATTTTATAACCGAATACAAGATGATATAAAGTTATACCATTTTCTATTCCACTTTTTTTTAACAATTCTTTTATTTTCCCCCAAAACTCTTTGAAAAAAATACAAGTCCTAAAGTAGTGACTATAGTCTTCCACTATATTACATAAATTGCATAAACTATTTTTCATGATTTTCCATTTTAAAAGTAGCTTTTTAGTAGGAATAATGCAATTTAATAATTTCCATCTGAAGACCTTCATTTACTGCATCAGAACATTCTGTAACTGTTATCTCACCGTCACAATTAGATTTTTCTTTTTCACTCAATGTCTTTTCTAGTTTAGTTTCAAAAATATACTTTTGTAACATATGTTTATTTGGTTTATTGGAGGAGTATAATTTTTCGTAATAAGTTTTATTTATTTCTAATATGTCACTTTGTTTTGTTGCTATATCATTATTCTCGTTTTTTATCTTATTTATTGACTTTTTAACTTGTCTTTTCTTTTCCAGTCCCAAAAAGTATGAATTATTTTTTTCACCTAATTCAACCCACTGTTCTCGTGCCCTTACTTGTGCGCCCTTTCCTTTTTCCTGATAGATTTTTTCTAATTTTATTTCTAAAAGATTGATATGGTCGCTTAAATATTTGTCTTCAACATTCATACTATCGCGTTTCGCTAGCTTTGTATTAAGCTCCTTTTCTAAATACCTTCGCTCTTGTCTGTTAAGCTTAGATTGATTTTTACAGTACATAATAGTATGATCACGTATTTCTATTTTTAAAACACCCCACACAAGTCTAATATCAATTTGGTTGTTCTTACTATTTTCAATATGTTTATCAATTAAGTGGTTAATTAAAGTTTGATATTCTAGTTCCTGTAAAATAGAATTGTTTATTTTCCAAAAACCACGACCCTTTTCTTGTACCCCAGATCGCAATTTTAGAAACACACTCAGATGGTCTGTTGATTGTATACATGCAGGTTTAACTTTACATGATTCAACAAGCATACGAAAGTCCATCCCTATGAATACCATATCTATTCTACTGGCTTGAGATTTATCTTTTCTTCGCCATGTAAACTGCTATGCATTTTCATTTAAATCTCTCCAAATATCTGTTAATTTGTTACTTTTTTTTAGAGCTTTAAGACTACTTACCTGTTGCAGTTTTGTATTTTTGCGACTTGTACTTTTTCTATCAGTTTGGTTCATTGTTTCATTGAAGTCCCCCCTAATATTGGTATCCCAGTCCCGTATTCTTTCAAAATTGAGCTTACCTTTTTGAAAAATGCATTTCTTGCAGTTTTACAATTAGGTGCATAAATACAGACTAATGTAAAAATTGCATCATCGATTTGAATATTTATCAACAACAATCTTCCATCTTTATCCTCCCATTTATCTAGTATAGCAAAATTCAATGATTTATTTAAAAGTATAGAAATCCCCTACTAGCAGATGTGCCGTGACTACTTACTATTTCAAATTTAGAATTGTTTCGAATTTCTTTTTCTATATTCTCGTCTATATGTGTTTCTTGTAGAAATGCTATTGAACATACATGTGTTTTCACCCATTCAATAACTCTATTTCTTTTCTCCTTCGAGTGCATGCCATTTACATTTAGGCTACACAAATTTATCAAGTTATTCGAGCCCATATATATTCAATATATACAAATTTTGATTAATAAATTCACCATATATTATACTAACAATTACACAATTAATATAGCATCGTGTTATGGGTTTTCGTGCTATTATCGATTTTCCGATATAGCGATTAACAGTGTTAACCCTTCATTCATATGACGATTGGAATTTTCAAAGAATGGCTAGTTAAATATTTCTTTGTACATAAGATTGCTTTTAGACATTCTTATATTTTAATATACTCTCAATTATCTGGCAACTTTTACTGTCAGTAAAATGGCGTCATCTATTTTCGTATGAAGTAAAAACAGGGGCGATATACGGGATGGAAACGAATATAAAATCCGGAAATAGCTGGTTTTAAAATTTCATGGTTCTGGACATCTACCTAATCATACTACATCTAAATAAAATAACAGAATGTTTGAAAATGACCACTTTCAAAATTGTGTTTACTTTTGATGTTTTTTTTAGTGCTGAAACCACAATGCACTTCAAAGTGACATGTATTTTATATAAGAAACAGGCACATTCCAGTCAGCTCTTTTGTTTACAAGTACGAGCAGTGACCCCATGACAGTTACATGACAGGAAGAGCCGGTGTCTGAGAGGCAGACGACATAGTTCAATTTTATATAGCCCTTCTGGATTTTTTTCCAGCTACTTTATAAATGAAGTAAATTTTTAGCATTACAAAAAGTATGGTTCAGTAGGTAGGTTCACTGTTTTTGGTACTTACATCTTTAAAAGCAAACTTTAACATTTTTTACAGATGTCACGTTGTAGTCCGGTTTACGTTCCATAAATAGAAACCGGAAGACACGTCAAAAATAATGCGTGCGCTGTGGAAATCAAAATAAAATGAATGATACGAAAAGACATGACATACGAAAACACATACCGTGACGATACAATATATCATATTCATATAAGAAAAAATATACACAAATATAAACTTTATTTAAAAAATCAATCATACCCGTAAATTCTAACTGATCGTTCCCAACTTCTGTTTTAAATTTTTGTTAACCTATTGTGACCTTGCCCCATATTAAGTTGACAAGATATCCTGACACATGTAGTCTATCATTTCTCAATATTAATTGGATTTCACTATTTATGGACATTGTCATTATACAGTGTACAAACTGACCCGGCAAAAAATGCTTGGACTCGTGCATATCTAATTCCAGAACGGAACCGGACTGTAAGAAGGCAAGAAGAAGGTAAGAATTCTGTTTATTTATTTGTTTTTTGCATGAACTTGGGGGAAATAAATGCTTTATTAACCATGTCCTGCTGTCAGATGAAACATTTTGGCTATGTCATCGTATATTAATTGAGAAATAAGCGATAATGTGCCGCAAAAGGACGATCATCTTGACCCCAACCCCGAATTTCGCTCGGTTTCTCTTTGAATTGCTCACATTGAATGGAACGAAACGTATTGAAGGAACGATTGATGAATAAAGATGACAAGAATGGTCACTTTGTGCTTTTAATTATTGATATAAGTAAGCACGGAGCGAAAGAAATGAGTCATGTCAAAATGGCAGGACCTGGTTTCGTGAATGATGTTACAGTATGATGACCCGGTTTTGTTCCAAAAAAAATTACGAACAAACAGGAACCAAAGCAACAGAAATCCACAGCCACCATTGTTTATACTGTGATACAACATTTCCACAATTCAATGACTTTAATCAAATATTCTAGAGAAAATCATCCGTACCATTGTTATTACTGCAAAACAACCTTCGTCCTGTTTGAAGAAGTAATAAAACACTCGACCTAATAAAACCTTGTAAAGATGGAAACGAAAGAGTACAATGTATTGAATTTAAAGACAATAATCAAAGACCACTATTAATAATATCTATTAATAGTAACTAAAGGATGTCATGACTTAGATAAATACATAGACAGTATAGATCAACTTTTAGAGATATACCAAAGGTATAATTTGACACACGATATCTTAATAGGAGGAGACATAAATGAAGATCTTACCAAAAAAAGTAATGACTATAGAGCAAACTACATTAATCAGTTTATAAATGATTGTCATTTGGAAATAAAATTTGCAGGCAATACTTTCGTAAATTCCGCTGGACAACCATGCTGTGAAATTGACTAATTTTCTATATAGTAAATCTTCAAATAGAAACTTCCCTAGAAAATATATTATGGATGACTTAGCAGTAGATGTTTCAGATCATTACCCAATATCTATAAATTGCGATACTGACTGTGAGCAAAGGATGGGAAAGTTAAGATCAACTGGGAAAAGGTAGACAAAGAATGTTATAGTGAAATGGTAAATCAAGAAATTACCAATAGGAAAGTAATGGAAGAAGCACAGAAACTTGAATCCAACTATGGAATTGAAAATATGATTATAGAAATTAGTAATATTTTACGAGATAGTGCAAACAAATGTACATCTCAAAAAAGACAAAAGAAGAAACTAGGAAAACTTCAAATATGGAATAATGATATTTCCAATGCATATAAAGAAATGAAACAGACGAATATTAAATGGTGTAATGCAGGGAAACCAAAGGGAAATCATCCACTAGTAGAACATAGAAAAAGATGTGAGCAACACTTTAGAAGAGTATATCGCACTGAAATACCTATGCGAGATCCTTGCTTAAAGGAAAAGGTAATGAACTTTAGAACGAAAGATAGTAAAATCTTCCATATGCTAATAAACAGACAAAGACAGTCAATCCGTGGTTGTATACAAGATCTGCATATTGACAATGAAGTAATGAGTGGAAAGCAAGATATCATAAACGGTTTTAGAAAACATTTTTCAAATCTGGCAGTGCCTATATTTGATCCTGATTTCAATTACAAATCTTCAGATATAACTGATTATGAAATTGATATAATAACAGAATTAGCCACACAAGAAGATATACCTGAACCAACATATGAAGAAATTAATACTGCATTATCAGGTATGAAAAAAGGAAAAGCAGCAGATGTCTTTGAACTAACAGTAGAAAACATACTGTACGGTGGGGATGAACTTTTATATATTATACACAAAATCATTGTGGCAATATCTAGAGAAGGACATATTCCTGATCTACTAAAACAGGATTATTAACGCCTATATTCAAAAATAAAGGTTCCAAAATGCATGTTACAAATTACCGAGGTATCACTGTTACTCCAGTAGTCTGTAAAATTATAGAATCCATAATGAAGAATAGATTGAGACCAAAATGGGATCAACAACAATGTCCACTACAAAGGGGATTCACCAAAAACTCAGCCCCATTAAATGCTGCATTCATATTAGAAGAAGCCAGACGAGAAGCTCTAGATATAGGAAAACTTTTGACAATAGTTCTATTGGATGCTAAGTCAGCTTTTGACGTTGTAGTACACACAAATTTACTAAAGAAAGTATATCATTTGGGAATACAAGACAAACACTGGAATCTAATAAAGAGCTTGCATACCAACTCTTCATCAGCTATCACATTTAATGGATTAATATCCGAAAATTATAATATACTACAAGGATGCCGTCAAGGAGGAATACTAAGTGCTGACCTCTACAACATATACATAGATCCATTGTTAAAACAACTACAACAGTCAGGATTAGGCATGAATATAGGATACATAGAATGTGGAGCAACAGCTTGTGCAGACGATATCACATTAAATTGCACAGATCCAACTGAAGCCCAAATCATGCTCATTATGGCATATAATTATAGATGTATTGAACAGTATAAACTCCAACCGCAAAAGAGCGTGGTCATACAAATGGAAAGCAAAAAAGAAAAGTAGACACAATCCAATAGAGCTGAAGATGAAAGATACCATCTTATCAAATGTGGAAACCGCAACACATTTAGGAATACAACGTTCTAAAACAGATAAAGAAACAATTAAGAATACTGTAAATGAAAATATCAAAAAAACAAGACGCACTGCGCACAGTCTGATGTTTGCAGGATTTCATGGTAACAACGGTCTTGATCCTAGCACATCTATCCATATATTAAAAACATATGTTATTCCAACAATAACTTATGATTTAGAAGTTTTGATTCCAGATAAGAAAAACATCACAAGGTTAGATTGCTTCTTTAAATAACTATTGAAACAAATATTGTCATTACCTCAAAATGTAGTAGACCCTGTACCTTACATCATTTCTGGTTTAATTCCAATAAAAGGGCAAATTCATTTGAAAATACTAACATTCATGTATAACATTTTTCTTCTTTCGGAAGACTTAACAGAGAAAAAAATAGCCAAACGACAACTTGCATTTAAAGATATAAATAGTAATAGCTGGTTTACAGAGGTAAAATCACTGCTGTGGAAATATGATTT
Organism: Bathymodiolus septemdierum; assembly: GCA_963383655.1. NCBI lineage: Eukaryota > Metazoa > Mollusca > Bivalvia > Mytilida > Modiolidae > Bathymodiolus > Bathymodiolus septemdierum. The sequence continues at coordinate 33,168,992 of OY726527.1, read as the reverse complement.
ATCAGAAATATATTGGTTATTAGAATCACCATATACAAATATCAATGGAAGAAACTATTATATGAACAAGTAAATAGTTATTGGAAAAATTACATGATTTAAACGTCAAAATTATATAAGAGTATAAATTTCCTCAATACAGAAATATACCAACCAGGTAAACAACATCCATTGATTTATATCAAAACAGTATCAACAAGAGATGCAAATAGAATTCCAATAAAATTGAAGGTTGTGAGTGGACAGTACATCTTGCAAGCCAATAGAGCTCGATTTAATCAAAACCAGGTAGATACCATATGTCAACTATGTGGTGAGGAAGAGGAAAACATGGAACACTTTCTCCTCAAATGTACCATTTTACAGGCTGTGAGATACAGTGTATTAGATGACATAGATACAGAGTTCAATATAATAACTGGAAAAACGTTCTATAATCTGGATAGCTATCAAAAGATACAAATTCTCCTTGACTGTTCTGTGTTACTGAATCATGACAATCCTGTGTGTAAAGATAAGTTATTATTAAAACAATTGACACAACTAGAATCTCAGTGTAGAAGGTTCATATATAACATGCATACATCGAGATATAAAATGCTTATCAGAGTGAAAAACAGATAGCAAAAGCAGTAGGGTATCCAGAAGCCGGTTTATAAATACACAATTTTAGATTTTAAAAATTAAGAGTTTTTTTTTAGATTTTAAAATTAAGAGTTTTTAGATTTTAAAATTAAGAGTTTTTAGATTTTAAAATTAAGGATATAGTAGATGTGTCATTTTAGAATTTAGGATTTTTTAAATGATATAGTAGATGAGACATTTTATTTTTAAAGTGAGACAATATCTTATTAAACTCAAATGTATATAGTGCTCTGGCGGATATTAAGTTCGATTTTATAGATTTTAATTCAAGGTGATGGAATTGTGATATTCTAATTAGCGGATTTATGTTGTGTACATAGTTTTATCCAGCTGGATTATGGATATATGAATAAATTAAGGGACAGAGATCACTGATCTTCAAAATTGGAGGTGAAGAAAGTACAGAACAGAACAGAACAGAACTCGACGGAAAACCACGGCTCACTAATGTTGAAAGTTAAATACCTTGAACTGAATCCATCTAGTGGACATTATGGTTACAAAAGCCATAATTTCAATGTTATTCCAGAGAAAATAAAGGCTTTGGTTCCTGTTTGTTCGTAATTTTTTTTTGGAACAAAACCGGGTCATCATGCTGTAAGATCATTCACGAAAGCGGGTCCTGCCATTTTGACATGACCCATTTCTTTCGCTCCGTGCTTACTTATATCAATAATTAAAAGCACAAAGTGACCATTCTTGTCATCTTTATTCATCAATCGTTCCTTCAATACATTTCGTTCCATTCAATGTGAGCAATTCAAAGAACAACTGAGCGAAATTCGGGGCTGGGGTCAAGATGATCGTCATTTTGCGGCACATTATCGCTTATTTCTCAATTAATATACGATGACATAGCCAAAATGTTTCATCTGACAACAGGAAATGGTTAATAAAGCATTTATTTCCCCCAAGTTCATGCAAAAAACAAATAAATAAACAAAATTCTTACCTTCTTGCCTTCTTACAGTCCGGTTCCGTTCCGGAATTAGATATGCACGAGTCCAAGCATTTTTTGCCGGGTCAGTTTGTACACAGTGTTATAACAGGATTAACTTTGAAATAAGTGTGTATTATTCCGTAGTTGTGTGTTAATTCACAAATCTTTTTATGGATATAACTGACAAATTGAGTACAAAATGCGGCTACATACATTCAAGTAAGTGTATTTTACTGATACTCCTTAGGAAGCACGTCTTAATTAGCCATATTTGTTGATATACCGACACATGTATACTAAATCTATCGTGATATAGTGTCAATGAAATATAAGTCAGTATTAGTTCTGTCTACTTTGTGAATTCTTATACCAACAGTGTCACCAATAGAATCTGTTTTTCTGATAAATGATAGTTCTGATTCATGTCGAACACGTCTCCGTTTAGCTTCTCGCATATAGTTTAAATAAAATAAAATATTAATTAAAGATCAGTGATCATTGATCATACAAGTATATTTATTTACATTTTACTGATTTTATCTAAGGGACATAACACAGAAGATTTGTATTAAAAAAGTGTTCATATTTATTTTTTCATGTTTCTCCTTTTTTCAATTTTTTATTTCAGTAGGATCCTGGATCTTCATAGTACTAATCTGGATATCCTGATTTGTCCTAGTAGATATTGGAATTCTGATTTATACTGGTTTAAATCCAGTACAAATCAGAATTCCAATTTGTACTAGTAGGATTCTGGATCCGACTGGATTCCAATTTGTACTGTAACATATACATTTGTTCTCCGTGTGTAGCTATAAATAGCACGGGGGAAAAACCAACCGAGTACATATTCACTAAATGAAGTGTAAACACAGAACACGCTTTGTATTGTTGACATGCTTATAATGTTTGCATAAAGCTGTTGCACAATGTCAATGTGCAATATTTTGCAGCTAATAATATATTAACATTTTTGCAGATTAAAAACATTGATATTTCATTTTTTTTCAGCTTCGGAAATAGATATTTATTAACATTTTCTACTTTGATTAATTCCGTTATAGACATTATTTTTCTTCCGTTTTGATGCGTTTTCTATGTAAGACAAGCCATAACAACAGCTGCGCGTGACCTTGTCTTACATGGCATTGTCAGCCAATCAAATCGGCCGAGTATAATCAATGAAGTCCGCTTCTACGACTGCTGTAGTAATATAAATTGTCGTCTTAGTAGATATAAAAAAGCTTCAAATATCAATTTTACCTGAATTTTAACTGTCTTCCCCTAATCTGAGATTTAATGCGGTTTTAAATAAGTGTGTATTTACTGCATTGCACGTGGCGTTGTAATATTTTGTGTAGTAAACATGACATTGACATGCGAATGAATGAATGAAATCGACATGCTTTGTTTTTTTAAAGTTGAAACGGGAGAAACAGGTACTTGCACTCGTCCTTATTGAAGATCTGGAATTTTTTCCACTCGTGAGAGAAATGCAGCGTCTTTCCACTCGTTCCGCTACGCTCCACTCGTGAAAAGACGGAATTTCTCACACTCGTGGAAGAAATCCCATATCTTCAATAGGGACTCGTGTAAGAACCTATTACTCTCTGTGTAGCTATAAATAGCACACGGGAAAACCAGTGCAGTGCATATATTCACTAAATAAAATGTAAACATGATACACGATTTCTATTAATATGCTGATGTATGTTTGTAATTTAGAAATACAGATTTTCATCCATTTCAATATGTAATATTTTACGGATAAAAAAATATAAACTTTTTCGCAGTTTAAATACACTGATATTTCATTTTCTTTTACATTAAGAAATAGATATTTGTAAACACCATGTTCTACTACATTTAAGACATATTCAACTACATCATGTACATGTAATAAATATCTTTGAAAAGGAAATTTTTTACAATTATAAATCACACTCATACTCAAAGGATATTCCACGGTAGACAATATTTTTGTTTTACATTCTTTCTTCGAACTTATAAAATTAAAAAAGTAAAAGCTTTTTGCTGCATTTGTAGATTTTGAAAAAGCTTTTGATACGGTATGGCGTGATGCCCTATGGTCTAAGTTATTAATTAATAATATAAATGGTAAAATGTACAATGTAATTTATAATATGTATCAGAACATTAAATCTAGAATTGTCTATAATGGTAAAGTATCGAATTATTTCGATTGTAATAATGATGTTCGTCAAGGAAAATTCTTCTCCCCTTTCTCTTCTCGTTATATTTGAATGATTTAGAACAATTTTTGGATGAAAACAATGCAATCGGCTTAATTTCATTAACAGAAGATCTAGAACAAGAACTAGACACTTACCTGAAGCTTTTTATTTTACTATATGCTGACGACACAGTAATTTTAGCTGAAAGCAGTGACGATATGCAAAACCAAATAAATTGTTTCTATGATTTCTGTAAGAGATGGAGATTAAAAGTGAACATAGAAAAGTCTAAAGTTCTGGTTTTGTCGAATGGTCGCCTACCAAATAACATTAAATTTAACTATAACGACAAAGAGTTGAAAATTGTTGCATATTTTTCTTATCTTGTGATAGTATTTTCAAAAACGGGATCATTTAATATAGCAAAAAAAGAACTCGTAAATAAAGGTATTAATGCCATGTATGAGGTATTAAGGAAAGGCAGAATACATAATTTATCAATTAAATGCCAGTTAGATTTGTTTGACAAAATTGTAAGACCTATTTTATTGTATGGGTGTGAAATTTGTGTTTTTGGTAAAAACGATATTATCGAGAGAGTCCATTTAAATTTTTTTAAACTTTTATTACGTCTAAAAGTATCCACACCTAATTTTATGGTATATGGAGAATTGGGTAGATATCCACTAGAAATTTATATTAAAGTAAGAATTATTTCATATTGATGTAAACTTATACAAGGGAAACAGTCAAAATTATCTACAATAGCATACAAACTGTTTATATATGTTAAAAATTTCAAAAATTGTAAAATTTCTGCTTGGATAAATCACATCCATAAAATCTTAAATGACAGTGGAATGTCGTATATATGGACTTTGCAAAATTGTATATCTGAAAAATGGTTAAAATTAGTAATTAAAAACAATTTAATTGAGCAGTTTAAGCAAATATGGAACTCATCCATCGAAACATCTTCAAAGGGTGATCATTATAAACTGTTTAAAGGGGAATTAAAATTCGAGAATTATTTAGACATTTTAGAAGATAAGGACAAATTTACATTGTGTAGAATTAGAACTACAAACCACAGACTACCGGTAGAAGTGGGGAGATGGAAAAACAATATTAGAGAAAACAGGTTCTGTCATTTATGTTCAAGAGGAGAATTGGGAGACGAGTATCACTAAATTTTTGAATGTACTGAATTTATTAATGAAAAAAAAATTTATTTTGATTTTATCCATTTAAATAGACATAATATCATTAAATATAATAACCTGATGTCTTCTAAGTCTATATATACTTTAAGTAAACTCTGCAAATTTATCAGAATAGTAAACAAGAGGATATGTCCTCTAGGTTGATCCACTTCTTTTCACAATTCAATATTTGTTTAATTATGTATTACATGTATTTATTTCTTATGTATATTGTGTTAATTGTACATGTCATATCTGTACCTCTGTAAATTGGTTATGAGAAATAAAGATATATACTCAAAATAAGAGCATATAAATAAATTGTTTGTACAGTTATATTTATATGTCTACATATTATATATTTCAATCTACCATCTGGTAATTAAGTCTCCCAAACAAAGTTTGGGAGACTTGTTGTTTTTGCTCCGTTTCTTATTATTATTATTATTATTATACTTTACTATAGAAACCAAGCAAGAAATAATTAAGATATTTTAAAGTTTTATTCCATGGAACAAGAAATAACTAATTATTCCCGCGGCAAACTGCACGTAGGTCAAATAACTGTGAGAAAATCTGCACGTAGCACAAAATAACTGTTTGAAATTGGCGAGCTTTTGCACGTCGAACCCAATCGTAACTACTCGGCCATTCTCGCTACCCTGCAAATAACCTCGTACGTACATAGTAGAAATTCTTCTTAATTTGTTTGCCGGAAGTTAAGTTAAGTTAAGCCGCACACAAATATAGTCCACGAAAATCCAATATGGAAGACATACTAAGTAAAATCTAATCATGCAAAACTAATTAAAACTTTAATTGAAATATAGAAAAAAAATTAAAATATAACTTTGTCAAACTTACATGTAACTGACATGTTTAAAGTAGTGCGATTTATACGCCTAATGCATACGAGGTTATTTGCAGGGTAGCGAGAATGGCCGAGTAGTTACGATTGCGTCGAACCAATAACTAGTTATTTGCCTTAGCACGTCGAATCAATAACTAGTTTATTTCCCTCATATTAAATTTAGTTCAGTATAATAATACAGTTATGTCCTTCATAAGAAGTTAATATCCATAATTATTAAATCTCGATTTAATAATTATGGATATTAACTTCTCATAAAGGCCATAATTGTATATTATTAAGTCTCCCAAACAAAGTATCTTCAAACTCTTCTTTCGTCGATACACAAATTCGTTGGTTTCGACCTAAAAGTCAAAGGGGGAAAAAAAGAGCACAAATGAAAGAAAAGCTGATTCTAGATAATGTCTGGTATGATTGTTGTACCTGCATGTAATGTGGGTCTTACCCAAATTTATTGTACGAAATCGAAGTTCGAGCATTCGAATGGCGGCAAATATTCATAGAAAATTCTTAATTTCGTGGTTTGATACGACCCACTAAATCCCATAAATAGATACAACACCAATAATTAAAAAAAAATAACAATGCACTCGTGAATTTCGCTGGTTTTTTTTTTCCATTTTTTTCCATTGTTGTACCTTCACGATATAACTGAATTATTGTTGAAAATGGAGTTAAACACCATAACCCTAACCCTATATACATAGACTTGAAGACATTTGGTTTTTCTCACTATTTAAAGATGATACAGACCATATATTTTTTTCATTTGTAGTCTAGGATCAGTCCACTCGGTAAGTGATAACAAATTTATTTATTTTTCAAGAAAAAATAATTGTCCAAATTTGTGCATATTATGGGACGAAGTCCCAACTATGGTAGAAATAGCAATATTTTGATTCCAGATCCATATCACTAACGGCTTAAATTTCATGCACCGGAAATGACACACCGAAAACCAATACATGGTTAAATCTGCAGAAAATCGGATGCGCAGTAATCTGGAACGATTTACAGATTCCATGTCAACTCGTACCTTTTATAACTCGTACCCTACCAACTCATACCCAATTTCCGGTTTTGAATGTTAAAAAATTATTGGACTTCGTCCCAAGTTAGGTAACACCTATTATAATATTATTGTTATTGCAAATATATATTGCCCAACATTGTGTACATGTCTATAAGTACGTCACTGTCAATATATACGGCAGAGATCTATTAATTTTCATTCGTGTCACCTCGCGGCAAATTTATCCGAACAGAAAACAAATGTCTACTTTTGCTTAGTAATGATATTCTTGTTTCTCTCACGTTTCCATAGAGAAATATATTTTCTTGAAGCTATATGTCGGTTAAGAGTGACAGCGGTGTTGTTGTTGGGTGGACCGGGTAGTAGATGCATTTTTTTGTTTGTTGCTTCGATCCTAAAATGCTAAAAAATTCATCTTTACATTAATATTTTGACAAGATAATGGAAAGGGGGGGGGGGGGTAAGCATAGTATTGCCCGCCTCGGGTGCTACACCCTGAGTAACATTATTAAATTAATACTAATATACTAATTGCTAGTTAATTATCGTAACTTAGCCATAGCGATAAAGTTTACCGAGTGCCCCTCCCCATACAATATGATAAATTGTCGCCACTGTGGGGGTACAACCATATCCGAAAGTGAACCTCTGATTGAGCTAGGCGAACCATTATAAAACGTTCCTTTATGACAGGGGGTATATGGTGGCATCGAGTTTGGGTAATGCCACGCCCCTTGCACGCGGATGATAACTAAATACACTCCAACTGTAGATTCTTAAAAATAATCAACGAGACCCGTCAAAGAGCTCCGATCGAAAATGTTTCGTCAACATCCGGGATATTATACTGTATATACAATGTTTTGAATTATGATGCTTTATGATTGTTATTATTATTATTGTCATTTTTTTGTCCAAATATCATTGCTTTTTGCAGTGTAAAATTAGATTTTTTCTAAAAGTTATAAGGAATCCGGCATCAAAATCATTACGATCAATTGAAATATCGGTATATCTTGCATTTACGAATGAATGAAATGTTGCCAAAAAAGAAAAAATATTAATGAATGATTTATTTTACTTATTGATATTATTTTGTTGAGGAAAAGTCAATTAGTAACTAGTTATAGCCTAAAACTTGATGTCAACAGATGTTTTTGAAATCCAGCTTTGTCAAATTGTAAACATGTATAGAAACCGGTTGAGTCATTTATAAGAACCGGATTTGTCAGTATGTAAAAACGACTGATCGTATTCTATTGATCATTATATTGCAATTTAACAATAGTTATAATTGGGAAATATCTCAAAAGTGATAAATCCTGATCCATAGTATGAATATTCTCCTAATTTCAGTTACTTTGTGCAATAATTAAAATCGTTATTTCTATGTTAAATTGCTACTGTCGCAAACACTTGATTTTTTATGTTTTTTGTGGCACTGACAATACGCTACATTCACTTGCCGTCGCTGTCCAGGCGCATCATTTGAGTAGTGGGAGATTCTTTTTGCAATACAATATTTGAATTTTATACTCGTTGATAACGTAGTCGGTCACTCTGTGGAAATAACTTCGTGGAAGCGATATTTAAATTTCTTCACAGTATAATGTTTACATAAACGTTATAGATATGCAATGAGTGAGTGAGTGAGTGAGACAGACAGACTCAGCGTATTGGTCTAGTACAAAGCGGACCTCATCATGATCTCATTGTAAATTAACTTGTTCTCGCCATGATATAGCTGAAAAATTGCTGAATTGGCGTTGTGCAACACTCACTCACTAAAGCAGGTTTGACTATCTTATTCTGGTATCATAATCTTAGGAAAAGAAAAGGAGGGATTTTGTCCTCCAACATCAGGAGTGGGTATTTGTGTTGAGAGGTGTAGCAATGATCAGAGTTGTCCTGGTAGAGAGAAATGTTGTTCTAATGGATGTGGCCATGTCTGTATGCATCCAACAGGAGGTATTAAGCCATCACCTGGTATGTATTGTCTTATGGTCATGTTTTTTCACGTGTGGTCTGTCTGATTTGTTATTACTTGCGGTTGGTTCGTTAGTTGTTTTTGTATTGCGAGAATACGCTTTAAAAGTTCACGTACTCATCAGTTCTGAGCATAGATTATGCCAGATCTAAATTACTTGTATCGTGTCTTGTATATATTGATCAATTGTTTTTTTAAGCAACTTGTTGATAAATTTTTTAACAAAGCTTACTATCAAGAGTCATATATACTAATAATAGCGCATAGTAGTGTGGTCACCGCGGCCGAGTGGTTAGATGGAAGTTTTGAAAGTCAAAGTAGACTTTAAAAAGCCCATCAGTGAATATGATAGTTGTTATAATATTCATTGCCGGATTTACCTATGGGATTCATAGGTTGAAACCTAGGGTCTCAATATTTAGGAGGCCTTCGGCCAAGGTGTATACTATTTTTAACACTGTAATTGGACTTTCACACTTGTGATGTCATAACGTACTGTACTTTCTAAAAACAACCCTTCAGTAATTTTCCTTACACAGTTATACTCCATTTCAGAATATTGCAGAATTTAAACACCCCTCATCATCTTTGCATTTATTGAAAATGCTTAAACACGCTTCCATCTACACGCTACTGTATATTTGTTTTGTAAGAAAGTAATAAAAAACTACAAAATGGCTCTTATTTTATTCCAGATGTGATATATTCACACATTTTACTATCTAGAGCTACGTGTAGATAATTCATGTATGAATGTAAGGGAAAAAACACGTTGCAATTTTATTCTGCTTCCAATTTCCGAAGTGCAAAAACATGCCTCATTTGCATTAAAGAGCTACTATTATGTAATTAATTACAATCACATAGTTACCTTTTATTTCAATGTTAAGGTCTGGTATATGATTTATGGTGTTTAACACCACTTTCAACAATATTTCAGTAATATCTTGGCGGTCAGTTTTATTGGTGGAGGAAACCGGAGTACTCGGAGAAAACCACCGACTTGTCACAAGTCGCTGACAAATTTTATCACTTAATGTTGTATCGAGTATATGGCCTCACCATGAACGGGACTGGAACTCTCAACGTTAGATGTGATAGACACTGATTGCATAGGTAGTTGTAAATCCAACAACTATACGATCATGGCCATAACGACGCCTTCAATGTTAAGAATTTAACAGTATTTGTCTTATAGTTTGTGAGAAGGGACGACCCTTGACGCATATCCAGTGTGGTTTTCCTTCACCGACCAGTGGAACATGCCCTAAAGGATACTACTGCAAGATGCATCCCTTTAACAATGAGTCTGTTTGCTGTCAAATTCGTATGTATTTAAAAATAAGATCAAGGAAAACAAAAAATGCCACACACTCTGAAAAGTTTCAAAATACGATAAGAAAATCAAAGGAAAAGGCAAATTCGATACCACTGTCATACATGTATACTTGATCGCATTATCCTGGCTTGGGACATGTATTTCAATATCAAGTGGCGGCATTAGGTAAATGTTAGAGAAAACCGAATGAGCAATCAAGAATGGACAATCCAGAGACATTGAAAACATTGGTCACACAAGACACAGGACCAGGACAAACAAAACAAAACACAACACAGACAACTAAAACGATGAGAAACACGGACCCAACAAATTAAACAGGGACTGAATACAGGTGTTCGCGAAGGGTAAGCAAAACGATGAGAAACACGGACCCAACAAATTAAACGGACTGAACACAGGTGCTCGCGAAGGGTAAGCAAAACGATGAGAAACACGGACCCAACAAATTAAACGGACTGAACACAGATGCTCGCGAAGGGTAAGCAAAACGATGAGAAACACGGACCCAACAAATTAAACGGACTGAACACAGATGCTCGCGAAGGGTAAGCAGTTCCTGCTTCTTATAACATGTAATATAAATAAAATGCGGTTTTGAAATCTTGTCCGTGATAGAGGAATTAAAGAAGAAATCTTCAGAGAAGATCCATTGACATTTGAGATATGGATATTTCGTAGTGGTCAACCAGTTCGTGATGACAACCATTAAATATTTGTAACGATTGCGATATCATCAACATAGGACCAACGTTGCCTTGTTTGTGTAGCTTTTGGGTCAACAGATGACCTATGCATAGTTTTATTGTCCGAAGCCTCCACTCTTGGTGAAATGATGTGGTCATGCAAGTGTTCTCTTCATGCGCGTACATAATGCCGAGCCTTTGTGTTGTAATCATTAGCCGCGCAGAGTATCAAATATAATTGCATAGTCTTTGGATTGACCCGACCTAGGTTCCAACCATCGAGCTTCGCAGTAGAGGCTAATTTGATATCTTCAAACTTTAATAATTACTGTGATCACAGTTTTCGAGTTATTCCAGAAAACGAATTTTCCGAGTTATTTTTATGATATATAAATACGTAGTCAAACCTGTTTAAGTTGTCAACTTTAAAGATCAACTTTTCTCAACCCTTCGATAAAGTAGTCCGTTAATTTATATGAAAAAGATTTTTCTATCTTACCTGGATAATACAACCTACACGCGTTTTTTCTCGCAAAATTGTTTTCCATTGTTGAAGTAAATTGTCGATTTATCAATATACATCCGTGTTTTGACAGTATTTTAAATGTATTTCATATCAAAATGAGTATCTTTTAATGCTACCACAACAGTGATAAATAATTATATATAAAAAGTTATTTGACTATGGTTAAAGGGAGGTAAACAAAATCAATTTACTTTAGTAACTAACAAGGGAGAGCACTCTATATATTTTCTCAAAGAAACCAAACATTGACACGACAGAAAGGAGTGAGGAAAGATTCAAACACCGTGAAAGGAGCAATATTGTTAAATCTGAGACACCCTCGGGAAAGATTTAAATCGTATCCAACTCGGATAAGAGTCGTCCGATACGATTTAAATCTTACCCTCGGGTGTCACAGATTTTACGACCTTTCACCTCTCCCGCTGTTAGACCCTATATTTCTTGTCCTGTCATAGAAAATTTCATATGAATTGAACCTCATTTAAAAGTTCACTTGTCTAATTAAATGAGTCCACTTTCTCAAATGTGACCGCTTAGTACAGGTCTGACTGTATATATAATATATAACTGTCATTGTCTTTAGCTTGTCCACACGGAGATCCACATCCTACCAGATCATGTGGAATGTTTGCCGGCTCTAACAGCTGTCCTTATGGATACACGTGTTTATCACACCCAGCGGATGCATATTTTGCGTGCTGTCCAAAGAGTAAGTCGATGCATATGTATTTTAAATACCACAACATGTTTGTTTGTTTGTTTGTTTGTTTAACGCCACTGTCAACAATATTTCAGTTATATCGTGGCGGTCAGTTTTATTGGTGGAGGAAACTGGAGTACCCGGAGAAAACCACCAACCTGTCGCAAGTTACTGACAAACTTTTTCAAATAATGTTGCATAGAGTACACTTCGTCATGAACAGAGTTCGAACTCACAACTTAAGTGGTGATAGGCACTGAGTGGAGGAAACGGAGTAACCGGAGGAAACCACCGACTTGTCGCAAGTCACTGACAAACTTGATCACAAAATGCTGTACACCTCGCCCTGGTCGAGATTCGAACTCACAACGTCAGTGGTGATAGGCACTGATTACATAGGTAGTTGTAAATCCAACTACCATACGATCACGGCCAAGACGGCCCTACAACATGTGTTTTGATAAGTAATGAGACTTTTAAATAAATACTTTTTAGGAGCATCTATTTTAAACCGCCATGATTTAAACACAGACTTGTCATTAACAGTAATTCCATTGTATTGTGCTTCAAGCAAACTAAATTCAAGTTTGTGTTTAACTTGTGTTTTCCCAAAAGGTTTAACTTAAGAAATTATATTGAAATATCACAGTTGAACTATATTTAATTCGTCTTTTGTTGATACAAAAATTATGAAAATCGAACATGAATTGACTTTAAGATATTCTTTTTTTATTGTAGTTTTATATGAAATATGTAGGGAACATTAGTAGTGTGCTTATACTTTTGTCCACTGACTGTATGTTGTTAATAGATCAAAGTGGTTTCATTTTATAGTCACATTGAAATAAGCACCCGGCGAACGCCCCCCCCCCCCCCCCTAAAATTGGAAAAAATATGATTTTTCACACGAAATACCCAAAATCTTTTCGTCCCTCCCTCCGCTCTGCGTAATTTTTTTAAGTGCCCCCCCTAGCTTTAAATCCTGGATCCGCCCCTGCAGTTCAGCTGACTTAAATTCGACATTTCATATTCTAAACGTCATTGTTGGTTGAATAGCACGTTTATTTCACTAAAAGTGAGTGGAGTTTGTTTTACACCAATAAGACGTCGGTTTGTTAATAATACTGCCCAATATGTGCATGTTGTGCATAAATGGCATTCACTTTAATTAACTTCATATGTCTCAAATTCGTTAAAGATGAAGATGTCTTTTTTTTCCAATTTCTTCTGGGACCACATGGTATAGAAAATCTACTACAGGATATAACCGCTCTGAAGGGGAGTGCATTGATTGTAGCCTTATGTTTATATATGTTTATCAACTTGATTCTCATTAGTATATTTCTAATATAAAACAGCTCATTTGAAGTTAAACTACAATCAATCAATCAATCAATCAATCAATCAATCAATCAATCAATCAATCAATCAATCTATATTCTAATATGACGTCCTTCAAACGCTTTGAGTCCAAACCCGTGGTAAAAATAATATTAATCTATGACCGATTAAATTTATGACGTCATCGACAATTTATAACGATATTTTAACAATTTTTGCATATTAGAATCGAAATAATTCATGGAAGCCATATGTATATATTGTTTTTACCACGGGTAGGCCTTTATGTCAGCTTTTTACCCCTCGCTTATGCTCGGGGTAAAACTTCGTGACATAAAGACCTACCCGTGGTAAAAATAATATATACATATGGCTTCCATGAATTATTTCTTAAGTATATTCACACCAATCAGTAATTGTTAAAAACAAACCAATTGAATCAAGTTTCTATATCTATTTCTAAGTAGAAAATTTTGCTGAAACTACAATTTGAATGTTCGAAATAATACAGTGACTACAAATCCATCTACATGTATATCTAATTTTACTATTGTGTTTTGCAGGGCACGGCTAAAGAGGATTTCTTAATTGAAGCATACAATGTAATTAATAAAAAGATTACATTCACACAACATGTATGTTTTTATTGTGATATAATTGTGACATCGTTGTATCAGTAGATGAGGTTTAGTAGCATCGTTGTATCAGGAGATGAGGTTTAGTAGCATCGTTGTATCAGGAGATGAGGTTTAGTAGCATCGTTGTATCAGTATATGAGGTTTAGTAGCATCGTTGTATCAGGAGAGGAGGTTTAGTAGCATCGTTGTATCAGGAGAGGAGGTTTAGTAGCATAGTTGTATCAGGAGAGGAGGTTTAGTAGCATCGTTGTATCAGGAGAGGAGGTTTAGTAGCATCGTTGTATCAGGAGATGAGGTTTAGTAGCATCGTTGTATCAGGAGATGAGGTTTAGTAGCATAGTTGTATCAGGAGAGGAGGTTTAGCATCGTTGTATCAGGAGAGGAGGTTTAGTAGCATCGTTGTATCAGTAGATGAGGTTTAGTAGCATCGTTGTATCAGGAGATGAGGTTTAGTAGCATCGTTGTATCAGGAGATGAGGTTTAGCATCGTTGTATCAGGAGATGAGGTTTAGTAGCATCGTTGTATCAGGAGATGAGGTTTAGTAGCATCGTTGTATCAGGAGATGAGGTTTAGTAGCATCGTTGTATCAGGAGATGAGGTTTAGTAGCATCGTTGTATCAGGAGAGGAGGTTTAGTAGCATCGTTGTATCAGGAGATGACGTTTAGTACCATCGTTGTATCAGGAGATGAGGTTTAGTACCATCGTTGTATCAGGAGATGAGGTTTAGTAGCATCGTTGTATCAGGAGATGAGGTTTAGTAGCATCGTTGTATCATGAGAGGAGGTTTAGTGACATCGTTGTATCAGGAGAGGAGGTTTAGTAGCATCGTTGTATCAGGAGAGGAGGTTTAGTAGCATCGTTGTATCAGGAGAGGAGGTTTAGTGACATAGTTGTATCAGGAGAGGAGGTTTAGTAGCATCGTTGTATCATGAGATGAGGTTTAGTAGCATAGTTGTATCAGGAGAGGAGGTTTAGTAGCATCGTTGTATCAGGAGAGGAGGTTTAGTACCATCGTTGTATCATGAGAGGAGGTTTAGTAACATCGTTGTATCAGGAGAGGAGGCTTAGTGACATAGTTGTATCAGGAAAGGAGGTTTAGTAGCATCGTTGTATCAGGAGAGGAGGTTTAGTAGCATCGTTGTATCAGGAGAGGAGGCTTAGTGACATAGTTGTATCAGGAGAGGAGGTTTAGTAGCATCGTTGTATCATGAGAGGAGGTTTAGTAGCATCGTTGTATCAGGAGAGGAGGTTTAGCAGCATCGTTGTATCAGGAGAGGAGGTTTACTGACATCGTTGTATTAGGAGAGGAGGTTTAGTGACATCGTATTAAGAGAGGAGGTTTAGTGGCATCGTTGTATTAGGAGAGGAAGCTTAGGGGCATCGTTGTATCAGGAGATGAGGTTTAGTAGCATCGTTGTATCAAGAGATGAGGTTTAGTAGCATCGTTGTATCATGAGAGGAGGTTTAGTAGCATCGTTGTACCATGAGAGGAGGTTTACTGACATCGTTGTATTAGGAGAGGAGATTAGTGACATCGCTGTATTAGGAGAGGAGGCTTAGGGACATCGTTGTATTAGGAGAGGAGGTTTAGTAGCATCGTTGTATCATGAGAGGAGGTTTACTGACATCGTTGTATTAGGAGAGGAGTTTAGTGACATCGCTGTATTAGGAGAGGAGGCTTAGGGACATCGTTGTATTAGGAGAGGAGGTTTAGTGGCATCGTTGTATCATGAGAGGAGGTTTAGTAGCATCGTTGTATCATGAAGAGGTTTAGTGGCACCGTTGTATTAGGAGAGAAGGCTTAGTGGCATCTTTGTATTAGGAGAGGAGACTTAGTGACATTGTTGTATAAGGAGAGGTTTAGTGACATCGTTGTATTAGGAGAGGAGGTTTAGTGACATCGTTGTATTAGGAGGAAGCTTAGAGACATCGTTGTATTAGGAGAGGAGATTTAGTAACATCATTGTATTACTAGATGAGGATTAGTGAAATCGTTGTTTAAGGAGATGATGTTTAGTGAAATCGTTGTTTAAGGAGAGGAGATTCAGTGGCATCGTTGTATCATGACAGGAGGTTTAGTGGCATCGTTGTATCAAGAGAGGAGATTTAGTAACATCGTTGTATTACTAGATGAGGATTAGTGAAATCGTTGTTTAAGGAGATGATGTTTAGTGAAATCGTTGTTTAAGGAGAGGAGATTCAGTGGCATCGTTGTATTAGGAGAGGAGGTTTAGTGACATCGTTGTATGAAGCGAGGAGACTTAGTGTTTTCTTTACAACAGAGGAGGGATTTAATTGACCTTAAAATGGATGCATTGAATCCATTGTTTGTGAAAAAAGAGTTTGAAGATACCAAAGGGGTAATCAGAATCCGTAAATCGAAGACGAACAGACAACACGACAAAAGAAAAAGTACAAAAGGACAAACAACGATCTACAAAACATACATATAAAACCAAAGATCGAGTAACACAAACTCAAACACTAAAAACCGAGGGTGAACTCTTACTCCGGAAAGGTAAGCAGTTCCTGCTCCACTAGTGACACCCATCGTGTTAATCTAGTAACAAACCCGGTGATAAGTCATGAATGAGGAAAGGACCGGGAAGTGTTTACGACAAGTGGATCATATTCGTGGTCATTTGTGACACCGATATTCCATAACGGTCAACCAGGTCATGGAGGCGACCGTACAACTTTCAAAGTGATGACTTCAAAATAACCCAGAGGAACCCTTGGCTAAGTAGCTTCCTTGTTAGCAGCAACCCTCTGTCAAGGAAATCCTGATAGGAACTACAAGCTCTGGAATATCGTATCAACTGTGATATGCATACTCCATATACAGGTGCTGCTGGAATGTTGCTACATATAAATGAAAAGTTTTCAATGGGAAAATTGAAATCATCTCTTTTATCGTAAAGTTTCATCCTTAACCGCCCCTCACTGTCAATTTCGAGGTGTAGGTCAAAGTATGAAGCAGACCTATCTGTATCTGTGGTATCCTTTCTTTCAAGCTCAATGGGATAGATGCGATCAACGCAATCACCAAACCTAGAATTATTCAGTGAAAGGACATCATCTATATAGCGGAACGTGAAATTAAAGGATCGGGTTAGTTTCTTCTTGTTGTTCTTGAGAAGCCCCTGTATGAAGTCTGCCTCATACAAATAAAGAAGCAAGTCGGCCAAAAGAGGAGCACAGTTTGTACCCATAGGTATTCCGACTGTCTGTTGAAAAACACATCCACCAAACATATGTTGTCATCAAAAACTCGAACACGTTGATGATATCAGTTTCAGAGAACTTTTTGGTGGAATCAGAGTGGTCTTTTTTTCAAAATAAGATCAGTCCCTTCCTAGCACAAGGTATTTGTATCTACGTTGCCCATTGTTTTGGTTTGGGAGATTTCATAATCGTTAGATTATAATCATATCTTGTTATTATTATTATTATTATTATTATTATTATTCTCTTTCTCCTTTCTTTCCGCGGACCATGAACTTGTCCACGGCAGATCTCAGGAACTACTGGACAGAATTTCATGAAACTTGGTGGAGTTATATATATATGTTTCTAGTTGGTCCTAAAGTTTTCAGCTTTGTGGTAAAGGGGGTCAAAGCCATATTTTGAGGGGTTCAAAGGGGGTGTGGGTTACTATAGAATCCTATAGGAAAGTTGAAATTTCGTACATTAATGTTGATAACTTCTAAATTGATAATGATAGAGACATACAATTTGACATAGTGATAGGTCACCATTAGAGGAGCAATTCTGCATTTTCTAAATGGCTGCCAAAACACGGCATACAAAATGGGTGGTAAAAAACATTGTCCGATATCATCAAAATTTGATATATGGGTAGATAATGATGTCCCGAATTGTTTCCCGACATCGAAAAATTTCTACCGGTCGCCATTTTCAAAATGGCCACCACAATACTGCACAAATTCAACATTGTTCGATTTCAACGACATTTTATATGTGGGTAGATTATGATGTCCCGAATTGATTCCTGACATCGAAAAAATTCTATCGGTCGCAATTTTCAAAATGGCCACCACAATACTGCACAAATTCAACATTGTTCGATTTCAACGAAATGTCATATGTAGGTAGATTATGATGTCCTGAATTGATTCCCGACATCGAAAAATTTCTACCGGTCTCCATTTTCAAAATGGCAGCCACAATACCGCAAAAATTCAACATTGTTCGACTTCAAAGGTAGCTTTTGATTTTTTTTAAACCTGTTGTCAGTGGCCGGTTTGGGAGACTCCATGATCGTTAGATTATAATCATATATTGCTTAACTCTATGTTGGAGCTTATACATTGTTTTTATTAGTTTTTTTTTTTTTTTTTTGATTTACCGGTAAGATAAAAATTGATATGTGCATCAATAATGATACCTATTATTATACAGTTATTACACCTTGGCTTTTTTTTAGCCATTGTTCTTGTTAGTCTGGTCATCTTGTCTTGTCAGGTGGAGTTGGAGGTGTATGACTTCTTACTGTCTGTTTAGGTCCATGTGAGACTGGTGTTTTCATAAATGTTTCCATTGTATTTTTTTTTCCCACTTGCTTTTGAATTTTTGGTTGAATCGGTCTTAGAAAATGTTACTTGATGTACACTTTGTAATTGTTCAATATCATCAGTCGTACTTTCGCCTTCTTGTGTTGTACTGTGTATTTCTACAGTAGTTGTATTCTGTACAGTGTCTGTCTGAACATCTGTATTACTGTCCTCTGTATTGTGATCTTGTGTTTCACACTCTTCCTCTGTAAGCTTATTTGGGCAGTCCATCATTTTGTGTCCTGTTTTGTGACATGCTTTGCACACCCAGTCATTTGTACAATCATACAGAAAATGCCCATGAGATAGGCATTTGTAACACATAGGTACTTTGTCTGTTCTATTTGTATTGTTATTTTGTTGGTTATGTATATAGAATTCTGGTTGACCACTATGGAATACAAGAGCCCAATATTTACCAATTTGAAACTTTCTTGGGATTGGGTTTTTTAATGTTTTACTTATAATCAATCTGTCACCTGTTTCACAAAACATCCTCGTCTTTAAGAAAGACTGGTTTGACCTTTTCATCGGATGAATTATTTTTTGTGTTTGTGTTTGTGTTTGTAATTTAGTTTTCTTTACCATCGTCTATTACTATCTCCTCGTAAGACGCCATTTTTTCTTTGTTTACGCCTTTTTCTTCGTCTAAAATGTCATTTTCTACTGTTTTCATACCACGTAAACTCTGGATCAATTGCTCAATTTGAGCATCACTGAATTGTCCATTCAAGTATTGACTATTTGTAGCCATAGCTTACTATTTTAAAATAAGCTTAAACTTTTTTCGGGAGTACTCACTTAGCAGACCTTAGCATACTAAGGGACATAGTTTCTTCTTTGCTCATTAGCCGTTCCTGCAAGTTGTCTTTTAGTAGCAAGGAGAATGATATTCTCCAAATACGTGGAATTCATTAATGTTAGTCCCAGGGGAGATTTGTGTAGGGTTTCCCCAGTACCCCAATCCCACACCCTTTTCTCAGAGACGTTGTCATTCACAGTGGTGACATTATGACCGTCATGTATCTATTTCCCAAGGGTGGGCAAAATCGTAAATAAAATTTCTGTTTTCCTTTGAATATCTATCTGTTTGGGAAGCAATAGACACTCGAAGGATACAATTTTGCTAGAGAGAATTTTCAACTGGTGTATGTTAAAAAAAATATGTTTATTCGTATCTGGTTGTACAATCTTAATATGTTTGATTGAAGATCATCTACAATGATTTTCTTTGCGGGCTTTGGTTCGATCACCATTGATGCCATTTATGCATGTTAAATACAAAAAATTGTCTACTAAATATTATATCTTAGATATTTATCTGAAATTACACTTTTTGTATTATCCGAAACAATGGCTATGTTATTTACCCTAGAGAACAGAATATTTGACGGTGTAAGACATATATATAGCCTCTGTTTCGGTGAATTATATCTTAGGTGTAATATCACTAAAGCCGGCACCAGTAAAAAGGATGTATGATAAAGTAGTACGTAAAATACAAAATGAATCCCTACATGGTTAGATAACAAATAAACCCTAGTAGATACTGCAAAATATTGAAAATCAGCAGAAACCTACAGATTTAAAGATCATCTTTAAAAACCCATATTTTATGACCTAGTGGTCTTAAATGAAAATGTGTTAGTATTGGAAAGTAGCCATCTGAAATTGCATTAAAGCAAGAGTGAAAGACTAGATGCAAACAAGTGTAAATAGTTTTTTAACTGTATATACTGCTGCCAGCTGGCAGTATTTTTTTAATTTGGAACTGCGCACGCTTTCGACATGGCATAGCAATCAACAAGTTAATGGTGGCCATTATGAGGCAGAAGCAGAAATGATTGTAGATGCAATTAAATGTATGCTGATTTTCGGAGGTAAGATTCCAATTCGGTATCCCTTCCATGAGGTATGAATGTCACTTATATTAAACTTCAGGTGAAACCTGTATGACTGCT
This sequence comes from Bathymodiolus septemdierum, assembly GCA_963383655.1. NCBI lineage: Eukaryota > Metazoa > Mollusca > Bivalvia > Mytilida > Modiolidae > Bathymodiolus > Bathymodiolus septemdierum. Next base: position 33,148,352 of record OY726527.1, on the reverse strand, counting down.
CAAACAGATTGTATTTAACATAGAATGCTATGGGGAATTATTTAGTGGTATGGCTCCTTTTTTAACTTTATATATAGGAAGAACATTGAGAACCAAAACCGAATTATAAAGAGAAGATCCGGGTAGAAAGAAAAACATAAAACAAGACAACAAATTAAACATTCGAACATCAAAAACTCCCGCACAAACAGGAAGTGTGACTAATTGTCATTGTAATGGATAAATCAGTCCGCGTAAAATAAGTCCGGTTGGCCTTATATTTCTACATAAATCCAAGGTAGCAAATCCGCCTAGTTAAAAAGGTCCTTAGAACGATTTACATAGTTGAAATAGTTCGTGTGGCATTTCTTGTTAGTAAATATCGTCCGTGGACTTATTTTACTAGTAACTTTATCGGTTCGTCCTTACCTGTAATTGTTTGTAGGATGGCTCATGTCATACGTCATATTTATGTCATTTCTGTTTGTTTGCGTATAGTGGTTTCCAACACTTCTTGACTATATGCATAACATGACGGATGTCTTATAAGAGGCAGGATCTGCTTTACCCTTCGCGAGCAGCTGTGTTCACCCCCGCTTTATGGTGGGGTCCGTATTTGTTCATCTTTTTTGTTTTTTGTTGTGTTTGTTTTCTGTTACCTGCGCGTGTCTTGTGTGTCCAATGCTGCCAGTGTCTCTAGATTGTTCATTCTTTATTGCTCCTTTGGTTTTCTCTAACGTGTATTTACACTAGGACTTATTGTTTCTGTTTCAATAACGATATATTCAACAAATCTAGGACATAATTCCCAATAAATGAACGATAAACGTACTAGTACTAGTACATATAGTAGCCATGTTATGTACACTTCCGTAATATTATAGGGACAGTATGCTCCAACGAGTGAGCTGAGTGAGTGAATGTTGTTTAGCGTCAACTCAGCAATTTTCAGCTATATCATGGCGAGAACGAGTTAATTTTCAATTATGTATGGTCAGCTTTGTACTAGACCAACAACCTTTTTATTGTGCTAACCCACCGAAACAACAGTCCACGGATAGACATGCCACCTCAACCGGACACATGTTCCTGCTTCCGAGCCAACCAGTCTTTACTTTTTTTCCTTAATGCTACGTGCTTAGCAGAGAGCCAACAAATACCAATTTTATAGTCGTTGGATTGATCCGATAGGGACTCGAACTCGCAATCTACCATACTATAGGCGAGCACGCTAACCATTACACCATCGATGCGCTTCACATCACAAAACAACGAATAAATCATTGACAATTAACCCAATTTAAATGTGCAATTACAATCCGGATATAGTTCCCGAATGGTACAATAAACTACGATAAATGTCATTTTAACATTATGATGTAATTAAGAGATCCTGAATGTACTAACCTGAAAATCTGAAATAAGACATACTTTGTTATTTAGAGTGTTTATGGCGTATGTTTTATATATACTCAACCAAAACATTGCCACACATTTTCTTTCTGGGCACCACCCGCCATGATATAGCTGAAATATTGTTGAAAGTTGCGTTAAACACCATAACCCTAACCCTCTTTCTGGGTATTGGTGAAGGATCAAACTCGCAGAGCTGCTCAGTGCGGTTCCGGGAGTCGGATAGGGAGAGCACTGGCACTGTCAGTGTGGTTGTCGGATTATAGTACGGAAATTCAGGCCGTGGAGTATAGAGGGTAAAGTATTTGAATAGTACCATGCTCCTTGCAAGCTAAAGACTTCTTTTGAAGATTTCGAAAAAGGGTAGGCGCTTTGTAACCGCCGCAAAAGACTAAATGCTTTATTCCTACACAACACTCTATCCTTTTTCAGTGGCAGTCAAAAGTCGTTATAATTCGGTTGACCCATCCCTGTTCTCATATATATATATAGTTTTATATATTATTTACTTGTTCCCATCCTAAATATAGCTGAAATACTTCCCGCTGGACGTTAAGCAATACTCAATATATCCATTTCAATTAGATCACTACAATTCCAACTTCGTTCAGTAAATATAGATTCACCTTCATCTACCAGTGGATTACTATATATCCCCACTCTCGAGATTCTCCTTCTACCCGTGGATTACGATATAGCCCCACTCTCGAGATTCTCCTTCTACCAGTGGATTACGATATATTCCCACTCTCGAGATTCTCCTTCTACTAGTGGATTACGATATATCCCCACTCTCGAGATTCTCCTTCTATCAGTGGATTACGATATATCCCCACTCTCGAGATTCTCCTTCTACTAGTGGATTACGATATATCCCCACTCGAGATTCTCCTTCTACCAGTGGATTCCGATATATCCCCACTCTCGAGATTCTCCTTCTACCAGTGGATTACGATATATCCCCACTCTCGAGATTCTCCTTCTACTAGTGGATTACGATATATCCCCACTCTCGAGATTCTCCTTCTACTAGTGGATTACAATATATCCCCACTCTCGAGATTCTCCTTCTACCAGTGGATTACGATATATCCCCACTCTCGAGATTCTCCTTCTACTAGTGGATTACGATATTTCTCCACTCTCGAGATTCTCCTTCTACCAGTGGATTACTATTTTCCCCACTCTCGAGATTCTTCTTCTACTAGTGGATTACGATATTTCCCCACTCTCGAGATTCTTCTTCTACTAATGGATTACGATATTTCTCCACTCTCGAGATTCTCCTTCTACCAGTGGATTACGATATTTCTCTGCTATCGAGATTCTCCTTCTTCTACCAGTGGATTACGATATATCCCCACTCTCGAGATTCTCCTTCTACCAGTGGATTACGATATTTCTCCACTCTCGATATTCTCCTTCTACCAGTGGATTACTATTTTCCCCACTATCGAAATTCTCCTTCTTCTACCAGTGGATTACTATATATCTCTACCATCGAGATCCTCCTTCTTTTACCATTGGATTACTATTTTCCCCACGATATTTTTTCCACTCGAAATTCTCCTTCCTCTACCAGTGGATTACGATATTTCTCTACTTTCGAGATTCTCCTTCTTCTACAAATGGATTACGATATTTCTCCACTATCGAGATTCTTCCTTTTCTACCAGTGGATTACGATATTTCCCCACTTTCGAGATCCTCCTTCTTCTACCAGTGCATTACGATATTTCTCTACTTTCGAGATTCTCCTTCTTCTACCAGTGGATTACGATATTTCACTACTTTCGAAATTCTCATTCTTCTATCAATGGATTACGATATTTCTCTACTTTCGAGATTCTCCTTCTTCTACCAGTGGATTACGATATTTCTCCACTCTCTAGATACTCCTACTTCTACCAGTGGATTACCTCTGTTTCGAAGAATTGTGTTGTATTCTGACTGTATGTGCATGTACTAGGAAGAACGCTGAAAACCAAGATCCAAAGAGTTTCAAATAAAGGGAAGATCTGAGTACAAAGAAAAAGAGTATTAAAAAACAAAGGTAAAACAAAACAAAAGAACAAACATTCAGACATCAGAAACCCCCACAAAACCGGAAGTGGGACTAGTTGTCACTCTCACGGATTAATCAGTCCACGTAAAATAAGTCCGGTTGGACTAATATTTCTACATATATCCAAGGTTACAAATCATCCTAGTTTATATGGTTCTTAGAATAATTGATCTAGTTGAAATAGCTAGTTCCTTTGTAAATATCGTCCATTGACTTACTTTAATAGCAGCTTTATTCCATCCTGACTAATTTCAAGGACTCAGATAGCTCCTTTTAATACTTCGAAGTACAAAAATTGTCCACAGTCAGTGAGCAAAATTTACCTTCGGATAAGTCGAATACTCGACTATTTCAAATTTAGAGTAGGTTTGTTCGACTTTTACATAACGTGATTCGAATATATTTATCTAGGTTAAATATATTACATTTAAATGGGTAATTGTAATTACGGATATACAGTCAAGCCTTACCATGCGGTTCACCTCAATCAAGCAGTCACCTGTATTAAAAGGTCACCCTTTCTCGTCCTATCATGGAAAATTTCATATGAATTGAACCTATTTTAAGAGGTCACATATCTTGAAATACCACGTGTTCTTTGTCCCAGGGTGACCTCTTTATACAGACTTGACTGTAGGGACGTTATGGTACAAACAAATATTGTAAATGTCATTAGAAAACCGCATGTATAAATCTCAAAATCTGAAATAAGACATAATTTGTTATTTTGATAGTTTTTTTTTTACGTATGTTTTATGTATACTCAACCAAAACATTGACACATAAATTAAAGGAAAACTCCAGTCAGTTGAACATTTGTAATAATTCAATACATTATAACTTTTTATTCGTAAATAACTAATTATTAAACAAAAAACACCTTTATTAACATTGATATACCCGATTAGAAATATGAATATTTGGAATTTCCTGTCGTAGTGTAAGCGGCCATGACACCTCTTCGTGTGACGTCGCCAAATCTGTTTCATGTTAGTTGAATAAATAATGTGTTTGACCCTTCCCAATCAATAGCCCTTTTTGGTTATGTTTTGATATCAGATCAACTGCAATACAATGATTACAATTTGCATATCGTCCTATTTTTTCTTTCTTAATATGTCCATCCCATGATACATTTTCATAAAACATACCAGTTTATTTGTTTTTTGGGGGGATATAATTTCATGTTTTACATGATTGGGCGTAGGTTACTAGATAACTGACACTTTTAAGTCGTTTTATGCGTACACGTGGCTTTGTTTTTGTCTTCAGTGCTGTCGTACTTTCCCGTGTTTTTCGTGGTCACTGGTCAATGTGTTTACAAGGGTAGGATCGGTAATTACAAAAAAAAATCTTCTCATACTTTCCCTTTTCGTTAGTGCAATAAAATGCTTGACATGAAGTTATATTGATTTTGTAAATAACCAAATAAATATACTACGTTATTTTACGATTTATATCATTTGTAATGATAAAATTGCAACTGATGCTGATATATGATATTGACATTGTGACGTCATTGCTCTTTCGGAAAAGTTTTAATTGCAGGTATAATCCGAGAATGGATTATGCCTTTTGTCTCCTCACAATTGAAGAGTTCTATAAAATAGCAATCCCCATTATTTGGTGATACATGCAACTTCAATCACCAAATTCTAGCTTACGGTATACTATTATTTAACTTTTATTAACACAAATGTCTTTTATTTACTGCCATTTAAATTTTCACGCTGACTTGTTAAGGTCATGGCGTTTTCCTTTAACCTTATTTCGGTTTTTTTTCAAAAAAAAAATCGGTCTCCTCTCAATATACTCTAACTAATAGGCATTACAGTTCCGAAAATTTCGTTAAGAAAATTAGAATCGATAAGAGGAGTTTGAAGATACCAAAGGGAGATAATCAGAATCACCGAAGGACAGACAACACAATGGCCAAAAGTAAAAGTGACAAAAAGACAAACAACGATCTACAAAACTCTACACAAAACAACAAAGAGCAAGCCACACGAATCCCTCTAGAAACTGAGGGTGAACTCATATACTCCGGAAAGGTAGGCAATTCATGCTCCACAAGTGGCACCCGTCATGTTTCTCTAGTTACAAACCAGGGTCCGTTGTTGAACTTGTGATTAAACTAACCAGATGATTAGTCCTAATTACATAATTAATTCTTATTCCCATACTTAGCTAATGCAATGATTAAATTTTGTTGCTGGACTCTTTTTTTTTTAATCAATGTATTAACTAATCATATGTAATCATTGAATTAGCTAAGTATGTGATTAGGAATGAATCATGTAATAAGGGCTAATCATATGATTAGCTTAATCACAAGTTCAACAACGGATCGCAGATGATAAGTCATGAATGAGGAAAGGATCGGAAAGTGCTAACGACAAGTGGAACATATCCGTGGTCATTTGTGAAACAGATACTCCGTAACGGTTAACCAGATCATGGTGACGACCGTAAAACGATCGAAGTGATGACTTCAACTTAACCAATAGGAACCTTTGGTTCAGTGGCTTCCTTGTTAGCAAGTAAATCCCCAATAGGAACCACAAGCTCTGGAATATCGGATCAACTGAAAGATATATACTCCATATACAGCTACTGTTGGAATTTGACATTTGTCGTAAAGTCGGAAGGATATTTGCGTGAATTCTCATTCGTTGAGTTCTGACTTTAGTTCGCACCTGGTACCCATCTCAAGTGTTAAGGTTTCCAGACACTTACTCATGGCCCGGGGTTCATCGGTCAGTGTGTTATTACTGTCCTGGCTTACCTCCACCAGTCTGGCAGTCATGACACAGCTTAAAATGACCGGAAGTGACGATAAATATCTTTTCGATTGACGCGCTTTTGTGTTAGCTCTGGTGGTTTTTTTTTCGCTTTGTCCAATCTTTTGCTATTTTTTTTTTTTACTTTTATGCATTACTACCTGTTTTTGTCTATTGAGATTGAAATATGGTGTATTTTAACTTTATTCTAAAAATCCAGGGACTGTCCTGGTCCTGATCTTATGGTAGTTTGGTTGTATGGTCGTATTTAAAACTACTTGTGCAATCAGAACATATCATCACCAATGTTGTGAGTTCGCATTTCGCTCATTACGTGATAAAGTTTGTTCGTGACTTGAGGCAGGTCGGTGGTTTTCTCCGGGTACTCTGGTTTCCTCCACCAATAAAACTGACCGTCACGGACCGTCGCGATATAGCAGAAATATTTTTGAAAGTGGCGTTGAACACCATAATCGTAGCCCCTAACTCTGAAATATAGTGTATCAACTTTATTCTAAAAATCCAATATTGCCCGGCGACAATCGTCATTTAATATGCTGTTGAGTATATTGTCGTCAAAGATATTTTTTTGTGGTTGATGATCGTGTTCGCATAAATCATTTTAAACATAAAACAAATGAAACATTAATCATTAACATTTATATAACTTAACACAAGAGACTCCATGATCACTTTTTAAAACATCACAATGTCTAATTCAAGTATGTTGAAATATCTAGTGGTCGGTTTAGTTTTGATATACAGTGTGCAGGTAAATATATACTTAATTTTCTTCCATTTTTCAATTTATTTAATAGATATATTTGTACTTGTATTATGTTTTAAGCATACTCGACGTCAATCGCTGGTTTTAATGTAGCAAACTGAGTTCATCCTTCATTATATTATGTATTGAATGATGTTTTTCATGATTTCTGGAGTTGTATATAATTATAGGGGGTAGGGTTATGGTGTTTAACGCCACTTTCAACAATATTTCAGTTATATCGTGGCGGTCATTTTTAGTGGTGGAGGAAACCAGAGAAAACTACTTACCTGCCGCAAGTCACTGACAAACTTTATCTACTTACCTGCCGCAAGTCACTGACAAACTTTATCTACTTACCTGCCGCAAGTCACTGACAAACTTTATCACATAATGTTGTATCGAGTACATCTCCCCTACTCGGGATTCGAACTCACAGCGTTTATAAAGTTATAATTAAGGGATATTTCCCTACGTTTAATTAAGAAATTCTTAAGTACCTTAAACATTTATTGTGAATTAATTTAGACTCATATATTCGTCGATGGAGAAAAAAAAATGCATTTCTTTTGGCCATTGTGTTGTCTGTTCTTCTTCGATATACGGATTCTGATTGCCACGCCGCGCCTTTGGTATCTTCAAACTCTTCTTTCGTCGATACACAAATTCGTTGGTTTCGACCTAAAAGTCAAAGGGGGCAAAAAGAGCACAAATGAAAGAAAAGTTGATTCTAGATAATGTCTGGTATGGTTGTTGTACCTGCATGTAATGTGGGTCTTACCCAAATTCATTGTACGAAATCGAAGTTCGAGCATTCGAATGGCGGCAAATATTCAAAGAAAATTCTTAATTTCGTGGTTTGATACGACCCACTAAATCCCATAAATAGATACACCACCAATAATTAAAAAAAAATAACAATGCACTCGTGAATTTCGCTGGTTTTTTTTTCATTTTTTTCCATTGTTGTACCTCCCCCACCCCCTATGTCTATATACATAGGGGGCCGTCGTGGTCGTGGTCGTACAATAGTTGGATGTAAAACTACCCATGTAATCAGTGACTATCACCACTAACGTTCTGAGTTCGAACCCCGGTCATGCGAGGTGTACTCGATACAACATTATGAGATAAAGTTTGTCAGTGACTTGCTACATATCAGTGGTTTTCTCTGGGTACTCCGGTTTCCTCCTCCAATAAAACTGACCTTCACGATATAACTGAATTATTGTTGAAAATGGAGTTAAACACCATAACCCTAACCCTATATACATAGACTTGAAGACATTTGGTTTTTCTCACTATTTAAAGATGATACAGACCATATATTTTTTTCATTTGTAGTCTAGGATCAGTCCACTCGGTAAGTGATAACAAATTTATTTATTTTTCAAGAAAAAATAATTGTCCAAATTTGTGCATATTATGGGACGAAGTCCCAACTATGGTAGAAATAGCAATATTTTGATTCCAGATCCATATCACTAACGGCTTAAATTTCATGCACCGGAAATGACACACCGAAAACCAATACATGGTTAAATCTGCAGAAAATCGGATGCGCAGTAATCTGGAACGATTTACAGATTCCATGTCAACTCGTACCTTTTCTAACTCATACCCTACCAACTCATACCCAATTTCCGGTTATGAATGTTAAAAAATTATTGGACTTCGTCCCAAGTTAGGTAACACCTATTATAATATTATTGTTATTGCAAATATATATTGCCCAACATTGTGTACATGTCTATAAGTACGTCACTGTCAATATATACGGCAGAGATCTATTAATTTTCATTCGTGTCACCTCGCGGCAAATTTATCCGAACAGAAAACAAATGTCTACTTTTGCTTAGTAATGATATTCTTGTTTCTCTCACGTTTCCATAGAGAAATATATTGTCTTGAAGTTATATGTCGGTTAAGAGTGACAGCGGTGTTGTTGTGGGTGGACCGGGTAGTAGATGCAATTTTTTGTTTGTTGCTTCGATCCTAAAATGCTAAAAATTCATCTTTACATTAATATTTTGACAAGATAATGGAAAAGGGGGGGGGGGGGGTAAACATAGTATTGCCCGCCTCGGGTCCTACACCCTGAGTAACATTATTAAATGAATACTAATATACTAATTGCTAGTTAATTATCGTAACTTAGCCATAGCGATAAAGTTTACCGAGAGCCCCTCCCCATACAATATGATAAATTGTCGCCACTGTGGGGGTACAACCATATCCGAAAGTGAACCTCTGATTGAGCTAGGCGAACCATTATAAAACGTTCCTTTATGACAGGGGGTACATGGTGGCATCGAGTTTGGGTAATGCCACGCCCCTTGCACGCGAATGATAACTAAATACACTCCAACTGTAGATTCTTAAAAATAATTAACGAGACCCGTCAAAGAGCTCCCATCGAAAATGCTTCGTCAACATCCGGGATATTATACTGTATATACAATGTTTTGAATTATGATGCTTTATGATTGTTATTATTATTATTGTCATTTTTTGTCCAAATATCATTGCTTTTTGCAGTGTAAAATTAGATTTTTTTCTAAAAGTTATAAGGAATCCGGCATCAAAATCATTACGATCAATTGAAATATCGGTATATCTTGCATTTACGAATGAATGAAATGTTGCCAAAAAAGAAAAAAATATTAATGAATGATTTATTTTACTTAGTGATATTATTTTGTTGAGGAAAAGTCAATTAGTAACTAGTTATAGCCTAAAACTTGATGTCAACAGATGTTTTTGAAATCCAGCTTTGTCAAATTGTAAACATGTATAGAAACCGGTTGAGTCATTTATAAGAACCGTATATGTCAGTATGTAAATACGACTGATCGTATTTTATTGATCATTATACTGCAATTTAACAATGGTTATGATTGGGAAATATCTCAAAAGTGATAAATCCTGATCCATAGTATGAATATTCTCCTAATTTCAGTTACTTTGTGCAATAATTAAAATCGTTATTTCTATGTTAAATTGCTACTGTCGCGAACACTTGATTTTTTATGTTTTTTGTGGCACTGACACTGACAATGACGGATGGCGCTCAATACGCTACATTAACTTGCCGTCGCTGTCCAGGCGCATCATTTGAGTAGTGGGAGATTCTTTTTGCAATACAATATTTGAATTTTATACTCGTTGATAACGTAGTCGGTCACTCTGTGGAAATAAATTCGTGGAAGCGATATTTAAATTTCTTCACAGTATAATGTTTACATAAACGTTATAGATATGCAATGAGTGAGTGAGTGAGTGAGTGAGTGAGTGAGTGAGTGAGTGAGTGAGTGAGTGAGTGAGTGAGTGAGTGGGCGAGCGAGTGAGTGAGTGAAACAGACAGACTCAGCGTGTTGGTCTAGTACAAAGCGGACCTCATCATGATCTCATTGTAAATTAACTTGTTCTCGCCATGATATAGCTGAAAAATTGCTGAATTGGCGTTGTGCAACACTCACTCACTAAAGCAGGTTTGACTATCTTATTCTGGTATCATAATCTTAGGAAAAGAAAAGGAGGGATTTTGTCCTCCAACATCAGGAGTGGGTATTTGTGTTGAGAGGTGTAGCAATGATCAGAGTTGTCCTGGTAGAGAGAAATGTTGTTCTAATGGATGTGGCCATGTCTGTATGCATCCAACAGGAGGTATTAAGCCATCACCTGGTATGTATTGTCTTATGGTCATGTTTTTTCATGTGTGGTCTGTCTGATTTGTTATTACTTGCGGTTGGTTCGTTAGTTGTTTTTGTATTGCGAGAATACATTTTAAAAGTTCACGTACTCATCAGTTCTGAGCATAGATTATGCCAGATCTAAATTACTTGTATCGTGTCTTGTATATATTGATCAATTGCTTTTTTAAGCAACTTGTTGATAATTTTTTTAACAAAGCTTACTATCAAGAGTCATATATACTAATAATAGCGCATAGTAGTGTGGTCACCGCGGCCGAGTGGTTAGATGGAAGTTTTGAAAGTCAAAGTAGACTTTAAAAAGCCCATCAGTGAATATGATAGTTGTTATAATATCCATTGCTGTATTTACCTATGGGATCCATAGGTTGAAACCTAGGGTCTCAATATTTAGGAGGCCTTCGGCCAAGGTGTATACTATTTTTAACACTGTAATTGGACTTTCACACTTGTGCTGTCATAACGTACTGTACTTTCTAAAAACAACCCTTCAGTAATTTTCCTTACACAGTTATACTCCATTTCAGAATATTGCAGAATTTAAAGACCCCTCATCATCTTTGCATTTATTGAAAATGCTTAAAAACACTTCCATCTACACGCTACTATATATTTGTTTTGTAAGAAAGTAATAAAAAACTACAAAATGGCTCTTATTTTATTCCAGATGTGATATATTCACACATTTTACTATCTAGAGCTACGTGTAGATAATTCATGTATGAATGTAAGGGAAAAAACACGTTGCGATTTTATTCTGCTTCCAATTTCCGAAGTGCAAAAACATGCCTCATTTGCATTAAAGAGCTACTATTATGTAATTAATTACAATCACATAGTTACCTTTTATTTCAATGTTAAGGTCTGGTATATGATTTATGGTGTTTAACACCACTTTCAACAATATTTCAGTAATATCTTGGCGGTCAGTTTTATTGGTGGAGGAAACCGGAGTACTCGGAGAAAACCACCGACTTGTCACAAGTCGCTGACAAATTTTATCACTTAATGTTGTATCGAGTATATGGCCTCACCATGAACGGGACTCGAACTCTCAACGTTAGATGTGATAGACACTGATTGCATAGGTAGTTGTAAATCCAACAACTATACGATCATGGCCATAACGACGCCTTCAATTATAAGAATTTAACAGTATTTGTCTTATAGTTTGTGAGAAGGGACGACCCTTGACGCATATCCAGTGTGGTTTTCCTTCACCGACCAGTGGAACATGCCCTAAAGGATACTACTGCAAGATGCATCCCTTTAACAATGAGTCTGTTTGCTGTCAAATTCGTATGTATTTAAAAATAAGATCAAGGAAAACAAAAAATGCCACACACTCAGAAAAGTTTCAAAATACGATAAGAAAATCAAAGGAAAAGGCAAATTCGATACCACTGTCATACATGTATACTTGATCGCATTATCCTGGCTTGGGACATGTATTTCAATAACAAGTGGCGGCATTAGGTAAATGTTAGAGAAAACCGAATGAGCAATCAAGAATGGACAATCCAGAGACATTGAAAACATTGGTCACACAAGACACAGGACCAGGACAAACAAAACAAAACACAATACAGACAACTAAAACGATGAGAAACACGGACCCAACAAATTAAACAGGGACTGAATACAGGTGTTCGCGAAGGGTAAGCAAAACGATGAGAAACACGGACCCAACAAATTAAACGGACTGAACACAGGTGCTCGCGAAGGGTAAGCAAAACGATGAGAAACACGGACCCAACAAATTAAACGGACTGAACACAGATGCTCGCGAAGGGTAAGCAAAACGATGAGAAACACGGACCCAACAAATTAAACGGACTGAACACAGATGCTCGCGAAGGGTAAGCAGTTCCTGCTTCTTATAACATGTAATATAAATAAAATGCGGTTTTGAAATCTTGTCCGTGATAGAGGAATTAAAGAAGAAATCTTCAGAGAAGATCCATTGACATTTGAGATATGGATATTTCGTAGCGGTCAACCAGTTCGTGATGACAACCATTAAATATTTGTAACGATTGCGATATCATCAACATAGGACCAACGTTGCCTTGTTTGTGTAGCTTTTGGGTCAACAGATGACCTATGCATAGTTTTATTGTCCGAAGCCTTCACTCTTGGTGAAATGATGTGGTCATGCAAGTGTTCTCTTCATGCGCGTACATAATGCCGAGCCTTTGTGTTGTAATCATTAGCCGCGCAGAGTATCAAATATAATTGCATAGTCTTTGGATTGACCCGACCTAGGTTCCAACCATCGAGCTTCCGCAGTAGAGGCTAATTTGATATCTTCAAACTTTAATAATTACTGTGATCACAGTTTTCGAGTTATTCCAGAAAACGAATTTTCCGAGTTATTTTTATGATATATAAATACGTAGTCAAACCTGCTTAAGTTGTCAACTTTAAAGATCAACTTTTCTCAACCCTTCGATAAAGTAGTCCGTTAATTTATATGAAAAAGATTTTTCTATCTTACCTGGATAATACAACCTACACGCGTTTTTTCTCGCAAAATTGTTTTCCATTGTTGAAGTAAATTGTCGATTTATCAATATACATCCGTGTTTTGACAGTATTTTAAATGTATTTCATATCAAAATGAGTATCTTTTAATGCTACCACAACAGTGATAAATAATTATATATAAAAAGTTATTTGACTATGGTTAAAGGGAGGTAAACAAAATCAATTTACGTTAGTAACTAACAAGGGAGAGCACTCTATATATTTTCTCAAAGAAACCAAACATTGACACGACAGAAAGGAGTGAGGAAAGATTCAAACACCGTGAAAGGAGCAATATTGTTAAATCTGAGACACCCTCGGGAAAGATTTAAATCGTATCCAACTCGGATAAGAGTCGTCCGATACGATTTAAATCTTACCCTCGGGTGTCACAGATTTTACGATCTTTCACCTCTCCCGCTGTTAGACCCTATATTTCTTGTCCTGTCATAGAAAATTTCATATGAATTGAACCTCATTTAAAAGTTCACTTGTCTAATTAAATGAGTCCACTTTCTCAAATGTGACCGCTTAGTACAGGTCTGACTGTATATATAATATATAACTGTCATTGTCTTTAGCTTGTCCACACGGAGATCCACATCCTACCAGATCATGTGGAATGTTTGCCGGCTCTAACAGCTGTCCTTATGGATACACGTGTTTATCACACCCAGCGGATGCATATTTTGCGTGCTGTCCAAAGAGTAAGTCGATGCATATGTATTTTAAATACCACAACATGTTTGTTTGTTTGTTTGTTTGTTTAACGCCACTGTCAACAATATTTCAGTTATATCGTGGCGGTCAGTTTTATTGGTGGAGGAAACTGGAGTACCCGGAGAAAACCACCAACCTGTCGCAAGTTACTGACAAACTTTTTCAAATAATGTTGCATAGAGTACACTTCGTCATGAACAGAGTTCGAACTCGCAACTTTAGTGGTGATGGGCACTGAGTGGAGGAAACCGGAGTAACCGGAGGAAACCACCGACTTGTCGCAAGTCACTGACAAACTTGATCACAAAATGCTGTACACCTCGCCTTGGTCGAGATTCGAACTCACAACGTCAGTGGTGATAGGCACTGATGACATAGGTAGTTGTAAATCCAACTACCATACGATCACGGCCAAGACGGCCCTACAACATGTGTTTTGATAAGTAATGAGACTTTTAAATAAATACTTTTTAGGAGCATCTATTTTAAACCGCCATGATTTAAACACAGACTTGTCATTAACAGTAATTCCATTGTATTGTGCTTCAAGCAAACTAAATTCAAGTTTGTGTTTAACTTGTGTTTTCCCAAAAGGTTTAACTTAAGAAATTATATTGAAATATCACAGTTGAACTATATTTAATTCGTCTTTTGTTGATACAAAAATTATGAAAATCGAACATGAATTGACTTCAAGATATTCTTTTTTGATCGTAGTTTTATATGAAATATGTAGGGAACATTAGTAGTGTGCTTATACTTTTGTCCACTGATTGTATGTTGTTAATAGATCAAAGTGGTTTCATTTTATAGTCACATTGAAATAAGCACTCAGTTCAGGGGCGACATTTCATATTCTATACGTCATTGTTGGTTGGATAGCACGCTTATTTCACTAAAAGTGAGTGGAGTTTGTTTTACACCAATAAGACGTCGGTTTGTTAATAATACTGCCCAATATGTGCATGTTGTGCATAAATGGCATTCACTTTAATTATCTTCATATGTCTCAAATTCGTTAAAGATGAAGATGTCTTTTTTTTCCAATTTCTTCTGGGACCACATGGTGTAGAAAATCTACTACAGGATATAACCGCTTTGAAGGGGAGTGCATTGATTGTAGCCTTATGTTTATATATGTTTATCAACTTGATTCTCATTAATATATTTCTAATATAAAACAGCTCACTTGAAGTTAAACTACAATCAATCAATCAATCAATCAATCAATATTCTAATATGACATCCTTCAAACGCTTTGAGTCCAAACCCGTGGTAAAAATAATATTAATCTATGACCGATTAAATTTATGACGTCATCGACAATTTATAACGATATTTTAACAATTTTTGCATATTAGAATCGAAATAATTCATGAAAGCCATATGTATATACTGTTTTTACCACGAGTAGGCCTTTATGTCAGCTTTTTACCCCTCGCTTATGCTCGGGGTAAAACTTCGTGACATAAAGACCTACCCGTGGTAAAAATAATATATACATATGGCTTCCATGAATTATTTCTTAAGTATATTCACACCAATCAGTAATTGTTAAAAACAAACCAATTGAATCAAGTTTCTATATCTATTTCTAAGTAGAAAATGTTGCTGAAACTACAATTTGAATGTTCGAAATAATACAGTGACTACAAATCCATCTACATGTATATCTAATTTTACTATTGTGTTTTGCAGGGCACGGCTAAAGAGGATTTCTTAATTGAAACATACAATGTAATTAATAAAAAGAATACATTCACACAACATGTATGTTTTTATTGTGATATAATTGTGGTATCGTTGTATCAGGAGATGAGGTTTAGTAGCATCGTTGTATCAGGAGATGAGGTTTAGTAGCATCGTTGTATCAGGAGATGAGGTTTAGTAGCATCGTTGTATCAGGAGATGAGGTTTAGTAGCATCGTTGTATCAGGAGATGAGGTTTAGTAGCATCGTTGTATCAGGAGATGAGGTTTAGTAGCATCGTTGTATCAGGAGATGAGGTTTAGTAGCATCGTTGTATCAGTATATGAGGTTTAGTAGCATCGTTGTATCAGGAGAGGAGGTTTAGTAGCATCGTTGTATCAGGAGAGGAGGTTTAGTAGCATCGTTGTATCAGGAGGGGAGGTTTAGTAGCATCGTTGTATCAGGAGAGGAGGTTTAGTAGCATCGTTGTATCAGGAGATGAGGTTTAGTAGCATCGTTGTATCAGGAGATGAGGTTTAGTAGCATAGTTGTATCAGGAGAGAAGGCTTAGCATCGTTGTATCAGGAGAGGAGGTTTAGTAGCATCGTTGTATCAGTAGATGAGGTTTAGTAGCATCGTTGTATCAGGAGATGAGGTTTAGTAGCATCGTTGTATCAGGAGATGAGGTTTAGCATCGTTGTATCAGGAGATGAGGTTTAGTAGCATCGTTGTATCAGGAGATGAGGTTTAGTAGCATCGTTGTATCAGGAGATGAGGTTTAGTAGCATCGTTGTATCAGGAGATGAGGTTTAGTAGCATCGTTGTATCAGGAGAGGAGGTTTAGTAGCATCGTTGTATCAGGAGATGACGTTTAGTACCATCGTTGTATCAGGAGATGAGGTTTAGTACCATCGTTGTATCAGGAGATGAGGCTTAGTAGCATCGTTGTATCAGGAGATGAGGTTTAGTAGCATCGTTGTATCATGAGAGGAGGTTTAGTGACATCGTTGTATCAGGAGAGGAGGTTTAGTAGCATCGTTGTATCAGGAGAGGAGGTTTAGTAGCATCGTTGTATCAGGAGAGGAGGTTTAGTGACATAGTTGTATCAGGAGAGGAGGTTTAGTAGCATCGTTGTATCATGAGAGGAGGTTTAGTAGCATAGTTGTATCAGGAGAGGAGGTTTAGTAGCATCGTTGTATCAGGAGAGGAGGTTTAGTAGCATCGTTGTATCATGAGAGGAGGTTTAGTAACATCGTTATATCAGGAGAGGAGGCTTAGTGACATAGTTGTATCAGGAAAGGAGGTTTAGTAGCATCGTTGTATCAGGAGAGGAGGTTTAGTAGCATCGTTGTATCAGGAGAGGAGGCTTAGTGACATAGTTGTATCAGGAGAGGAGGTTTAGTAGCATCGTTGTATCATGAGAGGAGGTTTAGTAGCATCGTTGTATCAGGAGAGGAGGTTTAGCAGCATCGTTGTATCAGGAGAGGAGGTTTAGTAGCATCGTTGTATCATGAGAGGAGGTTTACTGACATCGTTGTATTAGGAGAGGAGGTTTAGTGACATCGTATTAAGAGAGGAGGTTTAGTGGCATCGGTGTATTAGGAGAGGAAGCTTAGGGGCATCGTTGTATCAGGAGATGAGGTTTAGTAGCATCGTTGTATCAAGAGATGAGGTTTAGTAGCATCGTTGTATCATGAGAGGAGGTTTAGTAGCATCGTTGTACCATGAGAGGAGGTTTACTGACATCGTTGTATTAGGAGAGGAGATTAGTGACATCGCTGTATTAGGAGAGGAGGCTTAGGGACATCGTTGTATTAGGAGAGGAGGTTTAGTAGCATCGTTGTATCATGAGAGGAGGTTTACTGACATCGTTGTATTAGAAGAGGAGTTTAGTGACATCGCTGTATTAGGAGAGGAGGCTTAGGGACATCGTTGTATTAGGAGAGGAGGTTTAGTGGCATCGTTGTATCATGAGAGGAGGTTTAGTAGCATCGTTGTATCATGAAGAGGTTTAGTGGCACCGTTGTATTAGGAGAGAAGGCTTAGTGGCATCTTTGTATTAGGAGAGGAGACTTAGTGACATTGTTGTATAAGGAGAGGTTTAGTGACATCGTTGTATTAGGAGAGGAGGTTTAGTGACATCGTTGTATTAGGAGGAAGCTTAGAGACATCGTTGTATTAGGAGAGGAGATTTAGTAACATCATTGTATTACTAGATGAGGATTAGTGAAATCGTTGTTTAAGGAGATGATGTTTAGTGAAATCGTTGTTTAAGAAGAGGAGATTCAGTGGCATCGTTGTATCATGACAGGAGGTTTAGTGGCATCGTTGTATCAAGAGAGGAGATTTAGTAACATCGTTGTATTACTAGATGAGGATTAGTGAAATCGTTGTTTAAGGAGATGATGTTTAGTGAAATCGTTGTTTAAGGAGAGGAGATTCAGTGGCATCGTTGTATTAGGAGAGGAGGTTTAGTGACATCGTTGTATGAAGCGAGGAGACTTAGTGTTTTCTTTACAACAGAGGAGGGATTTAATTGACCTTAAAATGGATGCATTGAATCCATTGTTTGTAAAAAAGAGTTTGAAGATACCAAAGGGGTAATCAGAATCCGTAAATCGAAGACGAACAGACAACACGACAAAAGAAAAAGTACAAAAGGACAAACAACGATCTACAAAACATACATATAAAACCAAAGATCGAGTAACACAAACTCAAACACTAAAAACCGAGGGTGAACTCTTACTCCGGAAAGGTAAGCAGTTCCTGCTCCACTAGTGACACCCATCGTGTTAATCTAGTAACAAACCCGGTGATAAGTCATGAATGAGGAAAGGACCGGGAAGTGTTTACGACAAGTGGATCATATTCGTGGTCATTTGTGACACCGATATTCCATAACGGTCAACCAGGTCATGGAGGCGACCGTACAACTTTCAAAGTGATGACTTCAAAATAACCCAGAGGAACCCTTGGCTAAGTAGCTTCCTTGTTAGCAGCAACCCTCTGTCAAGGAAATCCTGATAGGAACTACAAGCTCTGGAATATCGTATCAACTGTGATATGCATACTCCATATACAGGTGCTGCTGGAATGTTGCTACATATAAATGAAAAGTTTTCAATGGGAAAATTGAAATCATCTCTTTTATCGTAAAGTTTCATCCTTAACCGCCCCTCACTGTCAATTTCGAGGTGTAGGTCAAAGTATGAAGCAGACCTATCTGTATCTGTGGTATCCTTTCTTTCAAGCTCAATGGGATAGATGCGATCAACGCAATCACCAAACCTAGAATTATTCAGTGAAAGGACATCATCTATATAGCGGAACGTGAAATTAAAGGATCGGGTTAGTTTCTTCTTGTTGTTCTTGAGAAGCCCCTGTATGAAGTCTGCCTCATACAAATAAAGAAGCAAGTCGGCCAAAAGAGGAGCACAATTTGTACCCATAGGTATTCCGACTGTCTGTTGAAAAACACATCCACCAAACATATGTTGTCATCAAAAACTCGAACACGTTGATGATATCAGTTTCAGAGAACTTTTTGGTGGAATCAGAGTGGTCTTTTTTTCAAAATAAGATCAGTCCCTTCCTAGCACAAGGTATTTGTATCTACGTTGCCCATTGTTTTGGTTTGGGAGACTTCATAATCGTTAGATTATAATCATATCTTGTTATTATTATTATTATTATTATTATTATTATTCTCTTTCTCCTTTCTTTCCGCGGACCATGAACTTGTCCACGGCAGATCTCAGGAACTACTGGACAGAATTTCATGAAACTTGGTGGAGTTATATATATATGTTTCTAGTTGGTCCTAAAGTTTTCAGCTTTGTGGTAAAGGGGGTCAAAGCCATATTTTGAGGGGTTCAAAGGGGGTGTGGGTTACTATAGAATCCTATAGGAAAGTTGAAATTTCGTACATTAATGTTGATAACTTCTAAATTGATAATGATAGAGACATACAATTTGACATAGTGATAGGTCACCATTAGAGGAGCAATTCTGCATTTTCTAAATTTTCAAGGTGTCTGCCATTTTCAAAATGGCTGCCAAAACACGGCATAAAAAATGGGTGGTAAAAAACATTGTCCGATATCATCAAAATTTGATATATGGGTAGATAATGATGTCCCAAATTGATTCCCGACATCGAAAAATTTCTACCGGTCGCCATTTTCAAAATGGCCACCACAATACTGCACAAATTCAACATTGTTCGATTTCAACGACATTTTATATGTGGGTAGATTATGATGTCCCGAATTGATTCCTGACATCGAAAAAATTCTACCGGTCGCAATTTTCAAAATGGCCACCACAATACTGCACAAATTCAACATTGTTCGATTTCAACGAAATGTCATATGTAGGTAGATTATGATGTCCTGAATTAATTCCCGACATCGAAATATTTCTACCGGTCTCCATTTTCAAAATGGCAGCCACAATACCGCAAAAATTCAACATTGTTCGACTTCAAAGGTAGCTTTTGATTTTTTTTAAACCTGTTGTCAGTGGCCGGTTTGGGAGACTCCATGATCGTTAGATTATAATCATATATTGCTTAACTCTATGTTGGAGCTTATACATTGTTTTTATTAGTTTTTTTTTTTTTTTTTTGATTTACCGGTAAGATAAAAATTGATATGTGCATCAATAATGATACCTATTATTATACAGTTATTACACCTTGGCTTTTTTTTAGCCATTGTTCTTGTTAGTCTGGTCATCTTGTCTTGTCAGGTGGAGTTGGAGGTGTATGACTTCTTACTGTCTGTTTAGGTCCATGTGAGACTGGTGTTTTCATAAATGTTTCCATTGTATTTTTTTTTCCCACTTGCTTTTGAATTTTTGGTTGAATCGGTCTTAGAAAATGTTACTTGATGTACACTTTGTAATTGTTCAATATCATCAGTCGTACTTTCGCCTTCTTGTGTTGTATTGTGTATTTCTACAGTAGTTGTATTCTGTACAGTGTCTGTCTGAACATCTGTATTACTGTCCTCTGTATTGTGATCTTGTGTTTCACACTCATCCTCTGTAAGCTTATTTGGGCAGTCCATCATTTTGTGTCCTGTTTTGTGACATGCTTTGCACACCCAGTCATTTGTACAATCATACAGAAAATGCCCATGAGATAGGCATTTGTAACACATAGGTACTTTGTCTGTTCTATTTGTATTGTTATTTTGTTGGTTATGTATATAGAATTCTGGTTGACCACTATGGAATACAAGAGCCCAATATTTACCAATTTGAAACTTTCTTGGGATTGGGTTTTTTAATGTTTTACTTATAATCAATCTGTCACCTGTTTCACAAAACATCCTCGTCTTTAAGAAAGACTGGTTTGACCTTTTCATCGGATGAATTATTTTTTGTGTTTGTGTTTGTGTTTGTAATTTAGTTTTCTTTACCATCGTCTATTACTATCTCCTCGTAAGACGCCATTTTTTCTTTGTTTACGCCTTTTTCTTCGTTTAAAATGTCATTTTCTACTGTTTTCATACCACGTAAACTCTGGATCAATTGCTCAATTTGAGCATCACTGAATTGTCCATTCAAGTATTGACTATTTGTAGCCATAGCTTACTATTTTAAAATAAGCTTAAACTTTTTTCGGGAGTACTCACTTAGCAGACCTTAGCATACTAAGGGACATAGTTTCTTCTTTGCTCATTAGCCGTTCCTGCAAGTTGTCTTTTAGTAGCAAGGAGAATGATATTCTCCAAATACGTGGAATTCATTAATGTTAGTCCCAGGGGAGATTTGTGTAGGGTTTCCCCAGTACCCCAATCCCACACCCTTTTCTCAGAGACGTTGTCATCCACAGTGGTGACATTATGACCGTCATGTATCTATTTCCCAAGGGTGGGCAAAATAGTAAATAACATTTCTGTTTTCCTTTGAATATCTATCTGTTTGGGTTGCAATAGACACTCGAAGGATATAATTTTGCTAGAGAGAATTTTCAACTGGTGTATGTTAAAGAAAATATGTTTATTCGTATCTGGTTGTACAATCTTAATATTTTTGATTGAAGATCATCTACAATGATTTTCTTTGCGGGCTTTGGTTCGATCACCATTGATGCCATTTATACATGTTAAATACAAAAAATTGTCTACTAAATATTATATCTTAGATATTTATCTGAAATTACACTTTTTGCATTATCCGAAACAATGGCTATGTTATTTACCCTAGAGAACAGAATGTTTGACGGTGTAAGACATATATATAGCCTCTGTTTCGGTGAATTATATCTTAGGTGTAATATCACTAAAGCCGGCACCAGTAAAAAGGATGTATGATAAAGTAGTACGTAAAATACAAAATGAATCCCTACATGGTTAGATAACAAATAAACCCTAGTAGATACTGCAAAATATTGAAAATCAGCAGAAACCTACAGATTTAAAGATCATCTTTAAAAACCCATATTTTATGACCTAGTGGTCTTAAATGAAATTTTTTTAGTATTGGAAAGTAGCCATCTGAAATTGCATTAAAGCAAGAGTGAAAGACTAGATGAAAACAAGTGTAAATAGTTTTTTAACTGTATATACTGCTGCCAGCTGGCAGTATTTTATAAATTTGGAACTGCGCACGCTTTCGACATGGCATAGCAATCAACAAGTTGATGGTGGCCATTATGAGGCAGAAGCAGAAATGATTGTAGATGCAATTAAATGTATGCTGATTTTCGGAGGTAAGATTCCAATTCGGTATCCCTTCCATGAGGTATGAATGTCACTTATATTAAACTTCAGATGAAACCTGTATGAATGCTCAAACAGATTGTATTTAACATAGAATGCTATGGGGAATTATTTAGTGGTATGGCTCCTTTTTTAACTTTATATATAGGAAGAACATTGAGAACCAAAACCGAATTATAAATAGAAGATCCGGGTAGAAAGAAAAACATAAAACAAGACAACAAATTAAACATTCGAACATCAAACACTCCCGCACAAACAGGAAGTGTGACTAATTGTCATTGTAATGGATAAATCAGTCCGCGTAAAATAAGTCCGGTTGGCCTTATATTTCTACATAAATCCAAGGTAGCAAATCCGCCTAGTTAAAAAGGTCCTTAGAACGATTTACATAGTTGAAATAGTTCGTGTGGCATTTCTTGTTAGTAAATATCGTCCGTGGACTTATTTTACTAGTAACTTTATCGGTTCGTCCTTACCTGTAATTGTTTGTAGGATGGCTCATGTCATACGTCATATTTATGTCATTTCTGTTTGTTTGCGTATAGTGGTTTCCAACACTTCTTGACTATATGCATAACATGACGGATGTCTTACAAGAGGCAGGATCTGCTTTACCCTTCGCGAGCAGCTGTGTTCACCCCCGCTTTATGGTGGGGTCCGTATTTGTTCATCTTTTTTGTTTTTTGTTGTGTTTGTTTTCTGTTACCTGCGCGTGTCTTGTGTGTCCAATGCTGCCAGTGTCTCTAGATTGTTCATTATTTATTGCTCCTTTGGTTTTCTCTAACGTGTATTTACACTAGGACTTATTGTTTCTGTTTCAATAACGATATATTCAACAAATCTAGGACATAATTCCCAATAAATGAACGATAAACGTACTAGTACTAGTACATATAGTAGCCATGTTATGTACACTTCCGTAATATTATAGGGACAGTATGCTCCAACGAGTGAGCTGAGTGAGTGAATGTTGTTTAGCGTCAACTCAGCAATTTTCAGCTATATCATGGCGAGAACGAGTTAATTTTCAATTATGTATGGTCAGCTTTGTACTAGACCAACAACCTTTTTATTGTGCTAACCCACCGAAACAACAGTCCACGGATAGACATGTCGCCTCAACCGGACACATGTTCCTGCTTCCGAGCCAACCAGTCTTTACTTTTTTTCCTTAATGCTACGTGCTTAGCAGAGAGCCAACAAATACCAATTTTATAGTCGTTGGATTGATCCGATAGGGACTCGAACTCGCGATCTACCATACTAGAGGCGAGCACGCTAACCATTACACCATCGATGCGTTTCACATCACAAAACAACGAATAAATCATTGACAATTAACCCAATTTAAATGTGCAATTACAATCCGGATATAGTTCCCGAATGGTACAATAAACTACGATAAATGTCATTTTAACATTATGATGTAATTAAGAGATCCTGAATGTACTAACCTCAAAATCCGAAATAAGACATACTTTGTTATTTAGAGTGTTTATGGCGTATGTTTTATATATACTCAACCAAAACATTGCCACACATTTTCTTTCTGGGCACCACCCGCCATGATATAGCTGAAATATTGTTGAAAGTTGCGTTAAACACCATAACCCTAACCTTCTTTCTGGGTATTGGTGAAGGATCAAACTCGCAGAGCTGCTCAGTGCGGTTCCGGGAGTCGGATAGGGAGAGCACTGGCACTGTCAGTGTGGTTGTCGGATTATAGTACGGAAATTCAGGCCGTGGAGTATAGAGGGTGAAGTATTTGAATAGTACCATTCTCCTTGCAAGCTAAAGACTTCTTTTGAAGATTTCGAAAAAGGGTAGGCGCTTTGTAACCGCCGCAAAAGACTAAATGCTTTATTCCTACACAACACTCTATCCTTTTTCAGTGGCAGTCAAAAGTCGTTATAATTCGGTTGACCCATCCCTGTTCTCATATATATATATAGTTTTATATATTATTTACTTGTTCCCATCCTAAATATAGCTGAAATACTTCCCGCTGGACGTTAAGCAATAATCAATATATCCATTTCAATTAGATCACTACAATTCCAACTTCGTTCAGTAAATATAGATTCACCTTCATCTACCAGTGGATTACTATATATCCCCACTCTCGAGATTCTCCTTCTACCCGTGGATTACGATATAGCCCCACTCTCGGGATTCTCCTTCTACCAGTGGATTACGATATATTCCCACTCTCGAGATTCTCCTTCTACTAGTGGATTACGATATATCCCCACTCTCGAGATTCTCCTTCTATCAGTGGATTACGATATATCCCCACTCTCGAGATTCTCCTTCTACTAGTGGATTACGATATATCCCCACTCTCGAGATTCTCCTTCTACCAGTGGATTCCGATATATCCCCACTCTCGAGATTCTCCTTCTACCAGTGGATTACGATATATCCTCACTCTCGAGATTCTCCTTCCACTAGTGGATTACGATATTTCTCCACTCGAAATTCTCATTCTTCTACCAGTGAATTATGATAGTTCTCTACTTTCGAGTTTCGTCTTCTTCTGCCAGTGGATTACGATATATCCCCACTCTCGAGATTCTCCTTCTACCAGTGGATTACGATATAGCCCCACTCTCGAGATTCTCCTTCTATCAGTGGATTACGATATATCCTCACTCTCGAGATTCTCCTTCCACTAGTGGATTACGATATTTCTCCACTCGAAATTCTCATTCTTCTACCAGTGAATTATGATAGTTCTCTACTTTCGAGTTTCGTCTTCTTCTGCCAGTGGATTACGATATATCCCCACTCTCGAGATTCTCCTTCTACCAGTGGATTACGATATAGCCCCACTCTCGAGATTCTCCTTCTACCAGTGGATTACGATATATTCCCACTCTCGAGATTCTCCTTCTACTAGTGGATTACGATATATCCCCACTCTCGAGATTCTCATTCTATCAGTGGATTACGATATATCCCCACTCTCGAGATTCTCCTTCTACCAGTGGATTACGATATATCCTCACTCTCGAGATTCTCCTTCCACTAGTGGATTACGATATTTCTCCACTCGAAATTCTCATTCTTCTACCAGTGAATTATGATAGTTCTCTACTTTCGAGCTTCGTCTTCTTCTGCCAGTGGATTACGATATATCCCCACTCTCGAGATTCTCCTTCTACCAGTGGATTACGATATAGCCCCACTCTCGAGATTCTCCTTCTACCAGTGGATTACGATATATCCTCACTCTCGAGATTCTCCTTCTACTAGTGGATTACGATATATCCCCACTCTCGAGATTCTCCTTCTATCAGTGGATTACGATATATCCCCACTCTCGAGATTCTCCTTCTACCAGTGGATTACGATATATCCTCACTCTCGAGATTCTCCTTCCACTAGTGGATTACGATATTTCTCCACTCGAAATTCTCATTCTTCTACCAGTGAATTATGATAGTTCTCTACTTTCGAGTTTCGTCTTCTTCTGCCAGTGGATTACGATATATCCCCACTCTCGAGAATCTCCTTCTACCAGTGGATTACGATATATCCTCACTCTCGAGATTCTCCTTCCACTAGTGGATTACGATATTTCTCCACTCGAAATTCTCATTCTTCTACCAGTGAATTATGATAGTTCTCTACTTTCGAGTTTCGTCTTCTTCTGCCAGTGGATTACGATATATCCCCACTCTCGAGATTCTCCTTCTACCAGTGGATTACGATATAGCCCCACTCTCGAGATTCTCCTTCTACCAGTGGATTACGATATATCCTCACTCTCGAGATTCTCCTTCCACTAGTGGATTACGATATTTCTCCACTCGAAATTCTCATTCTTCTACCAGTGAATTATGATAGTTCTCTACTTTCGAGTTTCGCCTTCTTCTGCCAGTGGATTACGATATATCCCCACTCTCGAGATTCTCCTTCCACTAGTGGATTACGATATTTCTCCACTCGAAATTCTCATTCTTCTACCAGTGAATTATGATAGTTCTCTACTTTCGAGTTTCGCCTTCTTCTGCCAGTGGATTACGATATATCCCCACTCTCGAGATTCTCCTTCTACTAGTGGATTACGATATTTCTCCACTCTCGAGATTCTCCTTCTACCAGTGGATTACTATTTTCCCCACTCTCGAGATTCTTCTTCTACTAGTGGATTACGATATTTCTCCACTCTCGAGATTCTCCTTCTACCAGTGGATTACGATATTTCTCTACTATCGAGATTCTCCTTCTTCTACCAGTGGATTACGATATATCCCCACTCTCGAGATTCTCCTTCTACCAGTGGATTACGATATTTCTCCACTCTCGATATTCTCCTTCTACCAGTGGATTACTATTTTCCCCACTATCGAAATTCTCCTTCTTCTACCAGTGGATTACTATATATCTCTACCATCGAGATCCTCCTTCTTTTACCATTGGATTACTATTTTCCCCACGATATTTTTTCCACTCGAAATTCTCCTTCTTCTACCAGTGGATTACGATATTTCTCTACTTTCGAGATTCTCCTTCTTCTACAAGTGGATTACGATATTTCTCCACTATCGAGATTCTTCCTTTTCTACCAGTGGATTACGGTATTTCCCCACTTTCGAGATCCTCCTTCTTCTACCAGTGCATTACGATATTTCACTACTTTCGAGATTCTCATTCTTCTATCAGTGGATTACGATATTTCTCCACTATCGAGATTCTTCCTTTTCTACCAGTGGATTACGATATTTCCCCACTTTCGAGATCCTCCTTCTTCTACCAGTGCATTACGATATTTCACTACTTTCGAGATTCTCCTTCTTCTACCAGTGGATTACGATATTTCACTACTTTCGAGATTCTCATTCTTCTATCAGTGGATTACGATATTTCTCTACTTTCGAGATTCTCCTTCTTCTACCAGTGGATTACGATATTTCTCCACTCTCTAGATACTCATACTTCTACCAGTGGATTACCTCTGTTTCGGAGAATTGTGTTGTATTCTGACTTTATGTGCATGTACTAGGAAGAACGCTGAAAACCAAGATCCAAAGAGTTTCAAATAAAGGGAAGATCTGAGTACAAAGAAAAAGAGTATTAAAAAACAAAGGTAAAACAAAACAAAAGAACAGACATTCAGACATCAGAAACTCCCACAAAACCGGAAGTGGGACTAGTTGTCACTCTCACGGATTAATCAGTCCACGTAAAATAAGTCCGGTTGGACTAATATTTCTACATATATCCAAGGTTACAAATCATCCTAGTTTATATGGTTCTTAGAATAATTGATCTAGTTGAAATAGCTAGTTCCTTTGTAAATATCGTCCATTGACTTACTTTAATAGCAGCTTTATTCCATCCTGACTAATTTCAAGGACTCAGATAGCTCCTTTTAATACTTCGAAGTACAAAAATTGTCCAGTCAGTGAGCTAAATTTACCTTCGGATAAGTCGAATACTCGACTATTTCAAATTTAGAGTAGGTTTGTTCGACTTTTACATAACGTGATTCGAATATATTTATCTAGGTTAAATATATTACATTTAAATGGGTAATTGTAATTACGGATATACAGTCAAGCCTTACCATGCGGTTCACCTCAATCAAGCAATCACCTGTATTAAAAGGTCACCCTTTCTCGTCCTATCATGGAAAAGTTCATATGAATTGAACCTATTTTAAGAGGTCACATATCTTGAAATACCACGTGTTCTTTGTCCCAGGGTGACCTCTTTATACAGACTTGACTGTAGGGACGTTATGGTACAAAAAAATATTGTAAATGTCATTAGAAAACCGCATGTATAATCCTCAAAATCTGAAATAAGACATAATTTGTTATTTTGATAGTTTTTTTTTTACGTATGTTTTATGTATACTCAACCAAAACATTGACACATAAATTAAAGGAAAACTCCAGTCAGTTGAACATTTGTAATAATTCAATACATTATAACTTTTTATTCGTAAATAACTAATTATTAAACAAAAAACACCTTTATTAACATTGATATACCCGATTAGAAATATGAATATTTGGAATTTCCTGTCGTAGTGTAAGCGGCCATGACACCTCTTCGTGTGACGTCGCCAAATCTGTTTCATGTTAGTTGAATAAATAATGTGTTTGACCCTTCCCAATCAATAGCCCTTTTTGGTTATGTTTTGATATCAGATCAACTGCAATACAATGATTACAATTTGCATATCGTCCTATTTTTTCTTTCTTAATATGTCCATCCCATGATACATTTTCATAAAACATACCAGTTTATTTGTTTTTTGGGGGGATATAATTTCATGTTTTACATGATTGGTCGTAGGTTACTAGATAACTGACACTTTTAAGTCGTTTTATGCGTACACGTGGCTTTGTTTTTGTCTTCAGTGCTGTCGTACTTTCCCGTGTTTTTTGTGGTCACTGGTCAATGTGTTTACAAGGGTAGGATCGGTAATTACAAAAAAAAAATCTTCTCATACTTTCCCTTTTCGTTATTGCAATAAAATGCTTGACATGAAGTTATATTGATTTTGTAAATAACCAAATAAATATACTACGTTATTTTACGATTTACATCATTTGTAATGATAAAATTGCAACTGATGTTGATATATGATATTGACGTTGTGACGTCATGGCTCTTTCGGAAAAGTTTTAATTGCAGGTATAATCCGAGAATGGATTATGCCTTTTTTTCTCCTCACAATTGAAGAGTTCTATAAAATAACAATCCCCATTATTTGGTGATACATGCAACTTCAATCACCAAATTCTACCTTACGGTATACTATTGTTTAACTTTTATTAACACAAATGTCTTTTATTTACTGCCATTTAAATTTTCACGCTGACTTGTTAAGGTCATGGCGTTTTCCTTTAACCTTATTTCGGGTTTTTTTCAAAAAAAAATCGGTCTCCTCTCAATATACTCTAACCAATAGGCATTACAGTTCCGAAAATTTCGCTAAGAAAATTAGAATCGATAAGAGGAGCTTGAAAATACCAAAGGGAGATAATCAGAATCACCGAAGAACAGACAACACAATGGCCAAAAGTAAAAGTGACAAAAAGACAAACAACGATCTACAAAACTCTACACAAAGCAACAACACGAACCCCTCTAGAAACTGAGGGTGAACTCATATACTCCGGAAAGGTAGGTAATTCATGCTCCACAAGTGGCACCCGTCATGTTTCTCTAGTTCCAAACCAGGGTCCGTTGTTGAACTTGTGATTAAACTAACCAGATGATTAGCCCTAATTACATAATTAATTCTTATTCCCATACTTAGCTAATGCAATGATTAAATTTTGTTGCTGGACTCTTTTTTTTTCAATCAATGTATTAACTAATCATATGTAATCATTGAATTAGCTAAGTATGTGATTAGGAATGAATCATGTAACAAGGGCTAATTATATGATTAGCTTAATCACAATTTCAACAACGGATCGCAGATGATAAGTCATGAATGAGGAAAGGATCGGAAAGTGCTAACGACAAGTGGAACATATCCGTGGTCATTTGTGAAACAGATACTCCGTAACGGTTAACCAGATCATGGTGACGACCGTAAAACGATCGAAGTGATGACTTCAACTTAACCAATAGGAACCCTTGGTTCAGTGGCTTCCTTGTTAGCAAGTAAATCCCCAATAGGAACCACAAGCTCTGGAATATCGGATCAACTGAAAGATATATACTCCATATACAGCTACTGTTGGAATTTGACATTTGTCGTAAAGTCGGAAGGAAATTTGCGTGAATTCTCATTCGTTGAGTTCTGACTTTAGTTCGCACCTGGTACCCATCTCAAGTGTTAAGGTTTCCAGACACTTACTCATGGCCCGGGGTTCATCGGTCAGTGTGTTATTACTGTTCTGGCTTACCTCCACCATTACGTCTGGCAGTCATGACACAGCTTAAAATGACCGGAAGTGACGATAAATATCTTTTCGATTGACGCGCTTTTGTGTTACCTCTGGTGGGTTTTTTTTCGCTTTGTCCAATCTTTTGCTATTTTTTTTTTTTTTAACTTTTATGCATTACTACCTGTTTTCGTCTATTGAGATTGAAATATGGTGTATTTTAACTTTATTCTAAAAATCCAAGGACTGTCCTGGTCCTGATCGTATATGGTAGTTTGGTTGTATGGTCGTATTTAAAACTACTTGTGCAATCAGAACATTTCATCACCAATGTTGTGAGTTCGAATTTCGCTCATTACGTGATAAAGTTTGTTCGTGACTTGAGGCAGGTCGGTGGTTTTCTCCGGGTACTCTGGTTTCCTCCACCAATAAAACTGACCGTCACGGACCGTCGCGATATAGCAGAAATATTTTTGAAAGTGGCGTTAAACACCATAATCATAGCCCCTAACTCTGAAATATAGTGTATCAACTTTATTCTAAAAATCCAATATTGCCCGGCGACAATCGTCATTTAATATGCTGTTGAGTATATTGTCGTCAAAGATATTTTTTTGTGGTTGATGATCGTGTTCGCATAAATCATTTTAAACATAAAACAAATGAAACATTAATCATTAACATTTATATAACTTAACACAAGAGACTCCATGATCACTTTTTAAAACATCACAATGTCTAATTCAAGTATGTTGAAATATCTAGTGGTCGGTTTAGTTTTGATATACAGTGTGCAGGTAAATATATATTTAATTTTCTTCCATTTTTCAATTTATTTAATAGATATATTTGTACTTGTATTATGTTTTAAGCATACTCGACGTCAATCGCTGGTTTTAACGTAGCAAACTGAGTTCATCCTTCATTATATTATGTATTGAATGATGTTTTTCATGATTTCTGGAGTTGTGTATATAATTATAGGGGGTAGGGTTATGGTGTTTAACGCCACTTTCAACAATATTTCAGTTATATCGTGGCGGTCATTTTTAGTGGTGGAGGAAACCAGAGAAAACTACTTACCTGCCGCAAGTCACTGACAAACTTTATCTACTTACCTGCCGCAAGTCACTGACAAACTTTATCTACTTACCTGCCGCAAGTCACTGACAAACTTTATCACATAATGTTGTATCGAGTACATCTCCCCTACTCGGGATTCGAACTCACAACGTTTATAAAGTTATAATTAAGGGATATTTCCCTACGTTTAATTAAGAAATTCTTAAGAACCTTAAACATTTATTGTGAATTCATTTAGACTCATATATTCGTCAATGGAGAAAAAAAAATGCATTTCTTTTGGCCAT
The DNA here is from genome assembly GCA_963383655.1 of Bathymodiolus septemdierum. Lineage (NCBI taxonomy): Eukaryota > Metazoa > Mollusca > Bivalvia > Mytilida > Modiolidae > Bathymodiolus > Bathymodiolus septemdierum. Next base: position 33,116,741 of record OY726527.1, on the reverse strand, counting down.
TGTGTTGTCTGTTCTTCTTCGATATACGGATTCTGATTGCCGCGCCTTTGGTATCTTCAAACTCTTCTTTCGTCGATACACAAATTCGTTGGTTTCGACCTAAAAGTCAAAGGGGGAAAAAAGAGCACAAATGAAAGAAAAGCTGATTTTAGATAATGTCTGGTATGATTGTTGTACCTGCATGTAATGTAGGTCTTACCCAAATTTATTGTACGAAATCGAAGTTCGAGCATTCGAATGGTGGCAAATATTCAAAGAAAATTCTTAATTTCGTGGTTTGATACGACCCACTAAATCCCATAAATAGATACACCACCAATAATTAAAAAAAAATAACAATGCACTCGTGAATTTCGCTGGGTTTTTTTCCATTTGTTTCCATTGTTGTACCCCCCCCCCCCTCCCCCACCCCCTATGTCTATATACATAGGGGGCCGTCGTGGTCGTGGTCGTACAATAGTTGGATGTAAAACTACCCATGTAATCAGTGGCTATCACCACTAACGTTGCGAGTTCGAACCCCGGTCATGCGAGGTGTACTCGATACAACATTATGAGATAGAGTTTGTCAGTGATTTGCTACATATCAGTGGTTTTCTCTGGGTACTCCGGTTTCCTCCTCCAATAAAACTGACCTTCACGATATAACTGAATTATTGTTGAAAATGGAGTTAAACACCATAACCCTAACCCTATATACATAGACTTGAAGACATTTGGTTTTTCTCACTATTTAAAGATGATACAGACCATATATTATTTTCATTTGTAGTCTAGGATCCGTCCACTCGGTAAGTGATAACAAATTTATTTATTTTTTAAGAATTAATATTTGTCCAAATTTGTGCATATTATGGGACGAAGTCCCAACTATGGTAGAAATAGCAATATTTTGAATCCAGATCCATATTACTAACGGCTTAAATTTCATGCACCGGAAATGACACACCGAAAACCAATACATGGTTAAATCTGCCGAAAATCGGATGCGCAGTAATCTAGAACGATTTACAGATTCCATGTCAACTCGTAACTTTTCTAACTCGTACCCTATCAACTCATACCCAATTTCCGGTTATGAATGTTAAAAAATTATTGGACTTCGTCCCAAGTTAGGTAACACCTATTATAATATTATTGTTATTGCAAATATATATTGCCCAACATTGTGTACATGTCTATAAGTACGTCACTGTCTATATATACGGCAGAGATCTATTAATTTTCATTCGTGTCACCTCGCGGCAAATTTATCCGAACAGAAAACAAATGTCTACTTTTGCTTAGTAATGATATTCTTGTTTCTCTCACGTTTCCATGGAGAAATATATTGTCTTGAAGTTATATGTCGGTTAAGAGTGACAGCGGTGTTGTTGTGGGTGGACCGGGTAGTAGATGCAATTTTTTGTTTGTTGCTTCGATCCTAAAATGCTAAAAATTCATCTTTACCTTAATATTTTGACAAAATATTGGAAAAGGGGGGGGGGGGGGGGGGGGGGGTAAACATAGTATTGCCCGCCTCGGGTCCTACACCCTGAGTAACATTATTAAATGAATACTAATATACTAATTACTAGTTAATTATCGTAACTTAGCCATAGCGATAAAGTTTACCGAGAGCCCCTCCCCATACAATATGATAAATTGTCGCCACTGTGGGAGTACAACCATATCCGAAAGTGAACCTCTGATTGAGCTAGGCGAACCATTATAAAACGTTCCTTTATGACAGGGGGTACATGGTGGCATCGAGTTTGGGTAATGCCACGCCCCTTGCACGCGGATGATAACTAAATACACTCCAACTGTAGATTCTTAAAAATAATCAACGAGGCCCGTCAAAGAGCTCCGATCGAAAATGTTTCGTCAACATCCGGGATATTATACTGTATATACAATGTTTTGAATTATGATGCTTTATGATTGTTATTATTATTATTGTCATTTTTTGTCCAAATATCATTGCTTTTTGCAGTGTAAAATTAGATTTTTTCTAAAAGTTATAAGGAATCCGGCATCAAAATCATTACGATCAATTGAAATATCGGTATATCTTGCATTTACGAATGAATGAAATGTTGCCAAAAAAGAAAAAATATTAATGATTGATTTATTTTACTTAGTGATATTATTTTGTTGAGGAAAAGTCAATTAGTAACTAGTTATAGCCTAAAACTTGATGTCAACAGATGTTTTTGAAATCCAGCTTTGTCAAATTGTAAACATGTATAAAAACCGGTTGAGTCATTTATAAGAACCGGATTTGTCAGTATGTAAATACGACTGATCGTATTTTATTGATCATTATATTGCAATTTAACAATAGTTATAATTGGGAAATATCTCAAAAGTGATCCATAGTATGAATATTCTCCTAATTTCAGTTACTTTGTGCAATAATTAAAATCGTTATTTCTATGTTAAATTGCTACTGTCGCGAACACTTGATATTTTATGCTTTTTGTGGCACTGACACTGACGGATGGCGCTCAATACGCTACATTCACTTGCGGTCGCTGTCCAGGCGCATCATTTGAGTAGTGGGAGATTCTTTTTGCAATACAATATTTGAATTTTATACTCGTTGATAACGTAGTCGGTCACTCTGTGGAAATAACTTCGTGGAAGCGATATTTAAATTTCTTCACAGTATAATGTTTACATAAACGTTATAGATATGCAGTGAGTGAGTGAGTGAGTGAGTGACTGAGTGAGTGAGTGAGTGAGTGAGTGAGTGAGTGAGTGAGTGAGTGAGTGAGTGAGTGAGTGAGAAAATCCAACTCAGCGTGTTGGTCTAATACAAAGCGGACCTCATCATGATCTCATTGTAAATTAACTTGTTCTCGCCATGATATAGCTGAAAAATTGCTGAATTGGCGTTGTGCAACACTCACTCACTAAAGCAGGTTTGACTATCTTATTCTGGTATCATAATCTTAGGAAAAGAAAAGGAGGGATTTTGTCCTCCAAAATCAGGAGTGGGTATTTGTGTTGAGAGGTGTCGCCATGATCAGAGTTGTCCTGGAAGAGAGAAATGTTGTTCTAATGGATGTGGCCATGTCTGTATGCATCCAACTGGAGGTATTAAGCCATCACCTGGTATGTATTGTCTTATGGTCATGTTTTTTCACGTGTGGTCTGTCTGATTTGTTATTACTTGCGGTTGGTTCGTTAGTTGTTTTTGTATTGCGAGAATACATTTTAAAAGTTCACGTACTCATCAGTTCTGAGCATAGATTATGCCAGATCTAAATTACTTGTATCGTGTCTTGTATATATTGATCAATTGTTTTTTAAACAACTTGTTGATAAATTTTTTAACAAAGCTTACTATCAAGAGTCATATATACTAATAATAGCGCACAGTAGTGTGGTCACCGCGGCCGAGTGGTTAGATGGAAGTTTTGAAAGTCAAAGTAGACTTTAAAAAGCCCATCAGTGAATATGATAGTTGTTATAATATCCATTGCCGGATTTACCTATGGGATCCATAGGTTGAATCCTAGGGTTTCAATATTTAGGAGGCCTTCGGCCAAGGTGTATACTATTTTTAACACTGTAATTGGACTTTCACACTTGTGCTGTCATAACGTACTGTACTTTCTAAAAACAACCCTTCAGTAATTTTCCTTACACAGTTATACTCCATTTCAGAATATTGCAGAATTTAAAGACCCCTCATCATCTTTGAATTTATTGAAAATGTTTAAATACACTTCCATCTACACGCTACTATATATTTGTTTTGTAAGAAAGTAATAAATAACTACAAAATGGCTCTTATTTTATTCCAGATGTGATATATTCACACATTTTACTATCTAGAGCTACGTGTAGATAATTCATGTATGAATGTAAGGGAAAAAACACGTTGCGATTTTATTCTGCTTCCAATTTCCGAAGTGCAAACACATGCCTCATTTGCATTAAAGAGCAACTATTATGTAATTAATTACAATCACATAGTTACCTTTTATTTCAATGTTAAGGTCTGGTATATGATTTATGGTGTTTAACACCACTTTCAACAATATTTCAGTAATATCTTGAAGTTAAACTACAATCAATCAATCAATCAATCAATATTCTAATATGACATCCTTCAAACGCTTTGAGTCCAAACCCGTGGTAAAAATAATATTAATCTATGACCGATTAAATTTATGACGTCATCGACAATTTATAACGATATTTTAACAATTTTTGCATATTAGAATCGAAATAATTCATGGAAGCCATATGTATATACTGTTTTTACCACGAGTAGGCCTTTATGTCAGCTTTTTACCCCTCGCTTATGCTCGGGGTAAAACTTCGTGACATAAAGACCTACCCGTGGTAAAAATAATATATACATATGGCTTCCATGAATTATTTCTTAAGTATATTCACACCAATCAGTAATTGTTAAAAACAAACCAATTGAATCAAGTTTCTATATCTATTTCTAAGTAGAAAATGTTGCTGAAACTACAATTTGAATGTTCGAAATAATACAGTGACTACAAATCCATCTACATGTATATCTAATTTTACTATTGTGTTTTGCAGGGCACGGCTCAAGAGGATTTCTTAATTGAAACATACAATGTAATTAATAAAAAGATTACATTCACACAACATGTATGTTTTTATTGTGATATAATTGTGGCATCGTTGTATCAGGAGATGAGGTTTAGTAGCATCGTTGTATCAGGAGATGAGGTTTAGTAGCATCGTTGTATCAGGAGATGAGGTTTAGTAGCTTCGTTGTATCAGGGGATGAGGTTTAGTAGCATCGTTGTATCAGGGGATGAGGTTTAGTAGCATCGTTGTATCAGGAGATGAGGATTAGTAGCATCGTTGTATCAGATGAGGTTTAGTTGCATCGTTGTATCAGGGGATGAGGTTTAGTTGCATCGTTGTATCAGGAGATGAGGTTTAGTAGCATAGTTGTATCAGGGGATGAGGTTTAGTAGCATCGTTGTATCAGGAGATGAGGTTTAGTAGCTTCGTTGTATCAGGGGATGAGGTTAAGTAGCTTCGTTGTATCAGGAGATGAGGTTTAGTAGCTTCGTTGTATCAGGGGATAAGGTTTAGTAGCATCGTTGTATCAGGAGATGAGGTTTAGTAGCATCGTTGTATCAGGAGATGAGGTTTAGTAGCATCGTTGTATCAGGAGATGAGGATTAGTAGCATCGTTGTATCAGATGAGGTTTAGTAGCATCGTTGTATCAGGGGATGAGGTTTAGTAGCATCGTTGTATCAGGGGATGAGGTTTAGTAGCATCGTTGTATCAGGAGATGAGGTTTAGTAGCATCGTTGTATCAGGAGAGGAGGTTTAGTAGCATCGTTGTATCAGGAGATGAGGATTAGTAGCATCGTTGTATCAGATGAGGTTTAGTAGCATCGTTGTATCAGGGGATGAGGTTTAGTAGCATCGTTGTATCAGGGGATGAGGTTTAGTAGCATCGTTGTATCAGGAGATGAGGTTTAGTAGCATCGTTGTATCAGGGGATGAGGTTTAGTAGCATCGTTGTATCAGGAGATGAGGATTAGTAGCATCGTTGTATCAGATGAGGTTTAGTAGCATCGTTGTATCAGGGGATGAAGTTTAGTAGCATCGTTGTATCAGGAGATGAGGTTTATTTGCATCGTTGTATCAGGGGATGAGGTTTAGTTGCATCGTTGTATCAGGAGATGAGGTTTAGTAGCATCGTTGTATCAGGGGATGAGGTTTAGTAGCATCGTTGTATCAGGAGATGAGGTTTAGTAGCTTCGTTGTATCAGGAGATGAGGTTTAGTAGCATCGTTGTATCAGGAGATGAGGTTTAGTAGCATCGTTGTATCAGGGGATGAGGTTTAGTAGCATCGTTGTATCAGGGGATGAGGTTAAGTAGCTTCGTTGTATCAGGAGATGAGGTTTAGTAGCTTCGTTGTATCAGGGGATGAGGTTTAGTAGCATCGTTGTATCAGGAGATGAGGTTTAGTAGCATCGTTGTATCAGGAGATGAGGTTTAGTAGCATCGTTATATCAGGGGATGAGGTTTAGTTGCATCGTTGTATCAGGAGATGAGGTGTAGTAGCTTCGTTGTATCAGGAGATGAGGTTTTGTAGCTTCGTTGTATCAGGGGATGAGGTTTAGTAGCATCGTTGTATCAGGAGATGAGGTTTAGTAGCATCGTTGTATCAGATGAGGTTTAGTAGCATCGTTGTATCAGGAGGGGGTTTAATGACATCGTTATACAACAAACCAGGGTTGGCCGGAAAATACCAGTGGTGGGAATTCCCAGTGGTAATTACAGGGAAATACCGTCCTGGGAAATACTCTAAATTTTAGCTCAAATATTGAAAATTACATCAGTTTAATAAATGTGGGTATACAGCCTAGGTGTAGGACCATTAAGAAGGAATTCAGGCAACTTTTGAAATTGTAATCTTCATATAAACATAATATTTATACAAAAGACTTATTAAAAACATGCTAAAACTGTCACGACAATTTTATATTTACACTTCAGTTCAACCATACAGTTTCAGAGTTCACCAATCTTTTTCATCTTTCCCCCTTAACATTCTGTAGCAAAAAACAAGCTTTCCTGCTTTAACAAGACCAAGTCTATTTCTTAATTTTTGACTGAATCATGCCAAAGTTTGAGAAGATTCTCTCAATAGCAGCCGAACATGATGGTATTTCTAACAATAGCTAATTGTTTAACCAGGTTGTATACATGTAATCTAATATCCTAAGGGCATTTCCTTTATGCTATAGTATAATAATGACTAACTTTTTTAACTTGCTTTTACAAACTAATTAACACATCTTCAATAACCTTTAGAAGTCCAGTTTGTAAAGACAAACAATAAACATGTCAAAAGCAGGTCAGAATATGGTTTTAATCACTAAACAAAGGAGGTACAAAGTGAGGATTACAAGTAAAGAATATTTCTATCAAAATCAATATTTTTTTTAACAAATATCATTTTTCCAATATCAATTTTATATATCTGTACATTAACACTACCATTAATTTTTTTTTCTTTTTTCTGTAAGGCCAAAATAGTTATATTTGTATCCATTAAAAAATTTTATATGCAATTTTGGCCATACATGCAAAACATAAATATCAATTTAGAAGTTTCTTGTACCTTTATATTTGCAAATTAAGAATTAATCTTATTTCCCAGTATTTCCCGGTAAATACCAGTATTTCCCGCCGTCCTGGGAAATATGAGTATTTCCCGCTTTTTTTTCCAACCCTGCAACAAACAGTATTAGGAGAGGAGGTTTATTGACATCGTTGTGTTAGGGGAGGAGGCTTAGTGGCATCGTTGTATTAGGAGAGGAGGTTTAGTGGCATCGTTGTATTAGGAGAGGAGGTTTAGTGACATTGTTGTATTAGGAGAGGAGGTTCAGTGGCATCGTTGTATTAGGAGAGGAGGTTTAGTGACATTGTTGTATTAGGAGAGGAGGTTTAGTGACATTGTTGTATTAGGAGAGGAGGTTTAGTGACATTGTTGTATTAGGAGAGGAGGTTTAGAGACATCGTTGTATTAGGAGAGGAGGTTTAGTGGCATCGTTGTATTAGGAGAGGAGGTTTAGTGACATTGTTGTATTAGGAGAGGAGGTTCAGTGGCATCGTTGTATTAGGAGAGGAGGTTTAGTGACATTGTTGTATTAGGAGAGGAGGTTTAGTGACATTGTTGTATTAGGAGAGGAGGTTTAGTGACATTGTTGTATTAGGAGAGGAGGTTTATTGACATCGTTGTGTTAGGGCAGGAGGTTTAGTGGCATCGTTGTATTAGGAGAGGAGGTTTAGTGGCATCGTTGTATTAGGAGAGGAGGTTTAGTGGCATCGTTGTATTAGGAGAGGAGGTTTAGTGACATTGTTGTATTAGGAGAGGAGGTTCAGTGGCATCGTTGTATTAGGAGAGGAGGTTTAGTGACATTGTTGTATTAGGAGAGGAGGTTTAGTGACATTGTTGTATTAGGAGAGGAGGTTTAGTGGCATCGTTGTATTAGGAGAGGAGGTTCAGTGGCATCGTTGTATTAGGAGAGGAGGTTCAGTGGCATCGTTGTATTAGGAGAGGAGGTCTAGTGACATCGTTGTATTTAGGAGAGGAGGATTAAGGACATTGTTGTATTAGGTGAGGAGGTTTAGTGGCATCGTTGTATTAGGAGAGGAGGCTTAGTGACATTGTTGTATTAGGTGAGGAGGTTTAGTGGCATCGTTGTATTAGGAGAGGAGGTTTAGAGACATCGTTGTATTAGGTGAGGAGGTTTAGTGGCATCGTTGTATTAAGAGAGGAGGTTTAGTGGCATCGTTGTATTAAGGAGGAGGCTTAGTGACATCGTTGTATTAGGAGAGGAGGTTTAGTGACATCGTTGTATTTGGAGAGGAGGTTTAGTGACGTCGTTGTATTTGGAGAGGAGGTTTAGTGACATCGTTGTATTAGGAGAGAAGGTTTAGTGACATCGTTGTATTAGGAGAGGGGGCTTAGGGACATCGTTGTATTAGGAGAGGAGGTTTAGTGACATTGTAGTTTTAGAAGAGGAGGCTTAGTGGCATCGTTGTAATAGGATAGGAGGTTTAGGGACATCGTTGTATTAGGAGAGGAGGTTTAGAGACATCGTTGTATTAGGAGAGGAGGCTTAGGGACATCATTGTATTAGGAGAGGAGGTTTAGGGACATCATTGTATTAGGAGAGGAGGCTTAGGGACATCGTTGTATTAGGAGAGGAGGTTTAGAGACATCGTTGTATTAGGAGAGGAGGCTTAGGGACATCGTTGTATTAGGAGAGGAGGCTTAGTGACATCGTTGTATTAGGAGAGGAGGCTTAGTGACATCGTTGTATTAGGAGAGGAGGTTTAGAGACATCGTTGTATTAGGAGAGGAGGCTTAGGGACATCGTTGTATTAGGAGAGGAGGTTTAGAGACATCGTTGTATTAGGAGAGGAGGCTTAGGGACATCGTTGTATTAGGAGAGGAGGGTTAGTGGCATCGTTGTATCATGAGAGGAGGTTTAGTGGCATCGTTGTATCATGAACGGAGGTTTAGTGGCATCGTTGTATTAGGTGAGGAGGTTTAGTGGCATCGTTGTATTATGAGAGGAGGCTTAGGGACATCGCTGTATCAGGAGGAGCTTTAGTGACATCGTTGTATTAGGAGAGGAGGATTAGGGACATTGTTGTATTAGGAGAGGAGGTTTAGTGGCATTGTTGTATAAGAAGAGGAGGTTTAGTGACATCGTTTTATTAGGAGAGGAGGCTTAGTGACATTGTTGTATCAGGAGGAGGTTTAGTGGCATCGTTGTATTAGTAGAGGGGGTTTATGGACATCGTTGTATTAGGAGAGGAGGTTTAGGGACATCGTTGTATTAGGAGAGGAGGTTTAGTGGCATTCTTGTATAAGGAGAGGAGGTTTAGTGACATCGCTGTATCAGGAGGATGTTTAGGGACATCGTTGTATTAGGAGAGGAGGTTTAGTGGCATCGTTGTATCAGGAGAGGAAGCTTAGAGACATCGTTGTATTAGGAGAGGACGCTTAGTGACATCGTTGCATTAGGAGAGGAGGTTTAGTGACATCGTTGTATTAGAAGAGGAGGCTTAGGGACATCGTTGTATTAGGAGAGCAGGTTTAGTGGCATCGTTGTATCAGGAGAGGAAGCTTAGAGACATCGTTGTATTAGAGAGGAGGTTTAAGGACATCGTTGTATTAGGAGAGGAGGCTTAGTGGGATCGTTGTATCATGAGAGGTTTAGTGGCATCGTTGTATCATGACAGGAGGTTTAGTGGCATCGTTGTATTAGGAGAGGAGGTTTAGTGGCATTGTTGTATAAGGAGAGAAGGCTTAGTGGCATCGTTGTATTAGGAGGAGGCTTAGTGACATCATTGTATTAGGAGAGGAGGTTTAGTGACATCGTTGTATTTGGAGAGGAGGTTTAGTGACATCGCTATATTTGGAGAGGAGGTTTAGTGACATCGTTGTATTAGGAGAGGAGGCTTAGTGACATCGTTGTGTTTGGAGAGGAGGTTTAGTGGCATCGTTGTATTAGGAGAGGGGGTTTAGGGACATCGTTGTATTAGGAGAGGAGGTTTAGTGACATTGTTGTTTTGGGAGAGGAGGTTTAGTGGCATCGTTGTATTAGCAGAGGGGGCTTAGGGACATCATTGTATTAGGAGGGGAGGCTTAGTGACATTGTTGTTTTAGGAGAGGAAGTTCAGTGGCATCGTTGTATTAGGAGAGGAGGCTTAGTGACATCTTTGTATTAGGAGAGGAGGTTTAGAGACATCGTTGTATTATGAGAGGATTAGGGACATCGTTGTATTAGGAGAGGAAGTTTAGTGGCATCGTTGTATTAGGAGAGGAGGCTTAGAGACATCGTTGTATTAGGTGAGGAGGTTTAGTGGCATCGTTGTATTAGGAGAGGAGGTTTAGAGACATCGTTGTATTAGGTGAGGAGGTTTAGTGGCATCGTTGTATTAAGAGAGGAGGTTTAGTGGCATCGTTGTATTAGGAGGAGGCTTAGTGACATCGTTGTATTAGGAGAGGAGGTTTAGTGACATCGTTGTATTTGGAGAGGAGGTTTAGTGACGTCGTTGTATTTGGAGAGGAGGTTTAGTGACATCGTTGTATTAGGAGAGGAGGCTTAGAGACATCGTTGTATTAGGTGAGGAGGTTTAGTGGCATCGTTGTATTAGGAGAGGAGGTTTAGAGACATCGTTGTATTAGGTGAGGAGGTTTAGTGGCATCGTTGTATTAAGAGAGGAGGTTTAGTGGCATCGTTGTATTAGGAGGAGGCTTAGTGACATCGTTGTATTAGGAGAGGAGGTTTAGTGACATCGTTGTATTTGGAGAGGAGGTTTAGTGACGTCGTTGTATTTGGAGAGGAGGTTTAGTGACATCGTTGTATTAGGAGAGGAGGTTTAGTGACATTGTTGTTTTAGGAGAGGAGGTTTAGTGGCATCGTTGTATTAGGAGAGGGGGCTTAGGGACATCGTTGTATTAGGAGGGGAGGCTTAGTGACATTGTTGTTTTAGGAGAGGAAGTTCAGTGGCATCGTAGTATTAGGAGAGGAGGCTTAGTGACATCTTTGTATTAGGAGAGGAGGTTTAGAGACATCGTTGTATTATGAGAGGATTAGGGACATCGTTGTATTAGGAGAGGAGGTTTAGTGGCATCGTTGTATTAGGAGAGGAGGCTTAGAGACATCGTTGTATTAGGTGAGGAGGTTTAGTGGCATCGTTGTATTAGGAGAGGAGGTTTAGAGACATCGTTGTATTAGGTGAGGAGGTTTAGTGGCATCGTTGTATTAAGAGAGGAGGTTTAGTGGCATCGTTGTATTAGGAGGAGGCTTAGTGACATCGTTGTATTAGGAGAGGAGGTTTAGTGACATCGTTGTATTTGGAGAGGAGGTTTAGTGACGTCGTTGTATTTGGAGAGGAGGTTTAGTGACATCGTTGTATTAGGAGAGGAGGTTTAGTGACATTGTTGTTTTAGGAGAGGAGGTTTAGTGGCATCGTTGTATTAGGAGAGGGGGCTTAGGGACATCGTTGTATTAGGAGGGGAGGCTTAGTGACATTGTTGTTTTAGGAGAGGAAGTTCAGTGGCATCGTTGTATTAGGAGAGGAGGCTTAGTGACATCTTTGTATTAGGAGAGGAGGTTTAGAGACATCGTTGTATTATGAGAGGATTAGGGACATCGTTGTATTAGGAGAGGAGGTTTAGTGGCATCGTTGTATTAGGAGAGGAGGCTTAGAGACATCGTTGTATTAGGTGAGGAGGTTTAGTGGCATCGTTGTATTAGGAGAGGAGGTTTAGAGACATCGTTGTATTAGGTGAGGAGGTTTAGTGGCATCGTTGTATTAAGAGAGGAGGTTTAGTGGCATCGTTGTATTAGGAGGAGGCTTAGTGACATCGTTGTATTAGGAGAGGAGGTTTAGTGACATCGTTGTATTAGGAGAGGAGGTTTAGTGACATTGTTGTTTTAGGAGAGGAGGTTTAGTGGCATCGTTGTATTAGGAGAGGGGGCTTAGGGACATCGTTGTATTAGGAGGGGAGGCTTAGTGACATTGTTGTTTTAGGAGAGGAAGTTCAGTGGCATCGTTGTATTAGGAGAGGAGGCTTAGTGACATCTTTGTATTAGGAGAGGAGGTTTAGAGACATCGTTGTATTATGAGAGGATTAGGGACATCGTTGTATTAGGAGAGGAGGTTTAGTGGCATCGTTGTATTAGGAGAGGAGGCTTAGAGACATCGTTGTATTAGGTGAGGAGGTTTAGTGGCATCGTTGTATTAGGAGAGGAGGTTTAGAGACATCGTTGTATTAGGTGAGGAGGTTTAGTGGCATCGTTGTATTAAGAGAGGAGGTTTAGTGGCATCGTTGTATTAGGAGGAGGCTTAGTGACATCGTTGTATTAGGAGAGGAGGTTTAGTGACATCGTTGTATTTGGAGAGGAGGTTTAGTGACGTCGTTGTATTTGGAGAAGAGGTTTAGTGACATCGTTGTATTAGGAGAGAAGGTTTAGTGACATCGTTGTATTAGGAGAGGGGGCTTAGGGACATCGTTGTATTAGGAGAGGAGGTTTAGTGACATTGTAGTTTTAGAAGAGGAGGTTTAGTGGCATCGTTGTATTAGGAGAGGAGGTTTGGTGACATCGCTGTATTTGGAGAGGAGGTTTAGGGACATCATTGTATTAGGAGAGGGGGCTTAAGGACATCGTTGTATTAGGAGAGGGGGTTTAGTGACACTGTTGTTTTAGGAGAGGAGGCTTAGTGGCATCGTTGTATTAGGAGAGGAGGCTTAGTGACATCGTTGTATTAGGAGAGGAGGTTTAGAGACATCGTTGTATTAGGAGAGGAGGCTTAGGGACATCGTTGTATTAGGAGAGGAGGTTTAGAGACATCGTTGTATTAGGAGAGGAGGCTTAGGGACATCGTTGTATTAGGAGAGGAGGGTTAGTGGCATCGTTGTATCATGAGAGGAGGTTTAGTGGCATCGTTGTATCAAGAACGGAGGTTTAGTGGCATCGTTGTATTAGGTGAGGAGGTTTAGTGGCATCGTTGTATTATGAGAGGAGGCTTAGGGACATCGCTGTATCAGGAGGAGCTTTAGTGACATCGTTGTATTAGGAGAGGAGGATTAGGGACATCGTTGTATTAGGAGAGGAGGTTTAGTGGCATTGTTGTATAAGGAGAGGAGGTTTAGTGACATCGTTTTATTAGGAGAGGAGGCTTAGTGACATTGTTGTATCAGGAGGAGGTTTAGTGGCATCGTTGTATTAGTAGAGGGGGTTTATGGACATCGTTGTATTAGGAGAGGAGGTTTAGGGACATCGTTGTATTAGGAGTGGAGGTTTAGTGGCATTGTTGTATAAGGAGAGGAGGCTTAGTGACATCGCTGTATCAGGAGGATGTTTAGGGACATCGTTGTATTAGGAGAGGAGGTTTAGTGGCATCGTTGTATGAAGCGAGGAGGTTTAGTGTTTTCTTTATTTCAGAGGAGAGATTTAATTGACCTTAAAATTGATGCATTGAATCCATAGATTTTTGAAAAAAGAGTTTGAAGATACTAAAGGGGTAATCAGAATCCGTAAATCGAAGAACAGATAACACAATGACAAAAGAAAAAGTACAAAAGGACAAACAACGATCTACAAAACATACATATAAAACCAAAGATCGAGTAACACAAACTCCACTAATAACCGGGGGTGAACTCGTGTGCTCCGGAAGGGTAAGCAGTTCCTACTCCACTAGTGACACCCATCGTGTTAATCTAGTAACAAACCCGGTGATAAGTCATGAATGAGGAAAGGACCGGGAAGTGTTTACAAGTGGAGCATATCCGTGGTCATTTGTGACACCGATATTCCATAACGGTCAACCAGGTCATGGAGGCGACCGTAAATCTTTCGAAGTGATGACTTCAAAATAACCCAGAGGAACCCTTAGTTAAGTAGCTTCCTTGTTAGCAGCAACCCTCTGTCAAGGAAATCCTGATAGGAACTACAAGCTCTGGAATATCGTATCAACTGTGATATACATACTCCATATACAGGTGCTGCTGGAATGTTGCTACATTTAAATGGAAAGTTTTCAATGGGAAAATAGAAATCATCTCTTTTATCGTAAAGTTTCATCTTTAACCGCCCCACAATGTCAATTTCGAGGTGTAGGTCAAGGTATGAAGCAGACCTATCCGTATCTGTGGTATCCTTTCTTTCAAACTCAATTGGATAGATGCGATGAACGCAATCACCAAACCTAGAATTATTCAGTGAAAAGACATCATCTACATAGCGGAACGTGAAATTAAAGGATCGGGCTAGTTTCTTTTTGTTGTTCTTGAGAAACCCCTGTATGAAGTCTGCCTCATACAAATAAAGGAGCAAGTCGGTCAAAAGAGGAGCACAGTTTGTACCCATAGGTATTCCGACTGTCTGTTGAAAAAAACATCCACCAAACATATGTTGTCATCAAAAACTCGAACACGTTGATGATATCAGTTTCAGAGAACGTTTTGGTGGAATCAGAGTGGTCTTTTTTACAAAATAAGATCAGTCCCTTCCTAGCACAAGGTATTTGTATCTACGTTGCCCATTGTTTTTTTATGAAACACAGTTGGACCAACTCCCTTAATCTGTCCTTCGGCTAAGAGTGAGGAATAGATGTGTAGAGGATAGAGAAGTTAAATGTTTTAATGCTATTGGAGGAGGAGATATACCTAGATTGTATGTACCCTAACAGATCTTTCGAGTTCTTCCGAATCCATATCTGATTCACTCAACCCTCGAGTAGCTAGTGTCACAGTCACTCTGAAGCCCGGTTTTGAACAAATTCTTCAAACCTGTATTGTAGTTAAGCTAAAAAGCTAATTTGAAGGAACAGTGCAAGAAAATTACATAGATAAAACAACGGCAGTGAAAACAAAATTAAAACGGACCAAAAGAGCAAAGATCGTGATGTCCCAGCCATGACAGTGCTCTAGATATAGCAATTTTGCAATCAAAGCAGTGCTGTATCCATGCCGGAATTTCAGTCATAGCAAGTAGCCAGTCATGGCAGCTTTCTAGTAGTCTTCTAGTTATTGCAAGGTTCCGATTGTGGTGGTCATTGCAGTGATATTGGGGTAGAATCTACTTTGGCAGACCCCGGAAGTCAGATATTGTAATAATCTACGCGCATGACCCATAAGCTTTCATTTCGTTTCCATGTGGATATAACAATTAGGGTTAGGGTTCGGGTTAGGATTAGGGTTAGGGTTAGGGTCCGTTAAAGAAGAAGTACTCCTCATTTTAGTCATAGCAGTGGATTAGTCATGGCAGTAGTCCAGGCATAACAAGGTTTCATTCACAGAGATCTGCTGGTGATGACAGAGTTCCAGTCTTAGCAATGTTCAAGTATGGACAGTGTTCAAGTCTTAGCAATGTTAAAGACATGACAGTGTTCAAATCATGACAGTGTTCAAGCCTTAGCAATGTTCAAGTCATGACAGTGTTCCAGTCTTAGTAATGTTCCAGTCATAACAGTGCTTTAGCTCTGGGTGTGTTCTAGTCATAGTAGTGATTCAGTCATGATACAGTGCTCCAGGCATAACAAGGTTTCATTCGCAGAAGTCTTCTAATCATGACAGTGTTCCAGTCTTAGTAATGTTCAAATCATGACAGTTCTTTAGTTCTGGGAGTGCTCTAGTCATAGCAGTGATTCAGTCATTGCAGTGTTCAAGGCATAACAAGGTTTCATTCGCAGAAATCTTCTAGTCATGACAGTGTTCCAGTCTTAGTAATGTTCCAGTCATGACAGTTCTTTAGCTCTGGGAGTGTTCTAGTCATAGTAGTGATTCAGTCATGATACAGTGCTCAAGGCATAACAAGGTTTCATTCGCAGAAATCTTCTAGTCATGACAGTGTTCCAGTCTTAGTAATGTTCCAGTCATAACAGATCTTTAGGTCTGACAGTTCACATACCTTTCCTTAATAAAAATGAAAAAACTAAAAATACCACACTGTCGGAACAGTTCCAATATTCAATAAAAAAAAATCGGAGAAAGTGTCCTAAACCTCCCGTTGGTGAAATGATGCGGTCATGCAAGTGCTCTCCGTGTTAGTAATATGCCAGCCCTCACATATAGCACGGCGAGCAGCGTTATTATCAATTATATGTGATAGACACAGGATTTGTATCAGCTTTGTAAATATTTCTCATAGTAATATCATAGAAATCAAACGTCAAATTATTAACCCAATACAATAAAATGTCCCATCGGAGGAAACATTACAAATATTCACATATTTGAGAGTCAAAACAAATTGATCAATAAGTGAGACAAAGGAGTAAGACCATGTAGTAAGATCAGGAAGTAGAACCAGCAATGAGAACAAGGAGCCAGACAATAAAGTACTATCACGGAGTGAGGCATTCGTGTGAGACCATGCAGGAATTGACATGTAGAGTGAAACCAGACATTCGAAATGATAGCATCTCATACTACATATTAGTGTTGTCCAAGCTTTTTATATTCATGTGTGTATTGTTCTGGCTTTTTTGCAGTGTGTGGTGGGATGGTTTCCCGTCATAATCTCCTCCTCATCTTCCGATTCATCATATACTGAGCTAATAAAAACGTAGATGTCAAATTAAGTGCGCACGACGCGTTTCCGGAATTACCTTCATCATGTACGCTTCAAGTCGAAAGGTTGGAAAACCAAATAATCGTAAAATCTTTGGAAGCGATAAAACCAAAGGGCCTAAACAGGATAGCCACAATCAGCTATGGTAACCTATGCCTGAGGGAGGAGATACTTCGCTTTAATAATAAATTACAGTATTTTAGGAAACTAATTTCAATAACAAATATATCTAATAAACCATGTCAGTGCCGGAATACTGACTACAGGGTGGACGATGCCCTCGAGGACTAAGAGTCAACCAAGAGAGGCATCGACCCAGTGATAATAATAAAAAACATAGATAGCTAATTTGGTGCGCACTATCGTTAGAGAATTTCGATGGCCGCCATCATGAATTGATTGATACATACAGAATTTCAGCGTCTCAATATAATCGTTTGATCTTTGTTTCCTATATATTTTTTATGACGTCATGACGAATCTCATTAATGAAACAGGACATTATACCCTTCCGAGCACCTGGTTTCACATCCGGTTTTGTTTTTATGGAAATTAGTGTTGTCCAAGCTTTTCATATTTATGTGTGTATTGTGGGGTTTTTTCTGGGTGGTCTCCCGTCAGAATCTCCTTCTTATCTTCATGTTCATCGGAGTCCAAATCATATACTGAGCTATTTAACTCACGTTACAGATCACGTGTGATTAGTTTACTTGTGAGGGACCGTCGTGGTTGTGATCGTATGGTACTTGGATTTACAACTACATGTGCAGTACCTATCACCACTTAAGTTATGGGTTCGAATTCCGATAATGGCGGGGTGTACTCGATACAACATTATGTTATAAAGTTTGCCAGTGACTTGCGAAAGGTCGATGGTTGTCTCCGGATCCTCCGGTTTCCTCCACCAATAAAACTAACCGCCACGATATAACTGAAATATTGTTGAAAGTGGCGTTAAAGACCATAAACCGAATCAGAAACCAGTTTCCTTGTGTTATAATTACTTAATGTTAGCTGCAGAACCATGTGTCAATGGAATTACATTTTTTGTCACAAAAACATACAATTTGTTTGGTAAGCTAAAGGTCAAGTGTGTAGTGAATCGTGGTGGGAAGGGGGGCCGAGGAGCCAAGAAGAGCACCCATGATGCACCAGAACGATATACGTCATTACAAAAGACACACGAAATACTCACGAGAGAATAATAAGAAGACTGAAGCTTTGCCAGTACCTACTAGCACTTAGTAAGTAGTGCTAATTACTATATTGGCGCTGCGACTTCGTTTAGAACCAAATTCGCGGGTCATTTTAAGAAATTGACCAATAAAGCAGTTTTTTATATAAACCGCATCTCCGCCATCTTTGATCTTGACTGTCCAGCAGGTCTTGATATTTTCAGGGGAAATTGTCCTTTGTTGACGCTTGGGGGCTCTAAGGTCAACATTAAAGGAAATTTCAAGGAGAAAGCACCCATGACGCACCAGAACGATATACGCCATTACAAAAGACACACGGAATACCCACGAGAGAGTAATAAGAAGACTGAAGCTTTGCCAGTACTTACTAGTACTTAGTAAGTGGTGCTAATTACTATAAGTGAAAGAGTTCCAGTCATAAATTGCAGTATTCTCTTGATGCACACTGCTCTGCCTCATGCATTTTCTAAAATCGCTCATCCATCCATTCTCTCGTCTCTGAACATAAACGTTAGAGAAAACCGAAGAGTAATTTAAGAATGGACAATCCAGAGACATCGGCAACAAGACCAATGGCGAAGACAAATGACACAAAACAAAAACACAACACAGAAAACTAAAACGATGAGCAACACGGACCACACAAATACTCCGGGTGAAACCACGTGCTGGCGGCGAAGGTTAAGCAACGTTGCCTAGTTTGAGTAGCTTATATTATACTTATTAATAATATTAATTTGATGACTGTATTATCTTTTATGCATTTCTCTACTTTCTCTGTAAAATGTTCATGTATTGAACTTTCTTTAATAAAGAATGTATGTTCATGTCCATGTTATGTTTATATATTGCGTCAGCGGCAACACAGCATATTTATACTAAAAAGATGATCAACACGGACCTCACTACAAAACCGGGTGAATGGGAGTTGGGAACCCAGGTGCTCGTCTAATTTCTTTGAGATATCTTAAATTTAATCCCTGAAGACCGAATTATAATGGACACAGAACACGAAAACCAAACAATAAAAATGTACAAGAACGTTTCACGTAGTTGAATGAAGAACGCAAGAACGTAAAATAAAAAAAACCCCAAAAAACCCACGTTGATCGGGAAATTAAATATGAAAGAAGCACTAAAATAACCCTCATTTAAAACCTCAACTTCCCTATATCACCAATAACGGCGTGGGTTCGCGCCCGGATTTGCAAATTACAAAAAAGGGTGAACTCGACTCGCAGCCTCAAATGATAAAAGTTTACCAGTTGCTTGCCCATATGGTCGGTGGTTCTCTCCGGGGACTCCGGCTTCTTCCACCACTAAAACTGGTCGCCATGATATAGCTGAAATATTGCTGAAAGTGGCGTTAGACACAATAAATCAAATTATTTAAATCAATTTGCCTGTAATAAAAAAAAAGTTTAAAAACATCATTTTGTAGGAGGCGTCGTGGTCGTGATCGTATAAAAGTTGGATTTACAACTACTGGTGCGATCAGTGTCTATCACCACTAACCTTGTGAGTTCAAAGCCTGTTCATTGCGAGGTGTACTCGATACAACATTATGTGATAAAGTTTGTCAGTGATTTGCGACAAGTCGGTGGTTTTCTCCACCAATAAAACTGACCGCCACGATATAGCTGAAATATTGTTGAAAGTGGTGTTAAACACCATAACCCTAACTCTTTAATTTGTGTCTAATCGTGACGTTGGATAGTCTATCATGTTCATGAATATCCTACACACTCTAATTATAGCTAGTATATCAAGATTGATTTTTTGTGTTTAACGCCACTTTCAGCAATATTTCAGCTATATCATGGCGACCAGTTTACTGATGGAAGAAACCGGAGTACTCGCAGAGAATCACCGACCATGGGCAAGCAACTGGTAAACTTTATGACTTGCGGCTGCGAGTCGAGTGCACCTTTTTTTGTAATTTACCAAACCAGGAGGGAACCCACGCCGTATTGGTGATAGGCTTGTATGAGTTGTTATGTAATCAACTACCTAACTCATTGAGCCACCCTGGCCCTGCTAGTATATCAATGTTGTTCAAGAGTTGTTGATGTACAGGGGCGGATCTAGGATTTGTGGTGAGGGGGAGCGTGAGTAGGCGAGGGATCTGGGGACCGCTTAAGGTCCCCAGCGGGTTCGTAAGGGGCCCAGTGAGACGAAACCCCCGGGAAGCTCTGGGGGTTTGTGTAATTACAGACATTTATTTGAACGACAATTTTGAACCAACCACACCATTTTTATCAGACCAGAAAAACTTTACTTTGAGTCTTAATTTTGTCTGATAATTGTTAACAGTATGTTTTTGTCAGATTATAAGAACCTAAAGTAAAACTTTTGTTGAACAACCGTGATGCGAATTGTTCAACTCATGACTGATCGATCACGATATTTTAACCCTTCAAAGAACTATTGGTTTAGTTTTAACGCATTCCTCATTTCACTAATTGGTCTG
This sequence comes from Bathymodiolus septemdierum, assembly GCA_963383655.1. Taxonomy (NCBI): domain Eukaryota; kingdom Metazoa; phylum Mollusca; class Bivalvia; order Mytilida; family Modiolidae; genus Bathymodiolus; species Bathymodiolus septemdierum. Next base: position 33,096,463 of record OY726527.1, on the reverse strand, counting down.
TACTTTCGGTGCTTGTCCTGTCGGGTGGTTCTAGTTAATACTGCCCGTCCGGATGGAGCTTTTCTTTTCGTCATTTGATTGATTCATTCATTCATTGAAAACGTATGATTCGACCGTTCTTGTTTATAGACAAACAAAAGCGGAAATTGTCAATACATGAACTTGTTGTTGATTTCTGATTAGCTAACGTAACTAAATTAGATAATCAGAATCGTTTCATGGGGGCATTAATGTTAACATATTCGCCTTTGTTTGTCTATAAACAAGAACGAATCATACGTTTTCAATGAATGAACCAACGGCGAAACGAACAGCTTCATCCGGACGGACAGTTTACGGATCATTTGTCAATGGGTAGAGCTTTTTAGAATGATATCCCAAATTTACTCCTAATATCATTACTATTCATTTTGACTTACAGATCACGAGTTAACCATTCATGAAAAAGTTGTTTGTTGAACTGCTTAATTAACGTTGCATAGCATATGTTTTGCGAATTTTAGAGGGGGGGGGGGGGGGGGGGGCGCACGCCCCCCTCTAAATCCGCCTCTGATGTATATATGTATTGTCCTTTGTCCAGTTTAGATTTCTGTTTTATCAAACAAAGTGTGAACAATGTTCACCATTGGGATCATTCCTTTTAGAAGATATTGTTGAATAGTGTGAACATTCACTTATAGGGATAGCCTAAATCCAGTCATGCAAAGATCCAATGTGACATCATTAATCCTTGGGTAGTTCATTAAATGGTGCATAAACTAGCACTAGTTACAACGTCTATTACTGCAACCCATTGCCATTTACCTATAGGCTCGATAGGCTGAAACCTAGGGCCTCAAATTTTAGGGGGGCTCCGGCCAAGGTGCATAATATTTTAACCCTGTTATTGAACTTTCACATTTATGCTGTCATAACGTACTGTACTTTCTAAACAACCCTTCAGTAATTTTCCTTACACAGTTGCAGTCCATTTCAGAATATTTCAGAATTTTAAACACCACTCATCATCTTCGCCTTTATTGAAATTGATTAAACACATTTCCATCTTCCTCCAGTCCTGAAGGTGGGGAATTGGGAGGGGCCTCACAAGTGGAATAGCCTAGGGCCTCTCTTTATCTAAATCCGACACTGCCACAACCTTTTTATTCCTTTGAGTGAAATCACCATTTATACGAAAACTTTGCCCGTAAATTTGATTCGAATCCCGTTCATGGCGATGTGTACTCGATACAACATTATGTGTTAAAGTTTGTCAACTAGACATGCGGCAGGTCGGTAGTTTTCTCCGAGTCCACCAATAAAACTCGCTGTCACGAAATAACTGAATTTATGTTGTTGAAAGTGGCGTTAAACACCATAACCATAATCAATCTGTTGAACTTGAATAGTGTCATCACCCATGTAAACCCGACGCCTGTGAGTCGAGGTGACCCAGAGTCACAGGTCAAGGGTCCTCATTTCTTGTTATTGACCTCACAAAGAGTAATTAATTGTTTTATTATTTAACTCTTTTCTCTTATTGTTGCAAGTTTATTGGAGAACCATCAAATACCAATCATAAAGTCTATTTTGATAGAACTTGGACTGAACCCATGATAGTGATCTGAAAATGAAAAATCGTGCTTCTTGTAATTTGGATGGAGTCAATATTGCCAGGTCATATAAGATCACATGATCAATAATTACTCAATCACAGGTCATACTACTGTCATAAATAATCGCAAGCCATGTGATACAAAAGAGTCCATATGGGGGTTTTTTTCGTTCAGAAATTATTTTTTTCGGACAACGCGAGAGTTAGAATATTTATTTTATTTGTCGCGCAACATCACTTTTGCATACGTCGGAGACGTGACGTTACGATATTTTCTAGTCATTTCCATTCCGGCAGAAACTCCGGTTTTTTCGTTTATTGATCACGTGATTTGACGTAAACTGCAGGCATCATTACTTCCGGTTTGGGTAGCAACGCCTGACGTGAATGTAAATACAACGTCATTCACGGTAAAAATGGAAAGGCCCATTATGCTTTATAAGGACTGGTGCTGTGTTCCTCATTGTAAATCTGATGGAAGGAAGCGTGGGAAGTAAATAAAGCATTTCCGTTGTCTTTTTTGTACAGTTTGAGGCGATCATATCATCATTCCAATCACACTTTTTTAATAAATAGTATGTCACACTGTTCAATATTAGGCAACAGTTTTAAATTCGACGACCATATCGGCACTTGTCCGATCTCACACACAACCTGTGTTACACCGTTCTCCGTTATTGTTCTCCTGTTTACTTGTGAAAGTTCGTAGTCAGTTGTTGACGTTATTTTCTCTAGATCTAATTCTTGGGCAAGTTCACATAACTTGACTAATTCATGTTTTCTAATAATTTCTATACAAATGACATGTTTTGCCTCTATGCTGTAAATATTCCTTTAGATCGGGAACCTGCCATCGGAAGAAATCTACTTGAATATCCATGATAATAATGATAAACGTAATCTGTTGATAAATGCTGACAAACCGGAAGTTTAGATGCCTGTTGTTTGGTTGCTACGATACGCCAATCGTACCTCCAATTTGAAAACCGCTCTAACCCGAAAATAACGCTTCCTTTTTCAAGCTTCCATTAACAGAAGCAGACGTGAAATTTGGATTGGTAAAATTTTGTTAAATTTTCTTCATTTTAGCCACCCAACCCTCCCTTTTGGTAGGGATTTGAAATATTCTAGGGATGTTTAACTTTTGATATATCGTATGTTAAACGACGATATTGATTAAGTTATTCTGATGTACAGTTATGTGACAAAAGTATTTCACGTTTACGACGTCACGCCAAGTTAAGCGGTTGCAGTTTGTTGATGTTTGAGAAACTATAGCTTCATAATAAATAGAATTATATCCACCAAACATTCAGTATTTAGTAACATGACCTCTAGCTTTAATTACATGTCTTATTTGTCTTGGAAGAGATTGATATAAGTTTGAAATGGCATACACAATTCTTGTGGCGGCCCGGACTAGGTCAACCTTGGAATGAATGGTGTGTTGTTCCAGTTCTAATCGTATTTTAATTAATCTTTAAACATTTTCAATTATATTAAGGTCTAGTGATTGGGATGGCAAACAAGACAATCGACATCATTGTTATCTTTCTACAATTTTGTCTGTACGGACTGGTGTACCGGGGGCGCTGTCATCTTGGAAAATCCACTGATAATTTTCGAATTTTAAAACGACTTGCAAACGATTATTGTCAAGGATGTCTACGCACTTAGCCGAGTTAATATTTCCTTCTACTTCTGTGATTGAACCAACCTCATCTTTACAAATACATCCCAAAACATTACACACACGGGCGCCGCCATTACGACATCCATACAGTCCTAAGCATAGTGTGTTCCACCTTTCTTCTGCTTTTCACCACACATACCCACGTGAGTTTTTCCCTAGTTAACACCACATTTCATTTGAAATATTATTTTATTCCATTGTTCTTGTAATGTCCAGTGTAGTCTATTTCGACACCATCGCACACGATATTTTTCTATTTTCAACGAAATCGTCAGTTTTTTCGCAACAATTCTCTTGTGAAAGCCATAAATTACTCAATCGTCTTTGAATTGACCTTTTACAAATCGGAACTGGAACAGACTGACTAAATTCATCCATCCAATCGCGTAATCTTCTTTTACTATCCTGTTTTACAAGCCTTATCAATGTACGCTCACCTTGCTTGCTCGTAGATCTGGGTCGACCTGTTCACAGCTTGTTTTCAATATTTTCCCATAGATCAAATCTTTTAAAAAATTTAGACACTGCAGATCGACTAAATCCAATGATCTTTCCGATTTCTGTTTTTCTTAATCCATCCTAATGTAGGCGAAATACCTGCCGTTTTCAGTCATGGCTCATCTCTTTTGTTTTTCTAGACATGTTGGAAACTCCCTTTTTGTACATGTGTAGCGTTTACGTTTTATGTACGCACGTGGAAATTACGTCACTAACACGTCATATTTTGGAAATTATGGTGTCTAAATTTAATAACATAAGGATAACAAGAAAACTGCAGCAGAGCTGCGAAAGGAGTCGATTAAGAAAAAAACCATAAATTAAATCAAAGTATCCAATATCTCATTTTATTTAACTAAAGATTTTTCGTCGTATTTCAAGATTATATAGGATTAAACACTGTTTTTTAGGAAATTATCTATGTATAAACTCCGGCAGCTCACTCTCAAACATAATTTCCTAAACACAAAGTGTTTTATGTCATTTTGCAGGAACAGATTCTGTGCTTCTGCATTCTACTTTCAGCTTTGTATATCGGGTACCAATGTGAAAATAAGCATGATGACTCGTCACGACTCAGTTTATTCATACGCCAACTCGGAGAATCTGACCTGGAGGTGTACTCGATGTGTCAATTTGGAGTGCTCATGTACATAAAAGGATTAAACAGATTTAGATATCACATTCAAAGGACTCTGCTTTGCCATCAGCCACTATCATATGTCACACTGTCAGATCCTAACTTTGGAGAATCTATTATGCTTATTGAAGTCACAGTTAGTACATCTCGATCATATCATGTCAATAATGTGCCGTGTTTTCAGGAAAGGTGCAATTGTGGAGGGGTGTGATAAAAACTAGGGGTGATTTTCAGTCGATCCAGCTAAAGAAATGACGGGAAAGCGTGGTTTTATATGAGAAATATATCGTTGATTGAATAAAAAATCTCAGAACCCAAATGGATGTTTGCGAGAGAAAAGTTCTACAGACGAATTAACGTAAAAGACGACCAGCAAACTTTCAGTATATATAAATTATAAAACGGTCGAATGACATTCTTTGATTTTTAGAAAAAGGTTTATTTTGCAGAAAATTATACTCGACTTACATTTTTGTATGATTCTGCCGTATGTCCTCCTCGTCATATCCGGAAGTTCCTCTAAACAATTTTTATTCATATCATTTAGATATGATTTAGAGCAATTGGGTGCCGTGTATGTACTAGAATGCATGATGACTAATGGTTAATGAGTGAAACAGCTGATTTGAATGACTCAACAGCCACTCTTCACAGTGTTCAGGAGGAGACTGTTCCAATTTCGTATCGTTCGCGGAAAGAATGATTGCTTTCTGAGTTGTAAGCGTGTGGGTGGCATTTGGTATGATAGAGAGTGTATGTCCCGGGAGAATCTAACTGGTGGTATGAGAATGTCTGTTTTTGGTATAGCTACTAGTTCATGCGTGATCTTATATAGCATGACTAGGCGTGCGTGATCTTGTATAGCATGACTAGGCGTGCGTGATCTTGTATAGCATGACTAGGCGTGCGTGATCTTGTATAGCATGACTAGGCATGCGTGATCTTGTATAGCATGACTAGGCATGCGTGATCTTGTATAGCATGACTAGGCGTGCGTGATCTTGTATAGCATGACTAGGCATGCGTGATCTTATATAGCATGACTAGGCGTGCATCTGTTCTTCGATCTTCTAGGCTTCGCCAGATTAGCTGTCATATCATGTTACTAACGTTAGAGGTGTTATGATAGCGGTTAGTAACATACCTAGCAGTCGTACGTTGTACCTGTTCTAATTGGGTTATGTCTTCTTTGGTATATGGGTCCCATACAGAACAGGCATATTCAAGTGATGGTCGAACTAAGGATATATATGCCTGTTCTTTGACTCTGGTAGAACTGATGTTAATGTTTCTACGGAGGAACTCAAGTGTCTTGTTTGCTTTTGTTGTGATGTTATTTATATGGCTATCCTATTTAAGGTCTGACTGTATTGTGACACCCAGCTACTTTGCTTTATCTGCATGTTCGAGTTGGTGTCCATGTATGGTGTATGTGTATATTACTGGTGTTTTATTCGTGTGATGGAGAGTACGTTACATTTTTCAGGATGGAAGGCCATTTTCCATTTTTTCCCCCATATACTAAGTTTATCTAGATCATTTTGAAGAGTGGTACAATCTCTGTTAGATTTTATTGTCAGGTAGGCTATTGTATCATCTGCAAATAATCAAACAGTTGAAGTTATACCGTCAGGAATGTCGTTAATGTAAAAAAGGAACAGACTTGGTCCCAGAACAGAGCTTTGGGGCACACCAGACATTACAGGTATGTAATCTGATGCCTCTCCTTCCAGTAAAACAGCCTGTGTACGATTAGATAAAAAGTTATGTATCCAAGTGTTCGTTTTACCCTATATCCCGTAGTAATTTAGTTTGTATGCGAGAAGATTGTGACTGACTTTGTCGAAAGCTTTAGAAAAGTCCATAATTAAAACATCTGTTTAAACTGAATATGTTATATTTTTGGGGATATCATCGATAAATTCTAAGAGTTGTGTTTCACATGATCTGTTTTTTCGAAAACCGTGTTGAAGTGCATACATGATATTGTGTTTGTCAGTATGTGTCATGATTGCGCTACCATGTTCCAGGATTTTACAACATATACATGCAAGAGATATAGGTCTATATTTTTCAGGAGAATACTTAGAACCTTTCTTGTAAATGGGTGAAACATGTGCAGTGCGCCAATCAGTAGGAACACCTCCAGTTTCTAAAGATTTATTAAAGATGAGACATAGTACTGGCGAGATATTATGTGCAAGTTCTTTTAATATTTTTGGTTTTAGTTCGTCTGGACCTGCTGCTTTTGATGGATCAAGGTTGGGTAGTAATTTCGCAATACCATGATCAGTGATGTGAATATCAGGCATGATGGGGTATTTTTTTGTTTCCATGGAGTTCTGTTCTTTAAATTTTTGAGTTGCTACTGTGCTTGGTTCTGAGAAGACTGACTGGAATTGTTGGCTAAGTACAGAGGCTTTCTGTTTGGTGTCTGTTAGGGACCGACCATTTAACTTGAAGGGGGGTGTTATGGTTTTTAGTTTCGTTCAGAAATTTTTTTTCGGACAACACAAGAGTAATAATATTTATTTTTTTTGTTACGCAAAGCGCGATTTTCCCCCCCAGAATTTAACATTAGGTTATATGACAAAAACTCTGAATCAGATTATCTTTTTTTCCTCCACCAAAATCAGAATATTTTTTTCAGCAACATTGGGAATCAGAATATTTTTTTAGAAAAAAACCCATATCCCCCCCCCCCCCCCCCTTCCAAGTTAAATGGTCGTTCCCTTATTAATTTGCCCTCCTGTTTTAGTGATGTTATGCTATTTTAATCAGTTTTCTTACTTTTTATATGACCAGAATTTTGTCTCGTTGTTTGCTGCCAGATTTTTTCATTGTTTTGTAGATTTTATCTCGTTTCTTCACGAGTTTCTTTGTGTCGTGTGTTATCCATGGTGTTTTGATTTTTGCACTTAATTTTTTGAATGGAATATGATGTTTCACTAGACTTTCAAGTTTGGTTTTGCAGTCGATGCACAGATCTTCAGCGGAGCTGGTACTTACTTTACCTGCATGTCATATCATTGTAAAGCACTAAAGTGTATCCAATTCTGTTTTCATTGTTTCCCAGTTTACTTTCCTGTATGTACGTATGTTTCTTGGTTATTGTTTAAGTTTTGTTGGTGTGATGTTCAATTCAGCAAACACAATGTCATGATCTGAGATGCCTGAGATAATTTCTGTACGTGGAATTTGGTTTGGTAAATTTGTTAACATTTATAGATCAAGGGTGTTATCTTGTCTCGTTGGTAGTTCAATTAAATGTACAAGGTCTGCATCATCTATAGTGTGTTACCAAATTCATAATGAATTTTTGGATGGACTGCGTTTGGTCTTAGTATTCTATTTTTCCAGTCCCATCCTGGAAGGTTAAAATCACCTCCTAAACAATGCAGCATTCTTTATTTGACTTGCTCTTCTTACCTGTATCGATATATCGAAATTTTTTAAGCTTTTTTCGTCAGAAGTTTTAGGATTATAAAAAGATGATATATACAAGGTTTTACTGCCTTTGATTTCGAGTTTTGCCCATATTATTTCACAATCATTGCCAGGATAGAGTTCTTCAACTTCGTCACTAATGACTAGAGTTTTTATTGATTGCATGAAGTACTCCACCACTGTCAGAACAGGTAAAAAATGACCATTTTGAAAGGGCCGGTGTAGATGGTTTCAGCTATTTTTCATTGATTTCAGTTATTTTATTTTCTAACCAGGATCATACCCAGTGGCGGATTTAGAGCCCCCCCCTAAAATTCGCAAAGCATACGTTATACAACGTTAATTAAGCAGTTCAATAAATAACTTTTTCATGAATGGTTAACTCGTGACCTGTAGTAAAATATTCTTACACATTGTAAATATACGTTGGATGTGTTCGCTGATTCATATATGTATTCGCCGTCAGTAGTTCAAAGATTATTCCATTCTGATTGGTTCCGAGGTACCAGACATCAACTATTTTCTCACGCTAATTAAACATTATTTCTGCAGTCAATTTTACAACTAAATGTACACGTGCTATTTAGAAATTATAAAATGGACGAAAATTCTAGGCCAAGAAAACAAGCAAGATTGGATACATTTCTGATTCCTCGACGAGACGAGAAAAGTCAAAGGTAAACTGAAAAGTAAATTCAATCAATACTTCGAATAATTAATTTAACAATTGATCTCATTTATAAAACATACAACGAAAACCTATAACGAGAGAATCAGATGATGAAACTGAGACAGTGTGGAGAAACTTGAGTGTCCCAAGGAAATGGTCACTTCTCTTTAAATAATGGTTCAAATAGTTCTTGAATTCGAAATTCTGCAATTTCATATGAAAAAAAAAATATATAAGTTTGATTTGTATACAAATACCCGAAAATGTTGCCTTTTACTTTTCAAGTAAAGATCAGTAAAAATACAGGTTGGTATATTGTACATTAAAATACAAAAGTAACATATTAATAAAAAAATAAATGGCAATTTATTTGTAACAATCTCTGCATCTGCCCGAGGTATCTGCACAAGAAAGTGTGAACAAATCCTTTGTCCGGGTACGTTTATATTATTTATATCTACCAATGGATGTCTACAATTTTTTTACACATTTTTAACAAAAAATTCTGACTACAATTTATTTGTAATAAATTAATATCTACAACTGCACATGAAAGTGTGAAAATAATCTCGACAAAATGGTTTATGCATATCTCACACCTGATTTCCGTAAACATATTTCTCGAGAACTTTGATACATTTTGTTTGTTTGATCTTTTAGTGTAATGAGGTTTTTACGCCCGTTGCTCAAACACTTGATGTCCGTTCGCCCGTCCGTCTGTAAGATTTATGCAATCCGCAACTCTCCTGACTGTAACCACGCAATTGATTGACGTTAAACTATATAATGTACTTGAAATACATTGTAGTTGTCCACAATGATTTTTAGATTTTCCATTAAAGGCCGGGTGGAGGGGGTAGGAGGATGATTCTGCAACCCGCAACTCCTAAATCATGAGCGGATCCAGGGGGGGGGGGGGGGGGGGCTCCCCTCCCTAAAATTGGAAAAGATATGATTTGTTTTGCGTAAAATGGTGATTTTTCACACGAAATACCCCCAAAAAAGTGCGCCCCCCCTAACTTGAAATCTTGGATCCGCCCCTGATACCTGTATATGAAAATATGAATTGTCACCAAATATATATACATTTAGTATGTCCATAATTAGTAAGTCCGGGTCTATAAATTATAATTTGTAATAAATAAATAAAAATTATAACCAAAGTCGCTTTGGCTATAATTTTACATTTTAGGTTTTTTTTTGTTTATTTATTACAAATTATAATTTGGTCGATGTAAAGTATAATCAACTACTTTCAGAGTATCATATTATTTACGACCAACGCCTAGGAAAAATAACAAAGATCGGCATGACATAATATTTGTATACATTTCTATTTACAGAACAAGGAAGTCGAAGAGTCATCGCCGTTGCGTCTGCGTAGAAGTTGGAGTGGTCTCATTTCCGGAAACACTGATTATCAACCAAATGAAAATGAAATAGGAAAATTTGAGATAGTTTAAAAGTTAAAGTAGTCTTTCATCGTACAGATTTAATATACTCAGGGACAGAAATCATGAAATACACATGGATTTACGTTTTATTCCAAAGTTTTCTATTTACTGAGTTGACAGGTAAAATAATATGGTCCTACTGCAAGAACTTTCGGTGTCGTTTCGCCCCGATAAATCCACATGCACTAGACCGTCTAGACGTTGTGTCAATATGAATATAACATAAGCAATGGGCAGAAAATAGTGTCCTATATATAATAATAATAACAAGGCTTTCATTAGTTTCAATGCCAAAATCAGTCAAAATGTAAACAAAGCGGTTTATTTTTTTGCACGCTTTTTTCTAGTCCGAGATTCCTTCTTCTTCTTCCCGGTATGGAGTGAACTCTTCTAAGAGTGTTGAAACTCCAGCGCATGATGAGTGAACAGCAGAAAATCACCAGTGTATGTACAAACAAATGTCTATTGAATCCAAGTCGACTCGCCACCCTCCTACTCTCCCCCCTTTTCAACGAATCCGGGTCGTTTCGCCCCGCTGACCTGTTCGCCCCGGAAAGTGAATCGATTCGCCCCGAAAAGTGAGTCGATTCGCCCCACTTAATTGCTATTATATTATAATAGATGAAGTCTTTTTCGACAATTTTTTGATAATTATTTATTTATTAGCATCGTGTTGTGGGTTTTCGTACTATTATAGATTTTCCGATATAGCGATTAGCAGTGTTAACCCTTCATTCATATGACGATTGGAATTTTCAAAGAATGGCTAGTTAAATATTTCTTTGTACATAAGATTGTTTTTAAAGCCATTCTTGTATTTTAATACACTTTCGATTATCTGGCAACTTTTGCTGTCAGTAATGCGTGCGCTGTGGAAATCAAAATAAAATGGATTATACGAAAACACATAACATACGCATACGAAAACACATACCGTGACGATAGTATGCAAAAAAAAAAATCATTCATTTTGGTCTACTTTAAATATTTATTTATTTTCAAGTTTCAAGTTTTTATTAATAAGAAAAATCAATCAAACATTGTTGGTCAGTTAACAACTGACTTATTTTATTCAAAATCAAACTACATGTAGTTAAATTCAAATTTTGTAGAGAGTTGTGAATAAATTTTTGCCAAGAGGGCGAAGACCAAGTTACCATCAATAAATGGGTGATTTTCAAAAAAATGAAGACTTTTCATTTTCAGAGAATAATTTGAATATTAAATGATATGAAAGAAAGGTAAATATCTTGAAACATTAGACTGGATGAATATGATAGTTGTAAAATTGGGCTTGCATAAGGAGAGACACAAAAAATGTCAGAAGTGTAACATTTTATCTTAGTTGTATAGTACTATGTTGTATGCTTTAATAGTTCACAATTTTCTTTATTTTCTAAAAGCTCCAGACCCAATCAAAGAAAAAAGTTGGAAATAGCTCTGATATACGACATATCATAGCTAGGAAATCAAAATAACTAATGTCAGGAGTGTGACGCTTTTAATAAGCATATCTTTTAAATAAAATAGTAAAAAAAACATGCTTCTTCATAGGTAAAGGACGGTACAATACTCTGTGGTTCTTATCTCCTTTGCAAAGGTTAAAATATGTCATTAATTGGGTTTTTTCTGCTAAACCGGAAGCGATACCAAACAGTGTGTATTGTTCAAAGAAATTTTACGAATATTTGCAATGGTATTAAAATGGTATTTTCCATATTTCATTTTTTAAAGCACTATTAATAAATCGGGGCGAAACGACCCGGGGCGAAACGACTCAGGGGGCGAACGGGATTCGGGGCGAAACGACTCAGGGGGCGAACAGGATTCGGGGCGAAACGACCCGGTACCTTTTCAACCAACTCGCCCCCAAGTAAAAGAATTATTTCCAACTCCCCACCTTGTGAAGTGTGGTACTAGACTGACTTGGAAACTATTAAGTTCCCTATACTAGGATGTCGGAAGGGTGTCGATGGGAATGTAATAGAGACTCCTTTCTGTATTTTTACAGCATAACAGGTGCTGGTTTACTCCAAATTGGCTTGTCTGTCTATGTATGAATACTTGCAGTAATTATTAGCGATCTCAGGAAGTTATTACCTCAGTGTATGTTTCTCATGTAGCATATATTCCTGTTGTTTTACAATTGAACACCTGGATTACTAATGACTGGCTTTAGTTTTTCAGTGTTAACATGTTTTGTTTTGGTTTAGTTTTAGTTCTCTTCTCTTTTGTATGTAGATACCATTTAGACTAGTAATCATTTTTACCTTTTAAAAATACCATAACCGAACCAGATTTTAATTGTGAGTGTTTTTAAATTTAGCGAGAAGACGAGACTCATCAATAGCGTAGTCTCAATATTTTATTTCAATCTTAATTGTTGTGATAATTACATACTTATTGTAAATATCTGGTAACAATAAAATTGGCTTTGATCTACCGATTGATAATCTAAAAACAGTAAAAGTTAGAACTTTTCTTACAATGATAATATTTTTTTATTGGAAAAGGTGGGACACATCATCTTATCATTTTATCTTGTTTATGCCCTTTGGATTTCTTGCCCCCTAAAGACTTTTAAATTATTTGTCTTTCAGATATTTTGACATTGAGCGTACCTGGTCATCGGCTGATGAAGTTTATTTCAGAAATGTGTCAGGTGTACTAAATTTGATATCTACAGATTTTTTTTAATGACTCAAAAAAAAGTTTTGGAATAATTAGTTGGACGATTTCAAGTTGTATAATACACATGTATAATTATATTCTTACAAAAAGTCATATAATTAAAGCCACCAAAGTTAGATGTTTTCAGACCTCGAAATGAAAATTTTAATTTACTTGTCCTAATCAAATTCTTGAATTTATTTTTATATATTTCTAAATAAAAACTGAAAAACTTTGCTAGTCCGAACAATGTTTTACTGGTCTTGGGCCGGAGAATCGTAGCTCATCGTGAGGACTGCTGTTTAAACATACAATGTACATGGAGTCTGGAGATCCGAGATGTGTGTTAATGCCAATCAACACTTTAATATCATATCAACATTACAAAACAATGTTCAATAAACTCTCATATAGTTTTGTGAAGTATTTATTATGCCTTTCTTGGCATTTAAATCTTTTTATTATTGATCTAGTTTTTGTGAAATAAACATACGCACACTTTATAAGGCCATATAAAAATAAACATATTTAATAATAGGGTGAATACATCCATAAGGAACAAGCCCAAGCTTCATGACCGACAAGTTTTGTCCTGGTCAAATGTTAACACGATGATTCCTTGGCACAGAATAAAGGATCAGGTTCATTTTGTTAATATAGGGATTCTATCAATATCTATACAACTGTATATACTCTGCCCTCGAAATTAAAATTTGAATTTCCTGGTCCGAATCAAATTCTTGAATTTATTTTTATATATAAATAAAAAACTGAAAAATTTACTGGTCCGAGCAAAGTTTTACTGGCCATGGTCTTCGGCCAGAAGAACGGTGCTCATTATGAGGACTGTCTACTTCAAGTTCTGACATAGTAAAATACTACTAAATTGTCCCTCTCAAGATAGGCCACCCCTGGGGAGGGGGGGGTGTCTTATAAGAGGGGAGAATACTGCATCTTAAACTCGTGTAATTAATCAGTTATTTTTATAGGAGAACATTTTGGTCGTGATCGTATGGTAGTTTGATTTGTTACTGCCAGCTGTGGAGTCGGTGCCTATCACCACTAAAGTTGTGAGTTCGAACCCCGTTCATGGCGAGGTGTACTTGATACAGCATTACATGTGTATGTGATAAAGGTTGTCAGTGACTTGTGAAATGTCATTGGTTTTCTCCACCAAATAAAACTGACTGCCATGATATAACTAAAATATTGTTGAAAATGGTGATAAATACCATAAAGCCTAAAAACCTTCATAATAATACAGTTGTTTCGAATCATGTAAATAGCGATCACGTTTCGTCTTTTTCGTGTCATGACGTCTGAAATGTTAGGCAGACTACTTCCAGTGTTTATGCTATTACTGTGACAACGTCAACATCATAGTCGTAGATGCGGTAGATTTTAAGTAATTGTAATATGGAGATGCCAAGAAAATGGCTGAGTAAATACTGGTGTTCGGTACCTCACTGTCTGTCTGATAACAGAAATATATCAAGACAGGTCGTTTTTCTTTCATGATGCTGACAGCAGTAAATAAAGAAATAAAACAAATTTAATTTTAAAGAAGTAATTGTCTGTGCAGTGTGCATTGAAGTCATTGATACAAATAAAATAATTTAATGATTGATATCTGTCTTTTACAGAAAGTGTAAAAAATTCTTTCAGTTGAGTAATGGCACTTATCGATTGGAGTTTGCGTTGTGTACATTGACAGAAGTCCAGTGCCTAACATTCCATCAAAATCTCGTGGTTTGGGCAGACGAAAATAAAAAGTTTTTGACGGAATAGAAATAATTCGAAACAAGCGTATTATGGGATATTGATTTTGTCCTATCTCACAGTATCTGTCTGCCCATTACAAAAGTTTGTACACTCAAATCCTCCTTAAAACTTTACATACTAGCTTAGTACCATATGATTAAAACTTTATATGAAGAATCACTTAGTTATCATTGTGATATATATATATTGTTTGATTGAACTATTTTTGAACGAGATCAATAAAGTTGGTATGAACAACAATTCCACAGTGTACATTTATATACTGTAGGATTTCATCTGAAACCCTGCATGCTTGCTAATTACCATATGAAAATTTGCATATCGTTACAACAGCAGTCTGATCAAACTATTTCTTGCCCTTTTTTCACTTTGAATATTCCGTAAAAAAATTGTACACACAAATATTTTTGTGTAAAAAATAACCCTTAATTGTTCACTACATTTGTTCTGATAACTCAAGTATTCTACTAAGTTAAGTTAAACTAGTATGTATGTTCCTTTAATGTCAATACCACAATGTTTGACTGTGTATTACAGTAGCCAATTATTCCTTCACAGTCTTTAAAACAATATTTACATACAAATGTACAAGGTGTATTGGTAGACTTGAATTAATTGAATATGATTCAATTCTTAGGTTAAAAGGTAGGACTTTATGCACATGTTTGCACAGCTTGTTTGATTTTTCTGTGTACACCTACTTCATTCTATTTTCAATACCTGTTTTAAAGGCGGTATTGTCAGACTCGTGTCTCAGACATCAATATGCATCTGGAAACTATTCATGATTAAATATTTTTTAAATACAATGTACGCATACATGTACACATATGGGCCGTACATGTACATTGTATATTAGTAAGGTATATTATGAAAGAAAGTTTCAAATGGTAATGGTCAACAATTCCACCAATATTAACAAAACGAACAATCACCTCACACCTTAACTCACTGAACACGAAAAAGACCACAACATACATGTACATGTATGACATTTGAAATCCATGTCCTGTCTTGGGACAGGCACAAAAATGTGGCAGTGTTAAACCTGAACAATCGCCTCTCACCTTATATAATTAAATCACTGAACACAAAAAAAAAACCCACACCATATGACGTTGGAAATTCCAGGTCCTGGGACAGACACAAAAATGTGGCAGTGTTAAACCGATTAAAGGGATCCCACCAACCCCTCTTGATAATACAGTGAACAACTGAAGATGAAATGAGATAAAAAGTAAAATTGGTAACCACATCTTTATAATATATTCAGTAAGAATAGATATTGATTTTTAGACGTCGTTTATGATTTGTTGAAGGATTTTTTTTTTCGATGACAGGGACTAAAACTTAATTCAAAATGAAAGACAATGTAGATATCTAGTCTAGTGCACACGACATAGTACATTGTTATTTGAAATTAAATCAATATTACATGATATAACAGAGGTTTTTTTTATTGATTGTCTATGTAACATACAGTACATGTACTGATTATATGGGGATCGTTTTCATGGTTAAGACCAGGAAGTAAAAATGTTTTAAAAATGTCTATTTTTAGAGATTTAATTTTCTAGAAATAAAAAAAAAAGAAGAAAAAAGTTGTCAATTGAGCAATGTATTACATGTAATACTGTTACATGTATATATACCTACCCTTTCAATAGGGCCGTCATGGTCGTGATTGTATGGTAGTTGGATTTATAACTACCTGTGCGATCAGTGCCTATCACCACTAAAGTTGTGAGTTTGAATCCTGCTCACGGTTTGTCTTTGACTTGCGGCAAGTTGGTGGTTTTCTCCAGGTACTCTGGTTTCCTCCACCAATAAAACTGACCACCACGATATAACTGAAACTGAAATACTGTTGAAAGTGGCGTTAAACACCATAACCCAGCCTCCATTTCAATATATTTAATTGGGTTGGTATTTTTAAGCTATGAGATACCGTATCAATGGATTAACCAGCTTCTTCATTTAATAAGACAAATTCTTCTATAATCACAAGGGAATGCATTTGATCATTTTGTTAACATAATCATGTATAATTAAATAACTTGTAATATTAATTTGAATTATAATTTAATTTATTAATGGGTCGCCAATAACTACACTATATACATGACGATGTGTATGAATAAATGTATGATTATGAAAAGAAAACTTATGAGCAAGAAATAATTTAGATGTAAATGAACATGAGAGAATATCCAACATTCATGGCGAGAATAAGTTAATTTTCAATGAAATGATGATGAGGTCCTCTTTGTACTAGAACAACACAAAATAAACCAAAATTTCCTACAAGAGGTTGAGAACGTATATAATGCATAATATATATGTAATAATGTAAATTTTGTACATGTCTTTCAATTTTTCTGAAATGACTAACACTTTTCTCTGATTGACCCTACATTATTCAACTTATTGTGTTTTGATTTATCATTATAACATAGATGTCTTTCCTTCACATAGCTCGTAATATTATATACTGCTACATATATACCTCTACCGCTGTATGTTGTATACATGTGTATATACATGTATTACAATGAATTGTTCATCCCACCTTAAGATGTCACTGTATTTATTTCTTGGATGGTATGTTAACCCCTAATTAGATTTTCATCAGGTATAGTATAGAGTGTTAAGGTAACATATATATTTCATTGATCTTTCTGATTTACCTGTAATTTAAGTTATTTTACAACAGGTAGATTGTGTATTGGATGGAAATTAGGTGGTAAATCAGTTTTGTTTGATCAACTGGAGAAAAAGGCTTTTAGTTTTATCAGACTGATCTTTTATATTAGTCTGGTGACAGAATTTATATTATATTTATCAAGAAAAGTAACATGGTAAAGAAAAGGGGGAGGGGGGAGGTTGGCTCTCAGAAAAGTTGAGAGGAGAAAAAGGCTTTTATTTTTATCAGACTGATCTTTTATATTAGTCTGGTGACAGAATGATGTATATTATACTTGTCGTGAAAAGTAACATGGTAAAGAAAAGGGGGAGGGGGGAGGTTGGCTCTCAGAAAAGTTGAGTGGGGAAAAAGGCTTTTAGTTTTATCAGACTGATCTTTTATATTAGTCTGGTGACAGAATGTATATTATATTTATCAAGAAAAGTAACATGGTAAAGAAAAGGGGGAGGGGGGAGGTTGGTTCTCAGAAAAGTTGAGAGGAGAAAAAGACTTTTAGTTTTATCAGACTGATCTTTTATATTAGTCTGGTGACAGAATGTATATTATATTTATCAAGAAAAGTAACATGGTAAAGAAAAGGGGGAGGGGGGAGGTTGGCTCTCAGAAAAGTTGAGTGGGGAAAAAGACTTAGTTTTATCAGACTGATTTTTTATATTAGTCTGGTGACAGAATGTATATTATATTTATCAAGAAAAGTAACATGGTAAAGAAAAGGGGGAGGGGGGAGGTTGGTTCTCAGAAAAGTTGAGAGGAGAAAAAGACTTTTAGTTTTATCAGACTGATCTTTTATATTAGTCTGGTGACAGAATGTATATTATATTTATCAAGAAAAGTAACATGGTAAAGAAAAGGGGGAGGGGGGAGGTTGGCTCTCAGAAAAGTTGAGTGGGGAAAAAGACTTAGTTTTATCAGACTGATTTTTTATATTAGTCTGGTGACAGAATGTATATTATATTTATCAAGAAAAGTAACATGGTAAAGAAAAGGGGGAGGGGGGAGGTTGGTTCTCAGAAAAGTTGAGTGGGGAAAAAGACTTAGTTTTATCAGACTGATTTTTTATATTAGTCTGGTGACAGAATGTATATTATATTTATCAAGAAAAGTAACATGGTAAAGAAAAGGGGGAGGGGGGAGGTTGGCTCTCAGAAAAGTTGAGTGGAGGAATTGATTATATAACATTTTGAGGTGGGGGGGGGGGGGGGGGGGGATGACTTTAAGGAGTTAAATATAAAACATGTACATGTACAATTTATGTATATGAAGACAATGAGGAAAAATTAACTTCAATACAATTTGCATTTGTGAGCCAAAATTTCAGCAAAATTGGTATAGAAATGACCTATATATTATTTTTTGGAGAAAAAAATGTGGTTTTACATGAAATATATATATTTGAGGAAAATGGGAGGTGACGAACAATTACGTCCACTTACTGTACCATGTTAAATCACTGATGGGAATACAGTTGAGAGTCAAACATGCCCATGTTGTCACCTCTATTAAGTAGTCACCTCTATTAGAATGTCACCTTTTTCTTGTCCTGTCATAGAAAATATCATATTCTGAATCGAAACTCGTTTAAGAGGTCACCTGTCTTATAAGACCATTTTTCTTTTTTTCAAAGGTGACCTCTTATTTGACTGCATATATTTTTTTCTGTTAGCTGACAATTCTATTTACTTTATTTCTTCTGTGTATTTTAGAATGTTGAAATGCACTTGCTAACACGTGAAAGGTTAAAATGTACACCCATTGCCCCTAAAGGCCTTTCATACATGTATTAAATCTTAAATGAAAATAAATGCAAAAATAAGTACAAATATTATTATGAATTTGATGTACACGCCAAACTGATCAAACCTTTAAGCCAAAAAAATAATAAAAAGCAAAAACAAAAACAACAACAAAAATGTACCTAGAAAAGACGTGAAATTTAACCTTTAAGCAAAGTAACAAGTTATTATTTACACATTTTTGATGTTTTTTTTGTTTTTTCCTCAAAGGAACTAATTTTCTGTGTAAGTTTATTTGTATCCTCTGGCCCTCTGACTGAACACATAATTAACTTTAACGAAATATGAACCTGATGTCATATTTTATTTAAGATTAAATGACTGATTGAGATTTGTATATGAATGTATGTAATTTTAGGTCTTTGGGTGTGGTGTAATTGTAAGAGTTCAAGTTTAGACATAATAGTGTCCTGTGAAATTGTGTCCGGTTGTGTTATATTTGTAATGAAAAACCTTACACAGACCGAACAAAGTCATTGCAGTGCGTTATTCCGTCCTCAGACTTTTATCATAGGAGACGCTAATTAATGTTACCTAATGACTGAATCTGTTCAATTTTTGTGCCTATCAGAGATACTGGAATCATGACGTCTTGTGTTTGGGACTCACCATTTTTTTTACAAAAAACAAGAAATGTACTCGTGCGATTCATAACTTTTTGGTTAGAACTCATCAGATTTTTATTCTAAAAGGGTATCTGACCTACGGTATATACAAATGTATCTCTAAATAAAATTCTCTTTTTGACTTTTTCCTAAATTTTAATTGACAGGATATAAGTCTCATGACATACATTTTTTTTGCCCATCACATAATGTTATTCCTTTATGGATTAACACTATAAAGCTTAGAAAAGGACATGATACCAATAACAGGGGTCAAAGGTTGCTGACGACAGAAAAAAAAAAATGACAGCTGCAAAAATTTTTCCCCAGTTTTACAGTTTACATGGCTAAGGAGTCATAAAAATTTCAAAAATCAAATTTAGCTTGTTAAAATTGCTAATAAAAATTACTATTATGATTTTACAGGTCAGAATTGCTATTAACAAATATTTACTATTCAATAATAGTAATTACATGTATGTCAGTGAAATATAAGATGGTCTTCTAATATAATATAATGTAATTATAAGGTTATGGTAATTTAAACATTATTAATGCTAGAAGGAACTCTAAATCTTTTTTTCTCATTAAGGTAAGCCATATGCATAGGTCGGGCCATCGTGGTTGTGATCGTATGATAGTTGGATTTATAACTACCTATGCAATCAGTGCCTATCACCACTAACGTTGTGAGTTCGAACACCATTCATCACGAGGTGTACTCTATACAACATTATGTGATAAAGTTTGTCAGTGATTTTCTCCTGGTGTCCTCACCAATAAAACTGACCGCCACGATATAACTGAAATATTGTTGAAAGTGACGTTGAGCATCATAAACCAAACCTATGATCATTTAAACATTGTACATGCTGGAACTGAAGTGTGTTCAGTAATAATTACCATATTTATATGCAGTTAATTAGATAAAATATTTCCATTCATAAATCTTAAACCCAATAATGTTAAAAGGTCAAATGACTAAAAATATTGTGGAATATAAGAATCCAGCAGTATGAAGCAAAAATTTACAGTCAATGCATTTTGGGGTATTGAATACATTTAGCACATAAAATCTATTTGATGATTTGACTGGTACTTTCTCTGGTCAATGTAGAGGTGGGGTTAGGGTTATGGTGTTTAACACCACTTTCAGCAATATTTCAGTTTTATTGATGGAGAAAACTGGAAAAAACCACCGACTCGACACAAGTCACTGAAGAATTTATATATACTGTGTTAAATTTTGTTTTTTGTTTTTCTTTCACAGAGCAGAAATCCTTAGACAACTATATAAAGCATTATGAAGAGTTAGATTATGATACAGTTGACCTGCAGACGACGCATCAGAGAATCAAAAGATCGCTTGGCGATAAAACTTTAAAGTTTAAATTTAATGCATTTAAAAAGTAAGTTAATTCACCATTTTGAATTTAAATATTGTATTTGTCAAAAAGATGAATTTGTTTCAGACATTTAATTATAGCTTATACAGGAAGTTATTCACATTGGACGGCCCATAATAAGAATTGAATAAAAAGAATAGAGAAAAATACACGATTGTTCAACCTCATCTTTTCTTTCCCTTTATAATTTATGCACATGAATTAAATTGATATTCTGTATCGTCTAAATGTTTTATAACATGGTTTTTTTTTTCACTTCAAAATTACCTTCATTGTTACACTTACGTAATACTTTATCAGTCTTCACACTTAACTTTTTACCTTACAAACCCACCGGGCCTGTAAATCCAAATATTTGCAGGCCCACCATCAATTCTACAGGCCCGAATTTGAAAACTACATTAATGACCATGACCATTAATTCAAACCACCAAAACTCAAAACATGATGATGTACCAAATATTATGTGGACATGTCAATTATGCATTAGGTAAGACCAGAATGCAAGTAAAAAAACCAAAAAGACACTTTATTTTGGATTCATGTTTATATTAATCTCCTGAAAATTCTTAAATCATATTGTCAATAGCATCCTCAGTGTATTCCATATCATCACTGTCCACCTCCTCATCATCATCACAACCAATATTGTTATAAGACTCTTATAGCAAAAACTTGTGGTATCATCATTGCGTGTGACATATAATTTGGTGACAATTTTTAATATGTACCCCCTTTTTTTTTAAATATCACTATGCTTTGAATTAATACCACACAAAATGCAAAAAGTCATATTTGTGTAGCCTTCAGCAGAAGAAATATGTATATGCCAATTTGCTCAACGGTCCAACTATATATAGATAGCTAGGGAATGCAAATATAGCACCACAGTCGTATGAATTTTAGTCATAAATAGAGAAAAATAGTGAAAATTTAGATGTTGGGGTAATATAATATATATATAAGAATCATAAATAGAGAAAAATAGTGAAAATTAATATATATATTATATTACCCCAACATCTAAATTTTCACTATTTTTCTCTATTTATGACTAAAATTCATACGACTGTGATAGCACGAACGTATTATGTACAATGTATATTGACACTGACTGTCATAAACTGAAGCAAGTAAAGATTGTAATTATTATTTGTCAGACCTCAAATCAGAGTGCAACAATGGAACAAAACTACTGTTGTTCAGTCTATTTTCTAACTGCAGAGGTATTAATGTAGACAAGGTCTGTCAGCAACAGTTCTATAAATAGATCGCAATAAATAAAAAAAAATACTGCGGCTTTGGAAGCGGATCGAAAAAAATCTGAAGTGTCTCGGTGCATTTCAGTGAATTTTGAATGACAGACCTTCTTAAATATGAACATATTATATATGAGAATTCAGACTTTATGTCACAGGATTGAGAAACAAATAAATCAAAAGTTTGTTTGGTTAAAAGTAGCTTCGATCAACATTTCCCGTAGCACAGTGTCTGATTGCACCCCCTTTCGCATGGTGCCATTTTTATTTGATATTGAACGAAATTAAGGTTTCTTTAAACCGAAATGGATTACTTTTCAAGAAAGTCACTTTCAAAATACTTAATGAATACCATAGCATTCAATAAACACGATGTCGATATTTTCATAAATGGCACGTGGCAAAAATACGCGGGCAACATAGGGTGACTCTTCAAAATTACAAGGCTACTTGAACTTCGCTTTTGACCAACGAGAAATTGAAGCCAACCTTCACAAGGCAACTAATTCGCCCTCTAACGTGAGCCCTGCTTCTCGTCCTTTTTTAAAACCTACATGATGGTAAAAATATCAACCAATCAAATTGCAAAAAACAGACACACCTACAGTGATTAGGATTAAAATTTTAATAATGGGACATTTTCTATTGACATTCAGAATTTCAATGGGCCATTCTTTAACATTCTTTGTAAATATTTCTGATTTCAATGGGACATTTTCAGATGGAATGTGATAAATGGTACGTGGCCCCCTCTAATTCCAATCACTGACCTAAATCTATTTCGAATATCAGAAATTCTTAAAAGGACTTGTTTGCCTACCCATTTTTTGCATTGACTCGGCAGCAACTGAAAACGGAGAACAATAAACTAATTATCTACACACAATATCTTATGAAATCAACTTTTGAAACTATATGACTTTTTTTTCACAGGCCCGTCGGACTTGTGGAACTACTCATTTTATACGCCCGTGTACAATTTTACACGCCACAGGCATCGGACTACCACCTAATTTCGAAGACTGCTTTATATACCAGAGAAAAATGTTTATTATTTAAATTGGGAATTTTTTTCTATTTAAAAATAACCTACATATTCCACCTATATACATTTTGTACTACTTTAAATCCAGATAGACGACAGAAAATTATACCTGAATAGAATATTTATTATTTAAATTGTGAATTTTTTTTCCATTTCAAAATGATCTCCATAAGCACACCTATAAATATATAAAACTTTACTGGGAAAATCTAGATGGTTCACAGAAAATTATACCTGAGAAATATGTTTATTATTTAAATAGTGAAATTGATATGTTTACAATGTTGTTTCTTTGATAAATTCTACTAAAATTGAAGTCATTCAGCTGTCATATGAGAGGGCATGCATGGCTGAGTGGTTAAATAAGTTGTTGACTTTTGACAAGTACAACATCACTGATATGGGTTTTTGTCCCAATATACCCACATTAAATGGAAAGGGGGGTTGTCGTGGTCATGATCGTGATCGTATGGTAGTTGGATTTACAACTACCTGTGCAATCAGTGCCTATCACCACTAAAGTTGTGAGTTCGAACCCCGTTTATGGCGAGGTGTACTCGATACAACATTATGTGATAAAGTTTGTCAGTGACTTGCGATAGCTCTGGTTTTGACTGCCACGATATAGCCGGAATATTGTTGAAAGTGTCATCAAACACCATAAACCTTTAACCAAAGTGTAAAAGTTACCAGACACTTACACAAGGCCGGGCATGCTGATGATTTTACGGGTTGGTTTTATCTGTGTGGAGTTTCCTCCTCCATTAAAGATGATAGTCCCGCTATTGCCGAGTCGATGATAAATTCCACCAAATAGCCCTCGTCCCCACCAGATTACATGTAGCTGTAAAATACGATATTTTTTCAGTTCATTGACATCTGAATTCTTATACAAAAATTACGACACTCCTTCAATTTATTCCTGCTTGAACAAATTTATTTTTCAAGTAATACATATAATTATTATACCCCCCGCAGCGAAGTTGTAGGGGGTATACTGGTTTCACCATGTCTGTCCGTCCGTCTGTAAACAAATCCTATGTCGTACGATAACTTGAGTTGTATTTCTTAGAATGTTTTGAAATTTTATCAGCTGTTTACTGGTGAAGAGAGGAGGATCTCTTTTGTTTTTGACGATTTTCACTTTTGCCGTTCCAGAGTTATTGGACTTGATATGACGGAAAATAGGATTTTTACTCCATGTCGTATGATAACTTGAGTAGTGTTTCTCAGAATGTTTTGAAATTTTATCAGCAGCTTACTGGTGAAGAGAGGAGGATCCCTTTCATTTTTGGCGATTTTCACTTTTGCCGTTCCAGAGTTATTGGACTTGATTTGACTGAAAATAGGAATTTTACCCTATGTCGTATGATAACTTGAGTAGTGTTTCTCAGAATGTTTTGAAATTTTATCAGCAGCTTACCGGTGAAGAGAGGAGGATCCCTTTCATTCTTGACAGTTTTCACTTTTGGCGTTCCAGATTTAATGGACTTGATACGACGGAAAATAGGAATTTTACCCTATGTCATGATAAGGCCAAAAAAATATGTGTGTTTCCGAATGCATGGTCTTCAAAATTAGGGTCGGTAGGTTGGGATTTTTTATTTTTTTTTTTATTAAACCTACAAATATGCTCCTTCCTCTAAAATCACACAAACTTGTTTCTTTCTTTCTTACAATAGCTTATTAATTATTTGACATGCAGTACAATGTTTTTGGTTCCAAACATCGATCAAATGTACAAGAAAATGAAGAAAATTGTTGAAGTTGGAAACAAACACGAAAACGGAGACGAATTTCTGGATTTTGCCAATCTATTTTTTTTTTTTGGCATAAAGAATGTTAGGGTCGGCGGTAAAATTTTAGGGTCGGTCGGTCGATCGGAAAAAAATATTTTTTTTTTGGCCTAACTTGAGTAGTATTTCTCAGAATGTTTTGAAATTTTATCAGCAGCTTACCGGTGAAGAAAGGAGGGTCCCTTTCATTTTTGATCGGAACAATCCGTAATGTTTTGGTTATGAAAATAGGTTGGACAGATGTGGGGAGCGGGTGGTATATCTTGGTGAGCTGTGCTCACAGTAATACTAGTCTCCCTTTATTTTTTTCAGAGCATTTAAGTTACAGTACTTTGATGAATCAGTCTTTAATAAGAATGTCAATATAAGACTAACATCCTCCAACATAGAATAATTCTCATCAGTTTTATAATTATCTCCCTTGATTTTTTTCAGAGAATTTAAATTAGTTTTACGACCAGACGAGTCAGTGTTTGCTAAGGATGCAAAATTAGATAAACAGGGACTTGTAGATACATCGCATATATATAGGGGCACTTTAGAAGGTAAGTCAGCAGAAAATAAAATGCAGTATTTCGACATGGTTTTACGGTCAATAAACTTTTGAGTATGATTTTTGTACTCATATTATGAAAACAGCCAATCAGAAGACTGTATCCAGTATGTAAAGTGTTCTCATTGGATGATTGTGGGGTATGAAACTCTTACTAGAAAGTTTTATAACCATTTGATTTAAAATTTGAATAGGAAAGATTAATACCAAACGGACATATTTTTTTTCGGAAAATATTTCAATTATTTAGTGAGTTCTGTGATTAAGACTCAACGATGAAAACAGTTGTCATTGGGATATTCCATTATTAAGTATATGATGAAAATATTTATTTTTCTATATATCTTGGATTGTGACCTACTAATAAATTTGATTTGTGTCTTAAATAGTCACTAAAATCAGTAAAGGGGGTATATTCATCCTTGAAATGAAAATTTGGATTTACTGGTCTGAATAAAATTCTAGAATTTATTTTTATATATTCCTAAATAAAAACTGAAAAATTTACTGGTCTGAACAAAGTTTTACTGGTCTTGAACAAAGTTTTACTGGTCAGTCTGGTCTTGGACCCGAGGACTGGTGCTTTTTGTGAGAACTGTATAGTGGCCTTTAATTTGGGTAACTATTAGACTTTTAAATAGAATACTGGTACTTTAGTAGTCTTTAAGAAAGATGTAAAGGGCTGTGAGGATTAATATGTACATACAATGTATATTGTTGTGATTAAGATCATTTATGATAAATACAGTAAAACCCGCTTACAAGACATACTCCCACCAACCTCTAGCCCTAAGCCACAGTCTAGTAAAAATTGATTCGGGCTACTGAAAAATTGCAAAAATTTGCTTAATCTACTAGAAAAACAAAAACATTTCATTGAAATGCCTTTCAGGCAAGTTTGTCAAAAGGTTTTTGTCACAGACTGCACATTTATCATCAGAGATTTCAGATGCACTGAGATACAATCAAATAGCCTTATACCACCTATATTGTCAGAGCAAAAACAATTAATGTGTCAAAGAGGTAATCAGCGTCTCGTAATTAGAAGCCGCAAATCGAAGAAGACAATACAATGACCAAAAGTAAAAAAAATATGAGCAATGGTCCACAAAACTCTACACAGTATGTTTTAAACCACTTTCAGTTCCCATTGCGGTGCATTTTATGTATTTTGGACCTTCATTAAGAGACCACCTATATCAAAAAACCACTTTTTCCATCTTCATTTGGTGGTCTCTTAAGGTTAAAATACTTCTTAATTATCACCATCCAATGAGGCCACCTCTCCTATAGGCTATAAGGCCATTTTTGTTTTATTTAGGATCCCTCTTCCACTCTCACGGGAGCCGTCGTGATCGTATGGTAGTTGGATTTATAACTACCTATGCAATCAGTGCCTATCACCACTGCAATATGTGATCAAGATTGTCAGTGACTTGCTGCAGGTAGGTAGTTTTTTCCGGGTGCTCCGGTTTTCTCCACCAATAAAACTGACCACCACGATATAACAGAAATATTGTTGAAAGTGGCGTTAAACACCATAAAGCAACCAAACCAACCAATCCACTCCCTCAGCTGATCATATTTGGTTATGTTATAAATGGCTCCTTTCTTTATTTTAGGATCCCCCCGCAGCAGAATATTTGGTTACGTTATAGACGGACATTTTAAAGGAACAATACAGATTCCTGATGATACAACATACCACATAGAACCTACTAGACGATTTCTTCATAAAGTGTCAAACTTACAATTACCTAAATCACATTCTATTATTTACAAGGAGGAACACCTAAATCTTGACCCTCACAGGTAAGTTATAGACTTAGGGGTCAATATCTAGCACATTCTATTATTTACAAGGAGGAACACCTAAATCTTGACCCTCACAGGTAAGTTATAGACTTAGGGGGTCAATATCTAGCACATTCTATTATTTACAAGGAGGAACACCTAAATCTTGACCCTCACAGGTAAGTTATAGACTTAGGGGTCAGTAGAGAAGTTTTACACACATATTTAGCGCATGTGAAGAAGTCATAGCAAATAATCCTTCACATGTTAAGAAGTCAAGATTTTATTATAATCGATAAACCGTGACAATTATTTATATGTTACACACATATGTATAGCTTCGGATATGTGGAGGGGCGGTCGTGGTGGTGATCTTATGGTAGTTGGATTTACAACTACCTGCACAATTAGTGCCTATCACAATCCTGTTCATAGCGAGGTGTGCTCCATATAACATTATGTGATAAAGCTTGTCAGTGACTCACTCGTTCATTCACACTTTTTAACATTTATATAGAATATACACCCTGTCTTTTAATTTTTCTGAATTCTTATACCGTCAAACCTGCATTAGATTTGATTTGATTTTTGATGTTTTAATGCCACTTTCAACAATATTTCAGCTGTATCATGGCGACCAGTTTTAGTGATGGAGGAAGCCGGAGTACCCGGAGAGAACCACCGACCATGGGCAAGCAACTGGTAAACTTTATCACTTGCGGCTGCGAGTCGAGTGCATCTTTTTTTGTAATTTACTAAGCCGGGTGCGAACCCACGCCGTATTGGTGGTAGGCTTGTATGAGTTGTTAGATCCAACGACCTATCTCATTGAGCCACTCGGGCCCCACCTGCATTAGTGACCACCTCTATTAAGCAATAACTTATATTAAGTCACCTTAATTTTAATTTCCCGTCACAGTGTATTATACCTGTATTAAGTGACCACCTGTCTTATGTGACTCTATTTCAATATTTTCTTGATACGTCAAATAAGGCAGGTTTGACTGTACATGTAACGATTACCAAACTAGTCAAAGTTCAGATAAAAAAGTGAGAAAGAATCCTAAGATGTGGTTTTACCCTGCCACTATTTAGTACCTGAGACAAGAATCCATCAGCTTTTCTTGTTTATGTTTTTGTCATTTTTTAATTACCTGTACTATTTTTAGACTACGAAGAGAAGCAGAAAAAGCTCTTGGTTCTTGTGGAAATGAGAATGCCCATGTATGGATGCAATCAGTTGCTGAGTCAGCTTATACTTCAAGATTTAGAAGAGTGAGATATTTATAGAATTTTTAAAAAATTTCCCAAAATGAGACATACACATTAAATAAATGTTAGAAAATACTGACGTGACAATCAAAAATGGACAATCCAGAGAAACTGGCAACATAGGGTATACTAATGACCTTATCCGATTTTGCCGATCCTGTTTAGGCCCTTTGGCGTACTTGCTCCCAAAACTTTTAAAATTATATGGCTTTCCAAGCTTTCAACTTTGAGTGTACTGGCTGAAGGTTATTCATGAAATGTGTCGTGCACACTAAATTTGTTATTTACCTTCTACTCTAGTGTAGCTTATTTCATAGGAATCAATTTTCGTGGATTGGCTGAAAAATAAGATGACTTTTTATTTTATCGTTTTGATACTAGCCAATGATGTCTCTGGTTATATTTGCTTTTTATGGTGCACTCAATTTTGTGGTTTGATATATAGTAGCAAGGAAAGCAAAAAGCGAATGAAAATGAATTTACTGTTTGACAGATAGACGATTAGAGTTGTCTAAGCTTATCTGTTTCAAAATAACATGAGGGACCCATCGTGGTCATGATCTTATGGTAGTTGGATTTACAACTACATGTGCAATCACCACCTATCACCACTAAAGTTGTGAGATCAAATCCCACTCAGGCAAACTGTACTCGATACAACATTATGTGATAAAGTTTGTCAGTGACTTGCGACAGGTCGGTGGTTTTCTTCGGGTCTCTGGTTTCCTTCACTAATAAAACTGACCGCCACAAGATAGCTAGAATACTGTTAAAAGTGGCGTTAAACATCATAAATCAAACCAAACCTGAACCAAACCAATCGCCGGTAATTGAACTTCAATTGATGTCTTTTCAGTCATATTATAGTGAAGAAGGATACAATCACAATAAATATTCTGAGGCGCTGAACAGGGAGAAAAGGGCATCTGCATCGTTACCTCGGGATAAATCAACATGTTTTCTGTACATGCAGGCAGACCCTAAACTTTACAATAGAATTTTTGGGATTTATGTAAGTATAGTTGAAGGAAGTTCAGATTGTGTTTCTTCAGTTAAAATTAAGATTTAATTTTTTTAATTGATTTAAATTTTAATTAATTTAAAAAAAAAACTTGAGACTTAAGTCTGAAATTCAAGTCTTTATTCAGTCCTCAAAATGAAAATTTGAATTTACTGGTTCGAATCAAATTCATAAATTAATTTTTATATAGTCAGAACAAAGTTATACTGGTCTTGGGTCGAGGACCACTGCTGGTCATGAGGACTGTTTTTTCTTATTTTGAATACATAATGCATTTGTTTGCTTTATGCCAAAACATCATATCCAATGAATACAGGGTTCTGATTGGACAATTTCAAACTTAAGAATATCCAATCAAAACATCATATCCAATGTATACAGGATTTTGATTGGACAATTTCAAACTTAAGAATATCTAATCAGAACATCATATCCAATGAATACAGTGCTCTGATTGGAATTAAACCTAAGAATATCCAATCAGAACATCATATCCAATGAATACAGTGCTCTGATTGGACAATTTTAAACCTAAGAATATCCAATCAGAACATCATATCCAATGAATACAGTACTCTGATTGGGCAATTTCAAGCTTAAGAATATCCAATCAGAACATCATATCCAATGAATACAGGGTTCTGATTAGACAATTTCAAGCTTAAGAATATTCAATCAGAACATAAGATCCAATGAATACAGTGCTCTGATTGGACAATTTCAAACTTAAGAATATCCAATGAATACAGGGTTTTGATTGGACAATTTCAAAGTACTAAACTAGTACTCGAAAGTTTTATGATCGTGTGGTCAGGGTTACTTGTAGAGGGCCTGCAAGTTCACAAATTAATTCATTGTTTTTATTAATGTAAAAAATGTGATGGAACGAAGATCACATTATTTAAACCTCAAGTTAGGAAATACATTTTCAAGTTTGTGTATAATTTACCCTCCCTTTGAGTCTCTTTTACACAGAGTTATCTACTCTTACACTGACGTCTCTAAGGGGTCGTCGTGGCCATGATCATGATTTACAACTATCTGTGCAATCAGTGCCTATCACCATTCACGTAGTGAGTTTGAATACCGCTCGAGGCTCGGGTGGCTCAATGAGTTAGGTAGCTGGATTACCTAACAACTCGTACAAGCCTATCACCAATACGGCGTGGGGTCACGCCCGGCTTTGTAAATTACAAAAAAGGGTGCACTCGACTCGCAGCCGCCAGTGATAAAGTTTACCAGTTGCTTGCTCATGGTCGGTGGTTCTCTCCGAGTACTCCTTCTTCATACACCACTAAAACTGGTCGCCATGATATAGCTGAAATATTGCTGAAAGTGGCGTTAAACACGATAAATTAAATCGAATCAAATCATCGAATACCGCTCATGACTTGCAACAGGTCTTTGGTTTTATCCATCAATAAAACTGACAGCCACGATATAGCTGAAATATTGTTGAAAGCGGTGCTAAAACCCATAACCCTAACCTGATTTCAACCCACTTTATCTCTATTATTATTTTTTATTTCAGAGTAATAATGGAGTCTCTGCCAAAGAAGATATTATCGGAACGTTCGCCACACACGTCGATGCCATCAATAATATATATTCTAATACAAGATTTCAAACATTTGATAATAAAACAGTCTATACAGGTGTTAGATTTAAAATTCAAAGAACTTCTGTAAGTAATATTTTGCTATGTGATATAATGGTCAACATGTTCATGATGGGGTACGGTTTAATATGAGTTGATTATCGTTCTGGTAAAATAAAAGACTATAAAATTAGTATCTCCTGCTTCTGTGCTAAGCATACAGAATTAAGGAGTAAGAGCAAAGAATGGTTGGCTCCGAGTCAGGATTAAATGTGTCCGAGTGGAACGACATTCCTTACCTGTGAACTGTTGTAACAGTGATCTTGCACTATAAAAATCCAACTAAGCATGTTAGTCTAGTACAAAGTGGACCTCTTCGTCAAAAAGTGACTTGTCCTCCCCATGAGCTGACTAATTGCTCACTTTGTATAGAGTACACCTCACCATGTGGTTATTGAACTCAAATATTTTTACAGTGATTAGGCCAGATGAAAATCTGTTTATTTTAGTAGTGACTAGATTATAAAAACAATTATGGATTTTTAAGATGGTAGAATAGGGGCAGTGCGACATTTTTTGACAGGGAAAAAAACAAGGTTAATATTGGTTTTTCTTTGGTCAATATCGCCACCATGTCTATCACTTGAAGAATCAATAACTGTATTATTATATAGTCACTACTGAAATAATTATATATGATAAACGACATGTATATCTTCAGACTGTTGTTTCAGTGTGGTAGTGTGTTGGTCTGGTACCAAGCGGACTTCATCATCATCTCATTGAAAATGAACTTGTTCTCACTGTGATATAGCTGAAAAAATTGCTGAGTTGGCAATCTCTCACTCACTCCACTTTTCCACGATGTTATGAATGCTGTTTTCATCCTCGGCTATGGCGACCATTTTTGCGTTTATATTGATGATGTCATTAACATCACTACTGTGGAAGGTGACTGGATTTTCCCTAATTTCTAAATATAGAACTAATATTTATTTGGACACTTCATTATTTAGAAAATCATTGAATATCGCAAATTACGAAATAACCATGTGGTAAGGATTACACCTATGAAAATTATTATTTAAATATGCTATTATTTACATGTAATGCATTTTATTACAGATAATGACAGAGGAATCAGCACTGTGTTTTAACAGTTTACAAGCCAGTAAATTCTGTAGCAACAATATTGATGTCAGTAATTTCCTCAATCTCAATTCACTGCAGGATCACTCGGAATTCTGTTTGGCCTATTTCTTCACCTACAGAGATTTTACTCAAGGAACACTTGGACTAGCATGGGTTGGTTCTTCAGGACGTAAGTTTTATTATGTACATATAGTTTTTATGTATGCAAGCAATTTTGATAGCTTAACCAAGTCCAAAGACTCAGAGCATGACAGTATAAATGTTCTCTTTGAGTGTGGTAGGCTGTGGGTTTGAGCCATGGCCATGTCAAACCAAAGACCTGGAAATTGGTATTTTTTGTTTCTCTGCTAAGCACACATCATTAAGCAATAAAAGCAAAGACTGGTTGGCTAGGAATCAGAATAATGTGTCCCGAGTGGAGCGACATGTGTACTGGTAGAATGTTGTTTCAGTTAACTAGCACTATAAAAATCCAACTAAGCATGTTTTTGCGGGGGTCTGTGTTGCTCAATCTTTAGTTTTCTGTGTAGTGTTTTGTAGATCATCGTTTGTCCTTTTTCTTTTGGCCATTGTATTGTCTATTTTTCTTCGATTAATGGCTTCTAATTACCTTTGGTAATTTTTGGTCTAGTACAAAGTGACACCATCATCATCTCATTGATATGTAAATAAACGTTAGAGAATACGAAGGGGCAATCAAAAGAGACAATCTAGCGAAATTGGCAAATAAACGTTAAAGAATACCGAATGGGCAATCAAAATAGACAATCCAGAGAAACTGGCAAATAAACGTTAGAGAATTCTGAAGGTGCAATCAAAAATGGACAATCTAGAGAAACTGGCAAATAAACATTAGAGAATACCGAAGGAGCAATCAAAATAGACAATCTAGAGAAACTGACAAATAAACGTTAGAGAATACCGAAGGAGCAATCAAAATAGGGACAATCTAGAGAAACTGGCAAATAAACGTTAGAGAATGCCGAAGGGGCAATTAAAATAGACAATCCAGAGAAACTAACAAATAAACGTTAGAGAATACCGAAGGGGCAATCAAAAATGGACAATCCAGAGAAACTGGCAAATTACCGTTAGAGAATACTGAAGGGGCAATCAAAAATGGACAATCCAGAGAAACTGGCAAATAAACGTTAGAGAATACTGAAGGGGCAATCAAAAATGGACAATCCAGAGAAACTGACAAATAAATGTTAGAGAATACTGAAGGGGCAATCAAAAATGGACAATCCAAAGATACTGGCAAATAAACATTAGAGAATACTGAAGGGGCAATTAAAAATGGACAATCCAGAGAAACTGGCAAATAAATGTTAGAGAATACTGAAGGGGCAATCAAAATGGACAATCCAGAGAAACTGGCAAATAAACGTTAGAGAATACTGAAGGGGGCAATCAAAAATGGACAATCCAGAGAAACTGACAAATAAATGTTAGAGAATACTGAAGGGGCAATCAAAAATGGACAATCTAGAGAAACTGACAAATAAACGTTAGAGAATACTGAAGGGGCAATCAAAAATGGACAATCTAGAGAAACTGACAAATAAATGTTAGAGAATACTGAAGGGGCAATCAAAAATGGACAATCCAGAGAAACTGGCAAATAAACGTTAGAGAATACCGAAGGAGCAATCAAAATAGGGACAATCCAGAGTAACTGGTAAATAAACGTTAGAGAATACTGAAGGGGCAATCAAAAATGGACAATCCAGAGAAACTGGCAAATAAATGTTAGAGAATACTGAAGGGGCAATCAAAAATGGACAATCCAGAGATACTGGCAAATAAACATTAGAGAATACTGAAGGGGCAATTAAAAATGGACAATCCAGAGAAACTGGCAAATGAACGTTAGAGAATACCGAAGGGGCAATCAGAATGGACAATCCAGAGAAACTGGCAAATAAACGTTAGAGAATACCGAAGGAGCAATCAAAATAGGGACAATCCAGAGAAACTGGTAAATAAATGTTACAGAATACTGAAGGGGCAACAAAAAAAGACAATCCAGAGATACTGGCAAATAAATGTTAGAGAATACCGAAGGGGCAATAAAAAAAAGACAATCCAGAGATACTGGCAAATAAACGTTGGAGAATACAGAAGAGGCAATCAGAATGGACAATCCAGAGATACTGGCAAATAAATGTTAGAGAATACTGAAGGGGCAATCAAAAATGGACAATCCAGAGATACTGGCAAATAAACATTAGAGAATACTGAAGGGGCAATTAAAAATGGACAATCCAGAGAAACTGGCAAATAAACGTTAGAGAATACCGAAGGGGCAATCAGAATGGACAATCCAGAGAAACTGGCAAATAAACGTTAGAGAATACCGAAGGAGCAATCAAAATAGGGATAATCCAGAGAAACTGGTAAATAAATGTTAGAGAATACTGAAGGGGCAACAAAAAAAGACAATCCAGAGATACTGGCAAATAAACGTTAGAGAATACCGAAGGGGCAATAAAAAAAAAGACAATCCAGAGATACTGGCAAATAAACGTTGGAGAATACCGAAGGGGCAATCAGAATGGACAATCCAGAGATACTGGCTAATAAACGTTAGAGAATACCGAAGGGACAATCAGAATGGACAATCCAGAGAAACTGGCAAATAAATGTTAGAGAATACTGAAGGGGCAATCAAAAATGGACAATCCAGAGAAACTGACAAATAAATGTTAGAGAATACTGAAGGGGCAATCAGAAATGGACAATCCAGAGAAACTGGCAACATAGGGAAACAAGACGAAGGAAAACAAAATAAAAACACAGCACAATATGTGTTGGACATCACTATGCGTAAACAAACACAAACATTGTAAACAAGACATTTGTTGATATTGGTTGCATCACAGTTTGAACTTTCTTTTCATATTTAATACATTTATTTGTCTTTTTATTTTGTTTACAGAGGCATCGGGAGGAATATGTGAAAAATTTAAACCTTTCCCTGAAGGTGGGCAACAAGTAAAAAAGTCGCTGAATACGGGAATCGTGACTCTGATAAATTACGGGGATGACGTTGCTCCTCGTGTTTCACAACTCACATTCGCTCATGAAGTTGGACATAATTTTGGATCACCTGTAAGTTTGTCTTTCATCCATGTAGTATTTAATTGAACATTATGATTTATCCAACAATAGGCGTCTGAGAATGAGACTTTATAAAATGAAGGAAAAGTTGATGTAGATAATACAATTTTCATATTGAAGTTTGATTCTGTCAATCAAAATTTGTATGATTATGGTTATGGTTTTTAATGCCACTTTCACAGTCTTAACGCTAACCCACTTTCCCGAAGAAGCCTGGGACAAATAAAACTGGATTCGGACAAGTGAAAATTATGAAAGAATTATGTTTGAATAAATAGAAAATTTTTCTAAATTTGGCTTGCGGGCAAGTAGGTGAACAAAACTAAGACAAAGACTGTTTTCAACAATATTTCATCAAAATTCTAAAAGTGTAGTCTGACATAAAAATATACATTTATGCTTATTGTAGTGTTGTAGGCCTCTTTTTGGTTGTTTTTGATTTTTGGCATTTAACGTCACTTTCAGCAATATTTCAGCTATATCACGACGACCAGTTTTAGTGGTGGAAGAAGCCGGAGAGAACCACCGACCATGGGCAAGCATCTGGTAAACTTTATCACTTGCGGCTGCGAGTCGAATTCACCCTTTATGTAATCTGCAAAGCTGGGTGCGAACCCACGCCATATATGGTGATAGGCTTGTATGAGTTGTTAGGTAATCCAACTACCTAACTCATTGAGCCATCCGGGCCCATCGTCTCTTTTTGGGAGTTAATACATGTACCTGCAGTAATTTAAATGGATTACAGTCAAACTTGGCCATATGGTTACCTCTATTAAGCAGTCACCTGTATTAAAAGGTCACCTTTTTCTTGTTCTGTCAAAATTTTTTTTTTTTATGGTTTGACCCTGTTTTAAGAGGTCACCTGTCTTATAAAACAATTTTTTCTTTGTTTCAAAGGTTACCTTTTTTATAACACAGATTTGACTGTACTCTGATTTGGTATCTGTAGACTTTGATATTTGCTGACATCAGTCTATGATTTAACTGTTGCAAAAAAAATCTGTTTAGCTGGAAATGTTAATGTGTGAATACCAGATTTCTAATTGCAAAAGTTAAAATCAAATTTACCTCGATATTCCAATACAAATACAGTTTTTCATTTATTGATGGCCTTACTAGACAAATATTTATCTATTTTAGCACGATAGCGGAAACCTGTGCGCTCCATTTGGTACATCAGCCGTTGACGCTTCCCAGGGTAATTATATCATGTATGCCAGTGCCACTAAGGGGACCCAGAATCATAACGATGAGTTCTCTCCCTGTAGTAAAGATAATATGACAAGAGTTATGCAAGCAGTGTTTGATGGCAAATATGGAAAGATAAACTGCTTTAGAGGTATGTATGAGGATTAAAACTAAAATTATATCTCAGTATAAGTTTTCCTATTAACAGAAATGTTCTTAAACATACCATTTACTGGTAAATTGTGTAACTATTCACCGGTGAATAATCCAAAAGACTATTCACCTCTCCCAAGCTATTCACCGGAGACACAATATATTTTTGCAGTATTTTTATACCCCCATTCGCAGAGTGGTGGGTATACTGAAATACCCTTGTTCGTCCGTCCCTAAACCTTGTGTACGTAACTAGTCATTTGTCTTTTGTTGGATTTTATTCATATTTGGTATCTTGGTTGGCCATGGTCTGAGCATGCGCATATTATACCGATTTCACGGATGGTTGATTTTTGCAAGAGTTATGGCCCTTTTCATGTTTGTTTGACCATACATCCTTCCGCACATCTTGTGTACGCAACTAGTCATTTGTATTTTGTCGCATTTTATTCATATTTGGTATCTTGGTTGGCCATGATCTGAGCATGCGCATATTATACCGATTTCACGGATATTTGATTTTTCCGAGAGTTATAGCCCTTTTCATGTTTGTTTGACCATATGTCCGTTCGCATATCTTGTGTATGCAACTAGTCATTTGTCTTTTGTCGCATTTTATTCATATTTGGTATCTTGATTGGCCATGATCTGAGCATGCGCATATTATACCGATTTCACAGATGGTTGATTTTTGTGAGAGTTATAGCCCTTTTCATGTTCCCTTACGAGCTGCTGCTATAAATTATTTCCTTAATTAGCTATGTATAATATTTATATCTAATAATCTGTAATACATCATTTTCATCATTCCAAACGTTTATTAGCCAACTGCTCTGGGAGGATACACATCTCTTGATTCCAACACCCTTTACACTCCTTTATGCCTCTCCACCACGTTAATTCCCACTATAATCTAATACTTTACTACACATCAACTTATGTAGAGCGAGTGGGGGTATCACAGCACGACAACGCATGCAGTGTCATTAATTCTCGTGATTCATTGTAGGAAACACAGCAATGAATATCCGAAATTCTTAGGATTTTTCATATGCTGAACTAAAATCCTGAAACCCTAAAACCTGCAGACAGTCAACTATCATGGCGAGCAGTTTCTGTGTCTGTCCATGGTATTATAGTATCTTGTGCTGTTCGATATAGCAAAAAAATCTATTTAGACAAGTTTAATGTAGTAATGTATCAATAACAATTTTTAATACTTTCAATGTTTTGAAAAAAAATTGTTGTTAAAAATTTAATTTGATATTTTATCATTTCCAATGATATTTCTATGCATTTCTTATCATGCTTATGAAAAGAAAGTTTAAACAGTGATGGTCAACAATTTCACCAATATCAACAAATCAGACATCTACCTCTCACCTCAAATCGTTGAACAAAAAGAAAGGACATGAAATATGACGTTGGAAATCCAGATCTTTGTTTGGGACAGGTATAAACATGTGACAGATTAAACCAATTACTGCAATCCAACTCTCTCGAAAACCTGCGTTGATTCGCTTCCAAGTCTTAAAAAGACCACAAATTATCACAAAAATTAATTATAATACAAGTCAAGATGCAGATAGGGTGAGGATTATGGTATTTAACACCACTTTTAACAATATTTCGGTTATATCGTGGTGGTCAGTTTTGTTGGTGGAGGAAACCAGAGTACCCAGAGAAAACCACCGACCTGTCGCAAGTCACTGATAAACTTTATCACATAATGTTGTATCGAGTACACCACACCTGGATGGGATTCGAACTCACAATGTTAGTGATGATAGGCACTTATTGCATAGGTAGTTATAAAACCAACGACCACGACCACAACTGCCTCCTCAAGATACAGATAAGATTTATTTAAGGAATAAATCATGGAAGCCAGAATGTGTTGGGAGTTTTAACATGGATTGGCGGATATTAGTATTTTATTTTATCCCGAGACAGAAGCAAGGGATAAAATTTATTAATATCTGCCAATCCATGTTAAAACTCGAAACACATTCTGGCTTCCATGATTTATTTCGATTCTGATATGTCTAAGAGTACAAATACGGTAGTATACTTTGATTGGAAGACAGTAATTTATATTTACGTTTGCGGAAAATACTGCCAATGGAAAATACAGTCACATTCACTGGTGCATGTGCTAATGAGATTATACCGAATGGATAACTCGCTCGTTTGTTAACAAAGCGAAAGAAGGAGGTCATGTTAGAATTATACATAAATATCCTATTGTACTATTTTAACAGGAGATAATGAAGCATTCTGTGGTAACAGTATTAAAGAAGGCACTGAAGATTGTGATTGTGGTTACAAAGAAGACTGTGATGACAAATGTTGTGTTGGTAGACAGTCTGATGGTTCAGGATGTACACTAAATGCAGGAAAAGAGTGCAGGTTTGTTCAAAATAACATGTAGATGCCATGTCTTATGTAGACAACTTTGTTCTTTACCATATTGTGTTGGTAGACAGTCTGATGGCTCAGGATGTACATTAAGGGCAGGAAAATAGTGCAGGTTTGTTCAAAATAACATGTAGATGCTATGTCTTATGTAGACAACTTTGTTCTTTACCATATTGTGTTGGTAGACAGTCTGATGATTCAGGATGTACATTAATGGCAGGAAAACAGTGCAGGTTTGTTCAAAATAACATGTAGATGCCATATCTTATGTAGACAACTAGTTCTTTACCATTTAATTGAACTACAGTCAAACTTGTCCATGTAGTCGCCTGTATTAAAAGGAAACCTTTTTTTGTCCTGTCATAGAGAATTTCATATGCAATAAACCTCTATTAAGAGGTCACTTGTCTTAAAAGGCAACTTTTTCTTTATCCCAAAGGTGACATCTTAATACATGTTAACATTAGTTCATACTTGATATGGTGTCTATTATTGAAATAGTTCATTCTTGGTATGGTGTCTTTATTATTGAACCAGTTCATTCTTGGTATGGTGTCTTTATTATTGAACCAGTTCAAGCTTGGTATGGTGTCTTTATTATTGAACCAGTTCAAGCTTGGTATGGTGTCTTTATTATTGAACCAGTTCAAGCTTGGTATGGTGTCTTTATTATTGAACCAGTTCAAGCTTGGTATGGTGTCTTTATTATTGAACTAGTTCATAATTTGTATGGTTTCTTTATAAAAAGAAAGTTTAAACAGTGATGGTCAAAAATTAAACAATCGCCTCTCACCTCAACCGCTATATAGAATAGATGATGTCCTTTCACTAAATATTTCTAGGTTTGGTGAATTCGTTGATCGCATATATCCCATTGAGCTTGATTCTGATTACCCCTTTTGATATCTTCAAACTCTTTTTATAATATTGTCATGCATGGTTACGATTTTCCAAGCGTACCAGTTCAATGATTTTTAAAACGGATTAATTTCAGGGAAGATATGATCATTGTGACCAGTCAGATTGAAAGTAAATATGACAAACAAGTGGGGTTATTCTTAACACAACAGCACATGCAGTCATGTTCAAATTTCATTTTGGCAAGAAAAAAAAAGAAGAGATAAATATGTGTGATTCAGGATTTGTGCAGACTGACCCTAACAGTTTTTTTTATGAACTGTTTTCTCTGACTTTATAAAAGAATGCATTCAGAAACTGCAGCAATTTCTGGGATAGAAACATGTTTTCTCTGA
The DNA here is from genome assembly GCA_963383655.1 of Bathymodiolus septemdierum. Classification (NCBI taxonomy): domain Eukaryota; kingdom Metazoa; phylum Mollusca; class Bivalvia; order Mytilida; family Modiolidae; genus Bathymodiolus; species Bathymodiolus septemdierum. The sequence goes on along the minus strand of OY726527.1, from coordinate 33,055,880 downwards.
CTTTATAAAAGAATGCATTCAGAAACCGCAGCAATTTCTGGGATAGAAACATGTTTTCTCAGACTTTATAAAAGAATGCATTCAGAAACCGCAGCAATTTCTGGGATAGAAACATGTTTTCTCTGACTTTATAAAAGAATGCATTCAGAAACCGCAGCAATTTCTGGAATAGAAACATGTTTTCTCTGACTTTAATTTAATACTCCATCAGTTATTTCTGGTTTAGAATGTCAAGACGTGTGCTTGTAATCTCAAATGAGATTTGTTTTATAAACTTCTTTCCTTTGAAGGTTCATAATAAACAGATATAATTTTAATTTTGAATACTCAAAAAGTTAAACCATTCCATAGGTCAAGCTGACAAGTAAAATCACAAACTCTCGTTAAAAACCCATAGGAGTCAAATAACCGTCACTGCTAACACTGGCACTGCCTCAAAAGAATATGACTTTGGAGAAAATTAATAACATTTCTGGATGAGGCCTAAATTAAAAGAATGTTTGTTTGCCATTCTCCGACTCAGATTTTTTTGCGTGGGTAGGTAGATAGGTATATTATTTTATTTTTCTGAACCAGACATACGTTATCGACATGAACTATGGAAAGACTATGAGAATTCCGAATATACCGGAAACTGGAACTTTACTAAAACACGGAATGGACCGGAATGAAAATTTCGGAAATAAAAAAAAAATAATTTAAAACGGCAATAAAATCTTTTGAGTCGCACAGATTTTTTTGGGTCGGTCGGCTGACGGCAAACAAACAATATTTTAATTTAGGCCCGAAACAATGAAATAATTGAAACAAGTTTTATACATGTTATTTATAATGTGCCAAAGATTTTTGTCATTTTTGAACATATTTCCAAAGATTTCCAAAACAAATTAATAAATAAACAAAATCCCAATCCATAACACACATGTATATTATTCATATTCATCATGTGGAAAAGATAGACCAAAGTTGTAGGTTCATACAAAATTAATTGTATTCTACTGTATAATTTCTAGTTATCAAAAGCATAGATTGTTCATGTAATTCTTTCAGTCGACTCTTTAAGACAATTGATTTGGATACTGGCCTATTCTTAACGGTACATAATCATGCCTAGCTCTGTGGGAAACGTTGACTAAAGCTAGTTTGGCCTGCGGTAACATGTTACATTTGACATCATCTTCACACTACAAGAGGATAGATAACACAATTTAACATCAACACTTAGAGGTGGACATCATAATATTCAGGGCGAGGTGTACAACATTATGTGATAAAATTTGTCAGTGACATGCGACAGGTCAGTGGTTTTCTCCGAGTCCTCCGGTTTCCTCCACCAATAAAACTGACCGCCACAATATAACTAAAATATTGTTGAAAGTGGCGTTAAACACTACCAAGCAAACAAACAAAGCATAATTTTAACAGTAGCCACCCACTGTCAGGGAGATAAAGGGGGGTTACTCTGTTTAACTTTGTTTGCAAATTAATTTTATATTTTCAGTCCTTCTCAAGGAACATGTTGTGATCCAGATAGTTGTAAACCTTTTACAGATAACAGAGAATGTCGACCAGCAACCGATTGTATGAAAGCATCATTCTGTATAAAATATCCTTTTGTGTAATATGAAGAATCCAGAGGGGACCAAACCACATCTGTGGTGTAATGGTCAGCATGCTCACCTCGAGTGCAGCAGATCGTGGGTTCGAGGCCTGGTCGGGTCAAACCAAAGACTATAAAATTGGTATTTGTTGCTTCTCTGCTAAGCACACAGCATAAAGGAGAAAGAGCAAAGACTGGTTGGCTCGGAATCAGAATAATGTGTCCAAGTGTCTATCCGCAGACTATTGTTTCAGTGAGCTAGCAATATAAAAATCCAACAATTATGGATTTTTAAAGTGGTATACACAGTGCGATATTTATTGATGGGGAGGAAACTGAGGTTAGTATTGGTTTTTATTTGGTCATTATCGCCCCCATGTCTACCACTTGAAGAATCAATAACTGTATTATTATATAGTCACTACTGAAATAATTATATATGATAAAGGACATGTATATCCACAGACAGTTGTTTCAGTTTGCTAGTGTGTTGGTCTATAACAAAGTGGACCTCATCTTCATCTAATTGAAGATTAACTTGTTCTCGCCATGATATAGCTGAAAAATTGCTGAATTGGCGTTAAGCAACAGTCACTCACTCAACCCGGAGGAGACCTAGATTTTCAGTAACATCTGTGTTCAGATCGATTTCTGGTTGCTTACTCTTGTTTTTTGTTTGTCAACAATTACTGTTTTATGTTTTATTTTCAAACTAATTTTATTTCCCCAAAGAGCAACCTTGTTTTGTAATTCTAACCATGTTCGCTTCCAGTGTGAAAGATAATGGGTTGGTTCTCCTGTGAGAGTCAAACTGATGACTATGATATATTGCTGCTTCTCTTAGCAAGTAGTCTGAAGGAGTAAGAGCTAAGATTTGTAGGCTCTAGGTCTACTCCCTTACTGCCACCTTTTCTTTGTCGCTCTGTGGTAGATCAACTGACCTTTACTCGTACAATAACATTGCTGCTCCGAATCGTGGTAGTAAAGTTAAACTTGTTTTGATGACAATGATTATGGCATTGAAATATAAAACTCTTGCATCTGGTACCATGACCTCTGGAGCACAGCTGTCCGAATCAGAGTGATAGTCAGATTGCAAATCATCAACGCTTACAAGGATCACGAAATTGCATATGGGTTTGGTGGTACTAGTGGAAGAAATGTCAGTCTTCATTAATTTTCTATTGCAAATTACAAATCTTGTGTCAGTCCTTGCCAAAATTTGCCTAAATTTAGCTGGTCATGTCTGACATATTTCGCGAATTCTGCATCAACACCGCCTCTATTTGCATTATTTACATGTTGCTGGATGTCACTTGAAGCTGTGTTAGGTAATAGAGAATTTGTATCTGTTGTTTCTGAACAGACACAGATGGTGTTAACAATGCGTTCAAACACTGATAGATGGGTAATCTCGTCGAGATAAGGCTTCCAAAGAAATTTTCTGTCTCAACGAGATTAATGCACAGGGTGTATCAGTGACCGTTAATCTCATTGAGATTAGACTTCCGAAGACATTTTCTGCTCTTTATCTCCAGCGTGGCCTAGGCTGGAGATATAGATCAGAAAATTTCTTCGGAAGTCTGGAGATACAGAGCAGAAAATGTCTTCAGAAGTCTAATCTCAACGAGATTACAGTGGGCGGTAGTGGGTCGGACTCACTCGAAGCACAAACAGTTTCACTAGCTTTATTAATGCCATCAACTGCTCTTGGGCAGTAACAACTTTTTAGTTCACCGTGCCAAAGGCATTGTGAGCTTTTGCCATCACTTGGCGTCTGTCCGTTAACTTTTCACATTTTAATCTTTTCCTCTGAAACCCCTCACCCCAATGAACTGAAACTAGGTAGGAAGCATCTATGGAAGGTTCTCTATGAATGCTCATTTTGTCCCGATCCGTTAACAAACATGGCCGGCACAGGCTACTCTTGTTTCTGATTGGCTGATTTTAGAAATTCTTCTCCTCTGAAACCACTTGGCCAAATGAACCGAAACTTGGTAGGAAGCATCTATGGGCGGTCCTCTAAAGCTTGCTCATTTCGTCACGATCCATTAACAAACATGGCCACCACAGGCAATTCTTGTTTCTGATTGGCCGATTTTTAAAAATTTTCTCCTTTGAAACCGCTTGACCAAATGAACCGAAGCTTGGTAGGAAGCATCTATGGAAGGTCCTCTGTAAAGATTGCTAATTTTGTCCCGATCCATTAACAAACATGGCCGCCACAGGCGACTCTTACTTCTGATTGACAGATTTTAAAAATTGTTCTTCTCTGAAACCACTTGGCCAAATGAACCGAAACTTGGTAGGAAGCATCTATGGGCGATCCTCTATAAAGCTTGCTCATTTCGTCACGATCCATTAACAAACATGGCCACCACAGGCAATTCTTGTTTCTGATCGGCTGATTTCTAAAAATCTTCTCCTGGGAAACCGCTCTGCCAAATGATCCGAAACTTGGTAGGAAGCATCTATGGAAGGTCTTCTGTTAAGATTGCTCATTTCGTCCCGATCCATTAACAAACATGGCCACCACAGACGATTCTTTTTTCTGATTGGTTGATTTCTAAAAAATCTTCTCCTCTGAAACCGCTTGGCCAAGTGAACCGAAACTTGGTAGGATGCATCTATAGGAGATCCTCTATAAATATTGCTAATTTCGTCCTGATCCATTAACAAATATGGCCACCACAAGCAATTCTTGTTTCTGATTGGTCGATTCCTAAAATTCTTCTCCTCTGAAACCGCTAGGCCAAATGAACCGAAACTTGGTAGGAAGCATCTATGGATGGTCCTCTATAAAGAGTGCTCATTTTGTCCCGATCCATTAACAAACATGGCCACCACAGGCAATTCTTGTTTCTAATTGGTCAATTTCTAAAAATCTTCTACTCTGAAACAGCTTGGGCTAATGGACCGAAATGTGGTAGGAAGCATTTATGGCAGGTCCTCTATGGGAATTGCTCATTCAGTTTTGATCCGTTAACAAAAATGGCCGTCATAGGCAATTCTTGTTTCTTATTGGTCGATTTCTAAAACAGCTTTTCCTCTGAAACCGCTTTGCCAAATGATATGAAATTTGGTAGGAAGCATCTATGGAAGGTCCTCTATAGAGATTGCTCATTTCGTTTTGATCCATTAACAAACATGGCCACCACAGGCAATTCTTGTTTTTGATTGGTCGATTTCTAAAAATTTTCTTCTCTGAAACTGCTTGGCCAAATAAATCTAAGCTTGGTAGGAAGCATCATTGGAAGGTCCTCTATAAAGATTGCTCATTTCGTCCCGATCCGTTAACAAATATGGCCGCCACAGACAATTCTTGTTTCTGATTGGTTGATTTCTAAAAAACTTCTCTGAAACCGCTTTGCCAAATGAATCGAAACTTGGTAGGAAGATCCTTGGAAGGTCATCTATAAAGAGTGCTTATTTAGTTCCGATCCGTTAATAAACATGGCCACCACAGACCATTCTTGTTTCTGATTGGTCGATTTCTAATATTCTTCTTCTCTGTAACTGTTTAGCCAAATGAACCGAAACTTGATGGAAAGCACCTATGGAAGGTTCTGTATTTAGTTTCCTCAAAGCAGAATGAAAGGTGAACGACACAGACTCGGCCCACTGAGCCTCTAGTTTTAAATCCATATGATTCGAGCTTCCTGCATTAATATATTTACTAGGCCAAAAAAAAAAATATGTGTGTTTACGGTCACCCGACCTACCCTAATTTTTGCTAGCGACCCTATGCATTTTTACACAGAATTCGGATAATCATTTTTGTTGTTTAACCAGCAGCAATGTTTTATTTATTCAACTGCTAGCTTTTTGTCGAAATTGAGAGCAAAGAAGGTAGAAAAACTGCATAATTTGTCATTTTACCGGAATTTTTGAAAATTAAATACCGGAATCAGATTGCGGAACCGGGAACGACTATTTCCGGTTTTGTCGATAATAAAAAAAAAAAAATAATAATAATCCCGACCGACCGACCCTAGATTTTTTGGACATGTGACAGTAAACACACATATATTTTTTTTGGCCCTACCATAATTCCTGGTTAATTTCTTGACATAATATTTAGAATTATGCGACATGCTGACATTTTTATTTTTAGCTTTAACTTAACTCAATTGGCAATAATTTGTGTATTCCGCATCATCAGCTGGTTTCTGTTTTTAATTCCTTAATGAATTGATAGAATATCAAACAATGAAAATTTAAGGACATATTTAATATTTTTATATAAAATTTATTTCAAATACTACAATTTCAACTTTCATTTTCTGACGTTTTTCATGCGGTCTATTAAACGCAGCTTTCACCAAATCCAGCGACCTAATCTATTGCTCTGGTTCCCGCTTCCTTTTGCATAGTATTACACTGGCCTAATCAAAGCAAACGTGTACCAGAAGAGCTAAAGACCGATGTTCATAGACTCTAAAATATTTGACTTTTAATTTCATTTGAAAAAGCTTTCTCTAACGATTTTTACGAATAATTTTATCACCACGCTATTGGGAATTTCCCCCATGAAATTGGGGAAAAAGAGCCTTTTTCAAGTTGGGACTGGGGCCGATATTTGGCACCAAAAACGCAGTCGGGAAATCACTGCATAATGTAGTATCTTCAGATCTCTCACACCGTGACATATCAGTAAAGGGGACCAATTGAGAGATGTGATTTTATGAGATGGAATATATCTTCAGTTACAAATGGATTTGATTTCATATTTAATTGTATCCACATTCTCTCGTGTTAAAATTACCATTTTCATCACCGGGCCGCCATGATCGTATGGTAGTTGGATTTACAACTACCTATCACCACTGATGTTGTGGGTTCAAATCTTGATTAAGCGAGATATACAACATTATGTGATAAAGTTTGTCAGTGACTTGCGACAGGTCTGTGGTTTCCTGCGGGTCCTCGGGTTTCCTCCACCAATAAAACTGACCGCCACAATATAACTGAAATATTGTTGAAAGCGGTGTAAAACACCATCAAACCATTTTTATCACAAGAAGAGGTTTTTTAGGGGAAAGTCGTGATTAGCTAATTATTATTCTAATGCAATTATAATGTAACACGTATTTTCATTGGCTATCGAGAGCTGTCGAATCTGCAGTTGACATGCCTGAAGGAATGCTATATTCCTACGCCCGAATGCACTTGTTTGTAAACAATATGGCTGACCCAGATATTTCCGACTGAATTTGAAGCTGACGACCTATTTAGGAGATAACCGTATTGTATTTGAAAATTTCACGGCATCAGTTGGAGTTTTGATAGTCGCAAATCGAGTTTACTGTCCATTCTAATGCAATACTGAACAAAAATGTATTCTCGCATATCCCTGGGTCTAAAAATCACAAAAATAAAAATTCCGGGAAATATTGTTGAACGACTTTGGCACATAAACAATGTGACGTCATATGAAGACTTCCAGTTTAAAATGTAAAGATCAGACATTATTTGGCTTTGTGTACGCATCAATTTAGATAGAATTTAACTAAAATAAGTTTTCAAGGTAGGCATTTTAATTATTTTTGTGTATTGTTGTACATATGACATGTAGGATTTCACGTTTTCAAGATGGCGGTTCCTTAAACAACTACATTACTATCTTTTTAGCAAAAGGAATTTGAAAAGTGCATATATTTCGTCATTATTTGTATGTTTTCAAACTAGTGTGTACACGTTGGAAGAATTTCATAAGAATAGGAATAACAGTACTGTATTTGAAGAGTTGTCAGTGTCAATTATGGATTTGACGGTCGCAAATATCCGTTTTACTGGCTCCACTTCGTGTCGCCAGTAAAACTGCATTTGAGACCATCGAATCCACAACTGACACCTCCAACTCTTCAAATACAGTACTGTTATTCCTTAATTTTAACTACTAATAAAATAAGTGTACGTGAAAATATTATGCTTACATTTTATTGCTTGATTGATTGATTGGTGTTTAGCACCAACTTTAGCAATATTTCAGTGATTGATTGCATGTACAAACATGATTGTATTTCTTTATTTTATGTACATGCAAAAATAAATATAAATCTATTTTTCCTTGACCAATACTCACTGCTAACGCTGTATGCCCCAAACCTACTAGTGACAATAAACCTAATTATGAAACACTTTGTCAGGACAAAAGTAAAGTCTGTGTAGATGGGGTGAGTATATTTTTGTTCTTACTTAAAATTGTTTGCGTTAGTGTAAGCTGTCTTTTAGATATTCGGGGGCTGTTATGGTCGTGATCGTATGCAATCAGTGCCTATCACACTAAAGTTGTGAGTTCGAATCTCACTCATGGCGAGGTAGTGATAAAGTTTGTCAATGACTTGCGGCCGGTTTCCTCCACCAATAAAACTGATATAACTGAGAAATTGTTCAAAGTAGTGTTAAACACCCTATTCCTAACCCTTCAGACATTTGAATCACCACTTAAGTTGTGAGTTTGATACCCGTTCATGGCGAGGTGTACTCGATACAACATTATGTGATAAAAGTTTGTCAGCGACTTGCGACAGGTTTCTACCGGTACTCTGATTTCCTACACCAATAAAACTGACCGCCACGATATAACCGAAATATTGTTGAAAGTGGTGTTAAACACCCTAACTATTCGGATATTTGAAAGAAAATAATAATTTGGCGGCATATCCTCTCGTCCCCTAATATCGGTTATCACCAAAATTTACACATGTTTTTTTTTGTTTACGTCCCGCTGTGCATTATGACCTATATATAATTCCATCTATATAAGGCCCTAGCATTTGTATTATTTGGATTTTTACACAATTCAACATTTTAGCATGAAATGGAGTAAAATAAATACCAGTATCAATGATTTGATTTGATTTGATTTTTGGTGTTTAACGCCACTTTCAGCAATATTTCAGCTATATCATGGCGTCCGGTTTTAGTGGTGGAAGAAGCCGGAGAGAACCACCGACCATGGGCAAGCAACTGGTAAACTTTATCACTTGCGGCTGCGAGTTGAGTGCACCTTTTTTGTAATTTACAAAGCCGGGCGCGAACCCACGCTGTATTGGTGATAGGCTTGTATGAGTTGTTAGATAATCCAACTACCTAACTCATTGAGCCACCCGGGTCCTCCCAGTATCAATGAAATTCTACAACAGAAAAAATATACATGTATAAGAATGTACATGTATTTCAATTTACGAGTTACATGCAAAAATATAGAATGACCCAAAGCTTCTAATTTTATATTAAAAGAAAATGACTGATAAATTGTGGAGCTTCATGGCTGTTTCATATCTGGATTTGTATTTTTTTATATTTTCATCCTAAGTTTCAGTTTTATCATGTTAACTTGACAGGCATTTTACAAAACTTGGTTAGACGATTTCGTTTTATATAGGAATTTTGTGAAATACAATCCATATGGCCTAATATCATGCCACCTGTGATGTTATGATTGACTGATTTTAAGTAACACTACTTGGGAGCCATTAGAAAACATATGTAGATAAAGCAATCGGTTATCGTGACATTTCCAGGGATTAAGCGAGGTTTAGGGATTTTGTTCAGCTAAAAGTAATATTACACCAGTTTTGGGTGAAGAAAATTTCCCCCTGAAAATTCAATTTGGAATACGGCGGTACCTTTACTAAGCTATTCATGCATGTTTCAAGTCGAAATATGTTCCCAACAACTAGAAATCTACAAATCTGTGTGCATGTTTATCGCTCTCGCCATTATTGTGGAGACTGATTAACTTTCGATTGTTTTGTTCCGATGATTGCCGATCATAACCTCGTGAAGAAAAGTTTTGGTCTGATGATTGCCGATCATGACCTCGTGAATAAAAGATATACAATTATGGATGCTGAGGTAAGTACGCACACATTCCTGACAATGATTATTGAGGAATCTGTCTGTTTCATGTCGTGTAAACCAATTTATTTTTTGCAATTATTCCTATGTGGTACACACGGAATATATATATATATTTTTTCATCAATTGAACTTTGCGCATGAGCGATAATCTCCCTGAAAGAGTTCAAATCTTGTGTCGCGCACATATCATTTGCATTACTGTATTGGAAAAACAGAATTATCTGCTGTCAAATATTTTGCGATTTGCTCTTAAAATCTGCTTTTGAGTGGATTTTTAATGTTATGCAGTTGATTTTAGTTAAAATTAAGTGACATATTAAGTGAAAATATTTAATCCAAAAATTCCACGATATTTGTCTTTGATATTACTTTAAGTGCCCAGGTAAACATTGTATATATATATGTGTGTGTGTGTCTTTGATATTATGATTTGAATGAGAATGATAAAGAATCTAATAAACCAATCCACTTAAACAATTGTAATCCAGTGTACAGCAAACAGTATTTCTTTTAAGGATTACCCATCATATTTTGTTTCTAATTATAGTATTGTGCTGGTTCCCTGTGTTCAAAGATTGACTATGCAAGCAAGGGTAAGGTGACATGGGTGGAATGTTTTGTGGAAGGTAATGGAGATGGATCAGTAGCAGAAAAAGAACGACAATGTCTTCTTGGGTGTAGTAAGTAAATATAGAAAATCACTGTTTTAGCTCCATTGAACCAAAGGCATGATTTTCACTGATTTTTTGGAGTAACAAACATCCTGGTGTTTTGAACAGTATGGGGGTCCCAAGGAGCAACCAGTCACCCATTGTGGGTCCAAGACAAAGCCTGGCTAGGGGTTTTTGGAGGGGAAAGCCACCTCTGCCAACAATGATTTTCAGCATTTTAAAGGGTTCTCAAATGGCTAATTGAAATGTTCTTTTTCCCACATTAGAGCCACAGACTGATATCATTTTACAATACTGAATAAAAAAATTTAAGCAAGTGATACTTATGTTGCAAATTATTACCACTTTGAATATAAAGGTTTAACTCAAAAGATTGTAAAGTAAGTGTTTCCCAAATGAAAAGAGGTTGGGGGTTACAACTACTTATGCAATCAGTGCCTATCACCACTGAAGTTGTGAGTTCGAATCCCACTCAGGCGAATAGTATTGATACAACATTATGTGGTAAAGTTTGGCGGTGACTTGCAACAGTTTGATGGTTTTTTCCATGCACTCCAGTTTCCTCCACCAATAAAACTGTCTGCCACAATATAAATGAAGTATTGTTGAAAGTGATCCACCATTTGGGAATAACCCAAAAGGCATGTGTTGTTCAAATTTGATTTTTATCTATTTCAATTTCTTCGATTAAACAGTGATGATCAACAGTTTTACAACTGTTTGAGGATAGTTGTATCATGTGTTCATGGCACAACTGTTTGAGGATAGTTGTATCATGTGTTCATGGCACAGCTGTTTGAGGATAGTTGTATCATGTGTTCATGACACAACTGTTTGAGGATAGTTGTATCATGTGTTCATGGCACAGCTGTTTGAGGATAGTTGTATCATGTGTTCATGGCACAGCTGTTTGAGGATAGTTGTATCATGTGTTCATGGCACAGCTGTTTGAGGATAGTTGTATCATGTGTTCATGGCACAACTGTTTGAGGATAGTTGTATCATGTGTTCATGGCACAGCTGTTTGAGGATAGTTGTATCATGTGTTCATGGCACAGCTGTTTGAGGATAGTTGTATCATGTGTTCATGGCACAGCTGTTTGAGGATAGTTGTATCATGTGTTCATGGCACAACTGTTTGAGGATAGTTGTATCATGTGTTCATGGCACAGCTGTTTGAGGATAGTTGTATCATGTGTTCATGGCACAGCTGTTTGAGGATAGTTGTATCATGTGTTCATGGCACAGCTGTTTGAGGATAGTTGTATCATGTGTTCATGGCACAGCTGTTTTGTCAGTTTTAAGAAATATTTCAACAGATGTTATTTATTTTGTATAATCAACTCCTCTCTCAGTTTACAACCAAAGCCGCTGAAAATTATATGGAATGTTTGTGCACTTGCTTTAGTATAGTTGTATGTTTCCCATTGTAGAGGAACAGCATCGATGAAGTAATGATTAGCGTGCTCGCCTCAAGTCCTGTAGATCGTGGGTACGATTCCTGATCCGGTCAAACCAAAGACTATAAACTTGGTTTTTGTTGCTTCTCCGCTAAACATACAGCATTAAGGAGAATGAGCAAAGACTGATTATCTCAGTATCAGGATAATGTGTCCGAACGGGGCAACACGTCTATCCACGGACTGTTGTTTCATTGAGCTAGCACTATAAAAATCCAACTATGCGTGTTGGTTTAGTACAAAGTGGACCTCATTGAAAATTAACTTTGTTCTCGCCATGATATAGTTTAAAAATTGCTGAATTGGTGTTAAGCAACAATCACTCACTCACTCCCACTCTCATTATTGAGCTATAAAAACAATTACGTAACTCTGTAACAATCTAATCGTAATTCACAATTCTAATTTCTATCAAGACTACCGTAATTGGCTGTATATACTTCACACTCTTTTCAATAAATAAATGTAATAAAGGTATGTTATCTTTCTGATTATTTCTTGTGTAAAAGACTCACCCAAGGCTGGTTGTGAACATTTTTCAGCAAAAAAAAGTGGGTATAATACATAAATATACTTATTAAATCATTTCACAGAGAAGTTGGTTTTCGTGACAAATGCTGTTCTTGGCTACCACTTAGAAATTAAATATTTTTAAGGTTCAAATAAGCAATTTTTTTTATTTATTTTTTTTTTTTCAGGAAAAAACATGACAGGTTCCACTTGTTATAGTTCAGGTGACGATCTCGCTGCTAAAAATGACGCTACTGCTTTTAAGGCTTTATTAGACGAAATATCACCAGGAAATGCAAAAGTGGAATTAGCTGCAGGTTGGTGATGTGACTAACTACATTGTAAATTTTTGGATGTATCCCTGTGTGACAATAAGTCATCTATTCTTGCTCACATGTGTAAAGTTCCATGGAAAAAAAATCGATAATAATGACACACTGACCCATATTTGTTTACTGCCCTTTTCCCAAATGGTGTCATTACGTCACATAAGGCCGGTCAGTGGTAAATAAATCACATGATTTTGTCATAGGCCAACCAAACTTAAAAAGTAAACCAGATTTAGAAAGTATAGTATTTCAGCTTTTTCTGTGTAATTGTTTTGTCTGAAAAATTTCAAAAAATGTTGGTTTTTTTTAAATAGTTTGAAATTAAAGTATTAAAAATTAATTATTTGATGCAAACATTGAACTTGCTTACCCATATAATAAAATATTTAATCCAGTGAATTTGGTGTTTTTGTTTTTGTCAATGCAATATATTAGAATGACTACGTACTGCCATATTTTTGTTAAACAATTAATGACTGATTTCTGTTTATTTCAATCACATTTATTATCACAGAGTGATAATAATACAGTTTTGTTGATGCTATTAGTAATATTGACAGGTTCACCCCCCCGCAGATAATCTCATTTTTCTGACTGGTTTAATTTAATTCTCTGTTCAATTTATGCTATAAATTTTGATTATTGCTGTTAAATTAATTCTTTTTCTATCTTCTCTGTTAATATCATTTCATTACCCGAAGAAGTAAGGGGTATATTTGTCATTAAAGCAGCAGTGGAAATGCAAAATAATCTGCCATTTTGTGACTAATGGAGAGCACTTGCATGTATTTTCCCGGTAAAATCGGCCATTTTCTAGAAAATGGTGGAATCTGAATAATCAATCATCATATTTTCAAAGTATTTTAAAATACAATTTGCTTGGCCTACATTCCAGAAAAGGTCATGATCTGTGATGACGATTACATCAACAAACCGGAAAGGTCAAAATGCTTGGGAAATACCATCGATGGAAACATATTTAACAAGCATAATAGTAGTAATCAGGAAAAAAAGACATTAGTAAAAAGGATCTTTTTCACTTGCATGGAATTTATTCAATTCAAACTTCTCTGTTTTAATCTCATCTTGTAATTTTGAAGTTTAAAAGAATTCCCTCTGTTTATGTACACTATGAATATACAGAATGACGTCATCGGTCTCGTGCTGCTTGAGAATTGTAAATCAAAACAAGTGACCGACTTTATTGCATGGCCGAGCAGATGTCACGACACGATACAATATTTCTTGTTCTTCCTTAACGCATCGGTGGTGTAATGTTTAGCGTGCTCGCCTCAAGTGCTGTAGATTGTGGGTTCGAGCCCCGATCAGGTCAAACTAAAGACTATAAAATTGGTATTTGTTGCTTCTCCGCTGAGTACGCAGCATTAAGGAGAAAGAGCAAAGACGGGTTGCTCGGAATCAGGATAATATGTTTGAGTGGGACGACATGTCTGTCTGCGGACTGTTGTTTCAGTGAGCTAGCACTATAAAAAGCCAACTAAGCATGTTGATCTAGTACAAAGAGGCCTTCATCATCATCTTGTTGAAAATTTACTTGTTCTCACCATGATAGCGTTAAGCAACAATTACTCACTCACTCTTGCTCTCCTAAGGGGCCGTCGTGATTTATGGTATTTGGATTTATAAATACCTATGCAATCAGTGTCTATCACCACTAACATTGTGAATTCAAATCCCGCTCAGACGAGGTGTACTCGATACAATATTATGTGATAAATGACTTGCAGTAGGTCGATGTTTTTTCCGTGTAATCTGGTTTCCCCCACCAATAAAACTGACCGGCACGATATTGCTGAAATATTGTTGAAAGTGGCATTAAACACCATAACTCTAACCCTCTTGTTCTTCCTATTCTTTTGCTCCTTTTTATTTCTTTATGTACCAGTAAAAATTCCTGTCGTTTGTGGTTCCATAAACAGTGGCCAACCCTTAGTGTGATTTAAGGAATAACTGTATAGTGTTTGAAGAGTTACTAGAATCAGTTGGGGATTTGACGGTCAAAAATACAGTTTTACTTGGCAAGGTATAAAACGGATATTTGAGACTGTCAAATCCCCAATTGACACTGGTAAGCATTCAAATACAATACAGTTATTTCTCTTTTAATGCAAGACAAAATAATTCTATGTGGGCTTAAGAAATGGTATCAAATTGCAAAAAAAAAATATGTTGAGAATTATTGTTGATGACTTTGGCACATAAACATCATAGGAAATTGTGACGTCATATGAAACTTTTCAGCGTAGAAAGTAAACACTGAACATTATTTCGCAACAAATATGCTTCAGTTTCAGATAAAATCCAACAAGAAATTATTTCAAAGGTATGCAATGTCTTTTTTTTTTATCATGTGTTATTAAGTAACATGTAGGATTTCAAGAAATTAATATGGTGGCTCATTTGCACTAGAACCCTTATCTGCAAATATTATACCAGGATGAAACTTAACAAAGTGACCTAAGACCACTACATTTGGCATGTGTCCCTGATCATTTTCAGACAGTAGACCATCTGGCTACTTAATATTTGAATATTTTATGGGCAAAGTCAGTTGTTAAGCCCCAAGATGTTTTCCTGGGCTACTAGAATTGTTAATTTAGGGAGTCCCTACAAACTGCACCAAAAATGCTAAGTTATATCCCTGTTATAATAAATGATTTATTTTATTTTAGGATCACCTTGTAACAATTACCAAGGATACTGTGATGTGTTTAAACGCTGCCGAGGTGTGGACGCAGAAGGGCCGCTTTCCCGTCTAAAAAATCTCTTATTCAGTAAAGAGACGTTGACAGATATAGGAGACTGGATAAAAGTGAGTGGACAATTCATCATTTTAAAAAGATAATCCCTGAATAATTTTTTGGGGGGGAAATGACCAGTTGATTTTAATAAACAAAATAAAGTGATGAAAATAGTATGAAGAAGTAAAATGGATCTAATGAAGATGAAATGAAAATGAGTAAAACATCTTTGAATTTATTGAGTACTTCAACATATTTATTTTGTGAGGGGTGGTGGGATTGTTCTATTTGACAAATTTTTGGATGATTTTTATACCCCCCGCTCGACGAGAGTCGGGGGTATATAGGGATCCTCATGTCCGTCTGTCCATCACACTTTTGGTTTCCGGATAATAATTAAAGTGCCGCTCAACCAAATCTTATCAAGCTTTCACACATTGCTGTGTACCATAAAATACAGGTTAAGTATAATTGCAGTGTATTTCACATTTACCGTTTATGAGTTATGGCCCTTTCTCTCTTAGAAAATAGGGACTTTCTAGGTTTCCGGATGATATTTAAGATACGATTCAACCAAATCTTTTCAAACTTTAACACAATGCGATGTACCATAAAATACAGATCAAGTTTATAGATTATGGTGAAATTGACATTTACCGTTCATGAATTATGGCCCTCTTAGAAGATTGTTACACCAGTTCACTTTTCTCAGCATTCCTTCATTACAAGTGTGTTTCCATCATATGTCTTATAATCAGTGTTTTGATGTAAATAGTGAAAGAAAAAAGGTAATCTGATTTAAATTAATTTGGCAAGCAATAAAAAGTTTACTACATTGTCAATTACAAGAATTTGTAAATTTTTGATGGCCATGAAATGAATAAGTTGTAAGAAAAATCACAACATGTTTCATTCCTTTCATTGCCTCATTCAAAATATGGAATGCGGAGATATCTGTGATCACCAGATCAACTTTCTCTAGTTTTTATTTTCAAATAGTTTTTTTTTAGCTCACCTTGCCAAAGGCAATGTCAGCTTTTGCCATCACTTGTCGTCTGTCGTCCGTTAACTTTTCACATTTTAATCTTCTATGAAACCCCTCAGCCAAATGAACTGAAACTTGGTAGGAAGCATCTTGGAAGGTCCTCTGTAAAGAATGCCCATTTCCTCCCATCCATTAACAAACATGGCTGCCACAGGCAATTCTTGTTTCTGATTGGTCGATTTCTAAAAATCTTCTTCTCTGAAACCGCTTTGCCAAATGAACCGAAACTAGGTAGGAAACATCTATGGAAGGTCCTCTATAAATTTTGCTCATTTCGTCCCGATCTATTAACAAACATGACCACCACAGGCGATTCTTGTTTCTGATTGGCTGATTTTTAAAATTCTTCTCCTCTGAAACCGTTTTGCCAAATGAAACAAAACTTGATAGGAAGCATCTATGGAAGGTCCTCTATGAAGATTGCTCATTTCGTTCCGATCCGTTAACAAACATGGCCACCACAGGCAAATTCTTGTTTCTGATTGGTCGATTTCTAAAAATCTTCTCCTCTGAAACTGCTTGGCCAAATTAACTGAAGCTTGGTAGGAAGCATCTATGGGCGGTCCTCTATAAAAATTGCTCATTTCCTCCTGATCCATTAACAAACATGGCTGTCACAGGCGATTCTTGTTTCTGATTGGCTGATTTTTTTAATTCTTCTCCTCTGAAACCGTTTTGCCAAATGAACAGAAACTTGATGGGAAGCATCTATGGAAGATCCTCTATGAAGATTGCTCATTTCGTCCCGAACCGTTAACAAACATGGCCACCACAGGCAATTCTTGTTTCAGATTGGTCGATTTCTAAAAATCTTCTCCTCTGAAACCGCTTAGCCAAGTGAATCAAAACTTGATAGGAAGCATCTATGGAAGGTCCTCTATAAGGATTGCTCATTTCGTTTTGATCCGTAAATAAACTTGGCCACCATAGGCAATGCTTGTTTCTCATTGGTTGATTTCTAAAAAAAAATTCTTCTCTGAAACTGCTAAGCCAAATGAACCGAAACTTTGTAGAAAACATATATGGAAGGTGCTCTATAAAGATTGCTAATTTTGTCCCGATCCGTTAACAAACATGGCTGCCATAGGCAATTCTTGTTTCTGGTTGGTCGATTCCTAAAAATCTTCTTCTCTGTAACTGCTTAGCCAAATTAACCAAAATTTGGT
The DNA here is from genome assembly GCA_963383655.1 of Bathymodiolus septemdierum. Classification (NCBI taxonomy): domain Eukaryota; kingdom Metazoa; phylum Mollusca; class Bivalvia; order Mytilida; family Modiolidae; genus Bathymodiolus; species Bathymodiolus septemdierum. Next base: position 33,038,468 of record OY726527.1, on the reverse strand, counting down.
GAGAAGCACCTATGGAAGGTTCTGTATTAAGTTTCCTCAAAGCAGAATGAAAGGTGAGCGATACAGGCTCAGCTCAGTGCTGAGCCCCTAGTTTGTCTTTCCAGATAGGTTAATTATATTTGGTATGTGGGTGCATGACCATAAGGTGGTGTGTCGCATACCATAACGACCTTCGTGGGACCTTGACCTTTGACCTCAAGGTCAAATAATTGTTTTTTAGATAGTATCATTCAACTCATAATGTTACTTATTGTTGTACAGATGGCCGCATTAAGAGGAGACATAAGTTTTAGGTATCTAAAACAGTTCTTCCTAGTTCTTGTTTCTAATTGGTCGATTTCTAAAAATCTTTTTCTCTGAAATTGCTTTGCCAAATGAATCGAAACTTAGTAGGAAGCATCTATGGAAGGTTCTCTATAAAGATTGCTCATTTTGTTCTGATCCATTAACAAACAGGCAATTCTTGTTTCTGATTGGTCGATTTCTAAAAATCTTCTACTCTCAAACAGCTTGGCCAATTGGACCGAAACGTGGCAAGAAGCATCTATGGAAGGTCCTCTATAGAGATTGCTCATTTCGTTTTGATCCATTAACAAACATGGCTGCCACAGACAATTCTTGTTTTAGATTGGTCGATTTCTAAAAATCTTCTTCTCTGAAACTGCTTTGCCAAAATGAACCAAAATTTGGTAGGAAGCACCTATGGAAGGTTCTGTATTAAGTTTCCTCAAAACAGAATGAAAGGTGAGCGACACAGGCTCAGCCCACTGAGCCGCTAAGTTTTTTTCAAACATGATTGTGTGATTGAGATAGATTATCAATGCATAAATTATGTAGATTGGAAGGGATATGGAAGTTACCATGACAACAGTATGCTGCTAAATACTACCTAATTTACAACAACCTTGACATTTAGTTTGCTGACCTTGAGAGCAGTAGATTATGGGTTCAATCCTTGGTTGGGTCAATCTTGACATCTCTATCTGCTAAGTGATATTTTAGTATGTTAGCGCTTGGAGTAAAGATAACGTTTCAAGGTGGAGTGACATCTCTATCTGCTAAGTGATATTTTAGTATGTTAGTGCTTGGAGTAAAGATAACGTTTCAAGGTGGAGTGACATCTCTATCTGCTAAGTGATATTTTAGTATGTTAGCACTTGGAGTAAAGATAACGTTTCAAGGTGGAGTGACATCTCTATCTGCTAAGTGATATTTTAGTATGTTAGTGCTTGGAGTAAAGATAACGTTTCAAGGTGGAGTGACATCTCTATCTGCTAAGTGATATTTTAGTATGTTAGTGCTTGGAGTAAAGATAACGTTTCAAGGTGGAGTGACATCTCTATCTGCTAAGTGATATTTTAGTATGTTAGTGCTTGGAGTAAAGATAGCGTTTCAGGGTAGAGTGACATCTCTATCTGCTAAGTGATATTTTAGTATGTTAGCGCTTGGAGTAAAGATAACGTTTCAAGGTGGAGTGACATCTCTACCTGCTAAGTGATATTTTAGTATGTTAGCGCTTGGAGTAAAGATAACGTTTCAAGGTAGAGTGACATCTCTATCTGCTAAGTGATATTTTAGTATGTTAGCACTTGGAGTAAAGATAACGTTTCAAGGTAGAGTGACATCTCTATCTGCTAAGTGATATTTTAGTATGTTAGCACTTGGAGTAAAGATAACGTTTCATGGTAGAATGAGATCTCTATCTGCTAAGTGATATTTTAGTATGTTAGCACTTGGAGTAAAGATAGCGTTTCAAGGTGGAGTGACATCTCTATCTTCTAAGTGATATTTTAGTATGTTAGCGCTTGGAGTAAAGATAACGTTTCATGGTAGAGTGACATCTCTATCTGCTAAGTGATATTTTAGTATGTTAGTGCTTGGAGTAAAGATAACGTTTCAGGGTAGAGTGACATCTCTATCTGCTAAGTGATATTTTAGTATGTTAGTGCTTGGAGTAAAGATAACGTTTCATGGTAGAGTGACATCTCTATCTGCTAAGTGATATTTTAGTATGTTAGTGCTTGGAGTAAAGATAACGTTTCAAGGTGGAGTGACATCTCTATCTGCTAAGTGATATTTTAGTATGTTAGCACTTGGAGTAAAGATAACGTTTCAAGGTGGAGTGACATCTCTATCTTCTAAGTGATATTTTAGTATGTTAGTGCTTGGAGTAAAGATAACATTTCAAGGTGGAGTGACATCTCTATCTGCTAAGTGATATTTTAGTATGTTAGTGCTTGGAGTAAAGATAACGTTTCAAGGTGGAGTGACATCTCTATCTGCTAAGTGATATTTTAGTATGTTAGCGCTTGGAGTAAAGATAACGTTTCAAGGTAGAGTGACATCTCTATCTGCTAAGTGATATTTTAGTATGTTAGCACTTGGAGTAAAGATAACGTTTCAAGGTAGAGTGACATCTCTATCTGCTAAGTGATATTTTAGTATGTTAGCGCTTGGAGTAAAGATAACGTTTCAAGGTGGAGTGACATCTCTATCTGCTAAGTGATATTTTAGTATGTTAGCACTTGGAGTAAAGATAGCGTTTCAAGGTGGAGTGACATCTCTATCTTCTAAGTGATATTTTAGTATGTTAGCACTTGGAGTAAAGATAACGTTTCATGGTAGAGTGACATCTCTATCTGCTAAGTGATATTTTAGTATGTTAGCGCTTGGAGTAAAGATAACGTTTCAAGGTGGAGTGACATCTCTATCTGCTAAGTGATATTTTAGTATGTTAGCACTTGGAGTAAAGATAACGTTTCAAGGTGGAGTGACATCTCTATCTTCTAAGTGATATTTTAGTATGTTAGTGCTTGGAGTAAAGATAACGTTTCATGGTAGAGTGACATCTCTATCTGCTAAGTGATATTTTAGTATGTTAGTGCTTGGAGTAAAGATAACGTTTCATGGTAGAGTGACATCTCTATCTTCTAAGTGATATTTTAGTATGTTAGCACTTGGAGTAAAGATAACGTTTCAAGGTGGAGTGACATCTCTATCTTCTAAGTGATATTTTAGTATGTTAGTGCTTGGAGTAAAGATAACGTTTCATGGTAGAGTGACATCTCTATCTTCTAAGTGATATTTTAGTATGTTAGCACTTGGAGTAAAGATAACGTTTCAAGGTGGAGTGACATCTCTATCTGCTAAGTGATATTTTAGTATGTTAGTGCTTGGAGTAAAGATAACGTTTCAAGGTGGAGTGACATCTCTATCTGCTAAGTGATATTTTAGTATGTTAGTGCTTGGAGTAAAGATAACGTTTCAAGGTGGAGTGACATCTCTATCTGCTAAGTGATATTTTAGTATGTTAGTGCTTGGAGTAAAGATAACGTTTCAAGGTAGAGTGACATCTCTATCTGCTAAGTGATATTTTAGTATGTTAGTGCTTGGAGTAAAGATAACGTTTCAAGGTGGAGTGACATCTCTATCTGCTAAGTGATATTTTAGTATGTTAGTGCTTGGAGTAAAGATAACGTTTCAAGGTGGAGTGACATCTCTATCTGCTAAGTGATATTTTAGTATGTTAGTGCTTGGAGTAAAGATAACGTTTCAAGGTGGAGTGACATCTCTATCTGCTAAGTGATATTTTAGTATGTTAGTGCTTGGAGTAAAGATAACGTTTCAAGGTAGAGTGACATCTCTATCTGCTAAGTGATATTTTAGTATGTTAGCGCTTGGAGTAAAGATAACGTTTCATGGTAGAGTGACATCTCTATCTGCTAAGTGATATTTTAGTATGTTAGTGCTTGGAGTAAAGATAACGTTTCAAGGTAGAGTGACATCTCTATCTGCTAAGTGATATTTTAGTATGTTAGCGCTTGGAGTAAAGATAACGTTTCATGGTAGAGTGACATCTCTACCTGCTAAGTGATATTTTAGTATGTTAGTGCTTGGAGTAAAGATAACGTTTCAGGGTGGAGTGACATCTCTATCTGCTAAGTGATATTTTAGTATGTTAGCACTTGGAGTAAAGATAACGTTTCAAGGTGGAGTGACATCTCTATCTGCTAAGTGATATTTTAGTATGTTAGTGCTTGGAGTAAAGATAACGTTTCAAGGTGGAGTGACATCTCTACCTGCTAAGTGATATTTTAGTATGTTAGCGCTTGGAGTAAAGATAACGTTTCAAGGTAGAGTGACATCTCTATCTGCTAAGTGATATTTTAGTATGTTAGCACTTGGAGTAAAGATAACGTTTCAAGGTGGAGTGACATCTCTACCTGCTAAGTGATATTTTAGTATGTTAGCGCTTGGAGTAAAGATAACGTTTCATGGTAGAGTGACATCTCTATCTGCTAAGTGATATTTTAGTATGTTAGTGCTTGGAGTAAAGATAGCGTTTCAAGGTGGAGTGACATCTCTATCTTCTAAGTGATATTTTAGTATGTTAGCACTTGGAGTAAAGATAACGTTTCAAGGTGGAGTGACATCTCTACCTGCTAAGTGATATTTTAGTATGTTAGCGCTTGGAGTAAAGATAACGTTTCAAGGTAGAGTGACATCTCTATCTGCTAAGTGATATTTTAGTATGTTAGCACTTGGAGTAAAGATAACGTTTCAAGGTGGAGTGACATCTCTATCTGCTAAGTGATATTTTAGTATGTTAGTGCTTGGAGTAAAGATAACGTTTCAAGGTGGAGTGACATCTCTATCTTCTAAGTGATATTTTAGTATGTTAGCACTTGGAGTAAAGATAACGTTTCAAGGTGGAGTGACATCTCTATCTTCTAAGTGATATTTTAGTATGTTAGCGCTTGGAGTAAAGATAACGTTTCATGGTGGAGTGACATCTCTATCTGCTAAGTGATATTTTAGTATGTTAGCGCTTGGAGTAAAGATAACGTTTCATGGTAGAGTGACATCTCTATCTGCTAAGTGATATTTTAGTATGTTAGTGCTTGGAGTAAAGATAACGTTTCAAGGTGGAGTGACATCTCTATCTGCTAAGTGATATTTTAGTATGTTAGTGCTTGGAGTAAAGATAACGTTTCAAGGTGGAGTGACATCTCTATCTGCTAAGTGATATTTTAGTATGTTAGCGCTTGGAGTAAAGATAACGTTTCAAGGTGGAGTGACATCTCTATCTGCTAAGTGATATTTTAGTATGTTAGCACCTGGAGTAAAGATAACGTTTCATGGTGGAGTGACATCTCTATCTGCTAAGTGATATTTTAGTATGTTAGCGCTTGGAGTAAAGATAACGTTTCAAGGTGGAGTGACATCTCTATCTGCTAAGTGATATTTTAGTATGTTAGCACTTGGAGTAAAGATAACGTTTCATGGTAGAGTGACATCTCTATCTGCTAAGTGATATTTTAGTATGTTAGTGCTTGGAGTAAAGATAACGTTTCAAGGTGGAGTGACATCTCTATCTGCTAAGTGATATTTTAGTATGTTAGCGCTTGGAGTAAAGATAACGTTTCAAGGTAGAGTGACATCTCTATCTGCTAAGTGATATTTTAGTATGTTAGCGCTTGGAGTAAAGATAACGTTTCAAGGTAGAGTGACATCTCTATCTGCTAAGTGATATTTTAGTATGTTAGCGCTTGGAGTAAAGATAACGTTTCAGGGTGGAGTGACATCTCTATCTGCTAAGTGATATTTTAGTATGTTAGCGCTTTGAGTAAAGATAACGTTTCAAGGTGGAGTGACATCTCTATCTGCTAAGTGATATTTTACTATGTTAGCACTTGGAGTAAAGATAACGTTTCAAGATGGAGTGACATCTCTATCTGCTAAGTGATATTTTAGTATGTTAGCGCTTGGAGTAAAGATAGCGTTTCAGGGTGGAGTGACATCTCTATCTGCTAAGTGATATTTTACTATGTTAGCGCTTGGAGTAAAAATAATGTTTCAAGGTAGAGTGACATCTCTATCTGCTAAGTGATATTTTAGTATGTTAGCACTTGGAGTAAAGATAGCGTTTCAAGGTGGAGTGACATCTCTATCTTCTAAGTGATATTTTAGTATGTTAGCGCTTGGAGTAAAGATAACGTTTCAAGGTAGAGTGACATCTCTATCTGCTAAGTGATATTTTAGTATGTTAGTGCTTGGAGTAAAAATAATGTTTCAAGGTAGAGTGACATCTCTATCTGCTAAGTGATATTTTAGTATGTTAGTGCTTGGAGTAAAGATAACGTTTCAAGGTGGAGTGACATCTCTATCTGCTAAGTGATATTTTAGTATGTTAGTGCTTGGAGTATAGATAACGTTTCAAGGTGGAGTGACATCTCTACCTGCTAACTGATTTTTCTGTATACTAGTACTTTTAAACTCCATCTCAAAAAATTGTTTGTTCATGCTGTGATGCAAATTAAAAATTGCCAGCCAATTTGGCATTAGATAACAATCACTCACTCACCTCTTAAGTCAATTTTTTTTTTTTTTCGTGTACAGGAATACTGGTGGGCAGCTATACTAATAGCCATTGGATTAGTATTATTTATGGGACTATTTATAAAAGTCTGTGCAGTACACACGCCAAGTAGTAATCCTAAAGCCCCACCAGCACAACACTGGGGAGATACGTTACGTAGAAGACGGTCACGGCCCCGTCAACAACAACAATGCAATCCAGGATATAGCGAACCTCTACAGGAAACGGTATGTATTGTTATGGGATGAATGTGTATAAGACGTGGAGGATGATGTTCACTACACTATAGATTGCTGCAGCATGCTTTTTATTCACGTGTTGCATATTGGTCATTGTTTTATATAGTATAGTTGTGTAAGGTGTGGAGGATGAATGTCACTTTCATTATGTATGCTGCAATCTGCATATGCAATGCTGTAATTAGATTAAGGTTTTATTTGTAGAGGATTTTTGTGGGTATGATCAGGAAGATGAATTTCGCTTTGTGATACAGTGCTGCAGCATTCTTATTCAAACTGTATTTAGATTAATGTTGTGTATATGATCCTTGTACACGTGGAAAAAAAGGTGAATTAAACTTTAGCACTGACATGAAAGAGGACATCCTTGAAAACAATTGGAATGATGATTGTTTCTGCACTTTTCAGTACAATTTGGATTTCTGCAGGATAAACAATGTATGTGCATTGTTGATAAGAATAACATTTATTTTCTTTCGCTTTCGTTTGTGTACATGTTTTTATAGCTCATACAAATAAATTGTATATTTTCCAACAATGTACATATATTTTATATGAACCTATTCCCCATTTCAGACCATCTAAATTTTAATTTTTTTTTATTTTTTAATTTAATTTTTTTTTTATTGAAAATATCTTGTATTTCATAAAAATAAAATCCCTTGAGCTTTTCTAATTCTTTATATAGTTGCTAAAAGTTAATAAATCCCTTGAATTTGCTTTAATTACTCAGTTACAAAAACAAGCATTTAAAAACATTGTGAAAACTGATGTCAAGTGGATTTATCTCCCTTGACTCCTTCTATTCAGAGTCAAGAACTTAATTTAGCTTGTTGTCTACCAGCTTTGTACGGTTTGAAATATTGTGTATGCATCTATTTATCCCTGGATTTCTGATAGCGAAAGCGATGTTGTCAAGGGTAAAGGTCAATGCTAGTAGCTATGTTACTATAGTTACAAAAATATTTACTAGTTTCCAGCATGGTTTTTTGTGGTTTGTGTTTTTTTTTTTGCAGGGTTTATTTAATTTAGTGTTTTACGAGTATAAACAATTTGATTTCTAAATGTTTTTAATTGTCATACAACAAATAAAAAATGGGAGGTGTTGTCAGATCTTGACAAGAAGATATCTCTGTATTATTTTTAAGGAGGGCTGGAAAATGTTATATAATAATGATAAAAATTAAATAAGAAATATCAGATTTAATATATAAAAACTTTGGTTAAGAATTCTAACACAAACAATAGACCTTTTAATATACATTCCTGATTTGATTAGAAAATTATGTTTTTATTTAAAAAAAATTTTAATATGAGTTATTTCCCTTTGGTTGGACAAAATGGTACCCAGTCTAGCAAGAGCAGTAGAAAGGACAACAAATTTAAGAATAATTTTCTCATAATTTGTAGATATTTGAAGCTAGTAAATAAACAGAAGATAATTTTGCATCAAATAGAAACTTCACAAGTTGTTTCAAGCTTCAACATTAAAATTTTGAACAGATCAAAGGAAAGAAATATAATTTATTTTCATTGGGACTTTATATGAAAATGGATCCTTTTGTCTGCCTTAAAGGGAAATAACTCCTGTAAAACGTGTAATTTTAGAATCAAAGGCAGAAATGTACAAATGGTCTATTTATATATAACTGTAAATTCATATATTTACTTGTACTGCATGTTTATCAATTTGAGTGAATTTACAAAACGTTTGCTATTTTGATTTAAACGTTTTTAAGATGTATCCACAAAACTACGAAAATTTGATAGACACCGATTATGTATGGAATCACAGCAGTTCAATAGAATACATACACTGCACACTTGTTATTAATCCATTTTGGGGCAGGGTTGGCTTTATTTGTCGACTTCTAATAATTTTATGACAAGAGATATTATTATCCTATTATGGACTTTTCACAAGGGAACCGTTCCCCTATAGTGTTGCCGGTAGGCGAGGGCACTATACCTTCCCAGACAACACTATAGGAGAATGGTTCCCGAGGGAGAAGTACATAATAAATTTAGTACATAACATGTCTAATGCCTAAAAAATTGCAACTAATGAGCTTTTAGAATAATAATCTTCACTGCTGGTTCTGACATTCATGTAAAAGTCTTGTAAAATGCCATTGAGTACAACAGTATCCATTGTGCCTAACTTTCCATCATAATTTTATTCCAACATGAGAACTTTAACTGCATATTTGGTTGCCGCTTTTGTCTTTACATTTTGTTGTTGCAATGTGAATTCGTCGGCATCTGTGCTGCCGAATCTGGCAGCCATGTCGGCAATGTAAACAATGACGTAATCAACTTAATCGTAGCGCCTTATCAAGGGAAGTAACTTTTATTGAAAATTCATCACGTCAATTCACAGGAAATTTGGTATAGTCCCGCGGGAAGAATGGTTGTTTTAGTATAGTGCTTGTTGCGAAGTATAGTCTCCCGTAGTCAAGAAATGAACTAAACTGTTGAAATATAGTGCCTAGCTAACAACCAATGAAAATTTACTATTTCTATATGTTATGTACTAATATTCTATTAGTGTCTTCTCTTGAGGGAACTGTTCTCCTATAGTGTTGTCTGGTAAGGTATAGTGCCTGAGCCAACGGCGAGGGCACTACACCTCACCAGACAACACTATAAGAAAACTGTTCACGAGGGAGAAGACACTAATATTTATAGTACGTAACATCTCATTCTGGAGATAAAAAGAGACAAAAATAGGTAAATTCGTTTTTATTGACAAACCTCGCCATGTTGACAGCAAAACAATAAACAGACTACTTTGAATGCCGTCTATTTCTTTTTATTTCTTTATTGTCTTATTCTGCCTGTTAACATATATCACCTTGGCCCATCCTGTCAAGTGATGTAAAAATATAATTTCATTTACAATTAACATTATTTTAAATTTCCCAATAAAATAGATTCTGTACCACATTTTTGTTCACATCAATATATCAACAATACAACCTGTATAAAAAAAAGAGATCGACCTACCATGAAAAAATCGTGCGTCGGTTTTTTAGTTTATAATTATTTTTTGCGTCGGTTATTTGATCTTTTACAATAAAAGTGAGTTACATTGTGATTTGTGGAAAGGATTTGTTCCCCAATTAAGATAAATTATTTAATTCAATTTTTGAATAACAATTTATTTTCATTATCAATGTAAAGTGTTTTCTATTTTAACAGATTTAAATCTTGCCAAAAATATATAAAAATAACGCTGGAAAATCTATGCCACTGGTATAGTGCCCACGGGAAATCGTTTGAACCTGGTATAGTTAGTTCCCGTCGCAAGGTATAGTCACCCGTTGTCAAGTGTACTGTTCAAAAATAGTTAACGCTAAACATCCAATCAAAATAAAGCATTTTCATATGTTATGTACTATGTATAATCAGTCACCATGACTATTATTTTGGGATTATCACCACACAGATATATTTAACTATCTCAGTGAATCTGACATCTGTCCTGATAAAAGAGGCATGGTCTTTGGTGGGAGTGACCTTTACTATAGTTAAGGTCACAATCTTCTGATACAAAAGTCAAAAAGAAACATTTTCAGAATTGTCTTTTGATAGGGTTTGATCAGAAAATGTCATAAATAAAAGGGAAAAAAATCTTTATTTAGTGTAAGGAGGTGGTTATAACAAGTGTGCCACTGAGTAGCATTTAATTTTTATTTTAGAAACTTATTCCGCCATTGAATTTTTTTTTTTCAAATAATTTATTTAAAAAAAAAAATTCAATGGCGGAATAAGTCAAGGGAGGGCAATTTCGGCTGATATAGGGCGAGAACTTCGTCTGGTTTGGTGAGCCCTGAATAAAGGTGTTCGTTTTTCCCTCACGGGACTAATGAATTTGCACGTTTTCAGAATTCTCCTAATTTACCATTGGTGGACTATAAATAGATTTTCTACTCGTAATTTTGATCAGGTAATCAATGTTTTAGAATTTTCTTTATTAGTCAAGACTGGATTCCCATCATGGTTTTGAACTTTTTAGCCATCATTTGGCGTCCGTCGTTCGTCCGTAAACATTTCAATCTTCTAGAGAACCACTGAAGCAAATGGGACCAAACATGGCAGGAATGTTCATTTGCATGGTCTAACCAAGTGTTGTTACTTTCGTTACGATCGGTTATCCAACATGGCTGCCAGGGGCCATAAAAGCCTCTGATTGGCTGCAATTTTTAATGATCTTCTTCTCCGAAACTACATGGAGGATGAAATTGAAAATTGTAATGAATGATCATTGCAAGCTGCTAACTAAGCGTTGTTACTTTTTGGACCGATTGAAAATCCAAGATGGCCGCCAGCGGGGAACATAATTTAACATAGCGACCCTATGGGAAATATGTAAAACAAACTTCTTTTCAAGAACCACTGAATGGATTGGAACCATACTTGGCAGAAATGTTCCTGACAAGGCTCTGATCAATTGTTGGTACTTTTTGTTCCAATCGGTTATCCAATATTGCTGCCAGGGGCCATAATAGCCTCTGATTGGCTGAAATTTCAAAGATCTTCTTCTCCAATACTACATGGAGGATGGAATTTAAAATTATCATGAATGATCATTGCAAGCTACTAACCAAGTGTTGGTACTTTTTGGACCGATTGAAAATCCAAGATGGCCACCAGCAGGGGACATTATTTAACATAGCGACCCTATGGGAAATATGTAAAACAAACTTCTTCTCAAGAACCACTGAATGGATTGGAACCATACTTGGCAGAAATGTTCCTTGCAAGGTCCTTATCAAGTGTTGCTACTTATAGTTCCGACCACCCTCCGTTCAAGATGGCTGCTGTTACTAAAAATAGAAATGTCATCAATTGTCCATTGCTGCTTTAGTAAAGTCAAAATGAGCTCAAATTTTAACTGCAGCTACATGACAAGGAGTAGTTTAACATATATACTGGGTTTTTCTTTCAGCCGATTTATACCGATTATGCAAATTAGACATATTTTGATAAAAGACCACATTTAAATCTTCTCCTCAGAAACCGCTGAACCAATTTAAACCAAACCTGGCAGGCATGGTCTCTGGGTGGGTCCCTTTCAAAATTGTGTCTGACAGCCCCGCTCTCCATTCGAGATGGCTGCTGTTACTAAAAATATAAATTTCTTCAATTGTCCATTGCTGCTTTAGTATAAGTCAAAATGAGCTCAAATTTTAACTGCAGCTACATGGCAAGGAGTAGTTTAACATATATTCCAGGTTTTTTTTTTCTGTGAAATTTTTTCAGCCAGTTTATTCCGTTTAGGAATATTATGAGATAAGAATCACATCAAAATCTTTTGCTCAGAAATTTGAGTTAAAATGCTCTTTGGATGGCCCACTTTCAAAATTATGTGTAACACCCCCATTTTCTATCAACTTTCGATGTCAAATTGAAAACCAGGTGAGCGATTACAGGCTCCTGGGAGCCTCTAGTTATATATGCTCAACAATAGGAACAGGTACCAGATTTATGAAGGGAGACAAAAATTAATGAGCTGATTTTTTTTCTCAATACATACACTTTTTTATCCCCTCACCAACGAAGTTGCGAAGGGATATATATATAGTAATGCTACCTTCCTTCCGTCTGTTCGTCCTTCCTTCCGTAACATCCTTGTGAACACTCTAGAATCAACATCCTTCAATGGATTTTAACCAAACTTGGTACATACCTAGTCCTTAAGAGAATCTGGAACCCTATTGATTTTCAAGGTCAAAGGTCAAGGTCACAGGGTCTAATTTTTACCCTGTAACATGCTTGTGAACACTCTAGAATCGACATCTTTCAATGGATTTTGACCAAATTTGGTACATACTTAGTCCTTAAGAAAATCTGGAACCCTATTGATTGTCAAGGTCACCGGGTCAAAAAAATTTATCACGTAACATCCTTGTGAACACTCTAGAATCAACATCCTTCAATGGATTTTGACCAAACTTAGTACATACTTAGTCCTTAAGAGAATCTGGAACTCTATTTATATTCAAGGTCAACGGTCAAGGTCACCAGGTCAAATTTTTAAGCGAGGGGATATGCAACGCTTTGCGTTGCCCTTGTTGAAGATTTGCAATTACATATGCAATCAGTGCCTATCATCACTAAAGTTGTGAGTGTGAATCGTGATCACGGCGAGGCAAGAAAGTTTAATACTGTGAAACCTGTCTAAATCAAACCCTCAATACACTAGAATCCTGTATAAACCCTCAATACACTAGAATCCTGTATAAACCCTCAATACACTAGAATCCTGTATAAACCCTCAATACACTAGAATCCTGTATAAACCCTCAATACACTAGAATCCTGTATAAACCAAACAATAAATGAAGTCCCAATATAGGAAATCATTGTTAATTTAACTTATATAAACCAAACTGAATGCAAAAGCTGATCCCAAGAAAGTTTGACACTGTAGCTACACTTCATAGAAAGTATTTTGATAGGAGTTTCATTTCATCACTTCATTGCAAAGTCATTTCTTAATATTATCTTAAGTATTGGAAAAGATATTTATTTAATAATATTTTATTACGAACATGAAAATAGAACTGGTTTTTGTACTTTATTTTCATTTGTACTATTTTTTTTACAATGACATATCCTGTAAAACTAAAACTGGTCGCCATGGTAATTGATATAGCTGAAATATTGCTGAAAGTGGCGTTAAGCACAATAAAATTGGCTCATTAAGTTAAATCTGACTGATGATCAATCAAATTTATCATAGTACACCAGGTCTTTTAGTAAGGGGCAGTACCAGTTACTTTTACCCTCTGAAAATGGTAATTGGTACTTCCCAATTTCAAAAGGGCCCGGGGTGGCTCAATGAGTTAGGTAGTTGGATTACCTAACAACTCAAACAAGCCTATCACCAATACGGCGTGGGTTCGGGCCCGGCTTTGTAAATTACAAAAATGGGTGCACTTGAGTCTTGACTCACAGCCACAAGTGATAAAGTTTACCAGTTGCTTGCTCATGGTCGGTGGTTCACTTTGGCTACTCCTGCTTCTTCCACCACTAAATTTAGTCGTCAAACACAATAAATCAATCATTAAAATCCTAATTTCAAAGACCGTTGCATCAGATATTCATGAAAAATGATCAAATTTAAGAAAAAGTACCACCTGTAAATAATGAAGTATTGGTACACATGAAAAATATTGAAAACCCTGGTACCCTGTTTAAGAGGTTTATTCCTACCAGGCTTCAAAACAGAGGTTAAAGTTGAGTTCAAAATTGGGCCAGGAAACCAGTCTTGGGTTCATTAGCAAGGACTGGTACCTAACCATCTAGAAGGGAACCAGTCTTGAGTTCATTAATTAGCAAGGTCTGGTACTTAACCATATAGATATATATACAGAGACCTTATATAGTAAAGAACATGAGGTCGGCTAATCCATTAAAAATATTTGTGGTTGGAAAATTTACCCAGCAATACTTTTCTTCCTTATTTTGACTAATTTATATATGATAATAGACAGAACAAATGAAGATATAAAATTCCATGTCTATCTACAACACCCCTAGATTTTTTAATGGAATAGCCCACACATGCACGCAAAATGCATGCACCTGGTTTAAAGTTGCACAAATTTATCTTGTTTTATAGAATGTTTCCTTGTAAATATATTATGTAATTTTTCACTATTGATACAAACTATTTTCACTGGTTTTCCCCTTGTGATATAAAAGTTTTTCATTTTGTGATGCAAATGATTTTCACTTTTTAACATGTGATAAAAAAAAAGTTATTAACATGCGACACAGAAGTTTTTAACATATTTTTTAAGCCAATTGTTTTTGAATAATTATTTTGTGTATTGCACAAACTAAGAATTTAAACATGGAATTTCATTATAAGAAATAATTTTGATTAGTTACCCTTTATATTTGATTCAATATAACAATATTATTTATATGACCTATTTATCTGTATATCTATATATGGTAATGTACTTGACCTACATAATAGTAGATGTCCTGCTTACTTGTATAGTGTTCATAGCGCTGAAAGTGATGATGGTTTGAGTGCAGATTCTACGTTGATTTTATAATAGGTGACAAAAAGAAAAGATTGACAAGACTTAGATGTGGTAGAAATGACCACCCTTTCATGTTTTATTTTTTTAGATTGCTATCTTAATTTCAAATAGATATCTGCTTGTTCAGTGAATTTTTGTCAAGAGAAGTATTTTATAGGAAGACTTCAAATACTCCACTGAAATAGGAGCAACATAGGGGAGATAACTGTAAAAAGAAGTAACTTTATTTCAAATCACATGAAATGAAGCACATTCTACAATTAATTGTAAGTCAAACATCATGTATTTTGATATAAAGATGCACTAAGACAATAAAAGACAAGTTTATTTTCAAACCATGTACAGACAGTCTTTTTTTTCAAAATAAACAATGAGTTTACTGCTCATTAAGACATGAGTCAAACCAGTCCTTAGCTATATGCCCAAATTGTGCTTGCTTTTGTGATGTTTTGAGAAACATGAATAAGTTATCTCCCCTGTGATGTAAGGGAGGCAAAAAGTGGGTCAAAGTAAAATGAGTCTAATTATCTCCCTTCCTTCACATATTAAAGGGAGATAACTTTTAGATGTGTTATATTAAGTAGTATTGAGCTAGATGAGATATTGATTGATAAGAAAAATAGAATTTAATTTTGTTGAATGATGCAAGGGAGATAAAAAGTGGACCAAAGTAGAAATAGTCTAATTATCTCCCTTGCTTCACATATTAAAGGGAGATAACTTTAAGTAGTATTGAGCTAGATGAGATATTGATTGATAGTGATTTCTCTTTTTATTTCAGTCTGATAAGAAAAATAGAATTTAATAAATTTTTTTTGGTAACGTAAGCTTTCATGTAGATTTGCTGTTATTTTGAGTGGTCTTATTATAATGCACTGTTTAATTTTCTTTAATATTAATTTGTATATGTTGTTGGTGTCTTTGAAAATGGTGTTAAATACCGTAACCCTCTCTCCCTTTCCCTTTGAATACACTAAATAACAAAATTATTAAATAAATTGTCCTTTTTCAGATACCGGTATATGATTTTAGGATTCTGAATACCCGATCACTTCAAACCAGAGTCTATAAAATTGGTATTTGGTGCCTCTTCGTTTAAACATGCAGCATTATGGAGTAAAAGCAGAGTGTGTTAGGCTGAGAATGAGGACACATGTCTACTTTAGGACTGTTGGTTCAGTGAACGAGCAAAATAAAATAAAAAATCCTACTCGTGTTGTTGGTCAAGTACAGATAGATTTCAACATTATTTTCAGAAAAAAATAACTTGTTCTCACCATGGTATTTCTGGAAAATTTGTCACATAGCTTTCAACAACAATCACTCACAGCTTTCCTGTGTAATGGTAGAGAGTGTTAATTATTTTGGTGGTAGTAGAAAATTCACAATTTTGTGTTAAAAAAAACGCAGAATATATTTTATTTTCACGATAGTGATAAAAATTTCCTTTATATTACTATTACTATGTGATTGTTTAATTTAATTAGTTGAATTTTGCATTTTTTTAATTTAATGGCTTGAATTTTGCTTTTTAGCTCACCTGGCCATAGGGTTCATTCAACCTATGCCAACATTTTAAAAAGTATATATAAAAAGGTAAGAAAGATTGTTGGCATAGGTTGAATAGGTTAATTGTTATATAAGCATGACTAGTCATGTTTAATTAGTGTAAAATCGGGGGAGATGTCAATGTACTCCCAAGTCCACAATTAATTTTTAATGAATAGTAAGTAGAAAGTAAGTATTTAAAATCATATTTTATGGAAATAACAAACAAAAAATCAGTATATCAGCACATATATTTAATATCAAATTTTATAAAAAATAATTAGGATATTATTATAAGCACATATATTTTAACATCAATCATTATGAAAATAAAATAGGATATTATAAACATATATATTTTTATATCATACATCATGAAAATATATTAGGATATTACAAGCACAGATATTTTTTTTTTATCATACAGTTTTCTTCATTGACAATAAATTAAAGATATTATAGGCACAGATATTTTTTTTATCATACTTTATCAAAATAACCAATAATAATCAGTATACACAATCACATTACAAATTGCTAAAAATACAATTTTCTTAGATTTTGGATAACAATGTTCGATTTCGAAATCATAGAAATTATGATAATTCTAAATTTATAAATAAATATTATTAAAAACTTTTGAATTTAGATTTTAAGAAAAATGCTTAATTGCATGAGTATCATATAATATTTTAAATTCATACGTTGTAGAAAGATTTTTTATTTAAATTATTCAAAATTTTTATATTTTCATCTTTTTTATTTACAGATTTTTGTGTAATTTTACCAGATTTTTATTTTTACAAAAGTTTAATTATTTTTTTTTCAAGTTATTAAATTTTAACAGACTTATTCTTATATTTTTAGATTGTTTTTTGTTTTGCTTTGGTTTTTTAGTTCACCTGGACCAAAGGTCCATTTGAACTATTGCCATCACTTGGCGTCCGTCGTCTGTTGTCTGTAAACTTTTCGCATTTCAAGCTTCTTCTCCGAAACCACTGGGCCGATTGGAACCAAACTTAGCAGGAATGTTCCTTGGATGGTCCTCTACAAAGTTACTGTTTTTCGTTCCAGTCGGATATTCAATATGGCTGCCAGGGCCAATAATATGCTCTGATTGGCTGAAATTTCAAAGATCTTCTTCTCTGAAACTAATGAACTGACTGAACCCAAACTGTAAAGGAATGATCATTGGAATGTCCTTTACCAAGTTACTGTTTTTTATGCCGATCGGAAATCCAAGATGGCCGCCATCGCAGGACATAGATTAACATTGGACCCTATGGGAAAATGTTCAAATGCCTTCTTCTCAGAAACTACAAATATGATTAAAGCCAAACTGTACATGAATGTTCATTGGATGGTCCTCTACAATCTTAAGGTTTTTTGTTCTGATATGAAATTCAAAATGGCGGCTACGGCAGGACTTAGTTTAACATTGGACCCTATGGGAAAAATGTTTCAAAATGCTTCTTCTCTGAAACCACTTGGACAGTTGAAACCAAACTGCCCAGGAATGATCATTGGAAGGTCCTCTACAAATTTTCTGTTTTTTATGCCGATCGGAAATCCAAGATGGCCACCACCGCAGGACATAGATTAACATTGGACCCTATGGGAAAATATTCAAATGCCTTCTTCTCAGAAACTACAAATATGATTAAAGCCAAACTGTACATGAATGTTCATTAGATGGTCCTCTACAAACTTTACGTTTTTTGTTCCGGTATGAAATTCAAAATGGCGGCTACGGCAGGACTTAGTTTAACATTGGACCCTATGGGAAAAATGTTTCAAAACGCTTCTTCTCTGAAACCACTTGGATAATTGAAACCAAACTGCCCAGGAATGATCATTGGAAGGTCCTCTACAAGGTGTGTGTTTTTTATGCCGATCGGAAATCCAAGATGGCCACCACCGCAGGACATAGATTAACATTGGACCCTATGGGAAAATGTTCAAATGCCTTCTTCTCAGAAACTACAAATATGATTAAAGCCAAACTGTACATGAATGTTCATTGGATGGTCCTGTATAAACTGTACGTTTTTCGTTCCGATATGAAATTCAAAATGGCGGCTATGGCAGGACTTAGTTTAACATTGGACCCTATGGGGAAAATGTTTCAAAATGCTTCTTCTCTGAAACCACTTGGATAGTTGAAACCAAACTGCCCAGGAATGATCATTGGAAGGTCCTCTACAAAGTTTCTGTTTTTTATGCCGATCGGAAATCCAAGATGGCCGCCACCGCAATACATAGATTAACATTGGACCCTATGGGAAATTGTTCAAATGCCTTCTTCTCAGAAACTACAAATATTATTAAAGCCAAACTGTACATGAATGTTCATTGGATGGTCCTCTACAAACTTAACGTTTTTTGTTCCGATAAGAAATTCAAAATGGCGGCTACGGCAGGACTTAGTTTAACATTGGACCCTATGGGAAAAATGTTTCAAAACGCCTCTTCTCTGAAACCACTTGGATAATTGAAACCAAACTGCCCAGGAATGATCATTGGAAGGTCCTCTACAAATTTTCTGTTTTTTATGCCGATCGGAAATCCAGGATGGCCACCACCGCAGGACATAAATTAACATTGGACCCTATGAGAAAATATTCAAATGCCTTCTTCTCAGAAACTACAAATATGATTAAAGCCAAACTGTACATGAATGTTCATTAGATGGTCCTCTACAAACTATACGTTTTTTGTTCCGGTATGAAATTCAAAATGGCGGCTACGGCAGGACTTAGTTTAACATTGGACCCTATGGGAAAAATGTTTCAAAATGCTTCTTCTCTGAAACCACTTGGACAGTTGAAACCAAACTGCCCAGGAATGATCATTGGAAGGTCCTCTACAAATTTTCTGTTTTTTATGCCGATCGGAAATCCAAGATGGCCACCACCGCAGGACATAGATTAACATTGGACCCTATGGGAAAATATTCAAATGCCTTCTTCTCAGAAACTACAAATATGATTAAAGCCAAACTGTACATGAATGTTCATTAGATGGTCCTCTACAAACTTTACGTTTTTTGTTCCGGTATGAAATTCAAAATGGCGGCTACGGCAGGACTTAGTTTAACATTGGACCCTATGGGAAAAATGTTTCAAAACGCTTCTTCTCTGAAACCACTTGGATAATTGAAACCAAACTGCCCAGGAATGATCATTGGAAGGTCCTCTACAAGGTGTGTGTTTTTTATGCCGATCGGAAATCCAAGATGGCCACCACCGCAGGACATAGATTAACATTGGACCCTATGGGAAAATGTTCAAATGCCTTCTTCTCAGAAACTACAAATATGATTAAAGCCAAACTGTACATGAATGTTCATTGGATGGTCCTGTATAAACTTTACGTTTTTCGTTCCGATATGAAATTCAAAATGGCGGCTATGGCAGGACTTAGTTTAACATTGGACCCTATGGGGAAAATGTTTCAAAATGCTTCTTCTCTGAAACCACTTGGATAGTTGAAACCAAACTGCCCAGGAATGATCATTGGAAGGTCCTCTACAAAGTTTCTGTTTTTTATGCCGATCGGAAATCCAAGATGGCCGCCACCGCAATACATAGATTAACATTGGACCCTATGGGAAATTGTTCAAATGCCTTCTTCTCAGAAACTACAAATATTATTAAAGCCAAACTGTACATGAATGTTCATTGGATGGTCCTCTACAAACTTAACGTTTTTTGTTCCGATAAGAAATTCAAAATGGCGGCTACGGCAGGACTTAGTTTAACATTGGACCCTATGGGAAAAATGTTTCAAAACGCCTCTTCTCTGAAACCACTTGGATAATTGAAACCAAACTGCCCAGGAATGATCATTGGAAGGTCCTCTACAAATTTTCTGTTTTTTATGCCGATCGGAAATCCAGGATGGCCACCACCGCAGGACATAAATTAACATTGGACCCTATGAGAAAATATTCAAATGCCTTCTTCTCAGAAACTACAAATATGATTAAAGCCAAACTGTACATGAATGTTCATTAGATGATCCTCTACAAACTATACGTTTTTTGTTCCGGTATGAAATTCAAAATGGCGGCTACGGCAGGACTTAGTTTAACATTGGACCCTATGGGAAAAATGTTTCAAAATGCTTCTTCTCTGAAACCACTTGGATAATTGAAACCAAGCTGCCCAGGAATGATCATTGGAAGGTCCTCTACAAGGTGTGTGTTTTTTATGCCGATCGGAAATCCAAGATGGCCACCACCGCAGGACATAGATTAACATTGGACCCTATGGGAAAATGTTCAAATGCCTTCTTCTCAGAAACTACAAATATGATTAAAGCCAAACTGTACATGAATGTTCATTGGATGGTCCTCTACAAACTGTACGTTTTTTGTTCTGATATGAAATTCAAAATGGCGGCTATGGCAGGACTTAGTTTAACATTGGACCCTATGGGAAAAATGTTTCAAAATGCTTCTTCTCTGAAACCACTTGGACAGTTGAAACCAAACTGCCCAGGAATGATCATTGGAAGGTCCTCTGTTTTTTATGCCGATCGGAAATCCAAGATGGCTGCCACCACAGGTCATAGTATTAACACAGAACCATATGGGGAAAATACAGAAATATATTCTTCTCTGAAGCTATTGCACTGATTGAACCTAAACTGTGCATCAATCATTGGAAGGTCCTTTACAAACTTTGTGTTTTTTATGTTGATCGTAATTCCAAGATGACTACCACTGCAGGACATAGTTTTTACATAGGACCAATTGGTTTTTTTCATTACCAGGTGAACGATACAGGCTCTTGAGAGCCTCTGGTTTTAAATAATAAATTTCACTTTTGAGACCTGCATTTCCAAATTTACTTACCTGTAAATGTCATTAATTGCTATATAAACACCTGTAATATAATGTTTGTTGGCATACCTTGAATATGATATTTCAAAATGTTGGCAAGGTATGCCAACAAACATTATATTACAGGTGTTTATATAGCAATTAATGACATTTACAGGTAAGTAAATTTGGAAATGCAGGTCTCAAAAGTGAAATTTATTATTTAAAAAAAAAAAACAAAGCAAAACAAAAAACAATTTAAAAATATAAGAATAAGTCTGTTAAAATTTAATAGCTTGAGAAAAAAAAATTAAACTTTTGTAAAAAAATTATATATAAAATAAAAATCTGTAAATAAAAAAGATGAAAATATAAAATTTTAGAATGATTTAAATAAACAATCTTTCTAAAATGTATGAATTTAAAATATTATGATACTCATGCAATTAAGCATTTTTCTTAAAATCTAAATTCAAAAGTTTTTAATAATATTTATTTTTAAATTTAGAATTATCATAATTTCTATTATTTCGAAATCGAACATTGTTATCCAAAATCTAAGTAAGACAATTGTATTTTTAGCAATTTGTAATGTGATGTATACTGATTGTTTTTGGTTATTTTGATAAAGTATGATAAAAAAATATATATGTTTATAATAACCTATTTTATTTTCATAATGATTGATGTTAAAATATATGTGCTTATAATAATATCCTAATTTTTTTTTTTATAAAATTTGATATTAAATGGTGATATACTGATTTTTTGTTCGTTATTTCCATAAAATATGATTTTAAATACTTACTTTCTACTACTATTCATTAAAAATTAATTGTGGACTTGGAGTACATCGACATCTCCCTCGATTTTACACTAATTAAACATGACTAGTCATGCTTATATAACAATTAACCTATTCAACCTATGCCAATAATCTTTCTTACCTTTTTATATATATTTTTTAAAATGTTGGCATAGGTTGAATGAACCGAAATAACCCACTTATAAGTAACAAAAAATCTGCAGTGGAAGTGCATTACCATAATTGTAACAATTTCTGAATCTAAAAATAACACATTTTTTGTCATCCATAGAACCTGACAAATGTCTCTCACATGTAAATATAGGTAAGTCAATGGGAAGTTGCCATGGTAACCTCTAATATTCCTAAGTTACTTCCTGTTTTGTTTAATCTCACATCTTTCTAGAAAAAAAAGTGTCGGAACACGATTTATTTTATTAAGCCTTTGTTACAGTGACTAGAAGGATATCGTTCAGTAATTTTTTTTGCTGACTTTTTTATTATGTTTTCTTCTTTATGTTTACTTGTTATTTACTTTGCATTTTGTCTGTTCTTCTTTTAATGTTATTTTTATTTTGTTTTTTATGTATACAGAGATGCCTACAACCCGCGATTTCCACGGAGTTTCTCTGAATTTGATTGTCTTAATCTAACCTCTGATTTAATTTCCGCATACTCCACTTTTTAAACGCCCGTCTCGAGACGGGCCGTATTATATGATTGGGTATGGCGTGCGCGTGGGCGTCCATACAGATTTCCGCACAATAACTTTAGTTCTGTATATCGGATCTTTACCAAACTTGGCCACATGATTCCCCTGTGGAAAGGGAAGAACCCTATTTATTTTGGGGTCATTAGGTAAAAGATCAAGGTCACCGTTACAATAAATAGAATTTTTGACAACCGGGTAGTTTCCACATGATAACTTTAGTTCTGTATATTGGATCTTTACCAAACTTGACCACATGATTGCCCTGTGGAAGGGGAAAAACCCTATTTATTTTGGGGTCATTAGGTCAAAGGTCAAGGTCACCGTTACTATAAATATAATTTTTTACCGTTTGATAATTTATATAGACGAGCGTATTTTGTGATGCACACATTTCTTGTTTTGTTTTTTTAAACCCTCGAAGTTTGCCTTGCAATCCACAATGCATACCCACCACCACCACTACCAATTTTTACTACCAATTCCTTTTTTCATTGCATGGGGTTGGCATATCTGTGTAGATAAGTAATTTTAAATTTGAATGCAAAATAAGATTATGTCCTTTTTCACATTTCTGGTTTTTAAGATGGTACCATACACTTCAGGTAAAATTTGATCTGCTCGTTTAATTTTCTTATTTTTTTGGCAGTGTGTTTGAATATATATCCACTGTAATAAATATCAAAATTTTAACAAATTCCAACCAACAGACTCAGAGCTATAAATTCACTAGCTTTTCTCTCTGTGGTTTTGATGACCGAGATGCTTGAAATCTGCATACAAACATCATATGATCAAAACGTTTAACTGATTTTAAAGAGTTATCTCCCTGTAGTGTATGGTACCCCCTTAAGGTGTTAAAAAAAATGAAGATAATAATTGTAGCATTAGAATAGGATATGAACATTACTCTATGATTATACTCAACCCAATCTGTGATAATAAAAAAAAATTACTGACATTTGCAAATACGTATATATATAGAATAATGGCAGTTATGAAGGTGGAGACTGACATTATCATTGGTATCATAGCGAATCCAAGAGGATGAGGTCTTCAGAATTGACACTATTGTTTATATCAGTAATGTCACAGCGAGTCCAAGAGGATGAGGTCTTCAGAATTGACACTATTGTTTATATCAGTAATGTCACAGCGAGTCCAAGAGGATGAGATCTTCAGAATTGATACTATTGTTTATACCAGTAATGTCACAGCGAGTCCTAGAGGATGAGATCTTCAGAATTGATGCTTTTGTTTATATCAGTAATGTCACAGCGAGTCAAAGAGGATGAGATCTTCAGAATTGACACTATTGTTTATATCAGTAATGTCACAGCGAGTCAAAGAGGATGAAATCTTCAGAATTGACACTATTGTTTATATCAGTAATGTCACAGCGAGTCCAAGAGGATGAGATCTTCAGAATTGATGCTATTGTTTATATCAGTAATGTCACAGTGAGTCCAAGAGGATGAGATCTTCAGAATTGATGCTATTGTTTATATCAGTAATGTCAACGAGTCCAAGAGGATGCGATCTTCAGAATTGATGCTATTGTTTATATCAGTAATGTCACAACGAGTCCAAGAGGATGAGATCTTCAGAATTGATGCTATTGTTTATATCAGTAATGTCACAACGAGTCCAAGAGGATGAGATCTTCAGAATTGATGCTATTGTTTATATCAGTAATGTCACAGTGAGTCCAAGAGGATGAGATCTTCAGAATTGACACTATTGTTTATATCAGTAATGTCACAGTGAGTCCAAGAAGATGAGATCTTCAGAATTGACTATTGTTTATATCAGTAATGTCACAGTAAGTCCAAGAGGATGAGATCTTCAGAATTGATGCTATTGTTTATATCAGTAATGTCACAACGAGTCCAAGAGGATGAGATCTTCAGAATTGATGCTATTGTTTATATCATTAATGTCACAACGAGTCCAAGAGGATGAGATCTTCAGAATTGACACTATTGTTTATATCAGTAATGTCACAATGAGTCCAAGAGGATGAGATCTTCAGAATTGACTATTGTTTATATCAGTAATGTCACAGTGAGTCCAAGAGGATGAGATCTTCAGAATTGATGCTATTGTTTATATCAGTAATGTCACAACGAGTCCAAGAGGATGAGATCTTCAGAATTGATGCTATTGTTTATATCAGTAATGTCACAACGAGTCCAAGAGGATGAGATCTTCAGAATTGACACTATTGTTTATATCAGTAATGTCACAATGAGTCCAAGAGGATGAGATCTTCAGAATTGACACTATTGTTTATATCACAGAGCTCCAGATAAGCTGCGTATTTGCGTTTTTTGCACTATGAAAACGAGTAAAAACGCATGTATTATCAGATCAGAGTGTACATTTACGCATACATATTGCTGTGTAAGCAAACTTTCCAAATTCGGAGTGTACTTGTACGCTGTTGACGATAATACATCGTGTACATAAACAATACATTTTTAACTTTGAGAAATTCCCCGTAATTACTTCTCTTTATACTTTTCGAAAGAGAAAGTGTATACATGTACATCCGAGGGGTACCGAATGTTTGCCTTTCTAAGCATCGATGTCAAAAGAGATCTGATTGGATGTTTAGGATAAATCATCCAATCGCGGTCAATATTACAAATAAATGCGGTTAAGTTAAGAACTAAAACGAAAGTGAATTTGGGAACACGTTGTTCGTTGAAAATGAGCAAGAACATGAATAAGCGCGCTACGGAAAATTATATACTTTTTTAAAAGTTCCTGACAGTTTCATCTGTGTCTAGTGACAGTATAGTTAAAGGAATCATTGATGACATTATCAACACAGCTGTGAAAACTGCCGAAGTCAACGAGCAAAAAACAAAATATTTACAACATTTTATTAATAAACATGACACAATCGTGTCAAATTAAACAGAGATATACATTTCACTTGCATCCTGTGTTTATTGAATAACACTTGTGTCCAACATAATTTTAAAAGTGTACATGTAAGCAATCTTTTCTGAAGTAGAGAGTACAACAGTGCAAAAGAAATATGCAAATACGCATCATTTTCAAAAGTAGGGGATAATTACCCTTTGGACTTGAAAATTATCTGGAGCTCTGTATCAGTAATGTCACAGTGAGTCCAAGAGGATGAGATCTTCAGAATTGACACTATTGTTTATATCAGTAATGTCACAGTGAGTCCAAGAGGATGAGGTCTTCAGAATTGACGCTATTGTTTATATCAGTAATGTCACAGTGAGTCCTAGAGGATGAGATCTTCAGAATTGACGCTATTGTTTATATCAGTAATGTCACAGTGAGTCCAAGAGGATGAGATCTTCAGAATTGACCAAAACTTTTATTCGAGACAACCCAAATTTCGACTCGTCCGAATTCGACTCGACAGAAATCAAATTATATATATTTATACACAACAAAGTTCGGGACTTCGATAAAAATTTGACTCATCCGGAAATTCGAGTCAACCGAGTTCGAGATAATGAGAGTCAACTGTACTATTATTGTATTTGCCTTTTAAAATGAAAAGTACAATTTTTCTGAGTTGAAATTTAAGAGAGAAAATATCAATTGATTTTGAAAAGATTTTATGAATGTCCTGCACACTAAATAAGATTATTTACGCTTTTATTAAGAATTTTTTATTTAAAGCGATGGGTTTATTTTCATTCTTGAAAATTGGTATTCATGGGTCTAAATTTCTTTCATGGTACCATATATGGGTGTGTATAATATGCAGTTATGTATGGTATGCACCCTTCGAATTGAACTCACTGAAATAGAAACACTTGTATATAAGCTTTCTGGATGCCACTGTACAAGCAATATTATCCACGACTGATACATGTGCATATGGAAGTATCGGTATATAAGCTTGGTGAATGTCGTTGTACGAGCGTAATTCACAATTAATGACTATCTATAATATGGAAGTATCGGTATATAAGCTTGGTGAAGACCGTTGTATGAGCGGAAGTATCGGTATATAAGCTTGGTGAAGACCGTTTTATGAGCGGAAGTATCGGTATATAAGCTTGGTGAAGGACGTTGTATGAGCATAATTCACAATTAATGACTATCTATACATGTACATTCATTTTTTTTTACTTTTTCTGCAAGGAAAGAATAAGCATGAATAATATAGCATGTTTATGAAGGCTGCCATCTTTAGAAAGGTGCCATGATATAGCTGAAATATTGCTAATGTTGGTGTTAAACACCAATCAATCAATCAATCAATAGAAATGTACACATTGTCATGTATAATAGTATATAATTCATATTGAGTTGGCTTGTTATATATTTTTGAGTGAATTTTATTTCAGAATGTTTATAGGTCACAAGTAGTGTTTTGCAGGTGAAAATTGGAAAATATTGTAAAACCTGAAATATGTAAAAAGTATTATAATATATTGCATATTGAGTAGGCTAATGTATTTGGTTATATACTTTGAGTGAATTTTATTCTAGGATGTTAAATAAATCACAAGGAGAGTATTTGGCAGATGAAAATCAGAAATATGTAAAAAAAAAAAAAAAATAGATAAATAAAAATCAGTTTTTAAGTAGTTTGAAAGAAAAATAAATTCATTGTCCTGGTATACTAAATTTGATTTTGAAATTTGAAAGGTCATGCATGTTACATTTACAATTATGAAAAAATAGTTTAATCAGTGGTGGTCAACAATTTCATCAATATTGACTGACAAACCTCTTACCTCCGATCATTGAATACAAAAAAGACTATGACATATGCTGAGGGAAATCCAGATCCTGGCCTGAGACCGACACAAAAATCTGACATGGTTTGACCAGTTGGTGAGATTCCAATTTCAATCAAAAACTTGAAAGTAGTCGCTAAAAATTAGGGTAGAGTTAACGGAAACAGGTAGATTTTTTTGGGCATGATTTAATTGCATGTTGATCTACTAATTGTACCAACAATTTTTGTACATTGTTTATATTATTTATTTTGTTTTATTTTTCAGCCCATGGGGCCTCCACCACCATATTCATCACATGCCTCAGCAGCTGGCAAGCCTCATCCTGGACATGGTAGAGGTCAAAGGGGAAAAGGTCAAGGGAAAAAGGGCAAAGGAAAAGATTTACGAGTTTAATACCACAGACATTAGTTCATATTTTGATGTAATAAACAAATCTGTCATGATGGATACCATAATCAATTCTCTGTTGCCATGGATACTTTCAAATTGATTTCGCAATCCTAATATTTTTCATTATAAGTAATTTTCCTGTGATCTTGTTATGGAATGATTATTTGTTACAGAAACTTCAAATTTCAAAATGGATAGCCAAAAATTTGGTTCTACTGTTTCAGTAAAAATATATATTGAGGCTTTATTTTAATTGATTTTTTTTTACTTCATGGAAATATAACAAGATCTAAATGCCATCCAATAAAAGCAGTTGCACCCCCCACCCCAATTTTCTTTTAGAATTAAAAAAAAATTATGCAATCGTAAAGTATTAGAATGAGTTTATAGTCTTTTGGTTCAACTAACTACCTAACAATCACACCACTATAAACCCGATCAAGTATCCATGGTAATGAAAAATTGATTAGCAGTAAAAGAACAAATTTGAATATTTTAATTTAGATTATGAGCATAGTTGTATGTTATAAAATTTTATATAAATATAATTTTTTGTCATATTTAGATGATCGTAAACAGAAATAAAAAAAATTAAATTGGTTATTGATAAAAAGAAAAATTGTTTTAATCATATCTCTGATTTTCTCAATCTAAGTTCTAGACATTAATGTAAAGATTTCGGTCACGACCAACATTTTTGTTTTTGGACACTTTACTGATCGATGGTTTCTAGATTTAAATCAGGTCAAGTGTTATATAATTACATGTATGGAGATGAAATATATATTTCATAATTCTATGCAGCTAATTAGAAATTTGTTAATTTTGTGAAATCAGACATTTAATTACAATCGGTCATAATTGAAAAATATATATTTTTATTTTCACATTTTTTTGTGTATTTCACTAAATGATATGTAATAACAATGCAGTATAATAGTAACAAACATATTTACATGGAAACATTTATTATTTCTGTGCGTTTTAATTTTTTTATTTTGACACCACTATTTAGCTGAAATATTGCTAAAGTTGGCGTATAACACCAATCAATCAATTTAAATTTAGCTGTTCTGGAAATATAGTATATAGTAGTATAATACTTCCAGAATTATTATTTTTTTCGTACCTGTTCATTGAGAGACGTCTATACATCTGTTTGTAAATTCACGATAAATGTATAACTGTGAAATTAATACTACAAATACCCCCCTCTCCGCCCAAAATAAACAGACACCTATGTTTAAAAACACAAAAAATTAAAATTGATTGTTTTAATGTAGGAACTCTCCACAATGAAGTTAAATTTGTCGATTTTGATTGTTTCAGTGTAGTTAAATTTGTTAATTCATTTTGGAGGGAATTGTGATGATCTTGATATACAATGACATTTCATGTAGGTGAATAGAAATCAAATGTGCAATGTAGAAGATCTATTTTTAGATATAAAATATGATTTAAAACTTGAAGAAAAAATAGTATACAATGATTATTTTGTACTAGTTTATAGTTAAATGCCTTGAGAATGAGTACATTTTCCCATCTTAAAATAGTCACAAGTACAATATAAAAAGCCTACAGCCAGAAAGACTCCTCTTGACATGAGCAAATTGAGAAAAACAGTCCTAATTCTTGACCTCAAAGAGTGATATATTTTTTTATTGATACCATACAATTCCAATATTTTGCTGTGTGAAACATATTCATTCCAAAACTCTTACCACATTGTATTGCCTGTACCATGAAGCTTTATTTTTCCAAAATATTTTTATCTGCTAATAACTGCTGTCTAAAATGTTATTTTGTATTTTATTTCTTTGTATGTTTACGTTGTTTTAGAGTTGTAGTCAGGTTATTGGTTAGATTTTTTTTTTATTGAAGACATATTAAGATTTGCAGCAAATGGCTTATGCTCCGCCCATCACATTTAAATATTAATGCAAAGTAATTGATTGGTAGCATGAACTGTCATACCTGTCAATCTCAGAAAATGACCATATTAAAATTTGCAGCAAATGACTTATGTTCCGCCCATCACATTTAGATATTAATACAAAGGAATTGATTGGCAGAATAAAATGTCATGCCTGTCAATCACAGCAGAAGAAAGAAAATATGTCATAAACTGACTTGAAA
This sequence comes from Bathymodiolus septemdierum, assembly GCA_963383655.1. Classification (NCBI taxonomy): domain Eukaryota; kingdom Metazoa; phylum Mollusca; class Bivalvia; order Mytilida; family Modiolidae; genus Bathymodiolus; species Bathymodiolus septemdierum. The sequence goes on along the minus strand of OY726527.1, from coordinate 33,008,632 downwards.
TAAAAAAAAATACAAGTCTCCCTATTCAACTTTTTTCTCTACACTGCATAGGTTGCAATTAGCCTAGTTTTCACCATTTTTAAGCATAATAAAAGCATTATAAATACTATGCCTTGAATAAGTTTTAATGGTAATTTTGGGATGAAAAATGGCTGATGTTTTTTATACATTCAGTACAAAACCACACAAATGGTGAGTTAAATTTATGGGTCAGTTGACAGGTATGAAATGTGTGATTATATGTATTATAAATTGTTTTCTTTATGATTTTTTTAATAAATATTTTGTGAGTGAAAATATTTTAATTTGTTTGTCTTTATGGTTTATAATCCTAATTCTCATTCCTAATTTTTTGTTTGTTCTAATCATGGGTACATCTCCATCTGATAATTAAATACTTTGATGTTTTGAGGTAATAACATAGCTTCAGGCCAAAGCAATAAATAAGATTCGTTCCTCTCACCCCACCCATTGATAACAGAAATAGGACTGATTTCTTCTCTATACGGTACAATCAAATGCATATAAATATTTAGTATTAACCCATTATTTCAAGTAATTTTGAAATCCATATTGTATAGTTGTCACTTGTTTAGATATTTGTATAATATACTTTATTCCCTGTGACTATGATGAACTCTTCGTCATCCTATACAATATATTGAAATTGCTGAGTTTGATTACTGTCAAATTTTATCTCTAGATTCACCTTACGAAACAAGGTAACATTATTGAAGCTATAATTTTATATTGCGGGTGTGGACGAGTAGTCTAGGTCGCTGGACATAAGGCTTAGCGATTGATGATATAGGGTATCAAAGGTGTGAGTTTGAATCCCGTCAAGGGAGAATAGAGAAAATTGTCAGCTCAAAGATCTAATTGTTAATAACACTGTGTAAAAAGGGTTTAATTTTCAGACACATATATATTTATATACATTTGTGTGTTTCTCTGTCAATGATAAATTGATGTTGAAATTTGTGTTTAAAGGCCAAAATATCTGTGTGGTTATCAATGCAATTGAGATAATAGAATTAAGCTTTCTGTTTATGAGGTCATATTACCTTTTAATATTTTATATACGTGCATGTATACATATATAATGTCTTATTAAATGTAATATGTATTTTAGTTAAGGTTGCCATAGAAACAGAAAATATTTATGATCACATTATACCAATGTTTTTAGGACTTGTGTGCAATAGTCCTCAAATTACATTTGAAAAATTCTGATTTTTTAAAATTATTATTTAATTCCTTTGAAGTTTCTAGTTTTATGTATAAAATGAATTTCCTATTGTTGATCAGCCGAAAGTATAAACATTCTGGCTTAAGAACATGCCTTTCTGTTTAGAGGCTTTTTTGGGTACAAAACCTGCCTTCAAATTCTGATTCTGTGCTTAATGGGTTTCATTGTTACTTACTAAATTTCGAGGTTGTTATTTTATATTTTAATTTTCCCAATTTTTAAAATAAGTTCTTTTGAAATAAATGTATTTGCTAGGAATATTCCATTTAAAACATACCTGCCACACATGGAAGGCAGGAGATTTATTTAAGTGAACCTCCCATGGAGGTGAATTACGGGAAACATTTGCTTGAAAATCTTGTATTTGGCAATTTTTTGTAAAACCCACCCACACTGCCTTCGTTGTTTAGTGAGAAAAATTTGTCTGAATGGAATACCCCTTAGAAATGGAATGGAATATCCCTTATCAAGGGAATACCCCTAATAAATGGAATATCCATTATAACTGGAATATCCTTATTCAAAAATTCTTCCTGTTTGCCTTGACTGTTGTTATTTTTTGTTGTTTTTTTTTTACTCTTTTTGCAGTGCATAATTTAACTGCATAGTTTTGATGTATTGCAAATTCTACAAAATACTAATTATGTAATTAAGGTGTTCTTTTATAACATGTTTATTTATTTTATTGCAAACGCTTATATTAGGAAATAAATATTAAGAAATTTAGGTTATCAAAACCAAGACAGACATACCCCACAAAGGCAAGTTAGAATACATAAATATGAAAAATTTAAACATATAATTACTTTGAGTTAGTGATCAATATTGTGTAGACAGACAATGAGAAACTAAAAGTGAAATGAAAAAGAATAAATATTCTATAAAAATGGTGAAATTTTAAGAGTATTAAATTAAATTAGACCCAACAACTCATACAAGCCTATCAGCAATATGGCATGGGTTCGCACCCGGCTTTGTAAATTACAAAAAAGGGTGCACTTAACTCACAGCCGCAAGTAATAAAGTTTACCAGTTGCTTGCCCATGGTCGGTGGTTCTCTCCAGGTACTCCGGCTTTTTCCACCACTAAAACTGGTCGCCATGATATAGCTGAAATATTGCTGAAGGTGGCATTAAAACACCAAAAATCAATAAAATAAATCATTAAATTAAATTAGTTTAACTGGGTGTTTCCTGTTTGATATTGTTACACTTAATCCCCCTCTTATAAGAATACCCCTTCTGCAATGAAGAAAGTGTCCTTATAAGAGGTATGGCCTCTCTTTAGGGGGGGGGATATTTTAGTCGTTTTTTAATATAACTTAAAAGTGCATCTGATATGTAAACTGACAAGCCTTTGTTAGGAGGGGACTTTTTACATGAGAACAAAAAATGCTTTTAATTTGAGAACATAGCTATGAGTAATGCCTCCATTTTATTTTATACACATCTGGTTTAAACTAATAATGCACTATTTTTAGCTTCAATAACATTGTGGTTACTTTCATTTTCAGATCTATTTATAACTTTTGTTTACCTTCACTATGCAGTAGAAACTCATTTTTTTTTTTTTTTTTTATATATTGCTACTCGTTTAGTTGCTATAATCATTTAATGCAAATTTTATTTATTTTTAAATTTTTTTTTTTTGGGTGTAAATATGAAATAACACTACATGTATCTGTAAAGAAATATACATTTTAACATAATTTGGGGGTTTTATCATTGTATATAATCAGTCATATTTAAAAGTGATTAATTTAAGGAAATAAAATGTCATTTTGTATCAAATCCTCTACATGTTTTTTTTTAAACTAACTCGCTTGGACCGTGCAAGGTATTGTCATTTCTGAAATCGGACCAGCAAATGGAAGCAAACATATCACAAATGCTATTTGATTGGTGCTCATCATGGAATAGGATTTTAGTTTCATTTGTAAATTCAACATGGCTGTAAGCTAAATTATGATTTCCTGTTGGCTGAAATTCAAGAATCTTCTCAGAAACAACATACAGTCAAACCTGTCCAATGAAGGAGTCAAGATTAGGCTTATGGTGTTTAATGCCACTTCTAACAATATTTCAGTTATCCCATGGTGTTCAGTTTTATTGGTGGAGGAAACCGGAGACAGCAGAGAAAACCACCGACCTGCCGCAAGTCGCTGACAAACTTTATCACATAATGTTGTATCGAGTACACCTCGTCATGAGTGGGATTTTAACTCACAACATTAGTGGTGATAGGCACTGATTGCATAGGTAGTTGTAAATCCAGCTACCATACGACCACAAACCCCCCTTTTTTTCCAAAGGAGAATTGAAATAAGGTTACATAAGGCAAGTGGTCGCTAAATTCAATTTTAATTAATATGAATTGTACTGCGAAGGGAAATTTAAATTATGGTCACAATAAAAGTTATTGCATAACAGGTGATCACCAAATCAGGTTTGACTATATGTGATGGAATTGGTTAACGGTTGCAATGTTTCTTTAATATGAACCTATAGAGTCTTGCTCTTTATCATTAATGCTGTATGTTTAACAGGAGGAACAACAAATACCAATTTTATTATCTTTAATATTTCAATTATATCGTGGCGTTAACTTTACTGGTGGAGGATACCAGAGTACACCAACCTGTCACCAGTCACCGACTCATGTTGATATCAAGTACACCTTGCCTGAACGAGATTCCAACTCACAACGCAAGTGGTGATAGGCACTGATTTCACTTGTAGTTATAAATACGACTAACATACATACATTCACTGGTGCACGAGTCTGAAAGAAAAGGTTTGCAGATACCAAAAAGTGATTAGTAATCGGAAGCTTGAAGTGTTGCTCGTGCTTAAAATCTGGTGACAAGTCGTGAAGAGGAAAAGTTGAAATTTGACAATGACAAACAAAACATTTCCGGGGTCACATGGAGCCGTCCTGGTCGTATGGTAGGTTGATTTCAACCTCCTGCACAATTTAGTGTATTCTTTTTAATGTAAATTGTTGGGGTGGTTTATGGTGTTCAATGCCACTTTCAAAAATATATCAAGTTATATCATGGCGGCCAGTTTTATTGGTGATGGAAACCAGAGTACAAGGAGAAAACCACAGACGCAATTCACTGACAAACATTATCAAATATTTTGCTATGTGTATGTTATTTTGTGTATTTATTTATTTATTTTTTGACAATATTTTTCTTTGTAAATTTTTTTTATTATCTTTTTCTGTATAAATTTTTCGTTTTTTCTGTGTAATTTTTTTGGGTGGTTGGTTTATGGTGTTGAATGCCACTTTCAAGAATATTTCAGTTATATCATGGCATTCAGTTTTAATGAGACTCGAGGTGAGCAACCTATATATTACATCACCGATTGGGGTTAGGACCATATCAAGGCTTCAGGCTAAAATAATAACAAGATACTATATGTATTCACTGTTATAGTGAGAATTTATTATTACAAGTATTTCTGGTTTGTTGAGGTCGACCTGAGGTATGTCGTCTTCTATACAGTAAAATAATGGTGCACCTCAACAAACCAGAACGAAGAGGTACATGTATAATTATCTACCACTTTACATAGGGGCTCCAAAAAGGAACTGGAAAATTCACTATCAAAAGCAGCCTGATGCTTTACAGATTTTTTGACTTTTTAATTTTCATCAAAAACATCATTCTACTCGATATATTTTACAATGCTTTATACGATGTGTGCTATGGAAAAATTGAACCAATAAAAAAACATAAGCATTGAATTTTCCAGTTCTGCTTCTCAGAAGCCCCACTGATTTTGACAATTAAAAAACAAAAAAAACAAAAAAAATGATGGAAATTAACAAGACACAGAAATAGAGACACACACATAAATATTTCATTTGTGCTTTATAAACCAGCAGAACAATAAAAACTCTATGTGAATCAATATATATATACGAAAAAAAAAACAACCTTCATTTTTTAATTTTTGGCAAAGTTTAGATCTTTTCAATAATGTACATGTTAAACAAAAGTTTTCTGTTCAATTTTTTTGTTGAGAAAACAGAGGTGCGCTTGCATTGTTAATTTTTTTTCTCTCTCAAATATACGTCAAACTTTATCTGTCTGCCTGTTTCAATCACACATTTGACAGTCAAAACACCTATCCAACTCCCTTCCCATATTTGATTGGTTTGACTTTATGGTGTTTAATGCCACTTTCAACAATATTTCAGCTATTTCGTGGTGGTACCATATTTGATGAACCCATCAAACATGTTTGACGACATGTTCACATGGTCACATGATCAAAGTCTTGTACACAGGTAAAATTTGAAGTGAATTTGAAGGAAAAATTTGACCACTCAAACGCACCTTAAGATATAGACGCTGTCATATGTGAACATAAGTTAACCTATTGTATCTAATATTACAATAAACTGTACAAAATGACAAAATATATATATATTAAGAAAAACAATTCAAATGGATCAATTAACAATAACCTAGCACTTTTATATTTGAGTCGCAATGACTATAATAAACACAAAATAAGAATTCATTTGATCTTTAACAAACAATATTCAGATCTTTTTTAATACATTCAAACCTACTTTAGTGATCACCTCTATTAAACAATAACTTGTATTATGTGACTTTAATTTTAATTTGCTTCACAGTGCATTTCATATTAAAAAACCTGTATATAGTGACCACCTGTCTTATACGTTCGCTCACCTAATGCAGGCTTGACTGTAATTTTAAAACAAAAATGTTAGCACTATTGATTCTGGAGATTTCAACAAATTCAAGAAAAACATCAAACCCCAGCTTTGGTTTTTTTTTTCAATAATAGATCTTTCTTTCTCTAAAAACAGATCTAATATACTTTGTAAGTAAGCATTCCTATGTTAAAAATTAAATGGAGAGATTCTCTTACGAAAACATTAAAAAAAATATTCTTGAACAAAATTAACAGTCAACACTAACAAAAACGTCTCAGTTCTATTTTAAATAGTGTATATATGAAAATAATTAATTAAAATTCAATGTTTAAAAAAAAAACTTGTTGGTAAAAAGATGTATAGAATAAAAATTTCCCATAAAACCAGTAAAATGACTCAACAACAATGAACTCGGACAAAATGTTCATCTCACAATCGATCATACCTAGAATCAGAATCACGATCGTAAAAGATTCATAGAAATCTGTACAATGTAATGATAGTGTTAACTTGATCAATCATGATTACAGCCATTTTAATTGTGATTGGTGTTTAAGAAACGTCACTTTAAGACAGCATTAATATAGACCAAACATGATTCCAGTGATTAACTGTTACCAGTGATAATAGTGATTGAACAAACATCACTGTAATACAGCATTAAATGTAAATCATGATTACAGCACTTTAACAACAACCATTTCTTAAACAATGGATTAATGTGTGATTAATTAATCATAACGACAGCAATTTAATCAAGTACAATCAGAAAATGAAACAGATCATCACCTTGTTGTCAATGTTATGTATCAGTAGAAACAATATCTGTATAAAAAGCACCTGTATTGACTCAAACATCAAATAAACAAATTCATTTTCTGAAGAAAATATCAAAACATAAAATTCTTCATAGGATCTCCGAAAAAACATAAAAATTTTCATAGGATCTCCGGAAAAATATAAATTCTTTATAGGATCTCCAGAAAAACATAAAATTCTTCATAGGATCTCCGGAAAAACATAAAATTCTTCATAGGATCTCCGGAAAAAAACATAAAATTCTTCACAAGATCACCGAAGAAACATAAAAAAGAGGTAGATAGATAAAAAAAAAACACTCCAAAGTCCACAACTTCCATATATAAAACAAAGCAGTTCTTCACACGATTTAAATACTGTCAGCATACATAACTGCTCGGTATATAGCTTGTTGTCAAACGATTTACAAAATAAAAAGTCTTGTCTGTGACGTTGGCCATACATAAATAGAAAGAAAAACAAATTTGTGTTCTTGTTTGTCTATTATACTCCAGCTGCTAAAATGTGAACACTATACTTCGTTAATTACGATTATGTATAGCCTTATCCAATGTTTATTTTACCGTAACGTCAAATAATCAACAAATTATCACTTCGTAGACATTAACACTTGTTTCAATGGCAGATCCAGATTTCCATAAATGGAGATCCTGTCCCGCTTAGATTTAATTTCTCTCAAAGAGGGGACTAAGGCCACATATTAGCTAACATTCCACCCATCCATCTATGTCTTTAAATAAATCGTTTGTCTTCAAGCTAAACATACTTTTCAGTTGCATTTTTGAGGGATAAGGGCTCATATTACACATTTTAAAGCACGAGCGCCAGGTATCTCAATTTTAAAGTTGAATCAATTCCAATAAATGCCCTGTCTAATGTTACCAATGCCCATTTTAAACTCTGTTGTGGATACATTTTCGTTAGATATTTTTAGTGGTATCGTAACCTGTTTTATTTCATATATAAAGGCCATCAAACAAACAGAAAATAAAAATGACATGAAATAAAGTGATCCTAAAACAACTTCCCTAAAGATGAACAAAATGAACACATTGAATATGTATATATAATATATTACTATACAAGTTCATAGAAAATGTCTACAGTTCACGGTTGTTACTGTAGACAAGTCAGTAGAGAATGTCTACAGTTCACAAGTCAGTAGAGAATGTCTACAGTTCATGGTTGTTACTGTATACAAGTCAGTAGAGAATGTCTACAGTTCATGGTTGTTCCTGTATACAAGTCAGTAGAGAATGTCTACAGTTCATGGTTGTTACTGTATACAAGTCAGTAGAGAATGTCTACAGTTCATGGTTGTTACTGTATACAAGTCAGTAGAGAATGTCTACAGTTCATGGTTGTTCCTGTATACAAGTCAGTAGAGAATGTCTACAGTTCATGGTTGTTCCTGTATACAAGACAGTAGAGAATGTCTACAGTTCATGGTTGTTACTGTATACAAGTCAGTAGAAAATGTCTTTTAAAACTTGATGTAAGAAATCATTTTTCTTCTTTTTTTTTTTTTAGAGAATTTGTCTCGCCGACATAGGTGTAATGTGCATAAAGATTTAAATCAAACACAATGGTTCTTCAAGCAGATGGGCACTTTCAAACACTAAAATTTCAGGCATGATAATATTCAAATACAGAATTGTTTCATCAACTGGATTTCACCTCAAATTAGTTTATAAAAAGGTTAATACATCGATTTCGTTCAATAACATTCACCGGGTTCAAAGTCCATAACAACCAAATCAAATTGCCATGGTTACAATCACTTAAACATACACCAAAAAGTATACATCACAGCTTGAAGCAACATTAGTCTACCAAAGACATCTAAACATATTATCTGTTAAAACAAATAAGTTAAATATGTCTCCCATAAACCCCCAAAACACCAGTTTTTATAAAAAAATAATAATAATAAGCTTGTTGCCGGCAACAAAGTCAAACAATACCCTTGAAAACGTGAAAGATTTATAAATATTATTTTATATTTTGACAGCATTCAGGTTGTAAAAATAACAGACAGCAAGGGGATATAACTCTAGTAGTTACAGCAAGGGAAATAACTGTATAAGCCATTTACAAAAAAAAAACATTTCACAATCTTAAATCAACAATAACAAGTTTTGTGAAAATGTTTATATAATTCTGTTTTTGACAGTAAGTATTCCCCCTCCTCAGTGCTGCCTCTGCAAACAAAATGCTTTTAAAAAAAACTTAAAGAAATATGGAAAAAACCTCTACATTTTGTAGGAAATCAAAAAACAAACTTCTGAAATTGTTTGAACTGATAATGGTACAAGACATTGTAATTATTCTCCAAATCTGCAACATATGGGATCTAAATACAGTTTTAACCTATATAATTTTTTTTTTTTCTTTAAATAAATAAATCAGTATTCCATACAAGTTAACCCTTTTCTAGAAATTCCATTGTAATATAATGATAATTAAAAATTCTAAGATATTTAAAAAAAATTTAAGACCCAATCAATTCTAAATTTGAAACTGTCAAATTTCTTTGTCATTTTTATATGCCTTAAGAGATCCCAAACAAATGTATTAACGCTTGTCAAATTTATAAAAAAAAAAAAAAAAATATTGTTACTATTTATAGATCAGAGGCTGGATGTACTTTTTTTTCTTGATGTGAGGTATTAAAATCCTTGTCATTTATAACAACTTTTTATACTAAATTCACAAACAGTACACATGATGTAGTTTTCATGCAAGAAATTTTAATCATAATTTATAATAATACTGAAGAGTTAACAAACAATTTTCAAGTTTTTATATAAAAAAAAATAATTCCTGATAAGAGTAGTTTGTTTCAGTTTTAAAAGTTACACATATTTATAAAAAAAAAAAAAAAATATATCATTAACAATCTACAGTGACAAAGTTAAAAATAACAATGATGAAATACTAAAACATAAATCTGATTAATTACCATGGCGATTTACGAACGCTACGATCTATAACTACAAAATGTTAAATACCCATGCTCACAGATAAAAAAAGACAAAAACACACCAAATCATGTGCTTTAAGGTTAATATCTAGGACTCAGTATGTCAACACCGATTATTCATATACATGTAGTATAAATAAATCCTCATGTTTTTTTTTTATTTTCACTCGGCACAAAAATCCTGAACTCTAAATATTATTTTTAAATAGGAGACAAACAACGACTCTCAATGACCTATATAATGACCCTATATATTGTCAATATCAACATAACTTACACACACAATTCTACACAACAGTGCAAAAACATAGAAAATACTATACACAAAAAATATGACCCGCATTTGTGAAAATGTTTTTTTGTTTTTTTTTGGAGTGAAATGCCATTTTTAGTGAAATAATGAGAAATGTCTCGTAGACAAAAGTTTTTAGTGAAGAAACTACAGGTTTATAGTGTGGAAAATACAGGTTTTTATGTTAGAAACTACAGGTTTATAGTGTGGAAAATACAGGTTTTTATGTTAGAAACTACAGGTTTATAGTGTGGAAAATACAGGTTTTTATTGTCAAAACTACAGGTTAATATTTAAACTTTTTGATGTAGATATTGTAATAGTAAGAATCTCAGTATATATTATTCTATATTCAAAAACATAGGCTTAGAAATAGCTATAACATCATAAAGCAGTCTTTCCAAAAACAACAGTTACTGCCCTTTTCCCTCTAAAAATGTTGTGTGGAGCTTGATACACTACACATTGAGGCATAGTAATAAAAAATTATTTCAAACAATGGCATGCCATTAAGTTCAATAAATAGTACATCTATATCATAGGTCTTTCCCCAAAAACATCCATGTTGAAATAATTTTTTAAAAACTTAAGAAGCTAGATAAAACTGAGACCAAATAGATCTTATAACATTATTTATACAAATTGGTGAATGCCCTCCTCAAGAATATTAGCACCAATTATCTTTCCTTTTTAACATAATTTTTTCAAAAGTTAGAAAAAAACCGTATATTTATCAAAGCAAAATGTCTTTTAATTGACCTATCGTTAGTCTAAAAATACACCACTGTATGTATAAAGTCAGTTTTGACTACTGTCGTGAATATTCTGTTGTTCTTTTTGTCCAAAAATTTAGCCTATCATTAGTTTAAACTTACAATTCTGTATGTATAAAGTCAGTTTTTACGACTGTTCAAAACTTTCTTAAGATATAGATACAACAGTTTCTAACTGGTACCTGAGACTGACCTAGAATCTTACGAAAACCAGTAAATATGAGATTGTACTGGTACCTCAGACAGAACTAGAACCCTACTGAAACCAGTAAATATGAGATTATTGTGCAGACAACTAAAAGACAGAAAAAAGGAATTGGTCACAACACCAATGCTCACAAAATGACTGCTCCCTGAGAAAGTTCAAAGTTCAATACACATGCATGAACAACCTTTTTTTTCTATAAACCTCTAATGCTGTCTCATGTGTATACATTAACTATTTAGAAAACAAAGACCAGAAAAAAAATCAAAGAATAGATTCCAACGAGGAAATTTATCCACACATAGAATGATATAATTATTCAAATAATACAGATCAAAGGTTGAGGAGGTAGGTACTACATAAACGAGGTAAAATTAAAACCTGCTGTACATACAAGACCAAGAAAAGAGAAAAAAATCATACCAATAATTTGTTTTACTTGGTGAAAAAAAACCCAGATGTATTTGGAATTTCAAAATTCTAACTTCCAAATTCAAAAATCACGTTAAAAAATCCTGCCAAAAATAAGAGTGTCTGGTAAAAGTCAGCATTTCTCATAAATTGGAGAAAAAAAATATACTAAAAATAAATTTCAAAGCAGAATGGAAACAAAACATTAACAATTAATCAAGGCCCAATAAGTTGAAATTAATTAGTATGAATTTTTCTGCATCCAGTGTACATTTGAGCTGCCTTTGATGTTAATGAAAAAGTCCAAGAAGACACAAATGATTCAACATATATGATGAACAATATATAAATGTTATATTCAATGAATTATCAACTGAAAACTATCACCCTAACAATTGTTATAAACATTTATCGTAGGCCAATAAAAAAATTGAGAAAATATTTGAACTACTACAGCACAAGAAGACTGAGTACAACTTTTTTTCACTTTCCTTTCACAATAATTCTGTTCTACAAATATTTAAATACTACAGCACAAGAAGACTGAGTAGGACTTTTTTTTTACTTTCCTCCCACTATAATTCTGTTCTACAGATATTTAAATACTACAGCACAAGAAGACTGAGTATACCTTTTTTTCACTTTCCTCCCACACTTATTCTGTTCTACAAATTGTAATCTAAAGCCCATCGAAACCTGATCCTACAATTCTGTACCGATCTGGTAATATGGAGAAGACACATTCAATTAGATGTTTAAAAGCAGACGACAAAACGCATCACATGATCATCATTTTCTGATCATTTACAATCATATGGACTAGCCATTTTTTGCATTGTTATTTTGCTATAAAGTTATAAAATAACCTCAATCTTGAAACTGAAAATAATTTTTTTTTTTTAAGTACTTTTGTGTCATTGAAAACAGCCTTTTTCAAAACAAATTGAATTACAGTTCTGAAAAATATTCTTACTTAAATATCAATTTCCATAGAATGAACAAAAAATTGTAATGGAGTCATTATTTAACCCTCAATTTTTTCTATAAATTGAAAAAAAATAATAATCTCAACTTTATGGTAAAATGTATTTGACTTTACAAAGTGTTAAAAGAGATTTGAAAACTTTTTCCCCTCCCCCCATAAAACCAAAATTAAACATCTCCAAAATAACAGAAATGCCTTACGTAAACTAGGTGATGTTATTTCTAGCTTTTCCCTATCCAGACCCTTTTGTTTTGATAACTAGAGGCTCAGTGGGCTGAGCCTGTGTCGCTCACCTTTCATTCTGCTTTGAGGAAACTTAATACAGAACCTTCCATAGGTGCTTCCCACCAAGTTTCGGTTCATTTGGCTAAGCAGTTAAAGAGAAAAAGATATTTAGAAATCGAACAATCAGAAACAAGAATGACCTGTGGTGGCCATGTTTATTAACGGATGGGATCTAAATGCGCAATCTTTATAGATGACCTTCCAAGGATGCTTCCTACTAAGTTTCTGTTCATTTGGAAAAGCAGTTTCAGAGAAGATGATTTAAAAAAATCGGCCAATCAGAAAGAAGAATTGCCTATGGTGGCCATGTTTGTTAATAGATCGGAACTAAATGAGCAATCTTGATAGAGGACCTGCCAAGGATGCTTCCTACCAAGTTTCGATTCATTTGGCCAAGCAGTTTTAGAGGAGACGATTTTTTAGAAATCAACCAATCAGAAACAAGAATTGTCTGTGGTGGCCATGTTTGTTAACGGATCGGAACTAAATGACCAGTCTTTATAGAGGATCTTCCAAGAATGTTTCCTACTAAGTTTCGATTCATTTGGCCAAGTGGTTTCAGAGGAGAAGATTTTTTTTTAGAAATCAACCAATCAGAAACAAGAATTGCCTGTGGTGGCCATGTTTGTTAACGGATTGAGACGAAATCAGCAATCTTTATAGAGGACCTGCCATAGATGCTTCCTACCAAGTTTCGGTTCATTTGGCCAAGCGGTTTCAGAGGAGAAGATTTTAAAAAATCGGCCAACCAGAAACAAGAATTGCCTATAGCGGCCATGTTTGTAATAGATCGGGACAAAATGAGCAATCTTTAGAGAGGACCTTCCATATATGCATTCTACCAAGTTTCACTTCATTTGGCTGAGGGTTTTCAGAGGAGAAGATTAAAATGTAAAAAGTTAACGGACGACGGACGGCGGATGCCAAGTGATGGTAAAAGCTCACTTTGCTTTTGGCAAGGTGAGCTAAAAACGTGTCAGAGCTAAAAACGTGTCATAACTCAAAGAAATCACCACTTTCAACGTCAAATTTGACACCATATTTTCTTTTAACAAATTAAACCCACTATTAAAGGCGTTTATGAAATCGTTCCAATATCCAATGTATCTTCTTACCACCATACGAGGTCGACTTTTACAACTACTGTTAAATAAATATTAAAAGTTTAATGTTTCTTATCCATGAATAAACAAAAATATTTTACAACTTACTGATCAAGATCGCCTTTATGAATATTCCTGATGTATTTCTGTACTCCTAAAAATAGTAACAGGGGAACTCCCAAATCCTGTCTGAACTTCTATTTATACTTTCAAGCCATTAAATACGTTTCATTGTGTTTCTACTCTTATTGTCTATTTCTAAAAATAAAATACAACACACGAAGACTGAACATAGAAATATTACCAAAAATACAAAAAACAACTCACTGTAAAATACCAATATATTTACAAACCATAGACATAATGTGTCAAAACAAAATTTAATTCTTGGCACAAAATTGTCTCCCAATGTGTAAAATTTGGACTGTCTTTTAAAACATTTTTGTGAATTGTTTGTTGAAAGGCTACATACAATCTTCATTAGTTGTAGCTACATGCAATCTTCATTAGTTGTAGCTACATGCAATCTTCATTGGTTGTAGCTACATGCAATCTTCATTGGTTATAGCTACATGCAATCTTCATTGGTTGTAGCTACATGCAATCTTCATTAGTTGTAGCTACATGCAATCTTCATTGGTTGTAGCTACATGCAATCTTCATTAGTTGTAGCTACATGCAATCTTCATTGGTTGTAGCTACATGCAATCTTCCTTGGTTGTAGCTACATGCAATCTTCATTGGTTGTAGCTACATACAATCTTCATTGGTTGTAGCTACATACAATCTTCATTGGTTATAGCTACATGCAATCTTCATTGGTTGTAGCTACATGCAATCTTCATTGGTTGTAGCTACATGCAATCTTCATTGGTTGTAGCTACATACAATCTTCATTGGTTGTAGCTACATACAATCTTCATTGGTTATAGCTACATGCAATCTTCATTGGTTGTAGCTAAATGCAATCTTCATTGGTTGTAGCTATATGCAATCTTCATTGGTTGTATTTATTTTAAGCATACAATTAATTTGTCAAAATTCAATAAATTATATTATACAGGAGACTTATAAGTTATATATAAAATAACCTTAATTAGTACAATTACACTATAACAAGGAAAATCTAAAACTTTGCAATAATTCCGACGAGACAGTATTGTATTCAAATGTCACTGTTAGGACAAAGTCAAAAATGACAGTATAAGACAATTGACCCCTCCGTAGATCCGAATTACTAGTTCCGGTCAGTAATGATATGTCTATTACTGATACCGGAAGGTAATTTTCTATAAAATATGGCAGCCGCTTTGCAATGCTGCAGTATTTTTGAAGATATGTATAGTTAATTAGTTAACTATGCAATAGAGGGTTAGGGCTATGGTGTTTAACGCCACTTTCAAAAATATTTCGTGGAGGACAGTTTAATTGGTGGAGGAACCGGAGCATCCTGAGAAAACCACAGACCTGCCGCAAAATTATGCAATAATTTGAATGCTTAATTAGAACAATCATATATTGAGAGCACCTCCAATGTTAACTAACGAAGTCATACTGGAATTAAGAGGGGGTTTTTTTTCCGAAAGATGTCACCATTTCAAAATTATGCAAAATTTTATATTTTTCCGTTACATTTTCATAATAATTGTGAAATTTAGCACTTACAATGCAAAAACAATCTTCTACAAAAAAGAATAAATAGGGCTAAGGAGTTCTTGTCAACCGTTTGACAGATGTTGCAATACAAACAGTCATCAATTTTAACAAGAAAGGGAGATAACTTTTTTGACAACCATAAGTTATCTCATTACCTCCTTTTGTAAAGGGAGACAATTTACAAAATGTTCCCATTTACAAAGATGTAACTTTCAACTTTTTTCTATTGACAAGTAGATAAATAAAGAAACAGGTAAAAAAATGGAAGAGTAGTTTTTTTTAACCTACAGATAGCACTTAAAAGAAAACAAAATAAATCTATAGAAAATATTATTTCAAGAAGCGATTTAAATAAATAATAGCCATTCATCATATGATTACTTATATATATTTCCTTCTTATTTATTTTGTATGTGTTAAACATAAATTCATAAATTATTCTAAAGTTTTATTCTATGCTATTGAATTGACCTTATTTGGCCTTTTAACCAACAATATTGACCTTATTTGACCTTTTAACTAATTAATAAATTGACATTATTTGACCTTTCAACTAATAAATTGACCTTATTTGACCTTTTAACTAATAAATTGACCTTATTTGACCTTTTAACTAACAAACAAATAAGAAAAATAAATTAAAGAAAGTGCCATTTGTTAAACGTCATGGTTGAATGATCACCTTAAATTTGTAACAGAATTTCTCAGTCTGTTTATATTTACAATTTTGCACAAAAACCTATAATCATTAGCTAATAGAAACTATAAAAATTTTCAACTTTCTGGTAGAATTCATGATATACATTTTATAATTATATAAAATTGATGTAAACTTGAACAGGTAAAAATTTCTAAAGCTTCTACAATATAACAAGTAAAATCCCTGACATAATACTAGTCCAATTTCTATAACAAATCATTATATTGCTCTCACCATTTAAAAAAAAAAAAAATTGAGAACCCGAAAATTTCCCTTTTCTCTCTCTCTCAATTTTCCACGGAGAGAAATAACAAATGTTGTGTGCCAAATGTTGAATAAAAAAAGCTGTGAAATGCAATATCATTTTTTGAAGCAGTTTGAATGCGTTTCCAGCATGAAAATGTACAAATAAATATGAAAATAATTTCTGGAAAAAAGTGATTGTTTTCATTACGAAAATAAACAACTCAATAAAAGGCAATATAATAATTTGTATTTAAAACTGAATTTCACCGGTATGTCTTCATTTTACTTTAATGTCAAACAGCCTGTTCCTTTACCCTGTAGATTTACACACGTTTTCTCCAACAATGGCAAGTCATTTCTCTCTTGGCTTCTACTTTCACTTTCCATTTCATCCATCACATGTAAGTCATGTGACCATTTTTGAGGTACTTTCATTTTCATTCTCAAACAAATGTGAGATGATGATAATAAAACAGCTATGTGTCACCTGAGGTATTTCACTGACTGGTCACATGATCAGGTCATGTGACCCTTGAGGTATATCAATGAATAATATGATTATCCATAAAAAGGCAGTCTCTATCTGCTAGCAATAAGTTTAAAGTGGATACTTAAAAGTGTCTTGAGGTATACTGGTACCTAAACCTGAACAGGGAACAAAACGATGAAGAAGCTTCACATAAAAACAAAGATTATACCCGCATCCTTCCGAAATATCAACTAAATAATTATGTTCCGATAAACACGTCCCGCCAGCTCAACTCAATCACAAATCCTGAAATATTTTTTTCTGAAAATGCAAATTTGAAAACCTAAAAATACATTATAAACTGATAAAAAATTTGTTCATCCAATATCTTGTTACTTACTATGATGATTGAACAAATAATAAATGTTTTGTCAGTTTCAACAAAATAAGAAAAAAAAAATCGTAAATATATGATTTTCCTAAAAATTTATGCATCAACAACATGAGAGTTGACACAATGTTCCTGAGGCGATGTGTTGGCATAGCAACGCTTTTTCCCTGGGTAAGGAGGTGGAGGGGGTTGATACATATATCCCTGCGGTGTAATCACCTCCTCCTGAGCCCTGCTTTGAATCTGCCCCTCTGACTGAGAGGTATTGTGACTTGAGGTACGTCCATTTCTAAATGATGGAATAATAGAATCTGAGGTATTTAAAGTCTGAGGTTTTTCCCCATTCACTGAGGTATAAAGTTGAGGTTTTTGTTTTTTGCTGCCCTTCATGTCGTGTGGTTGACGTGAGGTATTTGAATCCTCGCTGCGGGGCATAATGCCATGATGTGGATTTCCATCCGTCTCCGGTGGATCCTGACACGAGGGAGAAGTGGAGGTAGACTGTTGATTCTGGGCAGAACTCCTGAGAGATGAAGGGAGAGAACTTAACAACTTTTGAGAGTTCTCACACTTCGGTACACCCGTTTGGACATTATGCACACAAGCGCGATCCGGCTGAGGGGGTGTTTCCACAAAGTCTTCACTACTATGCGAAATGTCATTTCTTTGAGGTAGTTCCTCGCCTTCAAGGCTTTTATCAATGTCCTCTAGAGAAGTTTTGTCATGACATTTAGATGTGTTGTTATGTCCCTCCTCTGACGTATGACTTCCATCACTAGATGCTAGCATGTATGCTATCAGCCCTCTCCTCTCCTGAAAAGGAAATATAAATGTGGTTTTTTTCTTGTTTATGAATAGTTATTAAGCAACTGATTTCTTTATAGGACTTCCGTCAAGCTATAATATCTAACAATGACCTTAATCTAGGATTCTTGATCTTAAAGTGAAGCAATAACTTATTATGTGAGTGAGTGATTGTTGTTTAACACCAAAACTCAGCAATTTTTCAGATATATCATGGCAAGAACGAGTTAATTTTCAATGAGATGATGCTGAGGTCCGCTTTGTACTAAACCAACATGCTTAGTTGGATTTTTATAATGCTAGCTCACTGAAACAACAGTCCATGGATAAACATGTCGCCCCATTCGGACAAATTATCCTGATTACGAGCCAACTAATTTCTGCTCTTTCTACTTAATGCTGCATGCTTAGCAGAGAAGCAACAAATAACAATTTTAAGGTCTTTGGTTTGACCCAACGGGACTCGAACCCACGATCTACTGCACTCGAGGCAAGCACACTAACCATTATACCACTGATGCTGTTGACCTACTAATGACAACTTTATGTCTGGCTGACATGTATCCTTCATGATCAATGTGTCACAATGTAGAAACCTACCTAATCATGAAAACTGGACTTATATTTAACAAAATCAGTAGACTTTGAAACTGAGATCAAGATCAGGAGACACATGTACCAAAAATGATCAATGCCTAGGGTGCACGGTTATGGAGAAACTGATCTAATAAAAAAATAATTAACATGGGTAGCCACGAAAAAGTAATACATGTTTCACATTCAGCAAAACAAATTTTGTGGCAGGCGAGACAAAAACCACGACAGATCTTATTGTCCTTGTATCTATATCTCTTTTGATGTACTTGTAAAAGATGGTCATAAATAATTTATCTGTAGATATGGAATGAGACCAAATCTAGTCAAACCTGCATATAACAGGCACTCAGGAGAACCTGAAAATGTGCCCTGTATGAGCAACAGGGGTCTAATCCAGTCTGCAAAATGGTGATTTAAGTCGACAAAATATTTTGAAAAACATCTTTTTTCGCAGAGACGTCCATTTCCCAGCAAAATGAAGTCGCCTTCGACTTTTCGTGAAAGGCAAGCAAATCTTACTGAATTTGACAATAAATCGTAAACAAACAAAATGGCGATATCACCATGATTGAAAATTTTGGTAAAAAAGTTTTGAAAAAGCGAAGAGAGCAGTTTGTCTTTATATTCAGGTTCAAATTATATGCCTTATTCTTTTAATGGAGAACATTAAGCTGACTTTTATAGACAGGGATTTGTTATATACAGGTGTCCTCTAAGACAGTTTTGACTGTACAAATAAACAAAATGACTACCTCTGGATGGGCAATCTCTCCTTTTCCTGAGAAAGTGGTGACACGTCCGTTTGGTACATGTCCATTCCGCATACCATTTTTAAATGGTACGAATCCATTGATCCGAGTTCCGTTCGGTGTTACAATAAGATTGCCACTTCCACAGCCCTACAAACACAAGAAAAAAAATACTCAATATTTACAGGGGGTAATGGTGTTTAATGCCACTTTCAACAATATTTCAGTTATATTGTGGCGGTCAGTTTTATTGGTGAAGGAAACCGGAGTACCCGGAGAAAACCAAAGTATCTCAATATTTACAAGATCTAAGCTTTAAAATCGGCATACAAACCTATGTTCATATTCTTTATGGTGTGGGCGAGTTAATTAATTTTCAAATTTTACCACGACAGGGTAAATTAGTTTTTATAAATTTACTCTGATCAGGTAAATTTGGAATAACCTTCCAGTCTGGTGATATTATTAATGAAATGTGGCTTTAGGTATTTTGACGGCTATTTCTAATGAGCTTGCCTAGCATGCCACAAGGATTATTAAACACCTGTCAAAGTCGAATGTTGCAAATGCAAACTCAGTGTGTATAAGGAAATATGAAAAAAAAACAAAAAAACTATCGTTTATCACATTTTTCTTTGTCCGCCATTTTAAATAGCTTCTTCAAAGACACCTTAAGTAATCCATAAAAATATGACACGAAGATATGTGTTCAACTTAAAAATCTATGAAGAGTTTTGGAAAAACTACCATCTGGAATGAACCCCTAATATGAAATATCAAAAAGAAAGAAACAAAATTGAATTAGATTGGTTATCAATGACCTGTTGGTTTCTTATGTTGATGAAAATTTTCCTTTGAGCTGACAGACAAAGGTTTTATGGTAATCACCAAACAGTCTTAAATTTAACATATTATTAGTACAAGCTGTACCAAGTCAGACGAATTTCAACTTGATAAACGATTCGAACACTAACCTTAGAATCACAGTGTTCATTTTCTGACAAAATAGGAGTAAACTGCTCCATCTGGTGGTGATCGATTAAAGTCTGTTCTCCCAGTCGTGTGGCATGTCCATTACCGTGGTTGGGCAAATGTCCATTTCCATGGTAATGAGTTGTTTGTGCCTGAGGATAGCTGTTCTTGAAGCACCTGTAAAAAATTACAAAATTGTACAACTTTTAATTGTGAAATTATTCAAAAATTCAAAACCATTGCTTTTCTTTTTTCTTTTTTTTATTATGCATTAAGATTTTTATTGAAGATTCCTTGGGAGAAATTCATCTGATTGATTACATGGACAGCCAGACATGCATTTGAATACTATATCATTCAACTACATCCCTCCCCCAAATCTGTTTTTCAACATGAAAATAAAATCATGAAAATTTGCTGTATGAAATACAATATTATTTTTCGCATTGTCACAAGTGCACATTTTTCGTATTATCACAGTAACAAGTGCACATTTAAAAAGTGCACATTTTTCGTATTATCACAGTAAAAAGTGCACATTTTTCATATTATCACAGTACCAAGTGCACATTTTTCGTATTATCACAGTAAAAAGTGCACATTTTTCATATTATCACAGTAACAAGTGCACATTTTTCGTATTATCACAGCAACAAGTACACATTTTTCGTATTATCACAGTAACAAGTACACATTTTTCGTATTATCACAGTAAAAAGTGCACATTTTTCATATTATCACAGTAACAAGTGCACATTTTTCGTATTATCACAGTAACAAGTACACATTTTTCGTATTATCACAGTAACAAGTACACATTTTTCGTATTATCACAGTAACAAGTACACATTTTTCGTATTATCACAGTAACAAGTACACATTTTTCGTATTATCACAGTAACAAGTACACATTTTTCGTATTATCACAGTAACAAGCACACATTTTTCGTATTATCACAGTAACAAGTGCATATTTTTTGTATGGACAGTCAAGAGTGCACATTTTTCATACTGTCATAGAAATAACTACATTTTTCGTGTTGTCACAGTAACAAGTGCACATTTTTTGTATTATCACAGCAACAAGTGTACATTTTCCGTATTATCACAGTAACAAGCACACATTTTTCATGTTGTCACAGTAACAAGTGCATATTTTTTGTATGGACAGTCAAAAGTGCACATTTTTCATACTATTATAGAAATAACTATACATTTTTCATGTTGTCACAGTAACAAGTGCACATTTTTCATATTATCACAGTAACAAGTGCATATTTTTTGTATGGACAGTCAAAAGTGCACATTTTTCATATTGTCACAGTAACAAGTGCACATTTTTTGTATTGTCACAGTAACAAGTGCACATTTTTCGTATTGTCACAGTAACAAGTGCACATTTTTTGTATTGTCACAGTAACAAGTGCTCATTTTTCGTATTGTCACAGTAACAAGTGCACATTTTTCGTATTGTCACAGTAACAAGTGCACATTTTTGTCTTGTCATAGTAAATTGCTATGTAACTAATTGGTCAAAATGCTTCAGGATCCAATCAATCTTATCATTACCATTATAACAAATTTAACCCATTCAACACCAATGAAATGTATACAACCAACAAGTTCTATCATCTTTGTTAATAGTTAACTATTAATCACCATTCATATACCCAGTACTGCCCACGTTTATATGTTGCAATTTCTGTTAAAAGTTTTCAATTGAAGAGAATCCATGTTGATTTTATTGTATATTTTTTGGTCATAGAGGTCTAGTTTTCAAGAGGCAACAGAAGGGATGCCACACCAGGACTGATATTTTCCCATTAGCTTCTATTGTTCCCATTTCTGTGGTTAAAAGTTGGAGTTTTAAAGGGAAGCGATTCATATTGTGGTTCATATCCCTCAGGCATTTAAGTGACCTTAGCCAATTTTGGCTATCCGATTTAGGTCCTTTGGTTTTCCAGCCCTGAAAGACTTTATTGGGCTATACAATCTTTTTTGACTGAGCGTACATGATGAAGGTTATTCCAAAAACCCAGTGCACACTAAATTTGATATCTATTTATTTTTATTTAAAGTATATTGTCAAGAATTTTTTTTTAATTTTCAATCAATTATAATGAAAAAATAAACTAGAGGCTCAGTGGGCTGCCAGACCAACCAGAAACAAGAATTGCCTGTGGCAGCCATGTTTGTTAATGGATCAGGACAAAAAGAGCAATCCTAATAGAGGACCTTCCATATATGCTTCCTACTAAGTTTCGGTTCATTTGACTAAGCAGTTTCAGAGAAGAAGATTAAAATGTGAAAAGTTAACAGACGACCGACACCAAGTGATGGCAAAAGCTCACTTTTCCTTTGGCAAGGTGAGCGGGAAAAAAAAGCGAGGATTTCAGTAATGTTAATTTTACCTGTTTCTACACAGTATAATTAGAATACAGATGACAATACAGACGATTCCTATCAGACAACCAATAATAATACCGATCTTCTGATCTTCAGCGCTACGACCAGCAGGTGAAACTATGTTTCCTACAATCATACAAAAAGATATACATCTCACATGACCATAGAAAATATGCCGTTTTTAATGTTTATTTCATTCAACAATATCAAGGCTATTCAAATCTAGCTAAAATAAATCTGATTAATATTATATATGTAGCATCTGACACAACTTCGTTTAATTTTCAACCGAATCACTGGTATAATGTTTAATGTTTTCTCACCTAAAGTGTAGTAGATCGTGGTCTCGAATAAGACTATAAAATTGGTTTATACTGCTTTTCCTTTAAGCACACAGCATTAAGCAAAAAGAGCAAAGACTGGTTGGCTCTGAATCAGAAAGCAACACGTCTACCTGTGGACTGTTGTTTCAGCGAGCTATCACTATAAAAGTCTAACTAAGCTTGTTGATTTAGTATACAGCGGACATTATCATCATTTCATCGAATGTAACTTCTCGCCATGATGTGGCTAAAAATAATTGTGCATTTGGCATTAAACAAGTCACTAACTCACTCTAATTTTCATCCAAGTGAATTTTCGAATATCTGTATATTCTTTCTGACATTTTTGTTAGGTTGTTGTTCCACAACTGACCCACAAAAATCTGTCCTATGCTGAAAGACTGCTAAAATTGGCATTAAACACCAATCAATCAATCTACTCGGAACATCTTTACAGTATTGTTTTGGTTTTTCGCTATTTTATGCATAAAAACATTTTTACTACAAAAATGTTTTTTTTCTTCCATTTTTGTTGGAAACAAAAAATTACCTGCCTACCTACCTACCTACCCACTTCTCAAATCATGTGTCACGAAACAACAAACCAACTATTTCATACGGATGGCCTAACTAAGTTTAAATACCTGAATCTTTTTGCGGCACAATAATGGTACTGGTACTATTGCTAGGACCGGCACCAGTACAAGCTAACATCTTCAGATAATAGTAATTTCCTTCCTGGTACTGAAAATTCCAGGATGTAAATGTTCCTAAAATAACACAAGAGATTTCAATAATACACTTTATTTCATCAACATAACAAGGGCAGACAACTTGTCAAAACAACAATCTTATTTTATCAACGGCTTACCCTTCCGAAGCACCTGACTTTGCCCCTGTTTTTTACTTGTCTTAGTGGGGTTCGTGTTGTTCATATTGTCAATTTATGTCTTCAATTTTTTAGTTCTGTGTTGTGATGTCCGCTACGATTTCTGAGTAAAAATTATATTCGATTCGTCTCGACTCTCCTTTGTTTTGTAGGGGGTTCATGTTTTATTTTTGTTTGTAATTATTTACGCATACGGGTGTCCAACACAATTTCCATATCAAATGATGTTCATGTTGTAACATGACAGGTGTCACATGTGAAGCAGGAACTGTTAACCATTCCGGAGCACCTGAGTTCATTCCCAGTTTTAGTGGGCTTCGTGTTTTCTCGATCTATGTAACGTTTGGTAGATAATTGTTTGTCCTTTTGTTCTTTTTCTTTTGGCCATTGTGTTGTCTGTCCTACAATTTACGGCTTCTGATTACCCCTTTAGTATCTTCAAACTTTTCATAACAAGGGCAGACAACTTGTCAAAACTACAATTTTATTTTATAAACATAACAGGGCCAGAGATACTTGCGACTCATCTAGAATTTATTTTCAGAGTAAAATAGCTGAAATCAGTTAAATAACTGAAAAAAAGTCATCCCTGTGATAGGTGATACATACCATTTATTGTGACTGTACGCCAATCACCCTGAGGTTCCTCATCAGCTTTTAACTGATACAAGATGACGTAGGTTGTAATATTCCCATTAGGTAATGCCGGCGGCTTCCATGTCACAATTATATTCCCGTTCTTCATCAGAGCAGACATGTTGACAGGAGGAGAAGGAACTACAAAATAAATCACGCCAGTATAAATAATTTATTATTTCTTATTACAATATACAATTTCCCTCTAATGGCCCCCGTCCCCACATAAAATTTTTACCAACATATAATTGATACAGAAACATGTATAAAACATTAGAGGCTTGTTTTTACAGATGAGTACCAAAGTGATAAAGTCTGAATCACTCAAGTACGATTTACCTATATGAATATAATTACCCATACAAAAGGTATTGTTTTACCAAGATTAGAGGCCACTTTATACAATAGCTCTGCAGGGGGTATTTTTGTACAAGATTTATTGTGTGTAAACTTTTGTTTTTATTTTTTATTTTTCAAATTCCAACAAAATACAAATCAATAAATACATCATATAAAGGTTGAAATACTAGAAATATTGGTTCTCAAAAACTTATATTCACAAAAGTATCATGTAAATTCATATTGTGAGTTTGTTGGATTTTTTTTTTTAAGAGAATGAAAGAGAAGAAAAGTAGGAGATGTGTAAGAATTACTACGAGAAAGTGGGGGGAGGGAAAGTGGGGGGGGACTAAATTTTCATATTGTGTGTAAACTTGTTCTTGTCAAGAATATATCTGACGCAAGTTACTGACAAACTTTATCACATAATGTTGTATTGCGTACACCTCGCCTGAGTGGGATTTGAACTCACAACTTTAGTAGTGATAGACACTGATTGCATAGGAAAATACTAAATAAATTTGATATATTGTAATTTATAAGAACTTGTACTCCCACTTTAAAATCATCCAATCAAAACACTGTATACATTGGATTAAATTATTCTGATTGGTCAAAATAACCAGACTCCTAGGAAACTGAGTGGTCTCTAAATTATCCAATCAGAACACTGTATACATTGGATAAATTATTCTGATGGTCAAAATAACCAGAGACTCCTAGGAACCTGAGTGGTCTCTAAATTATCCAATCAGAACACTATACATTGGATAAATTATTCTGATTGGTCTAAATAACCAGAGGCACTTAGCAACCTGGGTGGTCAAAATATAAATGGTCTCACCATCTTCTTTAGTCCTCTGTATAACTGGATGACAATAAGGACTAACAGTTCCATCCAAGGTATGGGCCCTGACTTCAAAATGGTAAAATGTGTAAGGCCTCAATCCTTCCACTGTCAAACTAGGACTTGAACTGTAAAAGTAAATATAGAATTTTAAATTATTTGGCTTTCAGCGTACCTGATGACGGTTATTCCAGAAACGTGTAGTGTGCATTAAATTAGATATCTATATTAATCTCGTTACCTCTAAGCACTCATAACTACAGTATGGTCAAACCTCGCTGATGCGTTGAATACAAAAGGGGAGGGAAATTCACCTTGAAATAGCAGGGTATTTGAGTTTTCTAGGATAAATAAACCTGAAACTACTCAGAAATGGACCAAATGTTTAATTCAACTTTTCTGATGATAGGACTCCCCTCCTGAGTTCAAGATAACGAGGTTTCCACTGTAAATATAGTCTTTGAAGGCTTTAGAAATTATTTGTATTTATTTCCTAAATAATCTAATTTTTTAAAGCTAGCTAAGGCCAATCTCATTCAGGCATAGGTAACCAAAGCAGATTTTAGTTATCATGTTTAAGCCATTTGTCAGGCATAGGTAACCAAAGCAGATTTTAGTTATCATGTTTAAACCATTTGTCAGGCATAGGTAACCAAAGCAGATTTTAGTTATCATGTTTAAGCCATTTGTCAGGCATAGGTAACCAAAGCAGATTTTAGTTATCATGTTTAAGCCATTTGTCAGGCATAGGTAACCAAAGCAGATTTTAGTTATCATGTTTAAGCCATTTGTCAGGCATAGGTAACCAAAGCAGATTTTAGTTATCATGTTTAAGCCATTTGGTTTACTTGCTCTGTAAGACTTTTCAATTATTTGGTTTTCCAGTCTTCACTGGGGTAAAGCTGATGACCGTAACTGTAATTACGGTCATCCCAAGGTGGCAGACATGGAATCAGGTAAGAATCTTTTTTGTTGATTAAATTGTTTCTATAATGTATTTTAAATGGCACATGCATTGGTACGATAGTAATCTATGAACTTATCACAAGGAAATCACAAATTACGACTGAAAAATGTATATGAAAGAGAAAATCTGATTTTAAAAAATCACTAAGATGACCGTAACTGAAAACTGAGATGACCATAATTGCACTGCCGAATTATGATCAGCTACGGTCATCTTTGCGATTTTTTAAAATTGGATTTTCTCTTTCATATACATTTTTCAGTCGTAATTTGTGATTTCCTTGTCAAAAGTTCATAGATTACTATCGTACTAATGCATGTGTCATTTAAAATACATTATAGAAACAATTTAATCGACAAAAAAGATTCTTACCTAATTTCATGTCCACCATCTTGGGATGACCATAATTACAGTTACGATCATCAGCTTTACCCCAGTGAATCTTGTGACTTCCTGATGAAGTTTATTCCAGAAGCATGTCGTGCCCACTAAATTATAGTTAACTACATTTTTATTGCAATCTTATTTTTACACTAGTACTGCGATTTCTTAATAATGGCAAATTTTTCTCATAAACTGTTCTCACATCATGATCATATGATTTTTAGGAATTTTTTAGTTTATTTAAATGCATAATGTCTAATATCTAGATTATTTTTTTCGCCCTAAATATTTTAACAGGGAATGTATCAAAAACATAAATAAACATCAAACATACCGTTTTTAAAATATAAAGTAAACATATGACGATTCATTTTCGTGTTGACATCACCTGAAAATCGTTTCTGTCCTCACGACAATGTCCTGCAGATTCATTCCACACTTAATAGAAATGAACTTGTACCAAGTAAGAAGATCAAGAGTTCAATAACTGGAACAATATTTAGCTTACATACAATTTGATATTGTGTCACTATGATGCATAAAGAACAGAATTACCAAGGCTGTCTAAAACAGTCTTTCAGTCAAAAATTTAAAACACAAGCATAGAGATGATGAACAATGGATTGTCTAACCTGCTACTGCTGTTTTGGTAAAAGATTTTTTTCAAACGTTTTTCCCTTTCATGTCTCCTAATAACCCCTCCCACCCAATGGAATATCAACTTCATTTGCATAACCCCTTTTTTCTCTTCCAACGATCATCCCTGCCAAGCTTGGTTCTATTTGGTTGAACAATTTTGTAGTAGAAGACTAAAATGTGAGACGACACAAAAAAATCTAACTCTCAAATGCAGAGATCATGACAAAAAACTGACATACCTTCTCAGAGTTCTTATAATAGGTTCTCTGCTATTTTTCCTGTTAAACCATCTATAATATCGTACAGTATAATAAGCGATGTTTGAAGATGGCTGTTTCCAGGTCAGATGTACTTTAGTTGCCATGGTATTGTTAGCCATTAAGTCTGTAGGAGTAGCTGGTTGGGGTTCATCAGATGTTTGGAACTGGTCCTCTACGAGGTTTGACACGCCATGCTCGTTTCTTACAACCAGAGATACAACATAGAATGTGTCGTTTTCTGAAAAAAACAGAATATTTACAAAAATTGTCATGTGAAAAAGTGCACAATTAACAAAAGTTAGTTTCCTATTTTAGTTTCATTTCTGAGTTTTTTAAGAAAATCTTGATAATGATGCCTGTTCTTCCAAATACACTTTTTTACCACCACGTTAAAACTGAAATATTGTTGTGGCATTAAACACCATAAACCCAAAAACACTTTTGCAACAAAATATTGATATTAAAATGACAAATAATCTGATTTAAC
This sequence comes from Bathymodiolus septemdierum, assembly GCA_963383655.1. Taxonomy (NCBI): domain Eukaryota; kingdom Metazoa; phylum Mollusca; class Bivalvia; order Mytilida; family Modiolidae; genus Bathymodiolus; species Bathymodiolus septemdierum. Next base: position 32,980,068 of record OY726527.1, on the reverse strand, counting down.
TCTGCCACATATTTTTGCCCCGTCTCAGACCAAGATCTAATCTGAGGAATTATTCTGGCAAGAAAATAAAACTAGAGGCTCCTAGGAGCCTGTAATCGCTCACCTGGCTCAAAGTTGGCCCTAAAAAAGAAAAGCCATGGGTAACTGCTTTCACAGTAGAACATTTTTAAGCATTTAACCCATGGTCCTATGTAAAAACTATGTCTGCTGATGGTGACAATCTCGCATGCAGGTTGCATGGGCTCACCAGACACAATTCTGAATGAGGAGACCACTAATGACCATTTCACAATAGTTTGGGCCCCACTAGCTCAGCAGTTTCAGAGGAAATAATTTTTAAGTGAATTTTTGCGAATCTTCTATTTTTAGCAATGGCCGCCATCTTCTTTGGCAGGCGGGGTTGTCGGATATAATTCTGAAAGGGGACCACCTAAAGACCATTTCACCATAGTTTGGGCCCATTTGACCCAGCAGTTTCAGAGGAGATCATTTTTTCAGTGATTTTTTGCCAAATTTTCTATTTTTAGTAATGGCAGATATCTTGGCTTACGGCCGGGGTCGTCGGACAGAATTCTGAAAGGGGATCACCGAAAGAACATTCCACCACCACCACCCAATTGGCCCAGCAGTTTCAGAGGAGATCATTTTTAAGTGATTTTTTGCTGAATTTCTATTTTTAGTAACGGTGGCCATCTTGGTTAGCGGCCGGGGTTGTTGGACACAATTCTTAAAGAGGACCATCTGAAGACCATTCCACCATAGTTTGGGCCCAATTGGCCCAGCAGTTTCAGAGAAGATAATTTTTAAGTGATTTTTTGCCGAATTTTCTATTTTTAGTAATGGCAGTCATCTTGGTTGGCGGGTGGGGGGATTGTTGGGACACAATTCTGAAAGGGGACCACCCAAGGACCATTCCACCAAAGTTTGGTTCAAATTGGCCCTGTGGTTTTAGAGGAGTTGATTAAAATGCAAAAAGTTAACAACAGACGGATGCCGGACGCCCAGTGGTAGCAATAGCTCACCTGACCCTTCGGGTCAGGTGAGCTAACAACTGAAAATCAATAAAAAAACAAAGCTGAAACCATCTACATCCTCTTTCAAAAAGGTCATTATTTCACTGTATCGATATTCAATCGCTATCAAAACATTAAATATTACCTAAGTTTGTCAACACGTAGCTCTTTCTATTTGGGGGCAGATCAAACTTCTCAGCCTCATCTCTACTGGTTTGTTTCTTTAGAGTCATCAGGAAGCCTAAGACAGGAAGTCCATCAACATTGTTGTGGTGCCAGGACACATTGACAGCAGTTGTGTTGATCTGGGTTACTTGTATGGTGGGTGGATTTGGTACTGAAATGTAATACAGTTCAAGATTGATCAATGTTTTGTGGGTTAATTTTGGTATTGACATGCATTTCATAAAGTTCAAGATTTATAATCTGTTTTGTGGTTTTATTTGCAACTAAAAAGAAACAAAATCACAATGTACAAGTTTTATAAACATCAGTATTATGGGTGAATTTGGTATTGAAATTGGAATCTTCAAAGTGTTATAGTATTCTTTCCATCCTTTAATTTATGTAACACTGAAAGAAATCATATATGATAAATGCTACGTTAAGAAAACTTACAATCGCCTCTTGAAGGTGTACGGTAGTCAACCCACGGCCAGTCTTTCTGATCTATACGACCATACCCAGCTTTGGTAGCAGCCAGGACTCTAACCTGATATACTGTATCAGGCAACAAATCTGAAAAGTCAATAATTTTTATTATTGATTTTAAATACAGGCATGATTCTTGTTAGAAAATGAAATAGCTTAAAATCAATGAAATAGCTTAAAATCAATGAAATAGCTTAAAATCAATGAAATAGCTTTAAATCAATGAAATAGCTTAAAATCAATGAAATAGTTGAAACCATCTACACTCCCTTTCAAACCTCCATTTTTTTTACCTGTTCTGACAGTGTCCTGTAACATTCAGAAAATAGCTGAAATCATTTAAATAACTGAAAAAAATCATCCCTGGAAATATTACTTGATTTTGTACAACTGCAAGAAGCTGAATTAACATGCAGAGTAGTAAGGAACTGGTTTTACTGTCATAAAACTGGGTCTAGTACAAAAGTCCCCCCCCCCCCCCCCCCCCACAAAAGCCCTATGGACAAAAGCACCCCTAGGACATCAATATAAAACAAATGTAATAAGATTGTATGATTATTTCATTATTGGGGGGGGGGGGGGGGGCTTTTGTCCTGTTCCCCATAAAACTATTACAATCTTTGTGCTCATACTCCAGAATCGTCCAATCAGTACATTGTATATATATAATCGATTGTTCTGGTTTGCAGTTTTTCCCATTATACTAAACGTATTAAGACCATAAGCCATAAGTCAAAATTATGTCAAGATAACATGTCATGCAGTTCTTGATAATGATGACATTCCTACCTTTGATAATGATGACATTCCTACCTTTGATAAGGAAAGACGTTGCTGTCCCTGGTGCTTTATCCTTCATTATAATTTTATCTCCTACTTTCATGTAATAAATCTGGTACTCTATGATGACACCGTTTCTATCTTTCAAAGGCAGAGGGTCCCAGCTCACCAGGATGGTATTAGGTGTGGTGCTTGCCAGACGAATTAGTGGAGCCTTTGATGGTGCTGAAAAAAATAGAATTATTTATAAGATGCAGTAAAGGTTCATTTTTACAAACTCGAAGAATATAACTTCTCTACCTTGGAAAATATCAAATATAAAGTTGAATTTTTTGGTGTCGCAGTTGAAGGAATCTGAAATAACCAGGCATACCCCGTTATCAGGCTAAAATTAGCTAACAATAACTACTAACGGACCATATTCTGCTAGAGTTATCTAGAAAACAACTCGTCAGAGTTCATGATTACAAGGTTTGTTTACACATTGTAATATAACGAGGTTTGTCAGTACATTGTAATTCACAAAGAAGAATTTCACTGTATTTTCTTCACTATACAGTCAAAGCAATAATTTGAACTATTTGATATTAATTTTAATTTACTCTCACAGTGCATTTGATATTAATTAAACCTGTATTCAATGACCACCTGTCTTAGGTGACCATATTTCAATGTTCCTTTAGATTTAATTTGATTTTTGGTGTTTAACGCCACTTTCAGCAATATTTCAGCTATATCATGGCGACCAGTTTTAGTGGTGGAAGAAGCCGAAGTACCCGGAGAGAACCACCGACCATGGGCGAGCAACTGGTAAACTTTATCACTTGCGGCTGCGAGTCGAGTGCACCCTTTTTTGTAATTTACAAAGCCGAACGCGAACCCACGCCGCATTGGTGATAGGCTTGTATGAGTTGTTAGGTAATCCAACTCATTGATCCACCCCGGCCCTGGTTGTGTTAGACTAGTCATCGATACAGAGTGAGCCCTCATATGTAATTCACTGAGCCTTTAAAAGGTCATAAAAGACATGTTTGACTGTATTCTTAATAAAACTTCACTACACTTCACTGAAAGAGATATTTTTCTTCCCGTCTCGAATATATAAATTTCTAATGCAATTTGTTTGTATCGTCGGATTTGATTGGTAAGCGTTGCTAGGTAAACTAAATTTGCGACCATAAAACCGATGATATACGTCAGCAAAGCTTAAAATACAATACAGTTATCTCCTAATTTGACTATTTCAATGTTAACCTTACCATCTTCTAAAGTGGTAACTGTCTTTGGTTCTGACTGTTCACTGGCCCCACAGACTGAAGCATAAGCCCTCACATAGACTGTATAGTTAGTATATGGTTTCAAGTTGTTAAACGTCTTTTGTGAGTCCACTAGAACCAGTGTTACAACATTTGCTGAAATAAATATAAATTGGAAGGTAATTTTTTTTACATAAAAACATATATATTCCCCCTCCCACACATATTCCTTTTTTGAGGAAACTTTTTTGACACAAAATCATGTTTCTCAACACAATCTTTAATGCTTTGGGTCAAAGATACCTTGTAATTCCCATTGAAAATGTAGAAGTTTTGCATACAAACTCTTTGATAGCATATTCTATGTCACAAAGGGGAATAACTCAAAAGTGGTCGTATCAAACTGCTGGTGTAGTTATTTGCAAATCTCCAAATGGCAATAAGCCAGGGTTCGACATTAACTTTTTGACCAACTTGTCCATTCTGGCAAGTGCCATATTGATTTTACTTGCCCGAAACTGTAAACTACTAGCCTGAATTCTTAAGTGCCATATATGCATGTAGTGCAGAACTATGCAATCTACAATGACCGTTCATAGAGTAGAATAACTCCTCATATTAATTATTTACACCTTATGATGTGGGCATAGTGTTAGTGCATCATTTGGCTATATAATTACGTACCTATCAATTTGCGGGAATATGACAGTTTTATAAATACGGGTGATTGATGAGGATTTCTGAAATAATTTTTGTTAGAAAATTTAAGTATAAATGTTCCTTATCATAGACTGACAATGACTGTATAGTTTGATTGAATTTTTATTCCAGTAATCTATCACGCTTCCAATATTTTGATCGCAATGGCAATACACATCAGGGATAATTTTCTAAAATTAGAACACCGCAAATAACTCTAGCTTTTCATTGGCCGGCGAAAATAAATACGATGTTGATGCAGCGCTGCCGCCTAATTAGGCATTTGCGATTGGCTAATATGAATAACACGATCTTTATTTGAGAAAGGGGAATTCCGTAGTCAACAAAATAAAACAAAATGGCATAAAATACACGATACATATGACGCGATGTTTAGGTAAAATTCGCCACGACTTCCAACACTGAATAATTCAATATTAATCATTTTGCTCTTCAGGAATTGAACATATCACAGAATCATTTTCACTTGCCCGATCGGACAAGTTGGGTGCCGTTTTCACTTGCCCGAAGACGCATTTCACTTGACACGGGCAATCGGACAACCGTTAATGTCGAACCCTGTAAGCAAGGGTGTAAAGTATTGAAGAATATCCATTTAAATTTTAAGAGGAGTTGAGAGCAATAGTTCTGTTTATAAATAAATTATATATTTTCCGGTAATATACTTTTAAAATTTTTAATTTTCTTTCAGTCAGTTTCATTATTTGAAGTTAAATAAACTTGACTTGAAATTTTTGGTTGGTTGGTTTATGGTGTTTAACACCACTTTCAACAATAATTCAGCTATATCATTGCGGTCAGTTTTATTAGTGGAGGAAACATGAGTACCCGCAGAGAACCACCGACCATGGGAAACCAACTGGTAAACTTTATCACTTGCGGCTCCGAGTCGACTGCACCTTTTTTTGTAATTTACAAAGCCGGGCGTGAACCCACGCCATATTGGTGATAGGCTTGTATGAGTTGTTAGGTAATCCAACTCATTGAGCCACCTGGGCCCCTAAATAATCTTTGATACCTTGGATATCACCAAAAGGTAAGATAGGTATATACCAATCACAACTAGAAGTAAGCTTACCATGTGTGTCTGTCTGTATCAGGTATATACCAATCATAACTAGAAGTAAGCTTACCTTGTGTGTCTGTCTGTATCAGGTATATACCAATCATAACCAGAAGTAAGCTTACCTTGTGTGTCTGTCTGTATCAGGTATATACCAATTACAACTAGAAGTAAGCTTACCTTGTGTGTCTGTCTGTATCAAGTATATACCAATCATAACTAGAAATAAGCTTACCTTGTGTGTCTGTCTGTATCAGGTATATACCAATCACAACTAGAAGTAAGCTTACCTTGTGTGTCTGTCTGTATCAAATCTACAGAGTAAGCCAGGACTGAGCAATCTTTCTTTGAATTAGAGGACTGAGACCACAAGACCTTTATACTGGTACTAGACGTGGCATGTAAAGTAACATTTGGTGGTCCTGGGGCCTCATCTGAAATCACACAAAAATTGTGTTACATAACAAAACAGAACCTTTAATTATAATATGACGTCCTTCAAACGCTTTTGAGTCCAAACCCATGGTAAAAATAATATTAATCTATGACCGATTAAATTTATGACGTCATCGACAATTTATAACGATTTTTTACCAATTTTTACATATTAGAATCTAAATAATTCATGGAAGCCATATGTATATATTGTTTTTACCACGGGTAGGCCTTTATGTCAGCTTTTTACCCCTCGCTCACGCTCGGGGTAGAACTTCGTGACATAAAGGCCTACCCGTGGTAAAAACAATATATACATATGGCTTCCATGAATTATTTCTTAAACATATCCTACACAAAGGTTATTAGACCATTGATTTTGGAAAGGAACATCCACTGAAAAAGCATTTATATAAATTTTGTAGGACCCTGGTACATAACAACACTACATAATTCATATAAACATATCCCATAACAAAGCTAGGCCAGTGATTTTGGAAAGGACCATCCACCGAGAAGACTTTATAAAAAAATTTGGAGGGCCCTTCCATTGAGGTGTTTTTATTTGATGATCCTCAATGTGGAGTTTGTTCAACTGTATATCCTTCAAAACTAGAGATACTCTGAACAAAGCTCACAAAATGAGACCCTTGTGACCCCTCCCCCACTGTTTTTAATTTAACATACAAACTATTAAATAAACATATTGTCAACAAATACTATAAAAACAATATCACCCAGGATACTTTGTGTGTTTTAATATCCACAATCAGGAAATAGTAATTAAGCAAAAATACAAGAAAATTAATATTGTCATTTTACACCATTAATGTTAATATTAGTCACATTTTCAAGGGGCACAGCTCTAAATTTGAAAATGGCATCAAAGTCATAAGGTCTATTCTTTACAAACTGTAGGGAGGAAAAGCGCTGACTTCACAGAGGACACCATCAAAAACGTCGAGAATGATGTTCTTTTCTGCTCTTTTATGACAATTTGGCAGTTGTTTTGTGTTTTTTAACATTGCAGGATAAACACAATATACGAAAATTGTCAGAAAATATCAAATTAATTTGCACTCACCGCGAAACAGGACAGAAAAGCTTGCAATAAGCTTGCTTTCTAACTGTTTCTAAAGCTTGTCCAAATAAATTTCATATTTTCAGACAATGAACGTATATTGTCTATGTTCACTAGAGGACAAACCTGTATCAACGTGTACCAACCTTTGGCAGTAATAGCAAGTCTAGCAAAAGCCATTGCAAAGTCATTGTTATTGTCAGCTATGCACTGGTAATATCCTGAGTCACCAGTAACAGTCTGTGGAACTACAAGTTGACCTTTGTCTTTTATCTAGAACAGACAAATATAATAAGTGGGTTAGAGATATAGCTATGAATGTTTAAAGCCACTTTCAACAATATTTAAGTTTTCATTTTAATGGTCTAAAATCCTGAATTCTACCAATTTCCTGGCACCTATTTATAATTTAAAAAAAAAACACTTTCTTGAACAGTTAGTTTTTAAAAGTGCCATCTTCTCACTGTTACCAAAGCACATTAGTAACAGTAATTTTCATTGGCCAAATGTTTTATCTTAGCCAATCAGAAATCAGATAATTTCATATAATCACTGAGGAATCTAATTTTGGAGTTGGAACCAGAGAAACTATCTGTTTTGTCCGATGTTCACTATTTATTATCGTAGTCATTTGGAATACATGACCTTCCCATCACATAGTATTGAGTTTTGTTTTAGATATACAATGTATTATTCTTTACATTGTGAGCATGTTCACCAGTTGAGACACAATTCTATAGACACTTTATTCTCAGATTAAGTTTCAAATTTATATCATTGTATGGATGTCATGTCTTCCATATAATTTATTGTAAAAAAAATTCCAGCAGACTACACTGATATTTTTTACCACAATATTTCTACGCACTATATGTCAACTTTGACCTTTGACCCACCTGATATTTCCCATTGGACTTTGTAATCCTCTGTCCATTTTTATACCATGTGACTTTTGGCTTTGGTATTCCTTCCACGCCACATGAAAATCTGGCCAAACGAGACACTGGCCACTCAACGGTTTCTGGTTTCTCAGAAATAACTGGTCGTGCTACAAAAAAAAACAACATTTCAACCTCAGCATTAAAATATTATTTGCATTTTTCAAATATATATTTACCTTTTCATTTTGCCTAGAGATACGAATGTTGGACAGACAGCATTGAAATATTTTATTTCTGTCTTATTGACGTTTTTCAACTACTTCCCATGTAAGACCTATGGTAGAAAACCTTTACTCTAATCTTTGCTTTCCATCTCTCAGCATTGTTTTGTTCAATATACATGGAAAAGTCTTTTACATCTTAATTTCACATTTTCAATGTTTTTATAATTTTAAACTTATTTCTCAAGCACGTAATAAATAATCTTCCTTTTTCCAGAACTCACCAAACTAAGTGAAATGTACAACTTTTTTTTATTAGACATTATTCTTTATTCACGATTGATCATACTTTTTCTTCTATAATATATTCACACATACAAAGCTCCACTATTATTGAAACTTCAGCCATAAGGTTATAAATAAATTTTAGAGTCACATGTCATTTCATACATGTTTTGATTGGTTTAAAAAGTTGAGGTTATTTGTATATGTACTGAATCTTAAAATAGACATCATTCTCAAGGCGTCGCATGCCGTTGTCATCAGGTGATTTTCTTTAAATGAGGCATCTTTGGGGTTCTTTAAATTGATTTCCGATTACTTGCCTTATTTTGAAAAAATAAATATATTTTCAATATCATAACAAAAAAAAGTTTGAATTAATTTATAAGGATTGATCGAAATTATTTGTTCGGTTCATTCGAAATAACCTCAATCAGGTTGTACACACCCTTGCGTAACCCGATGTGTACAACCTGATTGAGGTTATTTCTTCATGAACTGAACAAAAATTGCGATCAATCCTTAATTATATTAAATATTTTTCTTCCTCCTTTTTTTTTTTAAAGATTGTTGAGCAGCCCAATTGGTTTTGGACCGCTAAGGTACATGCCATAGCAGGGGAAGAACCAAAACTTTCCAGAAGTCTCCTAGATTTAACTTAAGATCTGAAATTGAATCAACTCGCCTTGTTCTTAACCAAGAGTGGAGAGCCAAGGCAAGTTAATAGTCAAAGATGTAAAAAGAGGTTACCTTTGGGACAAAGAAAAAGTGGTCTTTTAAAAAAAAGACATGTAACCTCTTAAAAGAGGTTCAATTCATATGAAATTATATATGTATGACAGGACAAGAAAAAGGTGACCTTTTCATACAGGTGTCTGCCTAAGAGAGGGGACTGCATGTGCAAAGTTTGACGGTAAATAAGATTTTCAACTTACTTGTTACAACCAGTCTGGCTTTAGCTGTGAGTGTAGGGCCATTTTGACTAGATACTTCACATATATAATTGCCTGCATCTTTCTCCTCTACTTCTAACAATTTAAGATTAGTTCCCCTATGTAACACAGCTTTCGTAATGTTCTTTCCATCTATAAATATAAAATTACAATAATTACAAAATATTATTTATTTTAACATGACATTCTTCATTGGCTATATAAATAATACTGTGATAAAACTCCCGATATTATAAGGTTATTGCATGAATATTGGTGAATATTGTCCCGAGCAGTATATCATATTGCATGAGCGTGCAAGTGCAATATGATACACTGCGAGGGACAATATTCACCAATAGTCATGCAATAACCCTTTTATTATATAGTAATAAATATTCTTCTTCAGAAGTGTAATTAATACTGTCAAGATATGATTTTTTCATATATAATTACTATATTGCACTAGGAAGAATATTTTAATATTTGCACTAGTGTAATATGAACTTTGCTTTATTTCGTGGGGTTCAACAAGTTCCCATCTATTTAAAAGAAAGGCAATGTCATCCTCCGCCATCTTAACTTTCCAGACGACTGGGAAGAGTAATTGAGAGATGACATTCGGAACGCACCGGTATTTTTTACGGATTTAATAAAGACGATCGAGACCAACAGTGAAATACAAGAATATATTGCACGATTTTTTATAAAGGATTAAATAGAGAAATATTTATTACTATATAATAAATTTCAATCTGGCACATGCACATTATAAATATATTATAAACATAATTCCTAGTAAATTCATGAGTTCATACAGGACCGCAGTGCATACATTTGTTCATATATTCGATACAACATTATGTGATAAAGATTGCCAGTGACTTGTGGCAGTGGCTTCTCTGGTTTTCTCCACCAATAAAATTGAACGCCACAATATAACTGTAATATTGTTGAAAGTGGCGTTAAATATCATAAACCCAAACCTAAACCATTCCTGATTCGATTCTAAAATTATATATTTTTATACCTTTTCCATATGAGTTAATTCCCTTACCACAGGCAAATTATAATGGTACCAAGTCTAGCAAGAGCAATGGAAATGACAACAAGTTTTTAAATTCTGTGATTTTCTTTTTGGTTTCTGATACCATCTAAGCCTCCCAATCAATATTATCTATCCTCCACCTCACCAAGGGTCATTATTTCCATCAACCAGACAATAATATTCTAATTAGCCCCTCCCACTGGCACTAATTACCTTCTCTCCTCCACCGGACTGTGGGTCTAGGATTTCCATCTACCAGACATTCTAGCACCACTGTCTGTCCAGCTTGACCAATTGTATCTGATGGTCCAGCCACTATAGATGCAGACCGTGGTTTATTCCCTGGAGAAGAAAAAAAGACAATAATGTTTAAAAGAAGGGACCTTCAATAAACAACAACTTTTTCCTTTCTTTTTTTAGCATCAACATTTCTAGCCTAGTCCCGAGATACTTGCAACACATCTAGCAGTGCCTGAAATGCGACTAATATCTTATTCGGGCGACCAAAAGCTGCTCCAAATTAGGTAGTCATTGGCCCAACAAAAAGCATTTGGGCGATTGCCTAAAAGACCGTTAAAAATTGTTAATTACCGAAACCGCACATATTTTACTGTAACTTCAACGGTAGATAACTCTTCTGTTCTAGTCGAAAATGGTTTATTACAAGCACAGCGATTGGTCCAAATACATTTTTGTAGCCAATGAATACACAGCTAATGTAATTTACTGTTCTCCCCAATTATGTATTTTTATCGAGTCAATCAATACACGTTTCCTACACGTTTTCATGTAATACACAAGTATTCACTAAATATTAGAAAAGAAATGTGTTTTTTTGTTTCTCAATGATTTAATTATTAAAATTGTTAAAAATCACGAAGTGGAAAGTTGTGAACAATAAAGAGAATTCTGTCAACTTATAATGTTTGCGATCTGGTATCCTCCACGGTTCGGAAATTTATTCATTCAATCTGCTGCAAAATGTACATGTACGAATTTCATTTTACAGAAATCGGAAACCTTTTAGTGTCAATCCTTAGGTAATCATTGAAAAACTTTTCCCCAACAATGGAGAGAAAATCGTTGACAGTTGTGTCAAACTACGGAAACGATCTGGCCTGTCACTTCTTTTAAACTTTTCATAGTTCATGTACACGGCTACATTTTAATGACAATTGGGAGTGGTTTTCTTTTTTGGAACCAGAACTTTTGTTTACAAATTAAAAAATAACAGGAAAAGTTAACAGTTGTTTATATAACAGAAAATGACAGCACCGTTTGTTATTTCAACAAAGTGAGATACTTGTTTGGAATGAATAACCAACTAACATTACCCCGAACTGAGAAGTTATTTTACTTTAAAATCACTTCTTCATATTGAATTGAAACAAGTGATGTCACTCTTCACTCTGGGGAGTGCAAGAGCGGTCCTTGTAGTGGCATTAGTCTACTCTTTTCCGGACGTCTTTAATGTGATCATGGCATTGATCTCCCCTTACACAAACCAGCCTTTTATTGTCCCCATCTGATGGACTAGCATCGTTTCTTAAGACCACCCTAGCCAATGGCATCAAGGTTGTCAAAATGGTTATAACAAGTAAATTCAGGTTTCATTTGATAGCAATATATGCATTGGGGTGTTCTCGCAATTTCAGCTGCACACCTGTACCTACCAAAATTACCTTGAAGAGCCCCCCGAACCCTCATGAGACTAGTGAAAGAATGAATTTTAATGTTATTGATAAAAAAACAATTAATCTGAAAACTGTTTATATATTGATATCTGATGTCTTTTTTCATAAAAAAAATGTCACAAAATGTTTGGGCACTGCATCTAGCCGATTCATGGACTCATCATTTGTGTTTGGCACTGAGTTTTATGAAAAAAATAACAAAGAATACACAAGTGTGACTCCTGACTTTTTGTTGGAACATATCAAAAATATTTACTAGAAGAACCTCGGCTCATCCTAGAACTTTCAACACCTGAACAGCAAGAACAGGTCCAGGATTTTTCAGGGGGAGGGCAGTGCAATTTTTCATCAATTTTTTAAAATCTTTCCTAGTATTTTTTTGTTCTTCAATTTGTCAGGAGAAAAGGGAGTTCCAACTCTTAGAATTTTCCACCTGAAAACGCCATGCACTACACAGGATAGTAAAAGTCAAGACATAATAATGAGTTTGTAACTCAAATTTACTTATGCAGATGTACAGCTAACATTATATTTAGATGATTTCAAAATTATTATTTTTTTTTTCAGATCAATTTAATTGAAAAAATCTGATTTCGTCATTTAATATCTTTGTAAATTATTACTACTTCTAGAATATTTTTTTTCTTCAACATAACAATTACCAACTAACTGACATTCAGCCTAGATTTTGATACTAGTATCATTTCATAATTGACAAGGGAAATATACAGTTAAAATTACAATAGGTATGTATATGATTGATCTCTTTAAAGAAACATGGATGAAATACAATATTGTTTGTATAATGTTACAACCTAGGTAATTCAATTTCTAACTGTAAACACGCAATGATACAGCTGAAATATGTATAGGATACAGTACTATTGAAACAAAAGAAGCGGTCTGTATTGGATATAACGGAATTCTTTTTCCGCATGAGTACTCAGGTGAAGGCCGAGGTGCATAGCACTAAGGCTGTCACCTGATCTTTTTCCACATGAGTACTCAGGTGAAGGCTGAGGTGCGTAGTACCAAGGCCGTCACCTGAGTACGAATGCGGAAAAAGAAATATCCAATACGTGCAAATTCTTTTGTTTCAATAATAATGTATCTAACTTGTACAATAATAGTGTTGTTGAAAAAATATATGGTATGGCATGTTTTTCCACTTTTAATGTTTAGAAAGCGAAATAAGACAACAATTAACAAAAATAAAACGACATATTTCTATTGGTCAAAGTCCTTTCGATTCTCGTTTATATCTAGATATTTCAAGGTCTTTCAAGTGAAAAGAATCGCTTATATTTAGATATTTCAAGGTCTTTCAAGTGTCCAAAATCTTCACCTGTGGTCTGTCTGATTTGTTATTACTTGTGGTAGGTTCGTTAGTTGTTTTTGTATTGCCAGAATACACATTAAAAGTTCACATACTTGTCAGTTCTAAACATAAATTATGCCAGATCTGAAATACTTGTATCGTGTCTTGTATATTGCTTTTTTAAACAAATTGTTGATATTTTTTTTTTCAAAGCTTACCATCAAGAGTCAAATATACTAATTATAGTGTATAGTAGTGTGGTCACCGTAGCCGAGTGGTTAGATGGAAGTTTTGAAAGTCAAAATAGACTTTGAAAAGCCCGGCAGTGGTTCGAGACACGAAAGCCCAATAATAAGTAAAATGCATTTTTAAGCCTAAAACAGTAAAAGGTTAAAGTTCATATATTCAAGAACAAAAGAATAAACTGTAGATTCTTAAAAATAATCCACTGTTCGAACAATAGTGTGACGTCTGAGAAATGCATTACGTAAACGATATCAACCTTGTCCCAAAAATGGGTCAAATTATTAAATTACAGCGGCCTGTTTCATCGGCCCCTATTAACGGCCTATATCATCGGCCTCTATGTGATATTAGAGGCCGCATTTACAATAGCTTTGCTGGGGGTATTATTGTACAATGTTAAATACCATAAACTTTAACCAAATTTGTAAATGTATTTTTTTCTCCTTAACAGTGAAACACCATTATTTACAAAGACCATTGCTTATTCAGCAAGTCTATTATACGTTTGTTTTTTTCTGCCCTGTAAATTTAAAGAAGTTATAGAAGGTGAAGTTATATATAAATATAAGAAAGACCAAAAATGAGGGGGGAGCGATTTGGGGTCGTGGTCATAATTGTATGGTAGTTGGATTTACAACTACCTATGCCTATCATTACTAAAGTTGTGAGTCTGAACCCCATTCATGGCGAGGTGTACTCAATACAATAATATACGATAGTGATTATGAGACAGGTCGGTGGTTTTCCCTGTGCACTCCAGTTTCCTCCACCAATAAAACTGACCCGTCTTGATATAATTGAAATATTGTTGAAAGTAGCATTAAACACCCTCTTCCTTCCCCCTCAAATGAGGCATCATAAATTTAATTTAAGCTACAAGCCAAAAAGATAAACCTTGAGATAAAAACTTTTTAATGGTAAATTAAATCAGCATTCTCACAACTATAAATTTTAGGTACTGCTATTTTCCTATACATTCTTATGAAGAAATAAATTCAAATGCCAAAAAAATACATTTGACTTTTAATGTCATGTTTAACAAACATTCTTCATTAAAATCAATAAACTGCCGGTACCTAAACAAATCACACATGTACTTGTGTAACCTTGATTAAAGAACAATATTGATGTCCTTACCTTTTATAAATCAGTAGAAATTTATAAAAATGTCACCAGGTATAAAAACAAGTCCTTGTATATATATATAATTTAAAATCATCCAATCAGAACAGTGGGTACCATTTTGTTAGTAATATCAAAGATGCACATCAAAAAATTTGCAATAAAAAAAATTCCTGTACATTAATTTTGAGTCAAGAATTTATCTGTGTTTGTGTTGAATGGCTAATTATTTTTGTGTGAAGAGATATTCAACAATGACTGCTCCCTTATTTTAATTGGTTGCATGATTTACGTCACTAAACACAATTTTCAATATACCTGATTTAACTGTGAGGTAGGCTTCTGAGCTCCTTTTCCATCTAATATTATCTACAATATCTGGGAGGTGGCGCAGACCTCCTGAGGTCGCATGACAACTGTAGTGGCCTTCATCTTCTTTGTTTACTCGTAATATTTGAAGAATCCCTGAGTTTATAATGATATACCTACAAAACAAGGGAAAACAATATTTATTGATCACATATTGGTTCTGTGTGTTATTCAATCAAATTAAAATGAAATCCACTCAAATCTAACAAGATCTTACAGGTGTGGATTAACAATCAATCTTGAGCTCATTAATGAGTACCTTCGAGACTCTTTGTCTACATCCCCCCCCCCCCCCCCTAATTTTATGCAATTCCTAAAAAGAATTTGTTTTCCTTATAACTGGTCCCTCGGGCCATTGTGGTCATGATCGTATGATAATTGGATTTACAACTACCTATGCAATCAGTGCCTATCACCACTAATATTGTGAGTTTGAATCCCACTCAGACGAGGTGTACTCGATACAACATTATGTGATAAAGTTTGTCAGTGACTTGTGACAGGTCGATGATAATTTTCTCCTGGTACTCGGGTTTCATCCACCAATAAAACTGACCGCCATGGTATAACTGAAATATTGTTGAAATAGGGATTAAACACAATAACTCGCCCATAAAATCACTTAATAATGATAACCACAAGTTTTCCAGCTATTTGCATATTTTTCTAACTGAAATATTGTTTAAAGTGGCATTAAACACCATAATCCCAGCCCTATTACTGGTTCCCTGTTCATTTTTATTTCTGTATGCTCATTTGTATCACCCAGCTGCTCATAAAAATCAGATTGTTGCTCCATTACTAAGAATGAATAGTAGATTTTAGGTTCAACGCAAAATGTTAAATGTTAAAAGATTTTATTGCTAAAATTCATATTATCATATTATCCTTGTCCTTTAAATTGTTCAATCATGCGTAACAATTCACAGGCGAGTATGTGAGATGACCCCTACAATAGAGTATGTGAGATGACCCCTACAATATACCACAGACAGGGACTAATTGTCCTGTCACAGAACTTAAACTAGTATTGGAAGTTATTTTAACATAGATTCAGTCAGTCATTGTTACCCTATATTTCCCTGAACTTTCTTTCCGTCAGAGATCATAAAATATATCAAGGTACATAATAAGTTTCATAATAATTGTCAACTTGTAAAAATAGAATTTTTTTTTACAAGATCAATTTCTAAGATAAGTTGGTGATTTGTAGCATATTTTTAGAGCATTTATATTCTATACAGTAAAACCTGTCTTATGTGATCTTCCTAGGGAACATTGAAATAGGATCACTTAAGACAGGTGGTTGCTAAATACAGGTATAATTGCTAATGAATGAACTGTGAAGGGAAAATAAAATAAGGTCACATAATACAAGTTATTGCTTAGTAGAGGTGATCACATAATACAAGTTATTGCTTAGTAGAGGTGGTTACATAATACAAGTTATTGCTTAGTAGAGGTGGTCACATAATACAAGTTATTGCTTAGTAGAGGTGGTCACATAAAACAAGTTATTGCTTAGTAGAGGTGGTCACATAATACAAGTTACTGCTTAGTAGAGGTGGTTACATAATGCAAGTTATTGCTTAGTAGAGGTGGTCACATAATACAAGTTATTGCTTAGTAGAGGTGGTTACATAATGCAAGTTATTGCTTAGTAGAGGTGGTCACATAATACAAGTTATTGCTTAGTAGAGGTGGTCACATAATACAAGTTATTGCTTAGTAGAGGTGGTCACATAATACAAGTTATTGCTTAGTAGAGGTGGTCACATAATACAAGTTACTGCTTAGTAGAGGTGGTCACATAATACAAGTTATTGCTTAAAAGAGGTGGTCACATAATACAAGTTATTGCTTAGTAGAGGTGGTCACATAATACAAGTTATTGCTTAGTAGAGGTGGTCACATAATACAAGTTACTGCTTAGTAGAGGTGGTCACATAATACAAGTTATTGCTTAAAAGAGGTGGTCACATAATACAAGTTACTGCTTAGTAGAGGTGGTCACATAATACAAGTTATTGCTTAAAAGAGGTGGTCACATAATACAAGTTATTGCTTAGTAGAGGTGGTCACATAATACAAGTTATTGCTTAGTAGAGGTGGTCACATAAAACAAGTTATTGCTTAGTAGAGGTGGTCACATAATACAAGTTATTGCTTAGTAGAGGTGGTTACATAATACAAGTTACTGCTTAGTAGAGGTGGTTACATAATACAAGTTATTGCTTAGTAGAGGTGGTTACATAATACAAGTTATTGCTTAGTAGAGGTGGTCACATAATACAAGTTATTGCTTAGTAGAGGTGGTCACATAATACAAGTTATTGCTTAGTAGAGGTGGTCACATAATACAAGATATTGCTTAGTAGAGGTGATCACATAAAACAAGTTATTGCTTAGTAGAGGTGGTCACATAATACAAGTTATTGCTTAAAAGAGGTGGTCACATAATACAAGTTATTGCTTAGTAGAGGTGGTCACATAATACAAGTTACTGCTTAAAAGAGGTGGTCACATAATACAAGTTATTGCTTAATAGAGGTGGTCACATAATACAAGTTATTGCTTAAAAGAGGTGGTCACATAATACAAGTTACTGCTTAAAAGAGGTGGTCACATAATACAAGTTATTGCTTAATAGAGGTGGTCACATAATACAAGTTATTGCTTAATAGAGGTGGTCACATAATACAAGTTACTGCTTAAAAGAGGTGGTCACATAATACAAGTTACTGCTTAAAAGAGGTGGTCATATAATATACAATTATAGCCTTTTGACGAGGTCAATACTAATACCCCCCACGTCCCCATCATCTTAATTGAGCCAAAACATATTTGGAACACAACTTTTAGACTCATAATTCTGGGAAAACTTGATGGACCAGGATAAACTACTAATGTGCACATCTTCATATTAGGATCTTCCAATGTACAAAGTTTCATGAACTTCTGATTAATCATGTAGGAGAATTTGCAATGACAAAGTGCATACAGAATTGTCTCAAAATTTATAAGTCCAAAGAAGCATAACAGGGGTAAAACTCAATGGACCAGGATATCCTACTAATGTGCACATCTTCATATTAGGATCTTCCAATGTACAAAGTTTCATGAACTTCTGATCAATCATGTAGGAGAATTTGAGATGGCAAAGTGCATACTGAATTGTCTCAAAATTTCTAAGTCCAAAGAGGCGCATAACTCAATGGACAATAACATCCTTTATACTGCAAAGTTCACACATCATGATCTTAAATTCCACAAAGTTTGGTGGATATCAGACAAAAGATGTGGAAGTTGGTCCGGACAGACGGACAGACAGACCGATTCCTATATACACCCCCAAACTATGTTTGCGGGGGAGGGGGTATAAAAAGCGAAATTCCTTCTTATTTAATAATATAAGTGATTGCTTACTAAAGGTGGTCACTTAAAGCAGGTTTGACTGTATATATGTTTCTTTTTATATCCAATATGTCACATGGGTGAACAGGTGTACTACTGCTAAAAAGGTGGTCACTTAAAGCAGGTTTGACTGTATATATGTTTCTTTTTATATCCAATATGTCACATGGGTGAACAGGTGTACTACTGCTAACAGGATATACACAAAATATACATGTACATACTACCATGTATATTATGTAAATCAAGCACGAATCAATACATGCACATTACAAATCAATATGTAGTGGTTTTCATAAATTAGGATCTTTACATAAAATCATGAAATTTAGGCCCAAATAAATTTATGTGTGTTTCCGCTAACCCTACTGACCCTAATTTTTTGTGTCTACTTTAAGTTTTTACCGGTATTGCGATTTTTTAACAAACATTATTAAAGTCAGAATATGTCCCCTTGTAGAAACTAGCTAAAATATTTTTAAAAATAAAATCTTTTTCCTACCTACCGATCCTAGTATTTTAGAGCATGTTAGCGGAAACACAGGTATATTTTTTTTTTGCCTTAGTGTACCAAAATCTTTTATTACTTGTACTCGCTGATTTACATTTAGGTGGATTCATAAATCAATGGGGTAAAGAAAACAATACAATAAGGTGGATAAAAACAATACAATAGGGTGGATAAAAACATTACAATGGGGTGGATAAAAACATTACAATGGGGCAGATATGTAATGTATAAAATGAGCAAAACTTACAAAAACAAATATGTAAAACCCTATATCAGTACTTATGTTCTTATACTCAGTAGAAAGTCCACATTTCTGAATTTTTCAGAATCAAGCTTGTCCAAGATGAAAGCGGCAACAAGACAAAATACAAAGTATCCTTAACAGAAGAGTTTGAAGATACCAAAGTGGTAATCAGAATCCGTATATCGAAGAAGGACAGACAACACAATGACCACAAGAAAAAGTACAAAAGGACAAACAACGATCTACAAAACATACACATAAAACTAAGATCGATTAACACGAACCCCACTAAAAATCGGGGGTGAACTTAGGTGCTCCGGAAGGGTAAGCAGTTCCTTCTCCAATAGTGGCACCCATCATGTTATTCTAGGTACAAACCCAGTGATAAGTCATGAATTAGGAAAGGACCAGGAAGTGCTTACGACAAGTGGAAAAAAATTCCAGGTGACTACAATTAATTCTAACATGGCATGCTACTTTCGATTCGAAAACAATAGAGGGCTCTAAATAGCACAGAACACCCTAGCACATGCGTAGAAGGCATATCTAATCGACAGCGTATTTTGCATATTTGTACTTTATGTACATGTATGTTAAATTAAAAGAATAAAAATAATAAATATACCAAAAAAATCAGATGAAACTAATTTTTGATCGTTATTAATTTTTATAATGTTTCTGTAGCGTTATATATTCTTGTAAATAATAGTGGGAGGTAATTGGAACAGCACCCAAAAATAACCTCTGTCTAGGTACGCTTGAATGCATAAAATTACCGTAAATGACCTGTTAAGAGTTGCTCGGTGTAAAATAATGACAAATATAATGCCTACCCATGTTAAAATAAGCATAGAGCCCGGCATCCGAGAATTATGTCTTAAATATGTAGGTAAGTAAAAATATCATCTGCCCCATTGTATATTTTTTCCACGCCCCAATGTACATTTTTCCCCACCCGATGTAATACAAATCACTACATGTACATTACCCTTAAATATTGTGGTTTTCGTGGATATTTACAAAACCATGAAATTTAAAGCACCAAAATCTTTTATTATAGGTATACATTTTTTTGTACTTGACGTCAAAACATAGTGTACATTTACATGTATATTGCCCAAATCAAGGTGCAAATCGCTACATGTGGTTTTCATCTATTTATATTTACATAACCATGAAATTTAGTGCATTTAAATTTTTATTAATTTTACATAATTACATTACTTCCGTTTTTCATTGAAATGTAACAATATGAATGGTTATGAAGTGGTCACATGATTATAAAAGAGATGTTTTACATCCCAATTAAACTCAAACCCGAACTTGCATGTGCTTCCACGAGGACATCAGATGCAAACAATCAATGACAAATAATCTAACACAATTTTTAAATATTTCTTTTTTCCTGTAATTTATGATTAAATTTGTTTATTTGATATCTTGAAAAATATCGTAATTATAAAGCTAGTTAACGACTCTACTACTGTATTATTGTGAAATATGATTGAAAACTTTACGTATTTCATTTTGTTTTGTAATTTATGTACAAATTTGTTTATTCTGTATCTTGAAAACTATCATAAATTATATATATTAAAGCTTGAAAACTGTTTGTTAACAACTTCAGTATTGTATTATTGTAAAATATAATTAAAAATTCTTACATGAAAAATTATCATTGTGTCAGTTAGTCCACAAATAGGGGCCGTCGTGGTCATGATCATATGGCTGTTGGATTTATAATTACCTATGCATCAGTGCCTATCACCACTAATGTTGTGAGTTCAAATCCCGCTCAGGCGAAGTGTACTCAATACAATATTATGTGATAAAGTTTATCAGTGACTTGCAGCAAGTCAGTGATTTTCTTCGGTTTCCTCCACCATTAAAAATGACAGCCACGATATAATTGAAATATTGTTGAAAGTGGTGTTAAACACAATAACACTAATTCACAAATAGTTATCACATTTCTCCTTCTTAACAGACCTACATTGTATCTTTTACATGAATCTTAATTAATTAACTAATTAACTTATAATTTAAAAAAAAATAAAAACACAAAATTTCTAATTTATTCATGATAACTGTACATACATGTATCTGATTAATTATCTATAAACAATCATGAATTTCTAAACATTTGACCAAACGATTTCAATCAATGCTGCTGACGATGACACACTTCTTGAAAGTAAGTCAAGAAAAAAATCAATTATTTTTTTGTAACGCTAAAATAAAACAATAATTATTTTATGTATAGGGATATGCTAGAGTACACGTAACGTAACAGTGTACAATGTCACCTATATGTACTTAACTATAATCAAAACACACATGACAATTCACCCATTTACGTAATCAAAATGAAACAATCGATACACGTAAAATAACACTGATCCACTGAATTAAATGTCCACATGGCAGGTCGAGGGATCAGATAGATTGTTTCTATCCGTTTGTGAATTCTACACTGATATCAGTATAACGTGATGCAATCTATTAGCCATTGTGTTTAAGCTCATCATGGAATATCAGTAAACATTGTTTTTTAAATAGATTTCAAGGCCAATCAGAAAAAATGTTTTTAGTTTCCCATCAATGTATACAGTCACAGCTGTCCATGTGGTCACCTCTATTAAGCAGTCACCTGTCTTAAAAGGCCACCTTTTTATTAGTCCCAAGGGTGACATCTTAATACGGGTTTGACTGTACATTGTATGTACCCTGATATTTTGTCATCCACTTTCAATAATTGTCAGTAAACATTGCTTTTTAATAGATTTCAAGGCCAATCAGAAAAAAATGCTTCCCCTCCCCTCCCTCCCATCAATGTATTATACCCTAATATTTTGTCAGCCACCTTCAATATTTGTAGATGTCATGACACTTCCATAATTTTTTTTTAATTCTGGGTTAGGGTTATGGTGTTTAATAGCACTTTCAAAAATATTTCAGTTATACCGTGGCAGTCAGTTTTATTGCTGGAGGATACCGGAATACCCAGAGAAAACCACCAACTTTTTTTTATTTTGCAATAAATCATTTCCCATTTAAATTTAAATTCTAAATGTGACGGGTATCAAAACATTCTAATGATATACTTTACACAATAAACAAAGATTTAAAAAAAATAAAATTAATGTATTGTAGAACATAGAAATCTATACATAGACTGATGTCATAAAGGACACAAATTACGTACTGGTATACACATGTAGTGAAATATGAGGCCTGTATGCATAAAACATCTTAACTTAAGTAACCTTAAGAGGAAATTATTGGAACTCTTCTCCATTTACCATTTAATATCATATTTACTCATCCTTTGTAATTTCGCTGATAGATAATGCACGCTTTTATTACTTTGCACGGGTAAACATTCAAGGTCGGGTGTGTTTGAACGTTACTATTCGTGACTTGAAAATAAAAATTGTCTAAACGGAAGACAAATTGGACAGATAGAGAAAAGGTTGTATTGTTGGAAGAGTACAAGAAGAGAAAAGTTATATTGAAAGCAAAATTTTCCTCGTCGATAACTTCTGGGGACAAAAATAGGGCATGGCAGGAAATTGCAAACATAGTAAATCCCGGGAATTCCATAAAAAGAGACATTAAAGAAATTCAAATGTACAGAAAAAATGGGACAATATATGAGCTACTGCAAAAACTGAAGTTTCATTACATCTAAATCTTTCAATTAATTCCAAATAATCATATATTTCTAATCAGGGCTCACCACACATAGTGAAAACAGGGCAACTTGACTTCACTCTCTCTTGACTTAAGGGCGAAGTGAAGGAAAATCTGGGAGACTTCCGAAAATCGATCCAAATTTTAACATTTCTTTCCCCACTATCTTTCACAAAAACGAACGTGTTGCATTATGATATTAAAAAGGATGCAATTAACGAGTTTGGAATAAAATATTGAACATCAAATCCTGTATGGGTCACAATTCAGGAACATGGGAGCTCTTTTTATGTGAATATTGAAGAAAAAGTATGATTATTGGTGAAAAAAATACGGACTTGAAAAGACTGATAAGGGCGACTAAAACTTCGCTTTTTGATAAAAATTGGGCGATTTCATTGAAACCAAGACGAAGAAGTCGCCCATTTCGCCTGGTTTGGTGAGCCCTGTTTCTAATGGATTAGTTCTATCTCTAAAGATACGTTCCCTTCTCAAAGCCCTCCTAACTTCTAGCATTCGATACCGGTTAACGTGAAACATTGTAGTGACAATTTTTAATTTTGAAATGAGTTTATATGGGCAGAACTGTACAAAGAATCAATGAAAATGTTACATAGTATGAATTGCATGCTTGTCATAAGATACTGTACATGTATGTACAGGTACGTGGACATTTTTAATTTGAAAAACAAGACTTGTGGTTCCAACAACGAATATTGATATTTTTGATGCAATAAATCAAATAAACTGCCACGGAAAAGTTACGTATACTTTCTGTTGAGAATTAAGTAATAATTAGAACTCATAACAAATATTTCGGACAATCTATCCATCCGATATTCATTTAAATGAATATCAACGATATTGACAATTTTTCGTTGTTAATTCGTTCGAAGTCGCTGCATTTTACATATTTAAGATACCTCAATAGGTACAAAATGTAGGTACCTTAGATTTAAGTGGTTTTTACCTGGACACTCGGGTTTCCTCCACCAATAAAACTGACTGCCACAAAATAACTGAAAAATTGTTGAAAGTGGCGTTAAGCACCATAACCTGAAACCAAACCCTATTTCTGAAAATTTTGGTGAGTCCCACTAATGTAAAAATTTTAAAAATTGAAAAATTAGGTGATTCCTATCTGAAAATGGTGAGTTCAAGAGTCATCTATAGCTAGGAGAGTTATAAGGATATCTGATTGTGTCCACTATCTACAGGTCATCTAGGAGAGTTATAAGGATATCTGATTGTGTCCACTATCTACAGGTCATCTAGGAGAGTTATACGGATATCTGATTGTGTTCACTATCTACAGGTCATCTAGGAGAGTTATAAGGATATCTGATTGTGTCCACTATCTACAGGTCATCTAGGAGAGTTATAAGGATATCTGATTGTGTCCACTATCTACAGGTCATCTAGGAGAGTTATAAGGATATCTGATTGTGTCCACTATCTACAGGTCATCTAGGAGAGTTATAAGGATATCTGATTGTGTCCACTATCTACAGGTCATCTAGGAGAGTTATAAGGATATCTGATTGTGTCCACTATCTACAGGTCATCTAGGAGAGTTATAAGGATATCTGATTGTGTCCACTATCTACAGGTCATCTAGGAGAGATATAAGGATATCTGATTGTGTTCACTATCTACAGACTAGACTTGCTACAAGTCTCTTTCTATATAAAAAATCCCTGAAAAAATTGCTGCTATGAGATTTCTAATCTTGACTGACCACTTATATTTAATTAATTATAAGAAAGAGATTTGTAATTAACAAGTCTATAAATAGACCAATGAAAATTGAAAACAAACAACAAGGATGAAAATGAAAGTACAACATTTCAAATATTATTTTTCTTTTTTCAGGAAACAAAATATGGCTTTACTGTCATACTGTCACCCAACGTACATATTGTTTCTGTTACCGGTATTCTCAGTCCTCACGATGGGCACCGGTCCTCCAGCCCAGGACCAGTAAAACTTTGTTTGGATCAGTAAATTTTTCAGTTGTTTTTTTTAAGAACTATATACAAATAAATTCAAGAATTTGATTCAGACCAGTAAATTCAAATTTTCATTTCGAGGACTGTATTCTTGTAGGATAAAATTTTAGTGAGTCTCAACAAAAAGTCACGAGTCCCATACACAAGTGATGAGTCCAGGACTCCCTTAGATGAGTTGCAAGTATCCATGTAGAAGGTAGTAAGATAAATTATTACCTCTCTGGTGTACAGGTAATTACACAGGTAATTATAGTAATTAGTCAATTAACACTACATGTACTTTTGACATCTATAATGATAACATGTGGTCAGAGCCATGTGTTGTGTACATCTCAATCAACACAGTTTGTTGTTTTTTTTTTATCTCGTACTAAGTAGGGTTTGACCCTAAGGGGTGGTACTGGGTACTTTTACCCACCTAAAATGGTCTTTAGTACTACAGTGAAACCTGTCTAAACCAAACCCCTTTGGGACTGAAGAATTTGTTCAGTTTAGACAGGTGTTTGGTTTACACAGGATCAAATTACATAAACATTTAGTAGATGGGACTGTAAAGTCTGTCTGGCTTAGACAGGTTTTCTGTTTACTCTGGGTTCAGTTTAGACAGGTTTTCTGCTTACTTAGGGTTTGGCTTAGACAGGTTTTCTGTTTACTTAGGGTTTGGTTTAGACAGGTTTTCTGTTTACTTAGGGTTTGGTTTAGACAAGTTTTCTGTTTACTTAGGGTTCAGTTTAGACAGGTTTTCTGTTTACTCAGGGTTCAGTTTAGACAGGCTTTCTGTTTACTTAGGGTTTGGTTTAGACAGGTTTTCTGTTTACTTAGGGTTTGGTTTAGACAGGTTTTCTGTTTACTTAGGGTTTGGTTTAGACAGTTTTTCTGTTTACTCAGGGTTAAGTTTAGACAGGTTTTCTGTTTACTCAGGGTTTGGTTTAGACAGGTTTTCTGTTTACATAGGGCTTGGTTTAAACAGGTTTTCTGTTTACTCAGGGTTCAGTTTAGACAGGTTTTCTGTTTACTTAGGGTTTGGTTTAAACAGGTTTTCTGTTTACTTAGGGTTCAGTTTAGACAGGTTTTCTGTTTACTTACGGTTCAGCTTAGACAGGTTTTCTGTTTACTCAGGGTTCAGTTTAGACAGGTTTTCTGTTTACTTAGGGTTCAGTTTAGACAGGTTTTCTGTTTACTCAGGGTTCAGTTTAGACAGGCTTTCTGCTTACTTAGGGTTTGGTTTAGACAGGTTTTCTGTTTACTTAGGGTTTGGTTTAGACAGGTTTTCTGTTTACTTAGGGTTTGGTTTAGACAGGTTTTCTGTTTACTCAGGGTTCAGTTTAGACAGGTTTTCTGTTTACTCAGGGTTTGGTTTAGACAGGTTTTCTGTTTACTTAGGGCTTGGTTTAAACAGGTTTTCTGTTTACTCAGGGTTCAGTTTAGACAGGTTTTCTGTTTACTTAGGGTTTGGTTTAAACAGGTTTTCTGTTTACTTAGGGTTCAGTTTAGACAGGTTTTCTGTTTACTTAGGGTTCAGTTTAGACAGGTTTTCTGTTTACTTAGGGTTCAGTTTAGACAGGTTTTCTGTTTACTCAGGGTTTAGCTTAGACAGGTTTTCTGTTTACTTAGGGTTCAGTTTAGACAGGTTTTCTAAGAATTTAGATTCCCATGAAAATTGTCCAAATTGTAATAAAAAGTACCACCTGTAAATAGTGAAGTACTGGTACACTTCAAAAATATTGAAATCCTTAGGCCTGTTCACCTACAGAGCTGCTCAGCATACCCCAAGGTGGAAGATAGTGGTGTCCTTTTGATCGGTGGATGTCATGTTAAAATAAGGAAATTGTGTCTGACCATAGTGGACTGGGTAATGCGTTTGGAGAGTGCCGCTCTCCCTGCACGTTAAAGACCTCTTTTTGTAGATTTGAAAAAGTAGGTGCATTATAGCCACTTTTTGACTAGTGAAGACTAAATTTTCCATTCCTTCCCCGGTCTCCATACTTTTTCAGTGGCAGTCAAAATGTGTTGCTCCTGTTGTTCAATTCTTCCTTCATTAATGAATAATTTTTTTGAAATTGTTGAAATCGATCTTGTCCTGAATATGCATGAAATATATCTGCAGCTGGAGGCATTAAGCAACAATCAATCAATCAACAGACTAAGTCTCTTTGCCAATGTCCTAAGAACATCCGACAATGTAGTTAATGTTAAAAATGGAGAAAAAAATTTGATTCCAGAATTTACAGAAAATATTATTTGCAGCATTTAATATCGCCCTGTGTAAACAATGTACATGGCCATGACCAGCGAGTCTTATTTATCTTTACTAAAGTTGAAAATAAAATTGATATTCAGAGTTCAGGACCCACTAGACAAGATGCAAGTATCTCCAGATAATAGCTACAAATTCAGGGATTTTTCTAGCCTTCCTCCAAGTCCGGTAAAAGGACCTGTTTACAATGGAAAATATTCTAAAATCACGCAAAATTCCCAAAATTTTAATTTTTACCCCATTATTTTGATTCCCAAATGGCCAATTTGTCAATTAGAAATTTCCCAAATTGGTACCTAAAGTACCATTCCCAAAACATCTTAATAAACCCCTGATCATCTGACACACTACTGACAGCAAAAAAAAAGAAAATGACATACTAACCTAGTCAGAAAGGGCCTCATTAATACATGTATATCCTATGTTTAGATGGGAGGTCAAAGAGAGGCTTAATGAAATGTAGATAAAACAGTGATATTTGTTTATGTGCAAAATAATGATTTACTTACCGTATATTGTTTTGTAAATAAATTGACTTTGTGTTTGTTTCGTTTGTACTATTAGTACAATATATTTGTTTGTTTATCTGTAATTTGGATGTTTTTTTCTTTTATCTCTCACCCACGTGATATTGTCAGCATTAATGTACTGCATGTGATACTGAAAATTATCAATCAGTGTGACGTTAAACCCATTATGACTTATAAAAAAATAAAACAAAAAACGTCAGTTTTGATGATCCCAATATACACTGTCACCAGTATCAGTGCTCGTCCAATTGGTCTCCATGTGATGCTAGTGATAGTGCCTGTCTCGACCTTCAGAACTGATGTTATATATCTATGAAATGAACCAATGTCAATAATAAGAAATACTGTCCGCGAAATGAAAATTTGAATTTACTGGTCTGAATCAAATTCTTGAATTTATTTTTATATATATCTAAATATAAACTGAAAAATGTACTGGTTTCGAACAAAGTTTTACTGTTCTTGGGCTGGAGGACCGGTGTTCATTATGAGGACTGTTACATCTATATACATGTGCTCATTTAATCTAGTGGCACAGTCATATTTTTTTTCAATTCTGCAAGGAAAAAATAATGTCGATGTGATTTTCAGCTTGTCAAGTAATTTTCCTGTTGATCAACTCACCACATGTTTTAGAATTGTAGGTCACAACATAGGTTGAGGGAGCCTGCATTGCACACTTAATTCAAGATAGCCTAACAAATACTTTAATGATAAACAAATTAATTTTAGAACATTTTTCTGATAAGGTAGTAAATGTTGACACAAAAATGATTTAAATGTCCTTTACTTTACACAAACTCCAGTTGTTAGAAATATCAAAGATTGGTTTAGGCCACGGCCAATCATAAATAAAGGGTTACGCTAAGTACAGCATGTCAACAAGGAAAAGTTGAACAAGTGTATCTTAAAAACAAGTGTGACACAGTATTTTCCTTGACTTGACACAGTATTTTCCTTGACACAGTAAAATGGTGCACACAATAATG
This sequence comes from Bathymodiolus septemdierum, assembly GCA_963383655.1. NCBI lineage: Eukaryota > Metazoa > Mollusca > Bivalvia > Mytilida > Modiolidae > Bathymodiolus > Bathymodiolus septemdierum. The sequence goes on along the minus strand of OY726527.1, from coordinate 32,951,309 downwards.
TTAGACAGTAGTATTTCGGGGACAAGGGTTTGGTTTGATTTGATGGTGTTTAACACCACTTTCAACAATATTTCAGCTATATCATGGAATTGTACTAGTACTTCAACCGCATGCTACAGAGGATGTTAATATTGGACAGACATGATGCACTGCTGTTAACTCTGGCTATATTTATCTTGAGCATATTGGAAATATCTATATTAAACAGGTACAAAAATGTAGATTATGAATGTCAAAAGATATTAGTTTGTCTACTGTTTGGGGTTAAAAAGTTAATTTGTATAATATATTTCGTTGTTTGTTTGTTTGATGGTGTTTAACGCCACTTTCAACAATATTTCACTTATATCGTGGCAGTCAGTTTTATTGGGGGAGGAAACCAGAGGACCCAGAGAAAACCACTGACCTGTTGAAAGTCACTGACAAACTTTATCACATAATGTTATACACCTCGTCCTGATCGAGATTCGAACTCACAACATCAGTGGTGATAGGCACTGATTGCATAGGTAGTAAATTCAACAACAATGGAAAGTTGTATCACAGTAAACAGGGCCGATTCTGGTTAGAAAATAAAATAACTGATAATCAATGAAAATTTACTGAAACCATCTACATCCCTTTCAAAATGGTTATTTTTTACCCATTCTGACAGTACCCAGCAACTTTCTGAAAAAAAATCAATCCGAGGAAAATTGCTGAAATCAGTTAAAATAACTGAAAATAATTATATCCGAGTATCTTGCTGGACACAATAATATGTTAAACACTAGTAATTTAAAGACATTTATTTCCTGCACAAACTGTAATTTGGGCAATTGTCTTGCTACTTTTTCTATTTTACAAATTTGAAAGAAAGATTTTTTTTTATAGATATTTGAAAGAAATAAAACTGCCCATAAACCAAAAAGCGTAATTTAGGTTACAAACACCCCCAATAATTTTTCATATGACCTTGTTTATATGTTTTGAAAATGACTTTCTAAAAACAAATACAAAAATATTATCCTTCACCATGTTAAAAATCACAAAGAACTAATTTTCCCCTATTTTTTTCTATTCTATTAACTGTTAAATATATAATTAAATTCTTTCTTATTACAATCTAAATCTGTCTGTGTAAAGTGAAAATTTCCTAATATTTCCATCAAGAAAACATCAAATTTCTGTGTTTAAAACACAAATAGATTATAAACTTTGATGTTGGAGATACTTAATCATCAATGAAATTTGATGAATGATGTGAAAATGAAAACCTGTTTACATGATTTGTCTCCCCTTACAAAGGATAAATCAATATAAATGTACCAATTGATTTAAACAATGATGTTTTTTTTTTATTAATTAGTCTTTGATGCTGTAAGAAACATTAAGTCACGGTAAGATTTGACCTTTTTCAGCAATGCTTGGTCTACAAAATATTGATACTTTTGTCAAGGTGAAGGCAATTAAGAGATAACGGACAGCAGGTACTTTTTTTTAGCATGGAAGTAGGTGGATGTGATAAGGGCAACAGGTACTATTTTTTTTATAGCAAGGAAGGATGTGGTTGTAAGTGAACAGGAAAGATAACCCATTCAAAACTCTGCTAAAAAAAAATCAAAATTTAAGAAACTTCTTTGAAAAAAAACTTCTCATCTCCAGGGTACAAAGGTATACATGCAGTGTGGGAAACATTTTTTTTTTCATATCTCGCCATTCTGGCTAGTTGCTTCAAAATTGTACTTGCCAAATTTGGCCAGTGGGTAAATATTTCTACTCGCAAATGATCTAATGCAAATATTTTACATAAGAAATAATAACAAAGATTTATAACATCTTCATTCATTCTGGATACAAATCAGTTACTTTTTCAATTAACATCATAACTCGATAATAAGCAGTATTTAATTCAATCATGTCTATCTCATTGTCATGATCTTCATCTTCATACTCATCATCTTTGTCGAAATAACTGTTTAGAACATCAAAATTAATTGCTGCAAAATCCGAACCTGACTCGAAAATTAATATTTACCTTTTTACCATATATAAAGTCCACCCAAACCCACCTAGGGTCCGCATCTGTCAAAGATTTCTCCTACATTTACATATATATTATGCTTGTGTTTTTTTTTTTTTTATATGTTTGCATGCTTTTGTATTGTAATTGCTTGACCCATATGGGTGTAATATGCAATTTGAATAAATAAATATATATCAATTTCATTTGATCCTGTTTCGGAATAGGACGCCATCTTTTAGCGTTTTCTATCAATAAGAGAAATCAATATGGCGGACGTGAAACATTGCACTGCTAGTCCTATCAACGATTTTGAAGGATTTCTTCACATCTTTTATTGTCAAATCAAAAATTTTACGGAATCATTGACTGAGAAACTACTTCGTCAAGTTGGTTGACAGGGACGAGTGCAAAATAATCGGAACTCGCCTCACGATGTGTGGTCGCCGGATTGTCGAGTTCTTACACAAATGTACTCGCCAAATTTTTTCTCTTCTCACTTTTGGTGAGTTGGCAAGCGTGGGTTCTTTCACTGTACATGTACAAATGTACATCTCTGGTGTAATATGAAGAGTTTGAAGATACCAAATGGGTAATCAGAATCCTTAAATCAAAGGAAAGACAACACAATGGCCAAAAGAACAAACAACGATCTACAAAACATTACACATAAAATTAAAGACCGAGTAACACGAACACCACTAAAATCTGGGGGTGAGCTCATCGATCAGGTGCTCCGGAAGGGTAAGCATTTCCTGTAATTAGTAATTATTGTAACATTTTCCCGTGTACATCACAATTTATTTGTTCTAAATTAAAATGGGGTTTATAACTACTGTGACATGGGCAAAATTTAATGTCCCATCGACCAACGGCGGGAGCATAAAAAACTTACTTTAATGCAAAAACAAAATCTTTGGAATTCTATTTTTTTGGGGGTAGGACCAGCTTTGATAAACTTGGGTGGGTCAGATTACAACAATTTAACACTATACGTTATTAATGGCCTTCAGATCATCACCATGCAACATTAAACTGGTACAATGCTGTATGCGTGTTACTCCACGGATCTCAATCCCAGAGACCTTTGCAACTCGCCTAGATGAGTCCCCTGGACTCACCACTTTCTGTTGAGACTTGCCTAGATGAGTCCCCTGAACTCACCACTTTCTGTTGAGACTTGCCTAGATGAGTCCCCTGGACTCACCACTTTCTATTGAGACTTGCCTAGATGAGTCCCCTGGACTCACCACTTTCTGTTGAGACTTGCCTAGATGAGTCCTCTGGACTCACCACTTTCTGTTGAGACTTGCCAAAGGTTTCAAATTTTTAATTCTTACAATGATAGGACTCACCAACTATTTTAAGAAATGTCTTCTGACACATCAAATTAACTTGCTACAACTTACAAGTATCCCTGATCACTACACATTACACAAGTTATTATCTCAAGATATACTGTGAAAATAGTCTTAGCTTACCTGTCATTTGTAGTCAGCTGGACTTCATCTTTTATCCAGGTGTAAAGAGGTGGGGGGACAGCCTTAATCTTGCACTCAAATCTGACCACTCCCCCTTCACTAACTTCCTGATCTTGTGGCTCTGACGTGTAAGATTTGGCTATACCTGAAGTAATAAGTCAATACAGTAATCAAACAACAGCAAATATTGACAAATATAGATATGGTGGTGTAATGGTTAGCGTGCTCGCCTCGAGTGCCGTAGATCGTTGGTTTGAGCCATGATGGGGTCAAACCAATGACTAAAAAATTGTTGTGCATGCAACATTAAGGAGAAAGAACAAAGACTGTACATTGTTGTATTTTTTATACAACATAACATATACAATGTACATGCGTCATACTGTTGGTAGATGGTGGGTTCGAGTCCCGTTCGGGTCAAACCAAAGACTATAATATTGGGATTTGCTGCTACTCCACCAAGCACGCAGCGTTAAGGAGAAAGAACAAATGACTTGTTGGCTCGGAATCAGGATAATGTGGCCAAGTGGGGCGACATGTCTACCAGTGGACTGTTGTTTCATTGAGCTAGCACTATAAAAATCCAACTATAGGTGTTGATCTAGTACAAAGCGAACATCATCATCATCTCATTGAAAATTAACTTGTTCTCGCCGTGATATTGCTGAAATATTGCTGAGTTGGTGTTAAACAACAATCAATCACTCACTAGTAAAACTTATGTAAAGTGTTGCAATTTTTCTAGTGTGAGTGCTAAAAGTCTAACTGTTTCCACGAATGTTGCTGCTTCTGCCAAAATTTCATACAAGAGTTAGTAGGGTTATGGGGTTTAACACCACTTTCAACAATATTTCAGTTACATCGTGGTGGTCAGTTTTATTGGTGGAGGAAACCGGATACCCAGAGAAAACTACCGACCTGTCACAAGTCATTGACAAACTTTATCCAATACTGTTGTATTACACCTTCACATGAATGCGGTTTGATATCACAACTTTAGTCCAATACGGCGTGGGTTCGTGCCCGGCTTTGTAAATTACAAACAAGGGTGCACTCGACTCGCAGCCACAAGTGATAAAGTTTACCAGTTGCTTGCCCATGGTCGGTGGTTCTCTCCGGGTACTCCGGCTTCTTCCACCACTAAAACTGGGCACCATGATATAGCTGAAATATTGTTGAAAGTGGCATTAAACACCAAAAATCAAATCAAATCAAATCACAACTTTAGTGGTGATAGACACTAATTGTGTAGGTAGGAGTTATATCCACCATAATATTGGGATAGAAAACTAAAAGATCGACCATTCGGGGCGGGGTCACTCACACCTTTCCCTGCCCATGGAGATGAATTGGTGATTAAACATTCATATCCCAAGATTTCCATAATAAAAGAAAACCATGACTGAAAAATTATAGAATTGCCTATCACTTTCACATTTAAATATTTTCCACATGCAATATGCATACAGTATATAATTCATTACAGCACAATTTTCTTATTTGAATTATTTGTTAAAACTGAACGAAACTGGACTGTCCAAAAATAAAATATTTGGATAATCTTAATAAAATAGAAATAATGTTGTCATCCCAAAGACTTGTGCAGTTCATTTCCTCATTTGTCAAAAGATCTTGGTACATGTAACAGCAGAAAGTTGACGTGACCTCTGCATAAAACTTTTGCTCGTGTTCATGTGTATTATATAGTGAATTATTGACATTTATTTGCTGTTGTCTTTTCTATTGAATCCTAATTTTCATTGTATGATATTCGTATTGTATTGTGTTATATGCCTTTGACCCCTTTGGAGTTAAAACTGTGCTTAATAAACTAATTGTACCGTCCTTATTTACATGTAGGTACAAGTATATACAGAGGTCACCTTTGGGACAAAGAAAAAGTGTCCTTATAAGACAGGTGACCTCTTAAAAGAGGTTCAATTTATCAAAAAAAAATCTATGACAGGACAAGAAAAAGATGACCTTTTAATACAGGTGACTGCTTAATAGAGGTGACCACAGGCAGGGCAGGTTTGACTATAGATTAGCCATACAACTTTCCTATATTTCATCAGATATTAATTTATTTATTAACAAAACCATACTGCGCCATCTGCTCTAGTTTGCCCTCAGCATAAAAAAAACCTTGTATAATTTTCATTACCATTTAATCATAAAAATATTTTTTTTAATAAATTACAGTCACAAATTGTCAACATTCTGTTCAGCATGTACATCATTTATAAAAATCAACATTTTTCATCAATTCCCTTAGTGTACCTCAACACCTTGGCACAATTTCAGCCATTTGCTGACCCACAAATGCCCACAAACAAAAATATAGTCCCTCAATCAATACCTTAATAATTTATATTTTCCCCCCTTAAAAGATAAAAAAAGTACCTACATGTATTTTTGCCTTACCTTAAGAAAGTGTGTGATAACCAGATTATTTAGATAGCAATACACATACTATAAATAATATCTTATATGTAAATGCCCTGGCGTGACCTTTTACCATGGGTCACAAACCAGAGATATGGCGAGGTTCCATTTGGGGCTACCTGAATGGTACTTAATCAGTAACGGAAGATTAAATGCTGATTTAAATTCTTCAAATTACAATCGTAGAACGGTGTTTTACGGGAATTAAATTTTCTCTTTATTTTAGTAAGCTTCTTAAAGCTTACAATATTAGATTCCTACATGTTAATTATAAAACACACATTGACTTGTTCACTTCTTAGTGTTAAGTATATCGATTATTTTTATTTATTTTTTTATTTTCATTTGAGAGAGTAAAAAAAAATGAATATGAAATAATTTAAAACATAGTGATTAAAGAATGGACTTGTTGATTTTTATTTCATGCCATCTATAATTACATTCCTGGCTTGATGAAGCCATATATACCCAATCAAAACTAATCACTCCAACCCAATTTTTTTCTCTCAGGAATATCAGGGTTTTTTGCATTATTTATTTTTAGATTTTCAAAAAAATAATAAAAATTCACCTACATTTGTATAAAATTACTGACTTCATAAGCAACAAGTCTGGTTATATGAAAGAAATATTTTTAAGGATAGCCGGACATATTTATTTTAGAATCTCCAAGTCACAACTCTTGAAAATTCATGATTGCATGAAAATTGAATGTTTATAACACAATCTTTTCAATTGTTTAAAATAGTGAATAGAGAAACATTGATAACCCTTTCAGAAGGAGTGAGTGAGTGAGTGAGTGAGTGTTGCTTAGAGAAATATTGATAACCCTTTCAGAAGGAGTGAGTGAGTGAGTGAGTGAGTGTTGCTTAGAGAAACATTGATAACCCTTTCAGAAGGAGTGAGTGAGTGAGTGTTGCTTAGAGAAACATTGATAACCCTTTCAGAAGGAGTGAGTGAGTGTGTTGCTTAGAGAAACATTGATAACCCTTTCAGAAGGAGTGAGTGAGTGTTGCTTAGAGAAACATTGATAACCCTTTCAGAAGGAGTGAGTGAGTGAGTGTTGCTTAGAGAAACATTGATAACCCTTTCAGAAGGAGTGAGTGAGTGAGTGAGTGAATGTTGCTTAACATCAAATTAGCAATTTTTCAGCTATAGTATATCATGGCGAGAACAAGTTAATTTTCAATGAGATGATGATGAGATCTGCTTTGTACTAGACCAACACGCTTAGTTGGATTTTATAGTGCTAGCTCACTTAAACAACAGTCCGCGGACCGGATAGACATGTCGCCCCACTCGGATACCTTATCCTGATTCCGAACTAACCAGTCTTTGCTCTTTCTCCATAATGCTGTGTGTTACAAATACCAATTTTATAGTCATTGGTTTGATAGAGCATGGCTCAAACACACGATCTACTATACTTGAGGCGAGAAAGAGGGAAAGTGTCATAAATATATAGAGCAAATAACAAAAAGGCTAAACAAATGAGGTGAATGAGGCCCCTTGGGGCCAGTAAATAAAACATGCCATTTTTCAAGAAGATTGTTCAACTTCTATTATGTAATTACTATTCCCCTTTAAAGTGAAAATTATACCACGGTTCTAAAATTACTTCATGTACACCAACATGTAATTAGTAAGAAAGAATATGGATGTAAATAAACAGGGGAGACTATCCAACATTATACTTAGACACAAATTAAAGTACAGGAAAAAGGCTTTCATTGCTGCTATACCAGTCTTTGCCTTAATTGTTTCACCTACTTGACCGAAAACCAAATTTAGAAACATTTTCTATTTATATATATATAATTATTAAAACAAATTCTTTCATAATTTTCACTTGTCCGCATCCAGTTTTGCTTGTCCCGGGCTATGGGATAGTGGGTCAGCATGAAGACTCTTATACATTTCACAGTCACAATAGTGTCTTCAATAATGATCACAACTCACAACCGTAAGATGAGTTTGAAATGACCTCTAGCCTGCAGTTGAGCGGTACTCTTTATGAGTGTGAAATGACCTCTAGCCTGCAGTTGAGCGGTACTCTTTATGAGTGTAAAATGACCTCTAGCCTGCAGTTGAGCAGTACTCTTTATGAGTGAAATGACCTCTAGTCTGCAGTTGAGCGGTACTCTTTATGAGTGTGAAATGACCTCTAGCCTTCAGTTGAGCAGTACTCTTTATGAGTGTGAAATGACCTCTAGCCTGCAGTTGAGCGGTACTCTTTATGAGTGTGAAATGACCCCTAACCTGCAGTTGAGCGGTACTCTTTATGAGTTTGAAATGACCCCTTGCCTGCAGTTGAGCAGTACTCTTTATGAGTGTGAAATAACCTCTAGCCTGCAGTTGAGCGGTACTCTTTATGAGTGTGAAATGACCTCTAGCCTGCAGTTGAGCGGTACTCTTTATGAGTGTAAAATGACCTCTAGCCTGCAGTTGAGCAGTACTCTTTATGAGTGTGAAATGACCTCTAGCCTGCAGTTGAGCGGTACTCTTTATGAGTGTGAAATGACCCCTAACCTGCAGTTGAGCGGTACTCTTTATGAGTTTGAAATGACCCCTAGCCTGCAGTTGAGTGGTACTCTTTATTTAAGTCGATAAACCTTACATCTGAGTTTCTTTGTCTTATCAATGTCATTTGGTGTATAGAACGTCATTTCCCAGATTTGGGGTTATCAACAAGGAAACAATGTCTAACAAATACATGACATGTGTAGTAAAGATTCAGGAACATCGTGGTTATGATACCCTTTGGTAGTCAGATTATTTACATCTACATATATGTATGCAGTCATGGTCGTGATCGTATAGTAGTTAGATTTAAAGCTACCTGTATGTGCAATCAGTGTCTATCACCACTAACGGTGTGCATTTGTATCATGTTCATGGTGAGGTGTACTCGATATAACATTATGTGATCAAGTTTGTCAGTGACTTGCGGCGGGTCTGTGGTTTTCTCCGGGTACTCCTGTTTCATCCACCAATAAAATTGATCGCCAGGATATAGCTAAAATATTGTTGAAAGTGGCATTAAATACCATACCTCTAATCCTCATCATTACCTAAATTATCAGTTTTGATTTCCTACACATGGTGTGATGTATTTGATACAACTTTTACTTTCATGATAAAGATCGTCATATACATTGTAGTTTACAAAATTCACATGAAACAGTACCAAAATCTAATAGAAACATCGTAGAAACCAAAGCACAATCGATACCCTTTATACACATATACATATACAGGGCCTCTCATCATGTGTTTGAAACTCACTATTTTTTTCCAAAAAAATAACACAGAATGCACTAGTGGGACTTGTGACATTTTGGTTGGGACTCACCAAAATTTTATCCTACAGGGATCAGGGCCATCTTAAAAGCATCATAGGCCCCCTGGCAAAGCAGTGCACTGCACTAGGACGGCACTGACAAGGATCTATATTCCATGCACTAGTGGGACTTGTGACATTTTGGTTGGGACTCACCAAAATTTTATCCTACAGGGATCAGGGCCATCTTAAAAGCATCATAAGCCCCCTGGCAAAGCAGTGCACTGCGCTAGGACGGCACTGACAAGGATCTATATTCCATGGAAGGTCGCGTTAGACATGTTCCACTGTTCTTTTCATTTGAAGAAACTTCTACCCCCCCCCCTTTTTTTAACCATAGTTAGTACTTACTAGCTATTTCTACTTTCACTCGTCTAGCGATAATGCTGCCTATATTATTCTGTACAAGACACTCGTACATCCCCTCGTCAGAAATATTTTTCTTCTTTTTATGTTGCACACGCCGAAAGAACAATGAGCCATTTTGTACTTTCTGAATGCGATTGTCTAAATTAAGCAATACTCCGTCCTTCCGCCATGAAATGACAGGCATGCCATATTTTGGCGCTGTCACCTCAACAGAACAGTTCAACAGAAGTTTTCCATTTTTTTGCGCCACTACACGGTGGCCATCTTGTCCGTTGACTCTAATACCCGTTTCAACATTTTTGTTCCCTGTAAAAAATATAAAACAAAACATATATACATGTATATGCATTTAACACCAAAATCAAAGACTATTTTCGGTACGAATAATGCACGAACTATGTCATATAAACAACCATATAGTCAAACCTGCCCATGTGGTCACCTCTATTAAGCAGTCACCAGTTTTAAAAGGTTGCCTTTTTCTTTTCCTGCCACAGAAAATTGCATGAATTGAACCTCTTTTAAGGGTCTGTCTTACATGACCTCTTAATACAGGTTTGACTGTACATGTATATGCATTGTCGTTGGAGCCCTGGTGACTCAATGAGTTAGGTACTTTTTTTACTTGGATTACCTAACAACGCATACAAGCCCATCACCAATATGGCGTGGGTTCGCGCTCAGCTTTGTAAATTACAAAAAAGGGTGCATTCGACTCGCAGCCACAAGTGATAAAGTTTACCAGTTGCTTGCCCATGGTCAGTGGTTCTCTCCGGGTACTCCAGCTTCCTCCACAGCAATAACTGCTCGCCATGATATAGCTGAAATATTACTGAAAGTGGCGTTAAACACAATAAATCAAGTCAAATCGTTGGAGCTCTAATTGTCAACAGGGGAGGATTGGGATCTCATTAACCTCTTAACATGTACATTACCACAACTTTTTTTGTCCCAGCCCAAAGCCAAGAACTGAATTTCCAATGCCATTTAAGGATTGATCGCAATTTTTGTTCGGTTCATGAAGAAATAACCTCAATCAGGTTGTACACACCGTATAACCCATGTAGCAGGTTACACAAAGGTGTGTACACCTGATTGAGGTTATTTCAAATGAACCAAACAAATAATTTCGATCAATCCTTATAAATTAATTCAATTTTTTTTTTATGATATTGAAAAATATATTTATTTTTTCAACATAAGGCAAATAATCGGAAATAAATTTAAATAACCCCAAAGGTGCCTCATTTAAAGAAAATCATCTGATGACAACGGCACGCGATGCCTTGAGAACGACGTCTATTTTCAGATTCCATACACTGGAAAATAACCTCAACTTTTTAAACCATTCAAAACACGTATAAAATGACATGTGACTCTAAAATTAATTTATATGTTGTGGTCTTTTTCATGTTCAATGAGTTGAGATGTGAGGTGATTGGTCGATTTATTGATAGTGGTGGAATTGTTTAAACATTCGTTTGGTAATCATACTCTGCTCTGCCTTAGGCAATATTTGCATACACAGTACATGTGTACCTGCATAAATTGATATTTCATCATCATTTTATCGGCAAGCACAATTAAAACAAACAAATTACTTTACTCTGCCTTAAGCCAACATGTATATGTATATTATTATAAACAAAAAATGTACATTTGTACCAGTGCAAATCTTTATTGAATTTTCAGAATATAAAAATTAAACAGACCTCTTATTTTGTTCTGCCTTAAACATATTTTCCTATTTCTAAGCAAATCAAATTTAAACAGACAATTTACTTTGCTCTGCCTTAAACATATTTTCATATTTCTAAGCAAATAAAATTTTACACAGACATCTTATTTTGCTCTGCCTTAATTGGTTCAAAACATATTTTCATATTTCTCGGCAAATAAAATTTTAAACAGACCTCTTGCTTTGTCCTTCCTTAAACATATTTTCGTATTTCTAAGCAAATAAAATTTAAACAGAGAATTTACTTTGTTCTGCCATAAACATATTTTCATATTTCTCAGCATATAAAATTTTAACAGACAATTTACTTTGCTTTGACTTGAGCATGTTTTCATTTTTCTCAGAATATAAAATTTAAACAGACATCTTACTTTGCTCTATGTTAATCATATTTTCATATTTCTAAGCAAATAAAATTCAAACAGACAATTTACTTTGCTCTGACTTAAACATATTTTCATATTTATATATTTTTTGTACTACATGTACATGTACAATGTACAGGTAGTATTCACGATTGTTTTATACATACCTGTATGTATTTATAATAAATACAAGGTCATCGATGCTACATGTACATTTACGAAAACCCCTCATCTTATTTCAAGAAACAGGATAAACTAGAAGTTCACAAATATGTAGATTTATACATTTACAATCATTTAAAATGATATCACAGTAACCTCCCCCTTTTATCTTAAAGAGTTTTTCGAATAGTTGAATATCTTATATGTGCAATACACTAGTCAACAGTCAACACAAAATGTACTTGTATTCGTTTCAGAGTTGTCATGGTTCTATGGTAGTTGGATTTACAACTACCTGTGCAATCAGTACCTATCCCCACTAAAGTTTGTCAGTGGTTTTCTCTGGGTACTAGTTTTCTCCATCAATAAAACTGACTGCCATGATATAACTGAAATATTGTTGAAAGTGGCACGAAACCCTAACCCTTGTACTAGTTTCTTTTAGAAAATGAAGTCAATCACAAGAGCTTGACCAATGCAGGAGTATTATGCAATTAAAGAATATCAAAATAATTTTTCAGCCCTGGAACAAAAGTCTACTGGGACTTTAAAAAATGTTAATATACAAAATGTAACAGTTACATGTACATTTGTATCTGTAGTTAAAACATGAACTCTGACCTGTAAATTGCACTATGACCTTTTACTATATATAAATAACTAACATCTAGAGAATTATGAATGTCTTGTCACTCTATCTTACAGTTTAACACTGCTGGCCATTAGTTTACCTATTTATTTCCTGTATTTTGTAAGAATTAAATACACACAGAAATGACAGTCCTGTATCTAGATCACCTAAGCTAAAACTCATGAGGTGTTTACTTTCTGGAAGAGAGGCAATATTGAGGGTTTGATTGATTGATTAATTGGTTGATTGATTGGTATTTAACACCAACTTTAGCAATATTGAGGGCAGGGTAGGATTAACATGTGATACCATGGGGGAGGGAATTAAAGGTGGAAAACTACAGAATTGACTGTCCATTTTGTAGATCACGTTGGTGAAAATTACCATTAAATGAAAGCTTTAAGACTGGAAATTTTATGGGTATGGCTAAAATTAGAAACCAAGAATGGGAGTGAGGAGGAGGAGAGGGATGTTTTATTGAAGGTCTGAGTATATTATTCATGTTGTACCTGCTGCAGTCTACATGTACTTGATATTAATTATTTGTTGTTAAGGGAACGACCATTTAACTTGAAGAGGGGACGGGGGGTTATGGCTTTTTTATAAAAAAATATTCTGATTCCCAATGTTGCTGAAAAAAATATTCTGATATTAGTGGAGGAAAAAAAAAATCTGATTCAGAGTTTTTGTCATATAACCTAATGATGTATTTCTGGAAAAAATTTTGCACTTTGCGTGACAAAAAAAAATAATATTCTAACTCTTGTGTTGTCTGAAAAAAAAATTCTGAACGAAACATAACCGCCATCCCCCCCCTGCAAGTTAAATGGTCGGTCCCTAACTGAATATGTTGTTTCCTACCGACTTTCCTAACAACAAAAAACAATCTTATTATCCATTCTACAAGTCTTTATATGTGAAAAAAAAAAATTTCGTTTTATTCTAATGCATATTTATACAAATCCTTTTTCAAAATTTTTCACAACAAAACCAACTTATTATAATCATGACAGCCCCTAGTGTACAATGTACAAATGTACATCTATATCCATGACCTAAATGCTCAAAAAATATCACTATTTCCATGATTTTTTAAATTATGTCAGATTTATTTTAAACTTTTTAATGAAAAATTTCAACAATTTAATTTAATTTGAATGTAATTTGTTCTCGCCATGTCATGGCTGAAAATGTGCCCATTTGGCTTTAATCAAAAATCACTCACTCACTCGCCCAAATTAAATCTGCAAATACACGTGTACGTGTTCAAGTGCATGCAAAACATAAATGCTAAAAAAAAAGTAGATATTTCCATGGTTTTTAAGATAATGTCAGATTGATTTTAAACTTTTTTATGAAAATCTTTTTATTTTCTTTAATATTTTAAAATGTACATTTATGTGACATTTTTTTTTGTAACATTTCAAATTTTATATATAATTATATCATCACAATTTTTTTTTAATTTTATTATTCTTAAATTAAAATATAGATCTAAAAAGAAGTGTGCAAATCTGTAATATTAATATCTAACAAATAATTATCAATATATTGTTTTCATGCATACTTTAAGATAATTTTCTAACAGTACACAAAATTCATCCATTTCAAATCATTAAAGAATTGAGTTCTAATTTACGATGTCATGTGACTTCTCTTATATCCTTCTAGTACACATGCACTTGAACATCCCTGGTGAACTCACCAAACTTAAGTACCAGTGTCAGTATGCACTGGCGATAAAAAGATAAATCATCAAAATTTAAAACATTCAAAAAAATCATCTTTTTCAATGAAACTGATGAAATTCTGGTGAATTGTATGGAAACTTGGTGTTTTTTTATCATTGATTTATCGAGCTACACATAATCATACATCTTTTTTGTGTTTGTAACATTAATCTTTCAGGGTAAAAAGGTCATTCTCTTTTACACCCAGGGTCAGGTCAATGACTTTATGGTGGTTATTTTGATGTGACCAGAGGTCAAGCTAAGGTCAAATCCTGACCTCCTCTTTGATAAATTACATAACACATCCTCCCATTATTTCTTATTGACCTTTTAACATTCCATTTATCAATGTAGATTTAATGGGACTATTTTTCTGTAATATATTTTTATGTATAATATATATCTGATCAATTTTTTGTAATTTGACTGCCAATGGATCTCAAAAAGAACAACCATTTTTACACAAGACAGTTTTGGTTTGGCTTGTTTAGTTTTAAAGTGTTTAATGCCACTTTCAACAATATTTCAGTTATAATACTTTTGCAAATACATGTGTACAATGTACAGGGTGGGAATTATGGTATTTAACACCACTTTCAACAATATTTCAGTTATATCGTGGCAGTTAGTTTTATTGGTGGAGGAAACCACAGTACCCGGTGAAAACTACCGACCTGTCGCCACTGACAAATTTTATCACATAATGTTGTATCGAGTACACAAGCCAAAATTTGTCACGATTTGATTTTGACATTAGCAAATCAATTTCTAATTCAAAATAATATGTTTCTAAAATTCAACTAGGACAGAATATTTTACCGATTGATAAAATTACAGGTGTCAACAGAACAAAAAAATATATAATTTATTAATTGTATAATTACAATAGAGTTGATTGGATTAATTAAAGGTAGCAAATTGTCAGCTGGTACATCTTGTACAGGTACAGATCCCTCCAAGTGTATCAACGATCATACTCTCAGGTCGGACACAGAGTATTGTCGGACTTGAAGAGAGTGTCACTCTTAAAATTGTCTGACAAAATCCTCCCAGGTCGGAGTGAGAGTATCCTATGTCGGAGTGAGAGTCTCCACTCTCAGATAGTTAAACTGTAAACAGGAAACGTCCCCAAATTCTGCCAACCAATAAATTTGTGCATAAAGAAACATGTGTATCTTAGTAAAGATGAAGTAAATGAGTGATATACAGTACAGAAAGTATAGATATGCTAACGGCTGTCACGGGCGATATATACAATAATATCCATGAATAAAATGTATTAACATGCAGTACCCATGCTTTAAGTGCACTAGAAGTGAATATTAATATGTCCCATGTACTTGCGACAATAGATGCCAAGGCCCTTTCACTTGCTGCAGACAGTTGCCGGTTTACGATATCGGGTGCGTTTGCTCTTTTATGTGTTTGCCAAATGTAGGGCGAACGAACCCGGGTAAATAATTCTAATTTATACATTTATTTCTTTAAAGGCAAATTTGGATTAAAATTAATTAGTAAAATTTAAGTTTTATTTTGTTGATGGCGAATGGGTCATATATCCGTAAATCCCGTTTTTTCTTCTTGAAAATTGGCAGTCTGCAGTCCTGATACAGGTGAAATAATATTTTATTAGTGTATTCTACGGTTTTTTGTACAGTTTACCTGTCAAAACATCACCCATCTCAGCATGTCGTCGCATTGCGCATTCATGATATACAAATACACCTATCATAGGCGTGAAAAAAACGTTGCTCAAGACTCCTTTTACTAAGACTTATAAACATAGATAACTATTTTGCGTTTTCGATTTTCAAGCCGTCTTCCAATTTATTTGTACTTATAAAATAAATTTATATCTTAATATCTTAATAAAATAAATACATTTACGGTGAGAAATTATTATACGTCATGTTATCGTTATTTAGGTAAATACTTATTAGACAGATTTTTTTTTAAATCCATTTTTGTCTTTTTAATTGATAACTGACCCAAGCTAAATAAATGAAATGTGACTTAATGGGTTAATTATATAAATTCTTGCCTTCTATAAATTTTAATTTCTTATCTAATTCTTATTCTTATTATGTAACAATATGGTCAGGTTGTTATTTTCAGTGAATGGCATCTCAAAATAGATGGCTTCACAGTAGGGGCTCTTCCTGTATATTGGTTACATCCTGTATATTACAACTGACAGCTAATGCATGACAAACCATTTTAATCAGCCATCATTATCATAAAATAAATTTTTTTAATCTTTATTTTGATGATGGCACATAATTCCCATCACCTAATCCAAATTAGTATAGTAGAGGAGTACCGATAAATCTAGATAAAAATGACGATTTTGTTTACAGTATACCTTTATTTTGCTGTAGGTTTATTTCTGTTCTTTTTTTTTTTAAATAAAGCAATAAAAGTATACAGGGGGTGCAATTCTGCAGAAAAAATATTCAACATCCGAAAAAAAAATCAATATTCAATGATTGAAGTGTTAGCAAAAATCTGTTCAATATTGTATTTTATAATAAAATATATACTATAAAAAATGTATATTGTTGAAAAAAATCACAGGGTGGATCGATTTACAATATAAAATTATTATCACAAAATATCTAAATATAGCTATAGCTTTTCCATCAAACACAAGCATGCGCACGTGGTTGTAGTAAAAAATGGCAGTTGCAATACATCTCACAGTAAACGTGTAGAACAAGCTTTTTATACTAAATATACTGGAAAATAATTTATATCGATTTCGTTACTTAATCGATATTCTATTGCAAT
The DNA here is from genome assembly GCA_963383655.1 of Bathymodiolus septemdierum. Taxonomy (NCBI): domain Eukaryota; kingdom Metazoa; phylum Mollusca; class Bivalvia; order Mytilida; family Modiolidae; genus Bathymodiolus; species Bathymodiolus septemdierum. The sequence goes on along the minus strand of OY726527.1, from coordinate 32,934,259 downwards.
AATTTATATGAGACTGGGTGTTTAAACATTACTTTTCAACAATATTTCAGTTATATATTGACCTTTGAGGTATCTTTCTTGACGCGAATATGGTGCAAGGTAAAAATACACTAGGGTATTTACGTACCCGGACATTCTACACACCGGAAAGAAAGTACGCTTACAAATACGCATCGATCACAAAATGTTTGACATGTTCACCTCGAGAAATGTCAAAAAAATCTTTAAATATCCACTATCACGTCCGACCACGATGTCCGACCAAATAGTCGGACTTAGAGAGTGTTGACTCTCAAAAATCAGAATTAACCAATTACCATGTTTGCTCGGAACTGTCTTGTGGGGGGGGGGAATAAAAATAATTTAATCATTTGTCGAAAATGAAGACATTTTTTTTTACAATAAATCACTCTTTTTCTTATCAAAATTCATATTACATGTACATGCAATCGAATCAAATTATTGTGAGAAACTCTAGAGTGAGATGTTTATGGTGTTTAACACCACTTTCAGCAATATTTCAGTTATATCATGGCATTCAATTTTACTTGGTGGAGAAACCCAGAGAACCCTGAGAAAACCACCAACCTGTCGCAAGTCACTTACAAACTTTATCACATAATGTTGTATCGAGTACACCACATCATGACCTGGGTTCGAACTCACAACTTTAGTGGTGATAGGCTTTACTGATCGCACAGGTAGTTGTAAATCCACATAACATACGATCAAGATCATGACCAGTTGACCCCTTCAAAAATTATTGAATTATTGAAAGAAAATCTACATTTGTAGATAAACCTAGTTAGTGCATTCTTGGGGGGGGGGGGGGGGGGAAATAATTGCAAGTTCAAATACAAAGGGGGTCGTCATGGTCGTGATCGTATGGTAGCTGGATTTACAACTACCTATATGCGTTCGAATCTTGCTCAGGCGAGGTGTACTCAATACAACATTATATGATAAAGATTGTCAGTGATTTGCAACAGGTCAGTGGTCTTCTCCTAGGTACTCCAGTTTTCTACACCAATAAAACTGACCACCATGATATAACTGAAATACTGTTGAATTTGAATTTGAATTTTGATGTTTAACGCCACTTTCAGCAATATTTCAGCTATATCATGGCGACCAGCTTTAGTGGTGGAGGAAGCCGGAGTACCCGGAGAGAATCACCGACCATGGGTAAGCAACTGGTTAACTTTATCACTTGCGGCTGCGAGACGAGTGCACCCTTTTTTGTAATTTACAAAGCTGGGTGCGAACCCACGCCATAGTGGTGATAGGCTTGTATGAGCTGTTAGATCCAACGACCTAACTCATTGAGCCACCCGGGCCCCGAAATATTGTTGAAGGTGGTGTTAAACACCATAATCCTAACCCTTAACCCAAATGGCCAGTCCAGGACTCACCTAGATGAGTTGTATGTATCTCTGCTTTGATTTCAATAAATGGACATGTGATGGCCAGTATCTAGCACAAATTTGAGTTGTCATCATACACATTACAAAAAAAAAACGTAATTGGCAGAGTACCAAATGGTCAGTGGTTCTTCCAGATAACAGCTACTGTTCAAATAGTCACTTTCTTTTGAAGTTAAGGTTTATTTGAAATGATAAAAAGAAATTTATTCTGACATGAACATGACCTACACAGGTAGAGGTCATATCCAGCTACCACAGGTACATAATTATGGATTATACATATGTAATGTATCCACAGAGCTCCAGATAATTTTCAAGCCCAAAGGGTAATTACCCCCTACTTTTGAAAATGATGGGTATTTGCATATTTCCTTTGCACTGTTGTACTCTCTACTTCAGAAAAGATTGCTTACATGTACACTTATAAAATTATGTTTGACACAAGTGTTATTCAATAAATGCAGGATGCAAGTGAAATGTATATCTCTGTTTAATTTGACACGATTGTGTCATGTTTAATAATAAAATGTTGTAAATATTTTGTTTTTTGCTCGTCTGCAGTTTTCACAGCCGTGTTGATAATGTCATCAATGATTCCTTTAACTATACTGTCACTAGACACAGATGAAACTGTCAGGAACTTAAGTATATAATTTTCCGTAGCGCTCTTGCGCTTAGTAGCGCGCTTATTCATGTTCTTGCTCATTTTCAACGAACGTGTTCCCAAATTTACTTTCGTTTTAGTTTTTACTTATTACGTAAACCGCATTTATTTGTAATATTGATCACGATTGGATGATTTATCACAAGCATCCAATCTGATCTCTTTTGACATCGATGCTTAGAAAGGCAAGCATTCGGTACCCTCGGATGTATAAACTCTCTCCTTCGAAAAGTATAAAGGGAAGTAATTACGGAGAATTTCTCAAAGACAAAAATGTATTGTTATGTACACGACTGTACAAGTATGCTCCGAATTTGGAAAGTTTGCTTACACAGCAATATATATGCGTAATGTGTACACTCTGATCTCATAATACATACGTTTTTACTCGTTTTCATAGCGTAAAAAATGCAAATACGCAGCTTATCTGGAGCTCTGTATCCATGTATAAAAATATATTGTAAACAATTTTTTATGTAGTCCTCACGATAAGTACCGGTCCTCCAGCCCTAGAACAGTAAAATATTGTTCGGACCTGTAAATTTTTAAGTTTTTATTTAGATATACATTGTATATATAAATAAAATCAAGAATTTGTTTCGGACCAGTAAATTCAAATTTTCATTTCGAGGACTGTTTAATTACGAGAAGAAGGTTTAAATAGTGATGGTCACCAATTCCCCCAATATCACCTCTCATCTTAACTCAATGATCACAATCAAAAGACTATGACATGTGAAGCTTGAACTCCAGGTCCTGACTTGGGACAGGAACAAAAATGTGGTCGGGTTAAACTGATTAATGTAATCCCAATCCTCCCTAGGCCTCTTGATAACTGGATCTCCATTTTGTTTCAGCAAATCACAAGTCAGGACATTTTTTTTTTTTTTTTTTTAATCGATGTAGATCACTAGAGAATAATTATTTATTTCGAAATGTAACTCTGTATTTTTCAAAATACAAATAAAATATTCACACGAACCAGAAAATACAAATTTCATGTTTATTTCAATACAATACTATTTCAACCAAAAGATTTAAACTCAACAAAGTTAAAAGTTTAAAGCCGTAAATATTAATTAATTCCTTCCATAAATGTTGGATGGGGCTAATGGAGGACAGGAACTTGTCTTAACTTCTAAGTTAGCCACCATGTCACTATTTCACGGTCTTCATTCCATGATGAACAGTGTGTAGATCTCATTATAACATTTCAATGTCATTTAAAGGAAAGCATTTTAGCTAAGGAGGGCACAAGGTGAGAAGCATGCTTTTGTCGACCCCTCAATACATTTTGAAATTCTAGAGTCAAAATCCTGCATTTTGGTGAATTTTGAGAGTATAAATATACTAGGCTGTTTGAAGGAGATTTTTTGTGACATGCCAGGGGTTCAAATTAGTGGTCGCCCAGCCGCCCTTGGCAACTAAAATGTCACCTGGGGGACTTGAAAACGTGGAAAGATAGCCCAGTTGGCTATTAAAAATTCCAGTAGCCCTGTATCCCTAAACTATTGTTTGTCCGTTTGTATCGTGATCGTTTTTCTGTTACCTGTTCGACTGAAATGTTTCTAACTCAAAAGAACATCAGCTATGGCTTTTCAAACAGGGAACCAGAATTAGTAGTTTATAGAATAATCCTCCGGCTAAGGAGCACTCTAAATTTCGGTAAATTTCCAAAGTTCAAAACATACCAGTACGGCTGTAAAGCTTACGGAAGGATTCGAGAAAAGGAGTTTTTTTTTTCATATTTTGTAATTAATTAATTGTTATTGCTTAGATTATAGTATGTCGTTTATATATTAAAATGTACCAAAACACAGAATTAAATCGAGACAATTCCGGAATTGTTTTTTATCTTTAATCTTTTATCAACATCTGTGTTAAAGTCTATCGAAAATTCAAGTTAGCAGTTAGTGATGTGGAATTATTAATCAAGGGTCAAGCCTCCCAGTGAATCTGAAAAGAAAAAAAGGAAGTTTGAAAGTACCATAGAGTACTACAAGGGGTATGATAAAGATAAGCGTGCAAGGAAATATTTACCAGAGTGGGAAAAGGGTAGTTCTTGGTTGAACTTGAAGTATGTGGACGACAAGGGGATGGCATGTACCGAGTTTGGTGAGCCCAATGGTATGTTTGTAACTGGTTGTACAAGCTATAAAGTTGATAGTCTGACAAAGCACAAAAAACCAAAGCGGCATGAGAAATGTGCACTTGTCACTAAAGCAAAACTGAAATCTCGTGAGGAATCATCAGCTGCTAAAATCATCCAGACCTTGAACAAAGACATATTTATCAAGTTGGATAAAAATGTTCAGGAATTGTCATGCTTTGGTTGTTAAAAATAGGCCCCTTTCAGACTATGAATGGATGTGTGAGTTGGATGAAACCAAACGAATTATTTTAGGGAAAACATTCAGGAACACTGAATCAGTCAAATCTTTTATTGCAGCTATTGCTGATGTTGAATTTCTAAAGGTAGTAAAACTTATTTATAACAGATAGTAAGTTAATATGTATAATTGGAGATGGTTCCACTGATGCTTCGATACAAGAACAAGACATGTGGTACGTCCATCTGTCTACAGGTGGTTCTATTGATGCCAAATTTATAGGAGTTGCCTCCACAGAAAAGGCTTCAGCAGTTGGTATTGTTGATGGACTTCAACACTTTCAAAAATGTGTGTAAAATGCAGGATTTGGCTTAAAAATACACAAATTTCTTGGGGGGGGGGAATAACCCCCACCCCCCCTAGCAGCCCTCGTCATTTTCACCTGGGCTACTGCTTTTTAATCTGGGCTAGCAGTCTCAAAATTTCAGTAGCCCAGTTGGCTATTATGTACAAAAAGTTAATCTGGGACCCTGCATGCTCTCCTATTTTATATTAATCATAATAGCTGGCAGCAAGTATAAATGTGATTCATTAATGGAAGAAAAAAAAAAATCTGTAGGTCACCATACAGTCTGTTACAATAGGCAAAGACCAATACAGAAAAGAATTAAGTAATCTATAAAAGGTCCAAAAAGATAGAAAAATAGTTATCAAATTTGAATTGTGTAGTAAACATCGGACATATTATTTCAAAATTTGCTTTAAACAGTCTTTATTTAATGATTTAGTCTTGGCAGATAGCTTGACTCACAACAATCTACGATAAACGAACTTTGGGTTTTCCTTCAGGAAAGTGCTGTACCTACATTTGTATTTTTCTTTTCTTAGGGCCTGAAAAATAATCACATATCGTTTTTTTGTGTTCATGTTGCACGTTTTCTTCTTCTTCTATGTCATATCTGCGCTTGTACATTTGCTACAGGGGTATGTAAATTAAAACGCTTCATTGATTTCGCAAACATTTCCTTTCGGACGTCTCGTTTTTTTTCTTTATTCGTTACGAAAAAAACGATCAATATAATGCGGCCTTCAAAGAAGACACCCAAACAAAGCATTAGTTACGATTTCGTAGTTGTTACTTTAGCCAGAATAACTTTTTAGTCCGATATTTTTATTTTTTTTGTTCTTAATTTTTTTTTTTGTGAAACAAAATTTGAACCGGCGATTTCGTCTGAACAACCCGGCGACAAATCGTCAGGTGCCGGTTCTTATTGAAAACCCTGAAGTACGATTACCAAACAGACGAAAACCGTTGGCCCTTCCGGCCCGATAACATTTTCTTACTGGCCCAATTGGCCCTATAGCAGTATCTGGCCTGACGGGCCGCTATATTTTCCAAACAACTGGCCCGAGTTTCGTTTTACTGGCCACAGGCCAGCGGATATGTCGACCCCTGGTAAGCCATTTCAATTTTTACTTAGATTATACAGGACAAGGATATGACTTTTAGCAGTGCTTGTCCAATAAACAGCAATAAAAACTTTCTGCTCATTGTTGAAGCTTAAATACACACACCCATATATATGCGTGAAAAGGGGGTTCATAGGAGGATTATTTAAGTCTTGAATTTGGTTTAAATATGACTTAAAATGTGGATTTTTACTCGCAATTGGAAGATCAACTCTTATGGTGATGTGGAAGACTCGGTTCCAGAATCTATCAAACCCAAATTAAACGGAAAAATCCTGGCTCAGGGCCTGATAAACAAGTGCAATTTTTTTGAACATGGATGTTTCTATTTTTTTTCCTTTGACAAGGCATTAAGTAATATTTAGAGTACTTTTAATTTTGTGTATATGCTGATAAACTGATCGAGGGCGTGCCCGAGATCAGTTTATCTGCACATACAAGATATTAAAAGTATTCTAAATGTTTTGTATCATAACCAATCAAACGGAAGCAAATGTGTGATTGACGTGTCGCACTTGACCAACTTTTGAGAAGACTGATCTTGGTCACATACGCCAGCAGTCAGTGATGTGGAAAAAAGCTTTTAATAGAATACGTAGTTAACGTCAAAACGTTAAATGGCAGCGAATATGACGGACGATCTTTTTTTTCATTTTTTTATTGAAATTAAAATTTTTAGAGGCGAAGGTAAAATTTGATGCAAGCACACACATGCCACAACTTTTTCTGAAAAAATTCTTGATTTTTACAAAATGTTAGAAGAGAGCGAACAGTTTTTCATTTTATTTTTAAAGAAAATGGAAAATCTGAGGCGGTTTTTCAGCATTTTGGAAGGGTGAGGAGGCAATTTAAAAAAAAAATTACATTCTGGAAAAAGTGGAACGAGCAAATCCAAAGAACTAAAACTTAAATTGGTGTGGCCTAAGCATACAAATATATTATTTATTTTTAGTATCCTATTTTTCAGGTACTCAAATATGATCACTTTTTTTATTGCAAAACTGATAATTTTCGTTGTGTACGTGAATTGGGCATTATTTTTTTCTATAGGCCTACAGTGCATGTGCATTGAACAAGTCAAAACGGAGACTAATTTGTCTTGTTTGAATAAAAAAAATTGCTTAGTAAAGTTAAAGAATTTTTCATGTGTTTTTATGTCATCTGCATGAACAAACATGTGTGGTCACTTTGTCAGTCTTTTTGCTTGTTTTATAGTTTTTTCCAGTGTCAGATTTAAGAAAGCTTGCACCACTTTGCACCCAAGATGTCTATCACTTGTCAAAAAAATTGTATGTGCCAATTGTCCAAAAAAAAGTTACAATGTGTTTATTTCTGTGTTCTATTATAATAAGGTCACAGTTAAAGCACGCTAAATAGAAAATGCTTTGCCCAAAAATAGCAAGCAGATAAATAGAAAATGCTTTGCCCAAAAATAGCTATCTTGACTCCACCTCCTGTATATATGGTTATCTTCATTTAGAAAATACTAAAGATCAAAGGAAAACACACTGGGTTGTGATACAATTGTGAAATAAAAGAAGATCAATTTAAAAAACAATGAAGTTGTCAAAATAAAACATTTTTGTCCCTTTCTATTTTTTTTTTATTAAGGACAGTAGCCTAAAAATAAATTGCAACATTGGTTTAACAAAATGTACACAATGTCAGAAATACCTTTTACACAAAGTCAACAATGTTTAACTTTGTGTAAACATTGTAAAATAATTTTATACATTGGTATGACATTGTAAATAAAATTGTGACCATGTCAGAAAAAAGTAAACCTAATTTATTTGTTTACATTAAAATGAGAAAATGTAAATAACTTTTATTGATTAACTCTGTTCTGGAATTTTGATTTATTTCAATGAAATTTTTCTGAATTATTAACCCAACACAACACAGAAAATCAATTATGATACTAAATTGATATTTATAGTTGAGGAAAAATACAAAGGAAAATAACATTCAACAGTTGTTACTTAAACAGAATTCTTTATTCACAAAAACATGAAATGAGAGAAATTTTTTTTCTCAAAATGGCTTCCTTTCGTTCTGTATTCAGGTCATTTGGGGCCATTAAAGGATGAGATTTCTCGCAGATGACCTACAAGAAGCTTTTAATGTATAATTTGAGGAACCAATCGGAGAACAGAACATCAGTTAAACTCATAATCTTATTTGTCATAAGTTGTAAATTCGTGGAATATAATTAGAAATTGTTTATATTTTTTCATATATATACATTTCGTATTGGTCAACTATTTGTGTATTGTGTAGTGGTCAGTTACACAACGAGGTGAAATTTACATCTCGGAAATCAACACGACTCAAAATTCACAATAAACAATCCCGTGAAATGTTAATCAGAAAACCGCTAATGCTAATAAACCCATATCGTTGAACGATAAACCTTTTGTTTGTTCAACCCTTCACTTATCTTTATTATTATTTTGATAAACTTGAACCCAAATTGGCCCCCTGCTCACATTGAGATCAGAGGAACAAATTTACACCGATAAAAAAACGCAGGAAAAAAATCAAAACATGACCCTTGTACATCAGCATAAATTATTCTGAATTGTTCAACGAACATGTTTCAGCTCTACAATCATATATGAAGTCATTAAGGGACAGATATCTTGTGTTTAAGGTTTGGACATACTCGGACAAGCCAAAAGGTGAACGAACAGGGCACAACACTGTGCGGCCATGTTGTTTTTGTGAGAGCACGGTGACCGCCGATATATTTCATGTAAACAAGATTTATGGAGATATAAGTAGTAAATTCTTACCATTTAAGGGTGTAATCCACAATACTACATATAAAATACCAACAATATACAAACACTGGGTCGCCATAAATGAGAAACCATGAGGATTTTTATAGTTCACATTATTGTGTATTTTCACTTAAAGCTGCGAGCTGTGCATGAATACACGCACTGAACCGTGTCACAACCCATAATCTTTTAGCCTTGCGCTGCCGGTAGAGATTACTGAAATACTTTACGAAAATGTACGAATGTTTTCATAATTACTTTTAAATTGAATCTATATATACAATAAAATATATTATGTTTTGGTTATTTTTTAACAACAGATAATTTGAAATGTGATTCATATTTTACAAGCATGCGCAAAATTTTGTAAACATAAAAATGGAATACACTAAACATAGGGTAAGTTTGTGTACTGGAATAGCCGCGGTGATACCAGGTCAAGCCTTCAAACTGATCTCAGAGCAGTCACGATAGTGACCAAAATACTTCGGAATCGAAAATTGGAATGTAACATGGACACATATTGAAGCATTGTTTATGAAATTGACATTAATATGAGTGATTGATGTGAAATTTACACCTGTACGCTCGTTCATTCATAAAATTCATTTCTGCCGATTGTTTACAAATTTTACAAAAACAGGTGCGATAATCCAACTTATTTATCACGTCTCATGTTAAATTTTAACTGTCAATATAACGGGATAAGTGAAGTTGATAATGAACATCATATATTAACATAATTTGTGTTAAGATAAGTTAATTTCATTTTATTTTTTATGTTGTTTTTTTATTTATTTTTAGCTAACATAGTTAAAACATAGTTTAACATAGTTAAAACCACCGACAAACTAAGTTAACGGAAATATATATAGTTATTTTTTATTATTTTTTTTAATAAGGTCGACGTGAATTTAATCTTGAGGAAACCTTGAAAATACACATAAATTACGTTTTGTACTTGTGATGTACACGTGTATGTCGACACGAACCGTATTTGACAGATGCTATGAAGTATGGTATTTTGTCACAATTTATCTATTAGTCACTTGCAACTTTTCACAATGAAATACCAGGAAAATAGACAACGTCTTTGTTTTGTTTGTTTGATGGTGTTTAACGCCACTTTCAACAATATTTCAGTTATATTGTGGCGGTCAGTTTTATTGGTGGAGGAAACCGGGGGACCCGGAGAAAACCACCCACAAACTATATCACATAATGTTGTACGTCTCGCCCTGATTGAGATTCGAACTCACAACATCAGTGATGATAGGCACTGATTGCATAGGTAGTGTAAATCCAACTACCATACCATCATGTCGGTTTGAAAAGCTCTTGGGAGCTTATGTTGTACTGTTATAAAATGTACCGACTTTAAATAAAACTTTGATTGATTGATAGATTGATTACGGCCCCTCCCTCAACGTTTTCTGGTTTACCCTTTTGGTATCTTTCAAACTTTTCTTTGATCAAAAAGATTTGTTAGCTAATGCCAGCCTAAATAATAACAAAGGGCTACACGGCATGGTATGGAATATAACTTAAGTAAAAAGTATATTATTTTTCATAACATGATACGACAATGTCCCCCTACTACACGAGATTTACTGCAATCAAATTTATGTCGAAAGCATAGCTGATTGAGGAAATCCGCTGGAGGGCATCCTGAAGCACTTGTCAAAATCAATTCAGAGAAAAAACTGTAATTGGCACTTTTTTGCCCACTTCGGTTGAGTTTATCGGAAACTGTAAGACATAGAGGAAATCCGTCGACATATCTTCTTCTTCTTCCAGGTAAAGGACGGAATTCAATAAATGAATGTTTGTGTCCTGTACTACCAATTGCTCTCATCACGAACAATTCAAACAAAGAAGAAAAAAACAACAAAATTGGGTACAAAAATAAATTTAACTATCTTCAAACTCTTAACACCTGTATTTACATTGGACGCATAGCCGGGTACGGACAAAGCCATATTTGTGGTGGAGCAACCGGAAGTCACGTGACTGGAACCAGAAGTATGCTATGCGCATGCCCGGCTTTTCCCCGCGTTTTTTTCTTGTAGTAGTACAAATTGTAACAGTGATTTAGCTGGCGCTCGTCACTTTCGTCATTGACGATTGATTTTCGAAAGTGACGAGTATTTCCCGTACCCAATTCGTCACTTGAATTTTCGAAAAATCGTAGAAAAATGTTTGTAACAATCCATTCTTCTTCATTTGCTAATTAAATGACAGTTTTATTACATGTTACAAGCTAATCAACGGATTATAGAATTTTTGTTTTGATTGCGTAATCTTTGATCTCACCTGGCTTGATTTACCTGGACAAAGAATTCAATCAACGATAATAATTTTTTTATAGTTATGACATGTACTCAAAATGCCACAGTATGTATTTAAAGTGGACATATTTTTGTAATCGTCGTATGGGCGAAATTTCGCATTGGAAAAGTTGCCGTCAAAATATATAATTAATAGTAATCGTCATTCATTGCACGATTCGTCTCAATGTCTGCTATATCGAACTATGTTTGCCAAATTTATGAAAATGTCGATATCATGTTTATTGAAATCTATCGTATCCAATAAGTATTTTGAAAGTGATTTTCTCGAAAAGTCATAACTTTGATTAAATTTTACGTCCTTTGAAGAAACTAAAAAAAATAAAAAGGCGCGATCAACAGGATTTCGCAATCCACCGAAGCTACTTTTAACCAAACGAACTTTTGATGTATTTATTCTCATTTCTTTGAAATGAAATCTTAGTTCTCATATTTAATATGGTCATTTATATGCAAAGGTTGGCCATTATATTCGTTTAAATGCACTGCACGAGGACGCATATAAGTTTTTTTTATATATTGATCAGCATCCGGGTAACAATTGCGTTCTATTTATAGAACTATTTACAAACAGACACGTGTCTGCAATAAAAAAAAAGTACAGTATTTTTATTCCAATTATTGCAATTTGATTATGAGGTCTGAGAAATAATTATTTATTTTACAACTTGCTTCAGTTTTTGACGTTTGTTCTATACTGATTTCCTACAAAGAAGATAGATAGAAGTTGGACCACTGGCATTGGTCAAACCGGCAGAATTGTTATTACATGTTACAAGCTGTATTATACAGTAGTAAAAGTACCAGGGCTACCGGAAGTGACCGAATGTCACGTGACCTCTTCGGGATTCCCTTGGGTGTGCGCATGCGCAACCGGAATTTGCGCAATATCCATCCTGGTGTAACCCGAATAATACAGTCGTTATATTACTCTCCCGCTAGTCGCTGCATTAACGCCTGGATGCATTCATTGAAAAAATCCGTCAAACCGGAAATAATAAATCGCTATGACTTATGGGTATTACGACATAAAATAGGAGGAGCTATAAAGTGTTTGTAAATAATGTCCAATGGAGCGATCAGATGATGTAATGTTGTATGCAATACATATATCCGGATAAATACAACCAAACATGAAATAAAACTTAAATGAATAATTACTATTTTTTAAATATTAAAACATAATGATTTTTATTTCAAAGTTGGAAAGTAAATAAAAGCTTGAATTGAATTCACTCTTATAATGATTTTTTAATTTCATTTAAAATAAAGATTTCAAAAAATGTATTTTATGATACTGATGGCTGATTAAAATTGTTTGTCATGCATTAGCTGTCAGTTGTAATATATAGGATGTAACCAAATATACAGGAAGAGCTCCTACTGTGAAGCCATCTATTTTGAGTTGCCATTCAATGAAAATAACAACCTGACCATATTATTACATAATAAGAATAAGAATTAGATAAGATAAGAAATTAAAATTGATAGAAGGCAAGGATTTATATAATTAGCACATTAAGTCACATTTCATTTATTTAGGCTAACTTGGGTAAGTTATCAAATAAAGACAAAAATGGGTTTAAAAAAATCAGTCTAATAAGTATTTACCTAAATAACGATATTGTCATGGGTATTTCTTTATAAATTGTATTAAAAATCATTTTAATTTATGAAATAATCAACTTTCTGTTTACATATTTATTTTCAATAAAATTTCTTTATTATTTCATCCCATTTTCCTTAATTTAACTTGTGCATATCCATATTTATGCAATCTTATGTTAACGGCAAGTTACGTGTGTCGACCCTATTATCCACAATAAATTCACTTTTATTGTCCCATATACATTACAAAAATACATGTTAGATGTGTATTGTGACATCTTAGAAGCAAATTTAGATTAAAACATAAAAACTTCAAAAAATGATTACACGGTGTTTTATTTTTGTAAATCTTTAAAGATTTGTGAATCTATGGCAATTTAAATCATAATTATGAGAATAAAGGTGTAAGTTAGTTTTCTAAATATGCAAAGGTACGTGCACAAACATTCTCCGTGTTTGTTTTGTCAATATTTACAAACGGAAGTAAAGGGAGTCACTAATGCGCATACTTGCTAATATCTGACATTTGATTGGTCGGCTGTACCAGCCAGCAGCCTGACGGATTTTTACCATTAAGAGCGTTCAAGCCCTCGTCCAGCGAAAGTGCCGATAGAGGGCGCAGTATTATTCAAGTTAGTCCTAGTGAGGCCTTTTGACCGGAAGTGACGTTATGAAACGTCACCCGTAGTGACCGAAGGGGTATGCGCATGCGTGATCGGGTGGGTGTTCTCTAGGACGTCTGCGTCTATCATTGTCAACCGAAACTAGCCCTTTCACTGGTTATCTGCCCCTTTCCCGCCATTTTATTTTCATGGGGAGCGCCTTCAATAGAAGGTCACTCTGCATTTATCCAGGCTTGTGACTGGCTCTATATAGAGGCTGCATTAACCTTTTTTTCTTTTTTTTTCTTTTTTTTTTTTATATCAGTCTTATTATTTCTGAATTTTTTTTTCATACAACATGTTCAACAAGTAATAACACAAAATTCTGTACAATGGTCGTCGCTTCCACGGGGTTTTCTAAGAGCCTGGTGACGTCTGTCATGCTATGTCCTGCACATCGATGAATGAGGTAAAAAATGCAATGATGTCCGCACACGGTAGATCCTTCTTCCTGTACTCGAACGGTATTGTAAGTCCAACTCGTACAATGTTTGTTCATAAAGTTCACGTAAGCCCTTAAAAAGGGTGGTGTTCCAGTAGGGTCGTAGTATTCTCCTCTTGAGTTGGCGTCGATGTATATAGCGACCCAGTGTTGTCCCATTCGATGGTCAGGATCCGTATTTCCCACAAGGGCCGAAGGTACGTTTAATAGTCTGGGTGATCTGTTTCTGGCATAGACCCCCTTAAACACCGATCTGGAGTGGGGATGATTTTTAAATAGAGTCAATCTCAAGCGTATTCATTATGCACTGTAGTCAAACAAGACTTGTCTGTTTCTATCGATTTCGATCACGTTGTCTAATACAGGACGACGTTGATGGTCCCTGCCAAAGCTTCGGCGAAATGAATCTCTACACCTAAATTACCGTTTTATCAGTTGAAACGCCCCCACTTCCGACATATCCGGAGTCAGATCGAATCCAAATAAGGTGTTTCCTTTAGCGTATTCTTCTCTAGAGATGGTATTTCCTTCGTCTTGATACATCTTTCCCGTACTGGTATAGAGTCCCATATAACTGCGAATATAACCTGCGTTTTCAAAGTCGGGTTGTAACGGTTTGACGGTAATCTGTCGTCCGTCCACGTTCAGTGCCACAAAGTTGATCTTGTAGTGTTTAAAATCGAAAGGGTTTTTCGTAATAGTCTCATTTAAGGCATCACTGTCCACGCAACCAATCACCAGTCTTTTCGGCAACTGTCCCAAAAACATGTTGTCCTGGATGTAATTCATGTTGTCACGGGGAACCGTATCTACTTTGACTTCTATACGTCGGATGGGGTATTTACAGCTGGTCATTTCCAAAGCTTTGACGTGACCCATTCTTACGGCAGGACTTGACTGTACATTTCTCACAAATAAAGCGAGATCCTTGATTTTGATCTTATATGTGTCGGCATCGGCCATTAGGGCGAACACGTCTCGACTTCGTCGTAATTTGATTTTCAGATTGACGTGATTCAGTAAATATTTCTCTTGACAAAATAAATCCAAATGTAGTTTTCCCATCATCTGTACAGACTTGCCTTGGGCCGTCAATGCTTTCCGGGACGTGAATCCTTTGTTAGCGGCTGTTGTCTTATCTTGATGTCCCGGTGTATCCTTGTATCACATGACTCCCGTTAATTGAGATTCTTTGGCAGCTGGACCATAGCTGAGTAATGTTTCTATGTAAGCTCTGTAAGGGTACAAGCTGGTCGGTGGTGAAACCAGTTTTTCGTTGAGGCTAACACTGACATCACTAAAGAGGGAATGCATCCATAAGTTGACAGGTCCAACGTCCTCTCCGCCACCTAATGCAGTATCGTCGTTATCCACGATCTGTGCTTCCACAAACAGGTAAGTATTAGCCAAGTCGATGTAGTCGTCCCCCGCCCCACTGATGGCAAATTCGTAATGTCCTTGATCCGTCAGAACCGATGTCAATCCTTTCTGCTCCCAATACCCACAAACCACACTGGTCTGTGTAGGTGGAACTTCAAATAAATCCAGTTCTGATTTCGTGCATTCGCATAAGCTGGGGTGTACAAGTGCCATTATTATCCGAAAATATCATTCGATATGTTCCGTTGTTTGGTCTGCCGACGTCTGGTCTTTTTTCGCTCGGCAGATTCTTGTATAGCTCGTTGTCCTGGGGGTTCTGCCGTGTCCATAGCTTTCTGGAGTAAGTTTTGTCCTGTTGATTTCAATCGTGATTCTGCTACCTGTTTGATATTTCTTCCTTGTACGACATCTCCGGCAATATTTAATCCCGTTTTTAAAGCCTCGCGTCCTAGGGTCTTTGCTCCTTTTTTCAACAAAGGCATGCTGCTTTAAAGAGACCCCCAAAGATACTGCCAAGTCCATGTCCTCTTTGATATCGTTTTCCCGCAAATACCGGATATCCTTTCCCTGCTTGGTGTATGTAATAATCGTGGTAAGCTTTCGTATCGTGATGATGAGTTGGTTTCATTCTAGAGAGAATTCTTTTCGTTTTCTCCAGTGAAGTGTCACCACCACTCGTCCTCTTTCGAATGACACTATAAAGCCCGTGTCGTCCCTTATATCTATTTCCACGGTCTGAAATCGTCGTTGTAACAGGGGACAGTACTGTATCGGATCAAACACTCGGGTGATCATTTCTCCGTCTCTTCCTTCCACCGGTACGATTCTCAATAACGGTACTTGGGCATCTCCCACCATTCTCGGTTTCACCAAGGGGAAATACACGTACAGAGAATTTAATCCTTTCTTGACATCCGCTACCCAATCTGAAACATACTCCCCCGCTGGGAATATAGCTTGTCTGAATCCTAACATGGATTGTAATAAAGGACTGATGATGACTTGACAATCTTTTTTCACTTTCATATTGATTTTATGATTCATTTCGCTGAAACCCATGTCGAATTTATTCTTGAGTTCCGTCCTGTGCTTTTTCCCCATCGATGGCTTTAATGATCCTTTTGGCCGAGGAATAGTACCCATCCGGTAACAAGACCAAATACTTTTGTAGTTCTGACTCCTTGTAAAAGTGAACCTTCAACCAGGCTTCTTTATTCTTGACGTTATACCAACTGTAAGGATATTGTATCTCCGCCAATCCGATTTCCCATGCTCCTTCCAGATCCATTATTTTCGGCAATTTCGTCGTGTATTGCTCGTATTGCTCGGAAAGTAATTCATGGAACTGTTAGTAGGCAGAGTCAGGTAAAACATGCTTCGTCTTGATCGTGGGGCTAGGCAACATGTATCCCAGACAACTGCTCAACAAGACCGTCCACAAAGTACTGTTTTGCGACTGTACCGTCAAGTTATAAATGCTGACTGATAACCGTGTACAGGATGAGTACCCGAGACAAAAATACGACCTCCGAACGTGGAGTCTTCTTTCCACAAGTCACCCAAGACGATACACTGTCCGTGTCACTCGGTGCCATTCGCAAGACTGACACTTCAAGTAGGTGTTGTGTGGTTTTGTAGGTCCTGCTTAAAAATCCAGCTGTTAAAGGACTCTGGATATCCGAGCCACTTGACCAAATACTGAACTCTTCGTCCCTTTTTTCTCTTTTTCAAAATGGTTTCAATCTTGTACACGTCGTCTGTCTTAATGACTTTCTGTAATTCTTCGGCATAGAATGTTCCTTCTAGAATCTCCCCGTGATCGTCTTTGACTAAGTATACCGGGAGTCTGGTTTCGATACATCGAACTATGGTAAACAATTCTTCGGTCCAGTTAGGTAAGTATCCTTTCTTGAACATATGCTTGGCCTTACTGAGTCGCACTCTATCTCCAGGAGAAATTTGCACGATTTTTTGGGTCCCTTTCTTCCATATAGCTTCTTGGACACCGTTGTTTGGTTAGCCCACGTGACTTCTGCAGGTGGTATGCCTATGGTTCTGTGAACGGTGTGGTTATAAGATGCGACCATCTCGGATAGAACGTCTACGTAGGTTAGGGTTTCTCTGTGTGTGAAATACTTCCACATCTTGGTTTTCAATGTTCTGTTAAAACGTTCAACAATACTGGCTTTCGTCTCGTCGTTATACGTGGTAAAGAAATGAACATCGTTTTCCTTCAGAAATTTCTGAAACACTCTGTTTGTAAACTCGGTTCCACGATCTGTCTGTAAGCGTATCGGTTGTCGACCCGTCTTGAAAATGACCTGGAAGGCTTCTTTTAAAGTCTTCCCCGTCTTGTCTGTCAATGAAACGACCCATGCATATCGGGATAACACGTCTATACATGTCAACAAGTACTTGAATCCTTTGTTATAAGATTCTAGTTTGCCCAAGTCCACCATATCAGCCTGCCACTGATGATCTATTCCATACACGACCACTTGACGTCTGGGAAATCTTCGTCTAGTTGGTTTATGCAAAGTGTACGTGTCCTGAGACTGTAACCATTCTCTGACTTCTTTCTTCGTATACCCTTTCGGCTTAAATTTATTGAAACCCCCATAACTGGCGGGAGCAACTACATTGTAATAGGTCGACTCCATGTTTACAACTGACCCTTCGTGGTCTCAACCTCCGTTTTAGAAGTCGACCCAGTTCGAGACTTCTTTCCTTCTGCTTCTTGGTGTTTTTGGGGGGTACAGTCTAATAGGGGAGGGACTCTGTTGTCGTTTGCGAGATCTCGGTGTTCTTTTCGTCTGAGTGATGTATCTCCAGCGGTCCTCGTGACCAATCAAATCTTGTGGAACATTTGCTTCTCGTAAGGCCTCTCCGAATGTTTCCCATCCTTGTGGGTTGAAATATTTCCTTTTGCGCAGCACGTCGTTGACTAAATCCACCACGTTGCTTCCTGGAACGGTTTCTCCCTTGTATTTCAGTTCCCTTTTCTCGTTCCAGCTAATGTCGGGACTGCTCTTCATTTTGTTCAACAAGAGTTGTGCCTTGGCCTTCATTGTTTTTGGTACGCTTTCCAAAATTTCGTCGTCGACCAGGTCCTGTTTCACGGGTTCAGGTGCGACTGCCACGGGTCTGGATCTGTAATCGTCGTAGACGTTTAAATATCGAGTGAACGATTGGTCGTATAGCTTGAGACGTTCGTCTGTCGACAGGTCTTCTCTATCTAGTATGGTTTGCATCTTCTTATCCAAGGTGTCCCTGACTTGTACGCGTTGTTCCACTGGAGGTTTGGGACGTGGTAGCTGACTGCCTTGTTTCATCAATTCCAGGGGTTTCATTGAAATAATGTAGAGAGCAACGGTGCTACTACAGATGCAATCGGTGCTAGTAGGGACCCCAAAAATCCACCTTTCTGTAAGATCGCTTTCTTCTTTTTGAGAGAGACCGACTTTTTCATAAGTGCTCCCAATCGGCCATATTTCTCTTGGGTTTTTCCTTCTGGAGTTTAGTGAACGGGAAGTTGCGTCTTAAAATATTATCGGCACACTCACACAGTCGACTAGGCTGCGATCGGCTTTGGTTATGAGGTGATTGCGAATACCCGGTCTTGCTTTTTGTAAGTATACTAACTCGTTGGCGTGCCTTTTCAAGCGCTGAGAGACCATGTTACTCCTTCTACATCTCTCATAAAACTGAATTAATCTTGGATAGACTGAGATATATAACTAAATATCGGCGTACGCGATCTATTTCTCCCCTGGAAAGATATGACTTCTTAGTCTCAATATGTCCGGTGTCTCTTGTTTCATGTCGATGACTAAATAGACGTGGGGTTGAGCAGTGGCTGCAGTGTAGGCTTCCAAAAAGTATTTCGTCCCTTGGCCTTGGGGATACATTTGATTCGCCAAGGCCATGATCTGCAATACGTCTCTCGGGTTTTTGAAGACGACCATGTAATGGGCATTGAGGCTTATGGTTCTATGGTGTTTTCCTCGATGAAACAGATTCTGAACGATGTACATGACGCTAATGTTTCTATGGTGACTCTTCTTTGTAAACAGAGAAGCTACTCTTTGATCTGTTTCGTCCATTAAATCGTCTAGGATGATTAAATGTTTTTCTCTTGGATCTAAATTATCCAAATCCGGTAAACCTTGTTGAAAGTCCACCCCATCTACGGTTCCGTATAACGTCTGGTATTCTCCATAACACCACAAGATGCTATCCGGTATTGGGGTCATCATATGTCGGATATTGTGTCCGAATCTCCTGACAGACTAATTTTCCACTTCCGGTAGGTCCCGAGATCACACTGGTAAATGGATGGACCCATGGCATGAAATGATCGGGATCGTATTTATCGGGAACGTAAAATGTGTAAGGATTATTGGTTTTCAAAATATAATAGGGTTCTTCTTCATTACTCTGTGAGTATTGCTGCTGCGGCGGCATATATCCATCTGTCAGCGGCGGCTGCGTATACCCCTGTCAGTGTCAGCGGCGGCGACATATATCCCTGTCAGCGGCGGCGGCGTCGTATACCCCTCTGTCAGCGCAGCGGCGTGGTGTATATCCCACAGGCGCTCGTGGCACGGACCCTCCCCCTTTTTCTAACTTTCTGTTTACAAATTTATTTTCAATAAAATTTCCTTATTTCTTTATTATTTCATCTCTTTTTCCTTATTTTAACTTGTTCGTGTCAATATTCATACAATATTATGTCAACATCAAATTGCACATGTTCAATATTTGTTCTCAATTATATATATAACAAATAACAATAGCTATCAGTATTAACAACATATGTCTTATATACTACTATGGCATAACATACCTTTTAATTTGAAGGGGGGGTATGGTTTTTTGGACAACACAAGAGTTAGAATATTTTTTTTTTCTGTCGCGAATTTTTTTTTCCAGAATTCAACATTAGGTTATATGACAAAAACTCTGAATCAGATTATTTTTTTTCCTCCACCAAAATCAGAATATTTTTTTCAGCAACATTGGGAATCAGAATATTTTTTTTTAGAAAAAAACCATAACCCCCCCTTCAAGTTAAATGATCGTTCCCTTAGTCATCAGCAATAGATAATTTTAGTCTGTAAAACACAATATTTACTTTGCAATACTTGTAGCTAGAAGTGCAAGAGATGTAGTGATCATCTAAATACTTGGTTGAATTAAAATATACTATGCCATGGTTAAAAAGATCAGTTTTATGTTCAAAGAAATATGAGAGAGAAAAAAACACGATATATTTAACAATAAGAAATGGACAAACATTACAGAATATCTTTCTAGTAATAACTGATTCAGTCAAAATTTGGGCCGTTCCTTGAAACATTTTTTAAAAATATTATTTTACCGTCCACATTTTAGTATGAACATTTAGTATTATTTGAGGCATCTGGCATCATGATAATGTATCAATGAATTTACATGCATCATATGCAAATTTTAATAGCTTATTCCTTGTCAATAGTGTCTGTGTCAAATGGGTTGAAAAACAAATTGATAAAATATTTGAGAGCATAAAACCAACTTATGCTCAGCTACCTCCTAAAGCTAAACGAATTTTTAGTTTTGAACAACTTTATATTTTTTAATATATTAAAAAATACATATTACAATAATAAATTGACTTGAAGACATGATTCCATGAGGAACAAAGAGTTTACAATGGCAGAGGTATCTAAATGGTGGTTTGATGATAAAACTTTCTTTTTATCTCACAATACAAAATATGTACACATTTATCAATAATTCTAACCAGAGTAATGACACAACATGATATGAATAGGCAAGACTTTCAAATGAAAGGAAAGAAGATGACATCTTATATTGTTTAAGGGATGCGACATGCAATAGTTCTCCTTGAAAATTAACAACACAAATGTTTCTTTCTGCAATAACATGACTCTCAATCTACAGATAAAAATGTTCACCCATTATGCCGAAAATGAAAATATCACTGCATTCGCTCTTTCAGTTTTGATTGTTGAAAACTTATTTTGCGCATGCGCACACCCAGGTGAACCCCGAAGGGATCAGGTCACTTCCGGTAGCCATGGTACTTGTACTACTGTATTACATTTTGTACTGAAAACGAGAGGCCGGGCATGCGCAGAACATACTTCCGGTCACGTCACTTCCGGTTGCTCCCCCACAAATACGACTTTGTCCGTACCCATATACTACTCGAGTACATCAGACTATGTATACGACTGCAGTCGTAGATATATATCACGTGATTAAATAAAAAAAAATACGTAGTCGTGTATGATTTATTTGTCTTGTCTGTACATGTATAATATGTAAATTGTAATGCTAAAACCCAAATGGGTTATTTGTGTGCATTAATCAACTAAAATAAATTAAAAATGTCATTCGACTGTACCACTGTTTCAACTATGATTTTATGAAAGATAAAGGTTCTTCATTCTTGCCTGCCAGTTTTAGCATTGGTTTTATATCATACTACAGCTTATGAAGGACATTGCATTGTCTTGGTAGGTAATTTAAATATATTCTTCCATGAAAAACTTGGCATGCAGCTGAAAAAGTCACCGTAATGGATGATGACGGTCTTGGCGCATTATACTATAACAACCCAGCCGTTTGGTTTCTGAATGGCGTAACTCCAGAAGTATGCTCAGTGAGTGGATGATTGTTGTTCACGCCAACTCAGCAATTCTTTCAGCTATATCATCGCGAGAACAAGTTAATTTTCAATGAATTAATGATGATTTTCATAGTGCCAGCTAACTGACACAACAGTCCACGGAAATATATGTCGCAGCACTCGGGCACATTCTCCTGATTCCGATCCCCCCCCCCCCCCCCCCTAAAATTGGAAAAAAAATATGATTTTTTGGCGTAAAATCGTGATTTTTCACACGATATACCCCAACAATTTTCGCGCCTCCCTCCGCTCGACGCATTTTTCTTAAGTGCGCCCCCCTAACTTGAAATCCTGGATCCGCCCCTGGCATGTATATGTTATGTTGTATACCTTATAATACAACAATGTATATATATTGAATGAACAAAAATGAAAAAAAATGTCATTACCCATTAAAGGTATAATGTCGTTGATTTTGGCGATTTTGTTTTTGTTTTTTGGTCCAGATATTTTTACAAGGAGTACATTGAAAACATAAATTAACATTAATTATCGAGTTTTAAAGTAAAAAGTTCATCCTTTCTCTATTATTTGCATGAAAACCATCTCGAACATAAATTATTGTCTGTACGACAAAAAAACCTGCACGCGGTCGTACGAGGATATTAACTGATTCTGTTGGAAACAGAAACAGGAAAGAAGTTTTGGCGAAATATAATAAACCAAAATTAACATATAGGCCACCAGCATGACCGGTGGATAGAAGTGTCAACATCATTGCAATTGCGCATGTACACTGTAGTTCAGAAATTGGGACATGTAAAATGAATGATGGTGGGAGACAAACTGCACACGAAAAACAACGAAAATACACGTTTTATGCTCGTGTTTTGAAGATAAATATTAACTTTCAACGCCAAAAAAAAACTTTTTAAAAAATTACCAAGCTTAATGACATTATACCTTTAACATTACATACTAAATTTAGTATTATTGTATTTTCCCCTCTGATAATGTATTTATATAATGTGTAAAAAAAACTTTTTTACTATGAGAAAAGTCTCCAAAAGACGTTAATCATAAAATCTTCGAATTAACATAAATTATATAAAAAAATTTTTAAATATTTTTGTGATACAATTGTTTCTCATATTCTTAAGTTATGGCAAGGAACATATAAGTCTCATTTCCGTCATTGATTGTGGACATTGTAATAAAATGTGTAATTCATCTTCCACAGCAACGTTGGTAACTCACGACTGACCACTCTCCAATACTCTCAATCGGAGCGTTATCAGCTGTTGGTTATCTTTGGGAGCAAATATCAAAGTTTAAAATCACTATATAGAATTTTGTGTAATTTCAAACAAGAGATTATTTCCAACACGCTGTAGGAAAATCAAGTTGGTCCTTTGAAAAATCAGACAAACAATTTGTTTCTTAGTATAAAAATCCTCACCCACGTTAACCCGCGGACCACGGCTCACTACGATAAGAGAAGCAGGGGCAGATCCAGGATTTAAAGTTAGGGGGGGGCGCATTTAAAAAATTTGCGACGAGCGGAGGGAGGCGTGGACATTTTTGGGGCATTTCGTGTGAAAAATCATATTTTTTCCAATTTAAGGGCGCCCCCCCCCCCCCCCCCCCTGGATCCGCCCCTGAGAAGATTACCAGCAATTTTTCAGCTATATCATGGCGAGAACAAGTTAATTTTCAATGATAAGATGATGAGGTCCGCTTTGTATTAGACCAACACGCTTAGTTGGATTTTAATAGTGCTAGCTCTGACACTAAAACAACAATCCGCGGATAGATATGTCGCCACACTCGGATACATTACTCTGATTCCGATCCAGCCAGTCTTTGTTCCTTCTCCTTAGCGGACAAGCAACAAATACCAATTTCATTTTGGTTTGACCCGAACCCACGATCTACCGCACTCGAGGCGAGCACGCTAACCATTACGCCACCGATGCGATATTTAATGATAAAAAGGGTTTTGGTTATGGTGTTTAACGTCACTTTCAACAATATTTCAATTATATCGAGGAGGTCAGTTTTATTTGTAGAGGAAACCGGAGTTCACGGAGAAAACCACCGACCTGTCACAAGTCACTGACAAACTTTATCACATAATGTTGTATCGAGTACACCTCGTCATGATTCGAATGTATAACATGAGTGGTGATAGGCACCATTTGTACGGATAGTTGTAAATCCAACTACCATATGACCACGACGGCACCTAATGATAAAAAGGAACTATTTCAGTTGAAACACATCTCAAACATTTTTATCGAGCGCTAAGATGTATTAGTTTTTTGTAGGTATTTCGTGATGATCGCCGTGATTTTTTTCCCTTTGTTTGTAGGTAAAAAGCCATCCATACTTTTATTTCTTAACATTGTTCTGTCTTCTATTTTCTGATAATAATCTCTTTATAAATTCTGTACGCGTGTTTCCAGAAGAATGTGTTGTTTTTCTATATGTTTTATAAATATACAACTGCAAAATGAAAGGACCGGAATACCCCAAAAATGTTCGCGCCTCCCTCCGCAATTGGGAAAAATATGACTTTTTGGCGTAAAATCGTGATTTTTCACACGAAATACCCCAAAAATTTTCGCGCCTCCCTCCGCTCGGCGCAATTTTTTTTAAGTGCACCCCCCCTAACTTGAAATCCTGCATCCGCCCCTGATGACATTATGTTTTGTGTTGCAGATACTACCGTCCACGTCACAATCAGAAACATATATACAATGCATAACAAGAGACACATAAAACAATGGTTGTAATAAATAATATGCTAAAAAATGTTTCAAAGGTCTATACACTGAAAACTAGCTGCGGAACCGTAGCCATTATGGTCCTTGGCCAATTTTCTGATATTCGCGGACCATAGGGCTACGGATTTCACCCTATCAAAAACTTTCGAAACTGCGCGGTGAAAATCTTGCGCCGCTTTTTTGCAAATTTTTGTCATGAAATCGGATGCGAGAACGATCAAACATATATATTTCGTTTCGTTAAATATTTATCTACATTCTTCTATACTTACTTACCTGTTAATATTCATTTCCAGCTCATTATCATAACAAATGTCTCGATATTAACTGATCCCGCCTACTTCGTTCCGACATCTTGTCATTGTGGTATTCTCGCTTTGAGGTCATGTGACTTTTGAGAGATCACTTTAACAGCAAAACATGTGTTCGGTTTGATTACATGAAAAACTTGAAAATGTTGAATGAGAGTTCACCTCAATTGAAATAACTATAGAAGAAAATAACATTTCTGGTTAATATTTGTAAAATATATCACTCTATGTTGACTAAATATTTGATTTCAGATCAAAAATCGCCGTGCAAAACCTCCGGTAAAACGTAAACAAACTGAACACGTGTTTTTCTCTTGGAGTGATCTCCCAAAAGAATGGCTTTAAAAGCAATCTTATGTACAAAGAAATATTTAACTAGCCATTCTTTGAAAATTCCAATCGTCATATGAATGAAGGGTTAACACTGTTAATCGCTATATCGGAAAATCAATAATAGTACGAAAACCCATAACACGATGCTAATTTCGTTTTCTCAATTAATAGATGAAATTCTATTGACTAACCTTTATATTTCTAGTTTCTAAGCTCGAGGTTCCCAAATAAAATAGGTTCTACAAAATGGTCGTTTTTTGATGCAGGCGACTGCAAAGAAATGGTTAAAATCGCTACAAAACAACAAAATTATTTAGAATTTTCGCAGAAGAAACTTTGTGGAAATTAACAATAACTTCCAATTATCGAATCGTTGACGGACACATTGAATTTCCGTATTGTATCCTATTACTTGACCAATTTATTTGTTACTTGACAAGTACATTTTAAATTTGTATAATGAACACACATCTTGAAACTGCCTTCCTGTGCTCAAAATCTAATTTAAATATAATGAATATTTATGATGAAAGGTACCATCAATTTCTGGATATGGGACGAAATTGTAAAAAAAAGACATTTTACGAACATTTTACTGAATATTATTTTGGCTACCTATCATTTTGTGATTTTCAGTGTATTTTTTTTAAATATTTTGTCAGTTACGAAATTGCCCCTTTTTCTGTCTCGAGGACGAAGCGATGTGTATTCATGTAAGTTTAAAAAAAAATAATACAAGATCCGTTTCATACTCAGAATGATAAAAAAAAAGTATATTTAAAAAAATCTTTCATTAGTTTATGTCTGAAAATAGATGTAAAAATTGGTGCGGGGTTACGATTTATTATTACCCCTCGACTGAAAGCTGTACCCCGCTAAAAAAAATTAGTGGGGTACATCTGTCAGTCGAGCAGCCTCAGTCGAGGGATAACAATAATTCATAACAATTCAATTAAATTCAAAGTTTCATTTAAAGTCGATACATATAGCATACATATAACACAAGCTCTAATGGACTTTTAAAATCGATAATATAACAAAACAACGCATACAAACATATTAAATAAAAATAGACATCAATTTATGCAATTCAACATACACACAAGATATAAATGCAGATATCTAATATGACGTCCTTCAAACGTGTTGAGTCCAAACCCGTGGTAAAAATAATATATACCTACACCCATTGTAATGTATGACGTCATCGACAATTTATAACGATATTTTACCAATTTTTACATATTAGAATCGAAATAATTCATGGAAGCCATATGTATATATTGTTTTTACCACGGGTAGGCCTTTATGTCAGCTTTTTACCCTTCGCTAACGCTCGGGGTAAAACTTCGTGACATAAAGGCCTATCCGTGGTAAAAACAATATATACCTATGGCTTCCATGAATTATTTCTTAAATCAACTGAACAAAAGCAAACTAAACATAAGAAAACAAAAAATAAAAATATTTAAAAAAAAAAAAGCATGAAAATATTAGGTGTACAAGGTGATCTGCATGCACTGCACTGGCCCACGTGGAAACAGAAAATAGGAACATGTTTATTGCCTAAGTATAATTACCACCTGTAGTGATAAGGGTTATCATAGGGGTATTTTATTGGACTACGAGAGCTTAAAGGGTAAATAAATGATGTTTTAAGTCTTTCATATTAATATTTCAAAAGATACCATGGACTAGTTAGCAAATAATTATACAATTAAAGAGCATCATTTACATAAAGGACTGTAATTCAATCAGATAAATATTTAAATAGATAACTATTTAATTAGAGATTCATTAATGAGCTAATAACTTTTGTAGCTGGAACTCTGCGACATGTGGCAGGGCGGTGGTTTTCTCCCGGTACTCCGGTTTCCTCCACCAATAAAACTCACTGCCACGATATAACTGAAATATTGTTGAAAGTGGCGTTAAACACCACAACCATAACATATTCTGGAGGTGAAATTACCCATATACCTACATGGCATTAACTAGACAGATATCTTTATTCAAATAAACCAGGATTCTAAAATTAAAATTATATTGTACAACATACATAAACAGTATGTAGTCAATCTATTACTTTCAGATTTTGCGTGGGAGTTAATTCAAATCAATTTTTTTTTAATTTCCACTACAAATTAAATAGCTATTTGTCAATTTCCTCCATAAGAACACTTAAGGTAGGTATTACATTAACCGGTTTAACCCCGCCACATGTTTGTGCCTGTCCTAAGCCAGGACCTGGAATTCTAACGTATATGTCGTGGTGTTTTTGTGTTTAGTGAGTGAAGATGAGATGTGATTGTTCGTTTTGTTGATATTGGTGGAATTGTTGACCATCACTGTTTAAGCTGTCTTTGCATCAGTATGAGGTGTTAGTTTGTTGGTTATGTTCAACCATTTCCTGGGATATATGTCTATGTAAATTACAGTGTATTTAAATGTGTAAGAAATTTTATGTTCAACCATTTCCTGGGCTATATGTAGATGTAAATTACAGTGTATTTAAATGTGTATATAATTACAAACATGGACACATAAATACGGTTTATGGTGCTTAATGCCAATTTCAACAATATTTCAGTTATATCGTGGTGGTTAGTTTTATTGGTGGAGGAAACAGAAGAAAACCACTGACCTGTCGCAAGTCACTGACCGACTTTAATACATAATGTTCTATCAAGTACACCTCGCCTGAGCAGGATTCGAAGTCACGTCAGTGGTGATAGGCACCAATTGCATAGGTAGTTGTAAATCCAACTACCATACGATCATGACCACGACGGCACCAAAACATATGTAAGTTTGTTCATGACATAATTCTTCCGAAAATTGCCACTATCAATCACAGGCACTTGTGTAGAGTCAAAAATATGCTCACTATGTACCTAAAATACCACAAGGCCGGACTCACTCCTACTACCCCTGTCACTTCAATCGCTATTTCCCCTGTCAAAATGTCGATAGGACGCAAATCGCTTACTAATTTGCGTAGTGAAATGATTTTTCTTCAAGGAAAACCCGTTTTTTATATCTTCCTACCATCTACACCCCCATAATGACAGATAATCCTCAGAATTTGTTGACAATGGACACCTAAATGGCAGCAAAGCGAAAGTAGGTCACGTGCGACATATTTCCGCCTTTCGCTCGTTCTCGGGTTTTATCATTGCCTTACGAAACATACCTGAGAAGTTCAGAAAGAAAAGTTCTGGAAACGTAATTATATATCAGTATTGTTACTGTATAATTATAATGTTTTTTAAATACAATTATTTCCTATGCCTTATTTTTAGTATTATTTGCATACCAAGAAGCACTGAAGTTTTCATTCATTTTGTCAGTCATATTTTGGCGCCTTGTAATGTTTCTAGTGTTTAGTAATTATATATGATAAAACCCGAGAACGACCGAAAGGCGGAAATATGTCACACAAGCTGTTTTAACAACATGTCCAATACCATACCATTTCTGTTTCAACATCTACAATTAGGATTAAAAAAGTTGTCTCTCCTATTTATAGTTTAGTTCTATGAACTATAAATCAATTTCTGGTGGCATAAAAATATATTCTTTTAAGTTGTATATGTAATCCATTTAGTACATTCTGAAGAGGCCAGACTTTCCTGAACAAATCCTTAATTTTGTTCTTTTTTTAAGAGCAATTCTACCGCTCTGATCTGACATTTTCGACTTGTTCTACAGAACTACTGTAATGCAAGTCATTAGACCTGCCAAAAATGTTCCTCTGTAGGTTCTCAAGATGTCTTCTTACTTTTCAGAATGCTTAAGTTTCACTGGTGTTGTTTTAACTAGCTGGATTGTGATATTATTTCACTGGGTGTTGTTTTAACAAATAACTAGCTGGATTGAGATATTATTTCACTGGCGTTGTTTTATCTCTCCATTGATATCTTGTTTCACTGGTATTGTTATGTCTCTGGATTGTGATTTTGGTTCAGAAGAAGAAAAAAACACCCTGATTATGTGTGAAATATTTAATATGAAATTAAAAGAAAAATAATGCAGTCATATTAAAATAACAAATGTATAAATTATCAACAATAGAAAATAATTATAAACACACTAGATAGAGAAACAAGTCTTCCCACATAATATGAAGGAGTACACATCTTATTTTTTGACTGAGGAAAGAAATTTAGTACAGTTACAGGGGCGGATTCAGGGGGGAGGCGGACCCGGCGTACGCCCCCCCCCCCTAAAATTGGAAAAAATATCATTTTTTGGCGTAAAAGCGTGATTTTTCACACGAAATACCCCAAAAAATTTCGCGCCTCCCTCCGCAATTGGAAAAAATATGATTTTTTGGAGTAAAATCGAGATTTTTCACACGAAATACACCAAAAATTTTCGCGCCCCCCCTCCACTCGGCGCAATTTTTTTAAGTGTGCCTCCCTAACTTGAAATCCTGGATCCGCCCCTGAGTTACACCTATATTAATAGGTCACCCTTGGGACAAAGAAAAAGTGGTTTTAAATTTTGTACGACAGGACAAGATAAAGGTGACATTTTAACACAGGTGACTGCTTAATAGAGGTGACCACATGGGCAGGCTTGACTGTATTAGACAGATAGTAAGTTTTTTCAATGCTAAGTGCAAATTTTTTTTCCAGCTATATCAATAGTGCTTTACCAAGTAATGTAAAAACAAATGAGAGTAAAGAATTTAAGAAGAAACAATGGATACTGGTTCCCTGTAGCATAAAAACATCTATCTGGTTAACAGAATTGAAAAAAAAGTGTTGGTACTGAGATTTTCTGCATTACAATTAAAAAAAAAGAAAATATTAAAAAATATATATACATTTTATTATAAAAATTACACAAAATCTGTACTTTATTATAAATAAACACATAATTTTACAATACAATTTTTAAATTAGCACAAGAGATATATTTCACAGAATGCTTTTTCTAACGAAGCCACAACTAAAATTTTATTCCATTTCAGCTCTGAATGTTTAAATTTTTTTATTTTAAGATGTTTTTGTTTTTATGTAATTTTGAATTATTTTGCTTAATTTTGCCAAAATAGTTTCAACAAAATAATTTTTTGGTCAATATAGGTCTAATTTGCAGCATTGTCGAAAATCAGCAAAATCACTAATTTTACAGAAACAGTGGAGAATACATGTAAAACAACTCATAATAAATATTATGAAAAAAACTACATGTATATGTTAAATTTCAGTTTATTTTTTCTTAAAATGTAGAAATTTTGTCAATTAAAACCATTATTATTTTAAATAAGAGTTTAGAGTATAGATGGAGTCAAGATACATGTATAATTTTGAAGGTAGAACCTAAAGGACAATTCTAGCCAAGTTTTTTTTCTTTCTATAAATTGTCAACAGTGCCGGATTTACCTATAGGCTGGAAAAGCTGAAGTCTAGGGCCTCAACATTTAGGGGGCCTCTGGTCAATTTGTATAATACTTTTGACACTGTGATTGGACTTTCAAAGTTATGCTGTCATAATGCACTGTACCCTCTAAACAACCCTTCAGTGATTTTCCCTGCACAGTTGCACTCCATTTCAGAATATTGCAGAATTGATTAAAGCACCTCTGATCGTCCTCGCTTTTATTCAAATTGATTAACCACTCTTCCATCTGCCTCTAGTCGTGAGACTGGCTGATTGGGAGGGTCCTATCCAAATAGCCTAGGGCCTCTCTTCATCTAAATCCGGCACTGATTGTCAATATGATTTCAAAGGAGGAAATTCAGAACTGAAAAATGGTGGACAACAAAAAACAAACAAAACAATACAAAGGTAAAAGCTCACATGTTCTATGTCCAAGTGAGTAAACAATAAATATATGTAATCAAAATAATACTATAAGTACCTGGGAAAAGAGTTCTAACTGGCCAGAAATTACATGGCAAAGAAAATACTAGTCAAACCTGTGTATAAAGGACACTGTAAGAAAACAATGTGTCCTTCAGTAGCAGTTGCCCTTTATATACAGGTTAAAATTACATGCTCTATTCATAAATGGAAAAATGAGATTGCCCTTTATAGACAGTGATTTGCTATATAGAGGTGCCCTTTATAGACAGTGATTTGCTATATAGAGGTGCCCTTTATAGACAGTGATTTGCTATATAGAGTTGCCCTTTATTGAGTGATTTGCTATATAAAGGTGTCCTTTATAGACAGTGATTTGCTATATACAGGTGCCCTTTAAGGCAGGTTTGACTGTTTGTTTATTGGTCATTATACTTTGGTTCATCGCTGATATTTGACAGTAACGTGTGTGTTGGCGTAGTGTTATTGATCTTTGGCAATTTTTTCAGCTGTATAACAACTATTATCACATAATGGGGAGAAAAACACAGGCAGTTATATAGAACTGACTAGAATTGACTGATGAAACCCCAGCCATGGGTCGGTGTCATGAAAAACCTGAACACTTCGGGTGTTTATCATGGCACAAGCCTATGTCAGTGGTGCTAGGCTTGTGAAAAACAACAACATTACC
The DNA here is from genome assembly GCA_963383655.1 of Bathymodiolus septemdierum. NCBI lineage: Eukaryota > Metazoa > Mollusca > Bivalvia > Mytilida > Modiolidae > Bathymodiolus > Bathymodiolus septemdierum. The sequence goes on along the minus strand of OY726527.1, from coordinate 32,902,573 downwards.
TAGTTCTGCTACCAATGCCACTGCAACAGTAACCATGACCCATATAGTCAACATTTAATTATCTAAATACAATTTTAGCACTTAAAAATGTTGATCTAGTTTTGATTGGGTGATGAGGAAATCAATTTACGTTATATAAAATATTCCTGCATACATACATTAAATGAGACAGTGATGATACAATTTTCAGGGGCCGTCATGATCATATGGTAGTTGGATTTACAAGTGGCATTAATCACCATCACTTTAACCTCTCTACAATTTTCATGGTACAATGATGTTTTAATGGACAATTTATAAAAAAAATATTTCCAGAATCAACTTGCGTATATGCACATAAATGTTTACTTGCTAATGAAGAGACTAGTTTTAAAAAGTAATGGTAAGAAAAGTTTGAAGATATCAAAGGGGAGGTAATCTGAAGCAGTAAATGAAAGGACGGACCAAAAGAAAAAAGATAAAAGGACAAACAATGATCTACAAAACACTATAAAGAAAACTACAGATTGAGCACCGTGGGTGAACTCAGGTGGTAAGTAAGAAGTTAGCAGTTCCATGTTTTAAAGCAGTCTTGTTTATTTTCACTGCCTGATAAAATTCAATAGGCTTACTGGTAGATTGATCAATTCCGATTGTTGTTCAATACAGCAGCTTTGAGGGAACACAATATATATCTAAAGTGCTAAATTACAGTTGTCGGAAAACAGAAATATCATTGCACATAAAACTTTCTTACATGTCAGGTTGGCCCAGTGCCTGATAATCCTATTGGCTAGCATAGGCTGCAGCCTAGGGCCCCTCAATTGTGTGGTATTCTAGTTTATTTAAAGAATTTGCAATAAGTTTACTTCAAGCTATGTAAAGGTTGCTAATATATATCATGAGTAAAAAATATTCAAGACAGGTGCGGGAGAGTTAGAGGATGGCTCCACCTGAGGGGGAGGGGGGGGGGCATAATTTCATTAGCCGAGGGGACCCAAAAGGTCATAACCTGGCCCTGAGTTGGACTGTAGTCTACAAAAACTTTGTCCATTATACTAGGTAATATTTATGTTTTTGAAGAAAAAAAATCATGCTTTAACACTAAAATTCAAAATCTTAATTACTGTAATATCACAAACATTTATGAGGTAACACTTGAAAGACATCTAAAAGTATAAGGAAAATATAGTACTGTATCATTGCATAAATGACTTGTTTTGTGCATACTATACTACTTTTTATTATTTACATATTTTGTGCAAACTATACTACTTTTTTTATACTACACATATTCCTAATACTACTACAACCTTAAAAAGAAAATATTTTAAATAAAATTTGGCAAGACATAATTTGAATATAGGGAAAAAAATCAGCATTAATTTTTTTTCACATCGTGAAATACAATACACACATGTACGATAACAAATAAAATCTATCTATTTAATTATATATATATGCATTCAAATTCAGCACAAGAGATACAAGTTCATGTTCCCTGTCTATATTAGATAAACAGAGACAAAAATTAGCATTTCTGCTGCAATTGCCAGCTGGGTTCACTAAAAGAACAATTTTAGTAGCCCCACAAAAAAATCTTGGGGTCAAGCAACTAACTCTGCACATGAAATATTCAATATTTCAATAGCTGCCTGGGGTACTGTTTGAAAATGTTCAGGGTTGCAGTCCAAATTTGTGTGGTCTTGGGCTACTGGCCATGGCCCCCTGTTAAGTTTTATTCCTGATAAATATGATGAACTCAGATCAGCATCTGGACTCAAATCGACATCCACTCACGTTATTCTCAAAACACGGTCCAATTTAAGGGTATTCTCAAATTGGCATCCTTTCAAAATACTCAGATCTATGACCAATTTATTGGTTAGCGTTAGTGCATACAACAGTGATGTCATTGGATGTCAATTTGAGAAAGTGAGAAACGGCCATAGATTTGAGAATTATGAGCCAATTTGAGAATTTGAAAAAGGACATAGATTTGAGAATTGGACGCCAATTTGAGAATTTGAAAAAAGGACATACATGTAGATCTGAGGTACAGATGTCTGTGATGTAGAAATCGGACATGGTTTTGAGGATTGGACATTTATTAGGGGCTGGAAGTTGATTCGAGTCTTACAAATACAGGGATAGAAATTGGGAAGTTCAAGCTGGTAGCCCAGACAAGATTTTTGATAAAAAAAATGTCTAGATGTTTAACTAAATCATAGGTAAAAGTTTAGTAGCCCAGACCAAAATCTAGGGGCCATGGGCGACTGGGCCCGTTAATTTCTGTCCCTGCAAATATATTATTTGAGGCTCCAGCCATACTCAGGTAATATAAAACACAGACACTGAATATACATGTATGTTACTAGTCTGAACCCAAACAACAATTCTATTCTCTCGGAGCAATCCGGAAAAAACCAATTGTACAGTAGTCTCCCCCTGATAAGGTCAGACCCACCAAAGGTCACCTCTTTGATTCTGCCAGATTTCAGATGCACTGAAGTAGTAAAATACCACTAAACTGCCCCCGTCACGATAGGTCACCTCTCTTATAAGACAATTTATTAATTGTAGAAGGGGCGTCCTTTTAAAAGGGGGAATACTGTATATGATTACCGCTAGTAATAAATATAAAGGATAATTCACCTTGCTAACTTTTCAGAAAATTAAATTACACGATAGATATGAAAAAAAAAAATCATTTTAGGGATAAAGACAGTCACCATTTCGAAATCTTACTGCAGAGATACAGAATCATATTCCCTATACATGTAAAATCGAATTCAAGGATTAAACAAGTTATGTCACTCCATAAATATAGTGTGCTTTTTTCTACATGTAATGAAAAATATGAAAAAAATACTGTGCACAAATTGAGCAATGAATTTCAAACTTGTACAATGTATACTATGTAATATTAACAAACAGGTCATAGAATTATTATACAGGGGACTAAAAGTGTTCTGATAACATTTTCCATCACCCAGACGGAAATATTGAGAAAGAAGTAGCTAATCTATTAGAAACAATATACAATGTATAATATAGTCATTCAATTTGTGGTAACATCATTACAAGACTAGAGTGTGATCATATGGTAGTTAGATTTACAACTACCTGTGCAATCAGTGCCTATTACCACTAGCTTGGTGAGTTCGAATCCCGTTCATGGCGAGGTGTATTCGATACAACATTATGTGATAAAGTTTGTCAGTGACTTGTGGCAGGTCGGTTGTTTTCTCCTGGTTCTCTGTTTTCCTCCATCAATAAAACCGACCACCACGATATAACTGAAATATTGCCGAAAGTGGTGTAAAACCCTATAACCCCTAATCCTAATCCATTACAAGACTAGATATCAGATAAACAAGTGAGGGGGATTAGGATACGACTAGCAGGTTTTACTCTGCCACTTTTTGTGTGTCTGTTCCAAGTCAGCATGTTAATTTCTATCATCTTCTATCAATATTATTTCTTTGTTTATAAGATTGAGGTTTGACAGATTGATTAATTGATTGATTGATTGATTGATTGCTTGATTGTCGCTTGCTAAACGTCCAGTTGCAAATATTTCATGGACATAGGAGGACAAGTTCAAAATACATGAGAGTGGTCCTATGTAGCTACCAATGGAAATAGTAATTAGGTTGTAAATAAATAGAGAAATGGGGGAGGAATGTGACAACCGAGGCAACTACTTTTGACTGTTGACCATTATGATCCATGGTCAGACTTTTTGTATAATGACTGTCGACCATTATGATCCATGGTCAGACTTTTTGTATAATGACTGTCGACCATTATGATCCATGGTCAGACTTTTTGTATAATGACTGTCGACCATTATGATCCATGGTCAGACTTTTTGTATAATGACTGTCGACCATTATGATCCATGGTCAGACTTTTTGTATAATGACTGTCGACCATTATGATCCATGGTCAGACTTTTTGTATAATGACTGTCGACCATTATGATCCATGGTCAGACTTTTTGTATAATGACTGTCGATCATTATGATCCATGGTCAGACTTTTTGTATAATGACTGTCGACCATTATGATCCATGGTCAGACTTTTTGTATAATGACTGTCGACCATTATGATCCATGGTCAGACTTTTTGTATAATGACTGTCTACCATTATGATCCATGGTCAGACTTTTTGTATAAAATTATGTGTATTTAACACTAGTTTCATTAGGCTATCCTTAAATATACTGGTTTCTGAAACCAGACTTTGACCAAGGAAAAAAATACCTGTGTTTCCGCTAACATTCTGGTGGGTAGGTAGCAGGGCCAGATTATCCTATAGGCTAATATAGGCTGCAGCCTAGGACCCCTCAAGCTTGAAGGGTCCTGCTAAAAGATTTTCAAATATAAATCTTTTTGGAAAAATGAGCTTAATATTTTAATATTTTGCTTTGCTGAATAATGGGTGAGTTAGAGGGTGGCTCAATCTGAGGGGCCCCATAATTTCATTACCCTATGGGCCCCAAAAGGTCATAATCAGTGATAAAAATAGGGTGGGTAGGTAGCAGGGCCCGATTATCCTATAGGCTAATATAGGCTGCAGCCTAGGACCCCTCAAGCTTGAAGGGTCCTGCTAAAAGATTTTCAAATATAAATCTTTTTGGAAAAATGAGCTTAATATTTTAATATTTTGCTTTGCTGAATAATGGGCGAGTTAGAGGGTGGCTCAATCTGAGGGGCCCCATAATTTCATTACCCTATGGGCCCCAAATGGTCATAATCTGTACCTGGTATGTAGGCAAAACGTTTAGCTTACACTTTTATCTACGTTATACAGAACAAGGATCTGATTTTTAGTAGTACTTTGTACTTGTCCAAAAATGGCAATAAAAACTTTAGGGTACATACCGTACTTAAAATTAGGGTTGATAGTGTAAGTGGAAACACTGGTATTTTTTGGGGGGACGTGCAATTTCTGAAATTGGTAGGTAGATAGACAAAATACCCTTTTTTATGTAAATATTGTTTTAAAAAAATATAAGAAGCTTACTTTAATGGGAGTTCCGCACGATGAGCACCGGCTCTCCGGTCCAAGATCAGTAAATTTATCAGTTTTTGTTTAGAACTATATAAAAATAAATTAGAGAATTTAATTCGAACGAGTAAATTCAAATTTTCATTTCGAGGATTGCAATGGAAATGAATATTAAAAAAAAATTCCTGATATAATTATTTTGGCTCGTGGCAATTTTTGTAGGTCATTCGCGTAACGGAAAACCACAAAATTCTTATGAATGGCCTTGCATTACAACAATATTCATAAATTGACTTTGTAGGTACTCAAACTGCATATAACCATCTTAATTTCATCCATCACATCTGAACACCATTATTCAACTTATTCTTTGTCTGTACAATGGTAACAGCTGCATCTGCAAACGCTATGATGACCCTGTCAAGCCATGTGATCGTGTATGGAGTTAAATACCCTCCTTCGAAATATCCAAGATGGCCACCATGTCGTGTGTAAGCAAAAATACAGTTTTCATGAGATTCTGGAAAATAAAATATTTAAGAATATTATACTTTACGTTTAGATTTTCCCTATTTGTCTTTGTTATTGAGCCGGTCCATATACTGTTTTCTTCCGGATTTTGTCCGAACTCGTTTTTGGTTTTAGATATACAATAACTAAAAACATGTCATACTTTGAAGTTGGTTTTATTGAGTACGGCATAATATAACAAATAGTTCATGGCACTTTGGGCCAAATGGCAGTTTATGGACTGGTCTGTCACCTACCAAATGTTGTATAATATTTTGTGGGTGGCATCTCGGTCCATAAACTGCCATATGATATGACCCTTAGTGCCATGAACTATTTGTTAAATATAAATTCTCTGTTTGTTCACTGAACATTTACTTTTGATGCCTGATTTGTCTTGCAGAATACAGTTGTAACAAAATTAATACCCGATTGTCTAAGAGCATACCATTGTCAGGGAAATCCTTTCCTGATTTGCCTCAGAGCATACCATTGTCAGGGAAATCCTTTCCTGATTTGTCTCAGAGCATACCATTGTCAGGGGAATCCTTTCCTGATTTGTCTCAGAGCATACCATTGTCAAGGAAATCCTTTCCTGATTTGTCTAAGAGCATAACATTGTCAGGGAAATCCTTTCCTGATTTGTCTCAGAGCATACCATGGTCAGGGAAATCCTTTCCTGATTTGTCTCAGAGCATACCATGGTCAGGGAAATCCTTTCCTGATTTGTCTCAGAGCATACCATGGTCAGGGAAATCCTTTCCTGATTTGTCTCAGAGCATACCATGGTCAGGGAAATCCTTTCCTGATTTGTCTCAGAGCATACCATGGTCAGGGAAATCCTTTCCTGATTTGTCTCAGAGCATACCATTGTCAGGGAAATCCTTTCCTGATTTGTCTCAGAGCATACCATTGTCAGGGAAATCCTTTCCTGATTTGTCTCAGAGTGTACCATTCTCAGGGAAATCCTTTCCTGATTTGCCTCAGAACATACCATTGTCAGGGAAATCCTTTCCTGATTTGTCTCACAGCATACCATTGTCAGGGAAATCCTTTCCTGATTTGTCTCAGAGCATACCATTGTCAGGGAAATCCTTTCCTGATTTGTCTCAGAGCATACCATTCTCAGGGAAATCCTTTCCTGATTTGCCTCAGAACATACCATTGTCAGGGAAATCCTTTCCTGATTTGTCTCAGAGCATACCATGGTCAGGGAAATCCTTTCCTGATTTGTCTCAGAGCATACCATGGTCAGGGAAATCCTTTCCTGATTTGTCTCAAGAGCATACCATGGTCAGGGAAATCCTTTCCTGATTTGTCTCAAGAGTATACCATGGTCAGGGAAATCCTTTCCTGATTTGTCTCAGAGCATACCATGGTCAGGGAAATCCTTTCCTGATTTGTCTCAGAGCATACCATGGTCAGGGAAATCCTTTCCTGATTTGTCTCAGAGCATACCATGGTCAGGGAAATCCTTTCCTGATTTGTTTCAGAGCATACCATGGTCTGGGAAATCCTTTCCTGATTTGTCTCAGAGCATACCATTGTCAGGGAAATCCTTTCCTGATTTGTCTCAGAGCATACCATTGTCAGGGAAATCCTTTCCTGATTTGTCTCCAAGCATACCATTGTCAGGGAAATCCTTTCCTGATTTGTCTGAGCATACCATTGTCAGGGAAATCCTTTCCTGATTTGTCTCAGAGCATACCATTGTCAGGGAAATCCTTTCCTGATTTGTCTCAGAGCATACCATGGTCAGGGAAATCCTTTCCTGATTTGTCTCAGAGCATACCATGGTCAGGGAAATCCTTTCCTGATTTGTCTCAGAGCATACCATGGTCAGGGAAATCCTTTCCTGATTTGTCTCAGAGCATACCATGGTCAGGGAAATCCTTTCCTGATTTGTCTCGGAGCATACCATGGTCAGGGAAATCCTTTCCTGATTTGTCTCAGAGCATACCATGGTCAGGGAAATCCTTTCCTGATTTGTCTCAGAGCATACCATTGTCAGGGAAATCCTTTCCTGATTTGTCTCAAGAGCATACCATGGTCAGGGAAATCCTTTCCTGATTTGTCTCAGAGCATACCATGGTCAGGGAAATCCTTTCCTGATTTGTCTCAGAGCATACCATGGTCAGGGAAATCCTTTCCTGATTTGTCTCAGAGCATACCATGGTCAGGGAAATCCTTTCCTGATTTGTCTCAGAGCATACCATGGTCAGGGAAATCCTTTCCTGATTTGTCTCGCAGCATACCATTGTCAGGGAAATCCTTTCCTGATTTGTCTCACAGCATACCATTGTCAGGGAAATCCTTTCCTGATTTGTCTCACAGCATACCATTGTCAGGGAAATCCTTTCCTGATTTGTCTCAGAGCATACCATTGTCAGGGAAATCCTTTCCTGATTTGTCTCGGAGCATACCATTGTCAGGGAAATCCTTTCCTGATTTGTCTCAGAGCATACCATTGTCAGGGAAATCCTTTCCTGATTTGTCTCAGAGCATACCATTGTCAGGGAAATCCTTTCTTGATTTGTCTCAGAGCATACCATTGTCAGGGAAATCCTTTCCTGATTTGTCTCAGAGCATACCATTGTCAGGGAAATCCTTTCCTGATTTGTCTCAGAGCATACCATTGTCAGGGAAATCCTTTCCTGATTTGTCTCAGAGCATACATTGTCAGGGAAATCCTTTCCTGATTTGTCTCAGAGCATACCATTGTCAGGGAAATCCTTTCCTGATTTGTCTCAGAGCATATCATTGTCAGGGAAATCCTTTCCTGATTTGTCTCAGAGCATACCATTGTCAGGGAAATCCTTTCCTGATTTGTCTCAGAGCATACCATTGTCAGGGAAATCCTTTCCTGATTTGTCTCAGAGCATACCATTGTCAGGGAAATCCTTTCCTGATTTGTCTCAGAGCATACCATTGTCAGGGAAATCCTTTCCTGATTTGTCTAAGAGCATACCATTGTCAGGGAAATCCTTTCCTGATTTGTCTAAGAGGATACTGTTGTATAATTAATAAATGACACACAATTTTATTTGAATATGTAAATGTATATTTTGAGTGGGTGAATAGTTTTAACATATAGAAAGTAGTTTTTTTTCAGTCATACTGTATGACGGATGTCTACTTTCAAGATTTGGCAAGAAAAATTTATAAAACAATTCATAAAATTAGTTTAACCCTGCCACTTTTTATTGAAGTGCCTGTACTAAGCCAGGAAAGTCAATGGTCATGAATTTGAGTCTAAGTGTTATCAAATTTGCCTCTCTCGACGATTTTTCTATTGGATTCTGGTAGTACTGTTCTGACAGTGTGGTATTTTTCTATTGGATTCTGGTAGTACTGTTCTGACAGTGTGGTATTTTTCTATTGGATTCTGGTAGTACTGTTCAGACAGTGTGGTATTTTTCTATTGGATTAATTCTGGTAGTACTGTTCTGACAGTGTGGTATTTTTCTATTGGATTCTGGTAGTACTGTTCTGACAGTGTGGTATTTTTCTATTGGATTCTGGTAGTACTGTTCTGACAGTGTGGTATTTTTCTATTGGATTCTGGTAGTACTGTTCAGACAGTGTGGTATTGTTCTATTGGATTCTGGTAGTACTGTTCTGACAGTGTGGTATTTTTCTATTGGATTCTGGTAGTACTGTTCAGACAGTGTGGTATTTTTCTATTGGATTCTGGTAGTACTGTTCTGACAGTGTGGTATTTTTTTATTGGATTCTGGTAGTACTGTTCTGACAGTGTGGTATTTTTCTATTGGATTCTGGTAGTACTGTTCAGACAGTGTGGTATTTTTCTATTGGATTAATTCTGGTAGTACTGTTCTGACAGTGTGGTATTTTTCTATTGGATTCTGGTAGTACTGTTCAGACAGTGTGGTATTTTTCTATTGGATTAATTCTGGTAGTACTGTTCTGACAGTGTGGTATTTTTCTATTGGATTCTGGTAGTACTGTTCTGACAGTGTGGTATTTTTCTATTGGATTCTGGTAGTACTGTTCTGACAGTGTGGTATTTTTCTATTGGATTCTGGTAGTACTGTTCTGACAGTGTGGTATTTTTCTATTGGATTCTGGTAGTACTGTTCAGACAGTGTGGTATTTTTCTATTGGATTAATTCTGGTAGTACTGTTCTGACAGTGTGTAATTTTTCTATTGGATTCTGGTAGTACTGTTCAGACAGTGTGGTATTTTTCTATTGGATTAATTCTGGTAGTACTGTTCTGACAGTGTGGTATTTTTCTATTGGATTAATTCTGGTAGTACTGTTCTGACAGTGTGGTATTTTTCTATTGGATTCTGGTAGTACTGTTCAGACAGTGTGGTATTTTTCTATTGGATTAATTCTGGTAGTACTGTTCTGACAGTGTGGTATTTTTCTATTGGATTAATTCTGGTAGTGCTGTTCTGACAGTGTGTAATTTTTCTATTGGATTCTGGTAGTACTGTTCAGACAGTGTGGTATTTTTCTATTGGATTAATTCTGGTAGTACTGTTCTGACAGTGTGGTATTTTTCTATTGGATTAATTCTGGTAGTACTGTTCTGACAGTGTGTAATTTTTCTATTGGATTCTGGTAGTACTGTTCAGACAGTGTGGTATTTTTCTATTGGATTAATTCTGGTAGTACTGTTCTGACAGTGTGGTATTTTTCTATTGGATTAATTCTGGTAGTGCTGTTCTGACAGTGTGTAATTTTTCTATTGGATTCTGGTAGTACTGTTCAGACAGTGTGGTATTTTTCTATTGGATTAATTCTGGTAGTACTGTTCTGACAGTGTGGTATTTTTCTATTGGATTCTGGTAGTCCTGTTCAGACAGTGTGGTATTTTTCTATTGGATTCTGGTAGTGCTGTTCTGATAGTGTGGTATTTTTCTATTGGATTCTGGTAGTACTGTTCAGACAGTGTGGTATTTTTCTATTGGATTAATTCTGGTAGTACTGTTCTGATAGTGTGGTATTTTTCTATTGGATTCTGGTAGTACTGTTCTGACAGTGTGGTATTTTTCTATTGGATTCTGGTAGTACTGTTCTGATAGTGTGGTATTTTTCTATTGGATTCTGGTAGTACTGTTCAGACAGTGTGGTATTTTTCTATTGGATTAATTCTGGTAGTACTGTTCTGACAGTGTGGTATTTTTCTATTGGATTCTGGTAGTCCTGTTCAGACAGTGTGGTATTTTTCTATTGGATTCTGGTAGTGCTGTTCTGATAGTGTGGTATTTTTCTATTGGATTCTGGTAGTACTGTTCAGACAGTGTGGTATTTTTCTATTGGATTAATTCTGGTAGTACTGTTCTGATAGTGTGGTATTTTTCTATTGGATTCTGGTAGTACTGTTCTGACAGTGTGGTATTTTTCTATTGGATTCTGGTAGTACTGTTCTGACAGTGTGGTATTTTTCTATTGGATTCTGGTAGTATTGTTCAGACAGTGTGGTATTTTTCTATTGGATTCTGGTAGTACTGTTCTGACAGTGTGGTATTGTTCTATTGGATTCTGGTAGTACTGTTCTGACAGTGTGGTATTTTTCTATTGGATTCTGGTAGTACTGTTCAGACAGTGTGGTATTTTTCTATTGGATTAATTCTGGTAGTACTGTTCTGACAGTGTGTAATTTTTCTATTGGATTCTGGTAGTACTGTTCTGATAGTGTGGTATTTTTCTATTGGATTCTGGTAGTGCTGTTCTGATAGTGTGGTATTTTTCTATTGGATTCTGGTAGTGCTGTTCTGATAGTGTGGTATTTTTCTATTGGATTCTGGTAGTACTGTTCTGACAGTGTGGTATTTTTCTATTGGATTCTGGTAGTACTGTTCTGACAGTGTGGTATTTTTCTATTGGATTCTGGTAGTACTGTTCAGACAGTGTGGTATTTTTCTATTGGATTAATTCTGGTAGTACTGTTCTGACAGTGTGTAATTTTTCTATTGGATTCTGGTAGTACTGTTCAGACAGTGTGGTATTTTTCTATTGGATTAATTCTGGTAGTACTGTTCTGACAGTGTGGTATTTTTCTATTGGATTCTGGTAGTACTGTTCAGACAGTGTGGTATTTTTCTATTGGATTAATTCTGGTAGTACTGTTCTGACAGTGTGGTATTTTTCTATTGGATTCTGGTAGTCCTGTTCAGACAGTGTGGTATTTTTCTATTGGATTCTGGTAGTGCTGTTCTGATAGTGTGGTATTTTTCTATTGGATTCTGGTAGTACTGTTCAGACAGTGTGGTATTTTTCTATTGGATTAATTCTGGTAGTACTGTTCTGATAGTGTGGTATTTTTCTATTGGATTCTGGTAGTACTGTTCTGACAGTGTGGTATTTTTCTATTGGATTCTGGTAGTACTGTTCTGATAGTGTGGTATTTTTCTATTGGATTCTGGTAGTACTGTTCAGACAGTGTGGTATTTTTCTATTGGATTAATTCTGGTAGTACTGTTCTGACAGTGTGGTATTTTTCTATTGGATTCTGGTAGTCCTGTTCAGACAGTGTGGTATTTTTCTATTGGATTCTGGTAGTGCTGTTCTGATAGTGTGGTATTTTTCTATTGGATTCTGGTAGTACTGTTCAGACAGTGTGGTATTTTTCTATTGGATTAATTCTGGTAGTACTGTTCTGATAGTGTGGTATTTTTCTATTGGATTCTGGTAGTACTGTTCTGACAGTGTGGTATTTTTCTATTGGATTCTGGTAGTACTGTTCTGATAGTGTGGTATTTTTCTATTGGATTCTGGTAGTACTGTTCAGACAGTGTGGTATTTTTCTATTGGATTAATTCTGGTAGTACTGTTCTGACAGTGTGGTATTTTTCTATTGGATTCTGGTAGTACTGTTCAGACAGTGTGGTATTTTTCTATTGGATTAATTCTGGTAGTACTGTTCTGACAGTGTGGTATTTTTCTATTGGATTCTGGTAGTACTGTTCTGACAGTGTGGTATATTTCTATTGGATTCTGGTAGTACTGTTCTGATAGTGTGGTATTTTTCTATTGGATTAATTCTGGTAGTCCTGTTCTGACAGTGTGGTATTTTTCTATTGGATTAATTCTGGTAGTACTGTTCTGACAGTGTGGTATTTTTCTATTGGATTCTGGTAGTACTGTTCTGACAGTGTGGTATTTTTCTATTGGATTCTGGTAGTACTGTTCTGACAGTGTGGTATTTTTCTATTGGATTAATTCTGGTAGTCCTGTTCTGACAGTGTGGTATTTTTCTATTGGATTAATTCTGGTAGTACTGTTCTGACAGTGTGGTATTTTTCTATTGGATTCTGGTAGTACTGTTCTGACAGTGTGGTATTTTTCTATTGGATTCTGGTAGTACTGTTCAGACAGTGTGGTATTTTTCTATTGGATTAATTCTGGTAGTCCTGTTCTGACAGTGTGGTATTTTTCTATTGGATTCTGGTAGTACTGTTCTGACAGTGTGGTATTTTTCTATTGGATTAATTCTGGTAGTACTGTTCTGACAGTGTGGTATTTTTCTATTGGATTAATTCTGGTAGTCCTGTTCTGATAGTGTGGTATTTTTCTATTGGATTAATTCTGGTAGTACTGTTCTGACAGTGTGGTATTTTTCTATTGGATTAATTCTGGTAGTACTGTTCTGACAGTGTGGTATTTATTGTTTTTCATTTTATTTTAAAGTCTATATGTCCATGGTACATGTGATGATAAAAATTACATTACATTATAAAATGATTTTTTTTTTAATTTTCGGTTTTTAAATGAACTAAATAAAATACAACAAACATTTTAACCCCACAACACACTTTTATTATGTTATCATGGTTAGCCCACAACACACTTTTATTATGTTATCATGGTTAGCCCACAACACACTTTTATTATGTTATCATGGTTACCCCACTATGGTTACCCCACAACACACTTTCATTATGTTATCATGGTTAGAACACAACACACTTTCATTATGTTATGGTTAGCCCACAACACACTTTTATTATGTTATCATGGTTACCCCACAACACACTTTTATTATGTTATCATGGTTAGAACACAACACACTTTTATTATGTTATCATGGTTACCTCACAACACACTTTTATTATGTTATCATGGTTACCCCACAACACACTTTTATTATGTTATCATGGTTACCCCACAACACACTTTCATTATGTTATCATGGTTAGAACACAACACACTTTCATTATGTTATCATGGTTACCCCACTATGGTTACCCCACAACACACTTTCATTATGTTATCATGGTTACCCCACAACACACTTTTATTATGTTATCATGGTTACCCCACAACACACTTTTATTATGTTATCATGGTTACCCCACAACACACTTTTATTATGTTATCATGGTTACCCCACAACACACTTTTATTATGTTATCATGGTTACCCCACAACACACTTTCATTATGTTATCATGGTTAGAACACAACACACTTTTATTATGTTATCATGGTTAGAACACAACACACTTTTATTATGTTATCATGGTTAGAACACAACACACTTTTATTATGTTATCATGGTTACCCCACAACACACTTTTATTATGTTATCATGGTTACCCCACAACACACTTTTATTATGTTATCATGGTTACCCCACAACACACTTTCATTATGTTATCATGGTTAGAACACAACACACTTTCATTATGTTATCATGGTTACCCCACAACACACTTTTATTATGTTATCATGGTTACCCCACAACACACTTTTATTATGTTATCATGGTTACCCCACAACACACTTTTATTATGTTATCATGGTTAGAACACAACACACTTTTATTATGTTATCATGGTTACCCCACAACACACTTTTATTATGTTATCATGGTTACCCCACAACACACTTTTATTATGTTATCATGGTTACCCCACAACACACTTTCACTATGTTATCATGGTTAGAACACAACACACTTTCATTATGTTATCATGGTTACCCCACAACACACTTTTATTATGTTATCATGGTTACCCCACAACACACTTTTATTATGTTATCATGGTTACCCCACAACACACTTTTATTATGTTATCATGGTTACCCCACAACACACTTTTATTATGTTATCATGGTTAGAACACAACACACTTTTATTATGTTATCATGGTTAGAACACAACACACTTTTATTATGTTATCATGGTTACAACAAAAAAACACAGACAAAATATAAACTGAAGTACATTGTAACAGTTGTGAAAAAAAATAAAATAAAAACGTAGATATTGTATTTAATGCATGCGCACGACACGTGTCTGGAAAAACCATCATCAGGTACAATCACAGAGTCAAAGTCGAATAATTTGAAAGCCAAATAATTTTTAAATGTTTTGAGAGCAAGTAAACCAAAGGGCTTACACAGGATAGCCAAAAATCGGCTACAGTTAGCCTGAAAGAGATTGATTTAAATTAATAAACTAGAGGCTCCCAGGAGCCTGTATAGCTCACCTGGGTATAATAACATCGGTCAATAAAACTTGATAACGTCGGTAAAAAAAAAATTAACAAATGTAGCCTTCATCATTGCAGACCCTTTCTACAAAAAAATTTGGGCAGGGGTTCCTCCTTTAATGTAAGTTATCAAAATTGCTGTAAAAAAACATATATGTCAATGATTCTCAAAATTTAGCTTTTCCTACTTCACATTTTGTAATATAGTTGCTTCCCTTTGATTATTTGAGTAACCAAAAGCAGTGAGTCAACAAAAAAATGCATTTCAAGAGGAATAATTTCATCCCCCCTTTTTTCTATTTTTAGCTTGGTGGCCATCTTGGTTGCAAGTCGGGATCACCAGACACAATTTTGGAAGGGGGCCATCCAAGGATCATTCCACAAAAGTTTGGATGCAATTGTCCCAGTGGTTTCTGAGGAGAAGATTTTTATGTGAATTTCCCATAGGGTCCCATGTTAAGCTAAGTTCGGCTGTGGGGGCCATCTTGATCGAAGGGCCGAATCGCCGGACACATTTTTGGAAGAGAACCATCCAATGACTATTTCATCAAAATTTTGTTCTTATTGAGCAAATGGTTTCAGACAAGAAGACTTTTATGGGAATTTCCCATAGGGTCCTATGTTAAATTAAGTTCGGCTGTGGCGGCCATCTTGGTCGGTGTTATGAAATGCCGGACACAATTTTGGAAGAGGACCACCCAAGAATCATTTCAGCAAAGTTTGGTTGAGATTGGCTCAGTAGTTTCAGAGGAGAAGATTTTTTTTTAATTTCATCCCCCCTTTTTTCTAATTTGCATAATCGGTCAAAATCGACAAAAGTTCAAAGTTCATTAAAAAATCCTGTAATATATGTTATAAAGCTCATCATTATGCTTATACAGTTCAAATTTAGGCACTTTCTGGCTTAAAATAGAGCAATTTTGGCCATTTGAAGAAATTTATATTTTTAGTATTGGCGGTCATCTTGGATACAGGATGGCACTGACGGACACAATTTTGAAAGGGGACCACCCAAGGATCATTTCAGCAAAGTCTGGTTGAGATTGGTTCAGTAGTTTCAGAGGAGAAGATTTTTTTTTAATTTCATCCCCCCTTTTTTCTATTTTTAGCTTGGCGGCCATCTTGGTTGGAAGTCGGGATCACCGGACACAATTTTGGAAGGGGACCATCCAAGGATCCTTCCACAAAAGTTTGGTTGCAATTGTCCCAGTGGTTTCTGAGGAGAAGATTTTTATGTGAATTTCCCATAGGGTCCTATGTTAAGCTAAGTTCGGCTGTGGGGGCCATCTTGATCGAAGGGCCGAACCGCCGGACACATTTTTGGAAGAGAACCATCCAATGACTATTTCATCAAAATTTTGTTCTTATTGAGCAAATGGTTTCAGACAAGAAGACTCTTATGGGAATTTCCCACAGGGTCCTATGTTAAATTAAGTTCGGCTGTGGCGGCCATCTTGGTCGGTGTTATGAAATGCCGGACACAATTTTGGAAGAGGACCACCCAAGAATCATTTCAGCAAAGTTTGGTTGAGATTGGCTCAGTAGTTTCAGAGGAGAAGATTTTTTTAAAATTTCATCCCCCCTTTTTTCTAATTTGCATAATCGGTCAAAATCGGCAAAAGTTCAAAGTCCATAAAAAATCTCGTAATATATGTTATAAAGCTCATCATTATGCTTATACAGTTCAAATTTAGGCACTTTCTGGCTTAAAATAGAGCAGTTTTGGCCATTTGAAGAAATTTATATTTTTAGTATTGGCGGTCATCTTGGATACAGGATGGCGCTGACGGACACAATTTTGAAAGGGGACCACCCAAGGATCATTTCAGCAAAGTTTGGTTGAGATTGGCTCAGTAATTTCAGAGAAGATTTTTTTAAATTTCATCCCCCTTTTTTCTATTTTTAGCTTGGCGGCCATCTTGGTTGGAAGTCGGGATCACCGGACACAATTTTGGAAGGGGGCCATCCAAGGATCCTTCCACAAAAGTTTGGTTGCAATTGTCCCAGTGGTTTCTGAGGAGAAGATTTTTATGTGAATTTCCCATAAGGTCTTATGTTAAGCTAAGTTTGGCTGTGGGGGCCATCTTGATCGAAGGGCCGAACTGCCGGACACATTTTTAGAAGAGAACCATCCAATGACTATTTCATCAAAATTTTGTTCTTATTGAGCAAATGGTTTCAGACAAGAAGACTTTTATGGGAATTTCCCATAGGGTCCTATGTTAAATTAAGTTCAGCTGTGGCGGCCATTTTGGTCGGTGTTCTGAAATGCCAGACACAAATTTGGAAGAGGACCACCCAAGAATCATTTCAGCAAAGTTTGGTTGAGATTGGCTCAGTAGTTTCAGAGGAGAAGATTTTGTTTAAATTTCATCCTCCCTTTTTTCTAATTTGCATAATCGGTCAAAATCGTCAAAAGTTCAAAGTTCATAAAAAATGTAATATATGTTAAAAAGCTCATCATTATGCTTATACGGTTCAAATTTGGGCACTTTCTGGCTGAAAATAGAGCAGATTTGGCCATTTGAAGAAATTTCTATTTTTATTAATGGCAGCCATCTTGGATACAGGACGGTGCTGACGGGTAATGGGATTTACTTCAAAATTGCAGGGTAGGTAGATCTTGACATGCTGCACAATTTTTCAATTTAAACTTAACATCTATCTCTAAATAGTTTTTGAAATATAAGACGAAAAGTATTAAAATTAAAAAAAAAAAATGATGAAAAAAGGGCAATAACTCCAAGATGGGTAATCAAATTTACTTCAAAATTGCAGGGTAGGTAGATCTTGAAATGCTGAACATGTTTGCAGTTTCAACTTACCATCTGTCTCTTATAGTTTTTGAAATAAAGGACGAAAAGTATTAAAATTTTGAAAATTTGATGAAAAAAGGGAAATAACTAAAATGGGTAATGGGATTTACTTCAAAATTGCAGGGTGGGTAGATCTTGATATGTCGCACATTTTTGCAATTTAAAGTTAACCTTTATCTCTTATAGTTTTTTAAATATAAGACGAAAAGTATTAAAATTTTACAAATTTGATGAAAAAAGGGCAATAACTCCAAGATGGGTAATCAGATTTACTTCAAAATTGCAGGGTAGGTAGATCTTGATGTGCTGATCATTTTTACCCCGTCAGATTTTTGATATTATTAACGCTTTTGAGTTATTACCCAAAACCTGCAATTTTACCATATGTTCTATTTTTAGTAACAGTGGTCATGTTGGTTGGTGCACGGCATCACCGGACACAATTTTAAAACTAGACACCCTAGTGATGATTCAGACCAAGTTTGGTTTCCATTGGTCTAGTAATTTCAGAGGAGAAGATTTTTGAAAAAGTTTACGACATACGACGGACGACGACGATGGACGCCAAGTGATGGCAATAGCTCACCTGACCCTTTGGGTCAGGTGAGCTAACAAAATTTAGAAACTGTAAATTTCAAACATAAATAAACCAGGTCAGTGCTGAATAGATGACGACTGGGTGGATGATACCCCCTCCCTCTCCCAGGGACTAATAAAACATTGACAAAGCAAAAATGGGCTTCAACTGAAAAAAAATCAATCTTACCAAATACATATCTCCATGTGAATACAATTATGAGAATGAGAATAATCTTAATTAATACGTAGGAAGATAAATGTGATACTGGTAACGGAGGATTTTGTTTAATCATACACATAAAACAAACAATACATTTTTCTTATTTTGAAAAAGCAAAAAAATTTAGACGATTTTGACTATCCTTTTTAGATCCTTTGGTTTTTTGGTTCCAAAAGACTTTTATATTACTTGGCTTTCCAATCTTTTGACTGAGCGTACATGATGAAGTTTACTCTAGGAATGTTTCGTGTACACTAAATTAAATATCTTTGTTTTTGTTTTATATGAAAACATCCATGATGTTTGGAATTACATGAATTAAGCAAATCTTATTTTCACATCATTTTGAGTATAAGAGTTTCAATTATTTATAGACTGTAATAGACTGGATCACTGATAAAATGGTTAGCGTGCTCGCCTCAAGTGTGGTAGATCATGAGTTCAAGGCAGGGTCGGGTCAAACCAAAGACTATAAAATTGGTATTCACTGTTTCTATGCTATGGAGAAAAGGGAAAGACTGGTTGGAATCAGGATAATGTGTCATAATCATTTTTATAAAAATTATGTCTGATTTGAATAATTGAAATATATAAAGACAAGTTATACGGTGCAAATGATAGGTTGACTTGTAAAAATTAAAAAACTTCCAAAAAAACTCATTATATATGTATACAAACAGCTGTTAAAAAAACCTAGAAATATTACCATACATGACATAAAGGTCATTAATTACGACAATTTAATTTACTCAACTGCAGAAAAACCAGTTGAGGAAGAAATATAGAAATTTGCTCTTTTTTTTCCTTTTTTTTTTTTTAAATACGATGTGTTTTAAATATCAACAGCTTAGGAGTAAGAAATTAACTAAATGATTGAGGGGGCGTGGTGGGGGGGAGGATGTTATGGTGTTTAACACCAATTTCAATAATATTTCAGTTCTATCGTGGTGAAGGAAACTGGAGTGGCCGGAAAAAAAACCACTGACCTGCCACAAGTCACTGACAAACTTTATCACAGAATGTTATATCGAGTACACCTCGCCTGAATGGGATTCGAACTTACAACATTAGTGGTGATAGGCACTGATTGCATATGTAATTATAAATCCAACTACTATATGATCACGAGCATGACAGTCCCTTATAAAAAGATAGATGATCTACAGACAACGGACAAAACTATTTATACGGTCCAAAATTTCCTAAGTTGTCATAAGTTGGAAAAACTTGTGTCCGATCCCTATTTGTTATATTTAGCAAATAAAAAAAAATTTAAACTAAAATCGAACCCTGAATAAACTGGAATCATGTAAAAACTGAACTTTAAATAAAGCACCAATATAGAAAATATTTGTTAATTTAACCTGTATAAACTGAACACCTGTCTATTCCGAATAGAAAAGTTGGTGCCAAGGAAGTTTGATTTAATTGTATCAACTAGCTTGCTATGTACACATAGCCAAATATCCCCCGCTGCAATAGTATATACTTATTGACTGGGTATGAGGGGACAACAAACTTGCTATTCCCAAATACACAGTCTATAAGTATTTTATTATACCGAAAAACATTAGACTCATAGTTGAATGATTACCTCAAAATGATAAAGACCAATAAAATCACGCATCTTTTGCCAGTATTTTGCATTATAAATCTGAATATTGTCTCATGGACCTTTTTATGCTATTTCCCGTCATTCATAAGAGT
The DNA here is from genome assembly GCA_963383655.1 of Bathymodiolus septemdierum. Classification (NCBI taxonomy): domain Eukaryota; kingdom Metazoa; phylum Mollusca; class Bivalvia; order Mytilida; family Modiolidae; genus Bathymodiolus; species Bathymodiolus septemdierum. Next base: position 32,882,276 of record OY726527.1, on the reverse strand, counting down.
TTGATTCTTTTGAGAAAGTAGACTTCAACATAAATTTATATGGTGACTACAAGTCTTATGAAAATTTTTAATATTTTTGAAATTTTAAACTTTTTATGAAAACTGATATTTTAGAAATTTTTTGAAATATTAGAAATTTTTTAATTTTTTGAAAATTTCAAAGTTTTCATTAATAGACAATGAAGTCCAAGTGTTCCGAATAAATATAAAACTTTTATCCAATCCGGTCGTGGAACTAAAAATCTGCGAAAACGATTCACATTGCCGGTCCATAGTCTAAAAAACTTATCCAACGGTATCCCCTCTACTGTGTATTCAAAATTCAAGTCTGAATATCAGTCTAAATAGGTCCTATATTCCACAAAATAAAAAAATAAAAGCTAAAATGTAGCATATCAGACTGTAGATACGATAATGTAACCCTCAGTCCGCTTTTGCTCCCAGCGAGGGTTATGAATCGGTCCCATTCAACGTATGGAAGCATCGCCCGGAGTGATTCACACCGGGTGGTTTTTTGTCCTAATTCCGTTGTAAGTGGTTGGAAAAATTAACGGGGGTGAAAGATAAATATATTTAGGTAAACCTTGAGGTGTTAAGTAAACACTGCATCAATCCATGGTAGACTTATATCCATCTGAAAATTTGAATGCATGAAATCTTCTTTCTGTCCGACATTTTGTTTACAAGTTGTTATTTCACGTGCACTTGCCTCGTTTTGGAGATATCCTTATTATATTATTTGGATCAATCATAGTAAAACATCGTAGTAACAGTTTTTCATATTTGGCATTCAGATCCATATATGGATAGACTCCGCCCATCACGATAGTATACGTAAGGTGCCATGGCGGACAAGAAACAATTTTCGAATACGAAATCAACCATGAAGGTAGATACAGGTATTGTAACACTTATTTCGTATCACCATTACTTAAAAATTGTAGGGAATAATAAGTTATGACCAGATATGCAAAATGAAAGTTGAAATATTCACGGAACGAAAATTTTAATTTGCTCCCATACGTTAAATGGGACCGATTTGTAACCCTAACTGGAGCACAAGCGGAATGAGGATTACGTTATCGTATCTAATCAGACTGAACTACATGTTATGACTAACAATCTTACCATAAATAAACACATTCTGCAGAAGGGTTTAAGAGGAGTTGCATTCACAAAATCTTACTATGTTACACTATGTCCCAAAACTTCTACAAATTATTTTTTTTCTTAAATATCAAATTTTTGACCTTTTTAGAGTGGGTCCTGCAATTTTCCGTGAACAAATTTCCAGAGGAAACTAACGGAAATCAGTTAAATAAGTGAAAACTAGAACTAAAGCTATCACACAGAAACCATTTTGTTTGAAGAATACATCTACGACAGACCCATAACATAATACGGTAGTCCTCACGATAAGCACCGGTCCTCTGGGCCAAAACCAGTAAAACTTTGTTTGGACCAGTAAATTTTTCAGTATATATTAAAGAATTTGATTCGGAGCAGCAAATTCAAATTTTCATTTCTAGGACCGAAACGTCAGCAATTTTTAAAAGTTGTATAAAAATGATCCCAGTCAACTAGAACAAATCGTTGTGATGGATGAATAAAACACCAGAAACTTCAGTGGAAGAGGAGAAAATAAATTTTGTAAACCACGTAAACAAACCTGCGTAGTCTTTAGCTATCTGTATTAATGGTGGTGGTACAAGAGGATCATCTCTGGCATTTAACAAAAACATTGGTATGGTTATCTGGAAAGAAGAGGTTGATTATATGAAAAATAGTCTATATTAACAGTGTTGATATGAGAGATTTCTCTCCCAGTAAGCAAATTACAGTCAAACCTGTCTAAACCAGACCTTTAATAAACCATAAAACATACAGCCTAAAATAAAATCCCAATGAAGGAAATTGTTGTTAATGTAACCTAAATAAATCAAACACATGTCGATAATAAACAGAAAAGAAGTCCTAACCAGATTTGGTTCAGGTTCAACGTACTTGATATAATTTAGGTCATAATCGCAGGGCTTCAGCTGGATTTTATTATACTAAGGTCAAATGACCTAACTCATATAAATTCCTCAGGCCTTTTGTCCTGAAAGGCACTTATTCAATAGGTCAATTGTGTCCTAATTTGTCTAAAACTTTTAGGTCATTTAATGATATATTAAGGTGTGGCTTGATTAATTAAGAAGCAGGTGGAGCTTAATTTAATATTATTTTGTTTCAAACTTGCATAATTATTATGATATTTGGAATTGACAACCAGACAGGTTTTCAGAGGTCACCATCTCTTTCCAAAAAAAGTTAAACTTAAGTGAAAATATATAAAAATTAAAATCAAATTCCCCAATGAGGAATGAGTCAAAGACTTAAGAGAAAGCTAACCTAAATAGGTTACAAAAAAATCTGCTTCGAAGTAAACATTTTGTAGAATGTTTTTTTTTATAGAAAGCAAAGTATTTTATTTAAATTCACAGAGAAATAAAAATTTTAGTGGATCTTTTCAACCATTTGTCTTAATCAGGAAAGACTTGTCATATTTGTCCATTTCAAAGGTTTCAATATTTCCCAAAAACCTAAATCAAGTCCTCTATCGTATTTTTCACAAAAGACAAGTTTAAATTTGGTGCCAAATTGATATCTGATAATTTTACGTGTCCGGTCTGCAGTGATTCTTGTTCTTATATTTCAAATATTGATATTTTCGTTCATTAAAGCGTTTCTGAGATTGCGACCTTAATACAGAACCTTCCATACCCAGATGCTTCCTACTCAGTTTCGGTTCATATGGCTAAGCAGTTTCAAAGGAGAAGATTTTTTAGAAATCGACCAATCAGAAACAAGAATTGCATGTGGTGGCCATGTTTGCTAACCGATCGGGACGAAATGAGCAATCTTCATAGAGGACATTCCATAGATGCTTCATACCAAGTTTTGGTGGTAGCCATGTTTGTTAACCGATCGGGACGAAATGAGCAATCTTCATAGAGGACATTCCATAGATGATTCCTACCAAGTTTCGTTGGTAGCCATGTTTGTTAACCCATTGGGACGAAATGAGCAATCTTCATAGATGACATTCCAAAGATGCTTCCTACCAAGTTTCGGTTCATTTGGCCAAGCGGTTTCAGAGGAGAAGATTTTTTAATTCGGCCAATCAGAAACAAGAATTGCCTCTGGCGGCCATGTTTGATAATGGATCATAACAAAATGTGCACTCTTTAGAGAGGACCTTCCATAGATGCTTCCTACCAAGTTTCAGTTCATTTGGCTGAGGGTTTTCAGAGGAGAAGATTAAAATGTGAAAAGTAAAAGGATGACAGATGATGGACACCAAATGATGGCAAAAGCTCATATTGCCTTTGGCAAGGTTTGACTAAAAAGATTATTAAAATGTGAATACCTATTTGTAATGTATAGAATAAACATGTTACACTATATCAGCATTAGTTAATTTCTAAGGGAGATAATGGCAGGAGTTACCTTTCTTTTAACAGTTTAGGCAAGAGTTATCTTTCTTTTAACAGAGGAGAAGATTTTTTTTAGAAATCAACCAATCAGAAACAAGAATTGCCTGTGGTGGCCATGTTTGTTAACCGATCAGGACAAAATGAGCAATCTTTATAGAGGACCTTCCATAGATGCTTCCTACCAAGTTTCGGTTCATTTGGCCAAGCGGTTTCAGAGGAGAAGATTTTTTTAAAATCAACCAATCAGAAACAAGAATTGCCTGTGGTGGCCATGTTTGTTAACGGATAGGGACAAAATGTGCAATCTTTAGAGAGGACCGCTCATAGATGCTTCCTACCAAGTTTCGGTTCATTTGGCCAAACGGTTTCAAAGGAGAATAATTTAAAAAATCAGCCAATCAGAAACAAGAGTCACCTGTGGCAGTCATGTTTGTTAACGGATTGGGACGAAATGAGCTATCTTTACAGAGGACCTTCCATAGATGCTTCCTACCAAGTTTCGGTTCATTTGGCCAAGAAGTTTCAGAGGAGAAGATTTTAAAAAATCGAGCAATCAGAAACAAGACTTGCCTGTGGCGGCCATGTTTGTTAATGATTCAAGACGAAATGAGCAATCTTTATAGAGGACCTTCCATAGATGCTCCATACCAAGTTTCAGTTCATTTGGCTGAGGAGTTTCAGAGGAGAGGATTAAAATGTGAAAAGTTAACGGACGACAGACGACGGACGCCAAGTGATGGCAAAAGCTCACATTGCCTTTGGCAAGGTGAGCTAAAAATGACTACATAAGACATTATGATCTGTCGATTCGTGTTATAATTTCTGCCAATTTTTGATTCATGTATTACTGAAGATCAAAATAGTCAAATTTGCTATTTATAAATCTGGAAACTAAAGTGTAACAGATAAAGGTAACAACCTCGCAAGAAAATACCTATAGGTGTGAACCTTATAAGGCAGGGATATAATACCCTTAGCAACAGATTGTTTATTGTATCTGCATTTATTAGTAAATTGCATGAAATAATTTCTTACTCCCTAGATATTTTTGGGTAAATAAAAAAAATATTCCATTTGAAAAAAAAAAAGATTATTTCAATTTAACCCAGTAAGAATACAGAACTAGTTTGGGAGCACTTGATAAACATATAAAACAATTTGAAACTTACAATTCAATGAACATTTCTTGTTGTGGTATTAGTAAAACAATTGTTTAGCGAGATCTGAGTAGACAACTGATATATCAAAAGCGTTTAACAGATGTAATGGATGATAACACATACAGAGTTATCTTCCCAAATACATATTATTTCAAAGGGAATACAAAGAATTTTCCAAATAAATATTTATCCAAGCTCTATTTTTTTGGTGACAATTTTTGCACAAAAAAAACAATCAACAAGGGAGGTAAACCTTAGAAGCATATAGTAAGATAATAAGGAACTTACTTTATTTATGAAATTAGAGCAACTATTTTCCACATAATAATCTTCTAAACTCTTGTATCCCCATCGTCTTCTGAAATAGTGAGTAAGTGATTGTTACTTAACGCCAACTCAGCAATTTTTCAACTATATTATGGTGAGAACAAGTTAATTTTCAATGAGATGATGATGATGAGTGCCTCTTTGTGCTAGACTAAAACGCTTAGTTGGATTTTTATAGTGCTAGCTCACTGAAACAACAGTCCGCGGATAGACATGCCGTCCCACTTGGACACATTAGCCTGATTTCCGAGCCAACCAGTCTTTGCTTTTTCTCCTTAATGCTGCGTGCTTAGCAGAGAAGCAATAAATACCAATTTTATAGTCTTTGGTTTGACCCGATTGGGGCTTGAACCCACGATCTACCGCACTCGAGGCGAGCACGCTAACCATTACACCACCAATGCAGTCTCTCCTGAAATAAAATTCATTATAATGTAAACTTAATCTTAATTAAAACAAGAGCATCGCCCACGAGTGCTGGACGCTCGACTTTTTCATATCTGATATTAAACTGCAAACAATTTACAAAGTTATACATACTTCTAACTATGATGGTCATATAAGCAAATATGTTTAATATGTTTGCAAGATTGGTAAATATAATCAGAGGGGTATAATCTTTTCTTGTAACACTATTTTAGTGCATATGAAATAAAAATAAAAAATAAAAAAAAAAAATTGGGGGGGGGGGGGGGGGCAGTGGGAGGGGGTTGTATGTTGGGAGTGGGGGGTTACCCTTTTGATAGTGAACAGGTATGTTGGGTTTCATTTCAATGCCTATCATAGTTTATATTGAGAAAATTGTTGTTGTTTTTTAAATGCAAGTAAAAAAGGGAAATAACTCAAATAAAATACTGGCTAGAATTGTCTTCTCTTGTCAACAGAACGGGGTCAACACATTCTACAAGTGTATTGAGTTTCAACTAAAACAATATCCCAAATTTCTATGTACTATGCCAAAACAAGGGCAGATAACTCTGGATATACAAATCACAGGGTCACCTGTCTTGTTGTAATGGGTTCCCCATTTGATAGTGAACAGGTATGTTGAGTTTCATTTCAATGCCTATCATAATTATTGAGAAATTGTATTTTTTGAAGAAATTCTAAGTCAAAAAAGGGGAATAACTCAAATAAAATGCTGGATGGAGTTGTCTTCTCTTGTCAACAGATTGGGGTCAACACTTTCTACAAGTGTATTGAGTTTCAAGTTAATAGCTTTGATAGTTATTGAGAAATTTTAATTATACTAAAAAAATATCCCTAATTTCTATGTACTATGTCAAAACAAGGGCAGATAACTCTGGATATACAAATCACAGGGTCATCTGCCTTGTTGTAATTGGTTCCTCTTTTGATAGTGAACAATTATTCCAAGTTTCAAATGGATACCTTTGATAGTTTTTGAGAAATTGACAAAAAACTTAACCGACCCAGACGCCGCCGCCGCCGCCGAAGTGACGACAATAGCTCGACTTTTTTTCTTTGAAAAGTCGAGCTAACTAGTACCACCTATTGGTGTGCATAAAGTATAATTTTTCTTTGACCTCAGGCCCAATACTTTCATATTTTGAATACTTATATATTTCAGCTATATCGTGGCGGTCAGTTTTATTGGAAAACCACCGATCTGCAGCAGTATATCCAACTACCATGCGATCATGATCACAACGTTTTTTTTAGTGCATTTAGTACTGTGGTATATGCATTTAAAAAAAAAAAAAAAAGGATTAGAAGTATTTAACATAATTTTTAACAATATCTCAGGTATAACAAGATGAACTGTGAGCTAATGCTCACTTATGATACCCCCGCATATATGTTCAATGTGTATAAAAACCAACCAAGTCGACAAACAGGAAGTAGGAATCTGATGGGTCCAAAAACGCTTCCCACGATATGGGGTACCTATATGAAGCTTGTGACCAAATATCAGATTTCTGCCATCAATAGTTGCTGAGAAATATGGGACGAAAAATATCTTGGACGGACGGATGAAGAGAGGTAAAACAGTATACCCCACCTCAGGTGGAGCGGGGGTATAAATATCTCCCCTCCGGTGGAGCGGGGGTATAACTGCAGTAAAGTTTATTGGTGGAGGAAATTGATTCACCAGGAGAAAAACACACTGTTGCTGCAAGTAACCTGACAAGTTTCATCACATAAAATGGTATCGAGTTCATATCACTGCTGCTGGTGTCCATTAAGATGTGAGGATTACAGACCCCCCCTTCCCATTATTCAACAATTAATAAACCATTCTATTGATGTAGGTTATGACACATGATTTTTTTAAAGCCATTAAGCTGAAATGGAAGTCAGTCCATTAGATAGAGCTTGAAAAAAGAAAGAAATTGGTGTTTAAATCATGTCAATATCATGGGCGGTTCTAAAGTTATGACCAAACATAGGCATCAAAATCTGTATACGTTTTGAACCGATTTATCAAAATGGCTGCCAAATTGTAAACTTTTGAAAATTTGATGTACATATCCCACATAATCAGCGGACTCCCATATAGAAGGTAGAGAAGAATTAGACAGGTCCTATTTTTATTGCCATGGGGGCAGGGATGGGTGTTTTTTTAATTTTAACTAGGTTTTAAAATAATACTTTGTAAATAAAAATGCGAGAATGGTGAAAGGGAGATAACTACTGTATTAAATCCATAAGCCTTTTGAGAACAAAATAAGTCACGATATCAATTAATCCAGATATATATCTTAAATCTATATATAATTTCCCAATCATATTCCTAATCTATTTAATATTTTAGATACAGCTGGTGTTTTGTCTTTTATTAATAACAAATTCCTGAACTTCAAGTGAGCATGAAAAACCATAATACAGTCAAATGTAATTAAACGGTTACTGTTGAGTTATGGTATGATATTTAAGCCGCTTTCAAAAATATTTCAGCTATATCATGGCGGTCAGTTTTATTGGTGGAGGAAACCCGAGTGCCCGAAAAAACCCACTGACCAGTCGCAAGTTACTGACAAACTTTATCACATAATGTTGTATAGTGTACACCTCGTCTGAGTGGGATACTAACTCACAACATTACAGGTTACAGGCACCGATTGCATAGATAGTTATAATTCCAACTACCATACGATCATGACAGTGCAATATGTGTTACTGTTGAGACAAAGAAAAAATGACTACGTAAAACAATTGACTGTTTAATTTTGATCGATCCATTAAGATTATTAGTTCCAGTCACTAATGATTCACATTATCCTGATTCCGAGCCAACCAGTCTTTGCTCTTTCCCCTTAATGCTGTGTGCTTAGCGGAGAAGCAACAAATACCAATTTTATAGTCTTTTGCTTGACCCGATTGGGGCTTTAACCCACGATCTACCACACTCGAGGCGAGCATGCTAACCATTACCCCACCGATAATATTCTGACTCCTTACCTAGTATAAGCCTCATCTAACTCTGCCAAGGAGGTAGCACTAAAGATCTTTTCTTCTTCCAAATTATGTTTAGATATGATATCATCAGTAAACAGTGTTTTGTAGTGTCGGCGTAATAAATACTTTTGGTACGACGTCATGAAATATACATACAGTCTTCGCAAATGATTCCATTCTAATAACAATGGGCATGCTCTATAAAAGAAATGAGGAAATTAGTGGTTAAATTGAGCAAGCAAGTGAGGTTCAGTGCTGGATTTAGATAAAGAGAGGCCTTGGGCTATTCCACTTGTGAGGCCTCTCCCAATTCCCCACCTTCACGACTGGAGGAAGATGGAAGTGTATTTAATCATTTTCAATAAAGGCAAATATGATAAGGAGTGTTTAAAATTCTGCAATATTCTGAAATGGAGTGCAACTGTGTAAGGAAAATTACTGAAGGGTTGTTTAGAAAGTACAGTACGTTAGGACAGCATAAGTGTGAAAGTCCAATAACAGTGTAAAAAATATTATACATCTTGGCCGGAGGTCCCCAAATTTTGAGGCCCTAGGCTCCAGTCTTTCGAGTCTATAGGTAAATCCGGCAATGCAGAGGCTAGGTCAATAGAAGAACCACGATTGCAAATCTGCCAGTCTCTATGAAATTTGTTGGTTCCGAATTTCCTTGAAAACTTTCATTGGTTTCAACAGTGAAGTTTTCAGAACATTGCACCTGGTTACTGTGTTAGATTGTTTACCATGGTAACCAGTTCCAACTTCTTCTGAATACCGAAAAGACACAAAAACATACAATTACTGTGATAGATTATTTGTCATGGTAACCAGTTCTAAGTAACTTCTTCTGAATACCGAAAAGACACAAAAACATACAATTACTGTGATAGATTGTTTGTCATGGTAACCAGTTCTAACTTCTTCTGAATACCGAAAAGACACAAAAACATACAGTTACTGTGATAGATTATTTGTCATGGTAACCAGTTCTAACTTCTTCTAAATACCGAAAAGACACAAAAACATACAGTTACTGTGATAGATTGTTTACCACGGTAACCAGTTCTAACTTCTTCTGAAAACCGAAAAGACACAAAAACATACAGTTATTGTGATAGATTGTTTGTCACAGTAACCAGTTCTAACTTCTTCTGAAAACCAAAAAGACACAAAAACATACAATTACTGTGATAGATTGTTTACCACGGTAACCAGTTCTAACTTCTTCTGAAAACCGAAAAGACACAAAAACATACAGTTATTGTGATAGATTGTTTGTCACGGTAACCAGTTCTAACTTCTTCTGAAAACCGAAAAGACACAAAAACATACAGTTATTGTGATAGATTGTTTACCATGGTAACCAGTTCTAACTTCTTCTGAATACCGAAAAGACACAAAAACATACAGTTACTGTGATAGATTATTTGTCATGGTAACCAGTTCTAACTTCTTCTAAATACCGAAAAGACACAAAAACATACAGTTACTGTGATAGATTGTTTACCACGGTAACCAGTTCTAACTTCTTCTGAAAACCGAAAAGACACAAAAACATACAGTTATTGTGATAGATTGTTTGTCACAGTAACCAGTTCTAACTTCTTCTGAAAACCAAAAAGACACAAAAACATACAATTACTGTGATAGATTGTTTACCACGGTAACCAGTTCTAACTTCTTCTGAAAACCGAAAAGACACAAAAACATACAGTTATTGTGATAGATTGTTTGTCACGGTAACCAGTTCTAACTTCTTCTGAAAACCGAAAAGACACAAAAACATACAGTTATTGTGATAGATTGTTTACCATGGTAACCAGTTCTAACTTCTTCTGAATACCGAAAAGACACAAAAACATACAATTACTGTGATAGATTGTTTACCACGGTAACCAGTTCTAACTTCATCTGAATACCGAAAAGACACAAAAACATACAGTTACTGTGATAGATTATTTGTCATGGTAACCAATTCTAACTTCTTCTGAAAACCGAAAAGACACAAAAACATACAATTACTGTGATAGATTGTTTACCACGGTAACCAGTTCTAACTTCTTCTGAAAACCGAAAAGACACAATAACATACAGTTATTGTGATAGATTGTTTGTCACGGTAACCAGTTCTAACTTCTTCTGAATACCGAAAAGACACAAAAACATAGTTACTGTGATAGATTGTTTGTCACGGTAACCAGTTCTAACTTCTTCTGAATACCGAAAAGACACAAAAACATAGTTACTGTGATAGATTGTTTACTACGGTAACCAGTTCTAACTTCTTCTGAAAACCGAAAAGACACAATAACATACAGTTATTGTGATAGATTGTTTGTCACGGTAACCAGTTCTAACTTCTTCTGAATACCGAAAAGACACAAAAACATAGTTACTGTGATAGATTATTTGTCATGGTAACCAGTTCTAACTTCTTCTGAATACCGAAAAGATACAAAAAAATACATAACCGTAAGGAAATTTCAATTAGACAGTGGGAATGCCACTACCCATTAAATTATGGAACTTTCACGATTTTTGGCAGTCTCGACTGATGATTTTCGAGAACTCTGCATGTGAACAATTTTTCAAATACATATACATCATAGTGAGAACAATTTACTTTTTGATGAGATGATGATAATAATGTCTGCTTTGTACTAGACTAAAATACTTTTCATAGCACTTGCTCTCTCAAACAGTCAGTCGTCCACAGGTAGACATGACAATCAACTCCCAACACATTATCCTGACTTCCCACCAAATCATTCTGTAAAACAACTCAAAGTACATGTACCTCAATAATGGTTAGAGGGTTAGGGTGTTTAACGCCACTTTCAACAATATTTCAGTGATATCGTGGTGGTCAGTTTTATTGGTGGAGGAAATCGGAGTACCTGGAGAAAATAGCTGACCTGTCGCAAGGCAGTGACAAATTTTATCACATAATGTTGTATCGACTAACACGCTTAGTTGGATATTAGCTGAAACAACAGACCGTGGGTAGACATGTCGCTCCACTTCGACACAATATCCTGATTCTGAGACAAGCAGTCTTTACACTTATTCCTTAATGGTGTAGGTTTAAAAGAAACATACCTGTTTATGTCATATCCCTGACATACCGACATTCCTAAAATAAACTTTTGTTGGTGAGATTCATCCTCTCCGAGATATTTTGTTACTATATTACCCCCCATACTGAACCCCACTGCTAACAGCTGGGTGTGAGGATATAACTGTCGTATCTCATCAACTATTTTACCATATTCCTCCGTTCCTCCTAAAAAATAAAGAGGTTTAACAATGAAAAGGATGAGAGAGAATTGATTAACATTTAACGCCAAGTGGTTCATTTTACAGCTTGACCATGGTGAGAACAAGTTACGATATTTATTACATAGGAATATACCCACACCCGCCATAGCATATAAATATCAATATGATTTCATTATCAAATGATGTTTGTGTCACTTAACAGTAAACTGTTGACTGCCACTAGTGGAGTAGGAACTGTTGACTGCCACTAGTGGAGTAGGAACTGTTGACCCTTCCAGAGCACCTGAGTTCATCCACATTTTTTTGTGGGATTCGTGTTGCTCAATCTTTAGTTTTCTATGTAGCACTTTGTGGATCAATGTTTGTCTTTTTGTCCTTTTTCTTTTCACCATTGTATTATCTGTCCTTGTTCAGACCTCCGATTACCCCTTTGGTATCTTCAAATTTTTCTAAAAGGGATTGTGTCTGCAATTTTCTTCTGTCATTTTATTTCCAATGAAACAATATTTTATACATCAAAAGGATTAGGGCCAGGGATACAGATTTTTTTTTAACTTTTTTGTGTCAGTAATGAGTATTTTGATAAGTTGATATTTATGAAAGGTCAGCTACCATGTTGAAAAAAATCTAGGCAAGTTCAAGTTCACCCATCGTAGGTACAAATCTGAGAAATCTGAGTGCGGTCTAGGTTTCTTACCATAGGTAGAAAATCTTTGTAAGGTCAATGTTACACACTTAAAGAAAAAATGAGGGTGAGGTCAAGGTTACCCACCATAGAAAAAAAATCTGTGTGGGGTCAAGGTTACCTAACATAGATAAAAAATATGTGTGGGGTCAAGGGTACCTACAAATGTAACATAGATAAAAAAAAAATCTGGGCGAGGTCATGGTTACTTACCATAGGTAAAAAATATGGGTGAGGTCAAGGTTACCTACCATAGGTAAAAAATATGGGTGAGGTCAAGGTTACATACAATAGGCAAAAAATCTAGGTGAGGTCAAGGTTACATACAATAGGCAAAAAACCTAGGTGAGGTCAAGGTTACCTACCATAGGTAAAAAATCTAGGCGAGGCCAAGGTTACCTACCATAGGTAAAAAATCTGGGTGAGGTCAAAGGTATGCCAAGAACAGCTCCAAGATGATTCTGTACAGCGACTCTATAACCATGTTGCTGAGCATAACGTACAAATGTACAGATATATGAAGTCTCACTGCTGTTGGCAATCCCTGGGCTTATTACTATTGTCAAATCATCTGAAATAAAATACAGTAAGTGAGTGATTGTTGTTTAACACCAACTCAGACCAACACGCTTAATTGGATTTTGATAGTGCTAGCTCACTGAAACAACAGTCCACTGATAGACATGTCACCCTACTCAGACACATTATCCTGATTCCGAGTCAACCAGTCTTGGCTCTTTCTCCTTAATGCTGCGTGCTAAGTGGAGAAACAACAAATACCAATTTTATAGTCTTTGGTTTGACCGACTGGGGCTTGAACCCACGATCTACCGCACTCGAGGCGAACACACTAACCATTACACCTCCGATGCAGTTAGTTTATTGTAATTATTGGGTAGTTGCAAATAATTGTTTGACCAGCTTGGCATTCACTGTGCGAGTATAATACACAAGAAATCAGAATAAAAGGCTAAGAATATTTAATGCCACTTTCAAAAATGTTAGTTTTATCAGTAATTTGAATATTTGTTCATTGATCTCCCGCGGGCCGTTCTGGTCATGATCATATGGTAGTTGAATTTACAACTACCTATGCAATCAGTGCCTATCAGCTTATCACCACTAACATGAAATAAGTAAATGTGTATCATTTGATATCATTAATATTAATTCTATTTATGCCATACTTCCTCTTACAATTCAGTTAACTTATGTGACATCCATTTAAAGGACCCCATTAGAAATAAGTGGAAACACTACCATGTATCATCCTTGGAAGCGTACAAACTTTCAAGTGCATTTTATCCTTGAAGTACTTGTTTTATTCCATATTTTTATATATACGCATATTTTTATATACACATATTTTTATATACGCATATTTTTATATACTCATATTTTTATATACGCATATTTTTATATACACATATCTTTATATACACATATTTTTATATATGCATATTTTTATATACACATCTTTTTATATCCGCATATTTTTATATACGCATATTTTTATATACGCATATTTTTATATCCGCATATTTTTATATCCGCATATTTTTATATACGCATATTTTTATATACGCATATTTTTATATACACATATCTTTATATACGCATATTTTTATATACGCATATTTTTATATACTCATATTTTTATATACGCATATTTTTATATACACATATTTTTATATACGCATATTTTTATATACACATATTTTTATATACCCATATTTTTATATACACATATTTTTAAACTATACTTGTTTATCTTTGACCTTTTTACTCAGATACATTATACTGACTCAAATCCAATCAGGGTTAGGGTTATGGAATTAACACTACTTTCAAAAAACTTTCACAAACTTCAGTCATATCGTGGCAAACAGTTTTATTGGTGGAGGAAACCAGAGAACCCTTAGAAAACCACCGACCTGTCGCAAGTCACTAACAAACTTTATCACACAATGTTGTTTCGAGTACACCTCTCCATGAACGGAATTCAAACTCACAACTTTAGTGGTGATAGGCACTGATTGCACAGGTAGTTGTAAATCCAACTACCATACGATCATGACCACGACACCCCCTACCATAATGTAATATGCAGCATTGCTTGTTGGAGGAGCATCACAAATCATATGCCAATTTTTACTATAGCAATTGGTTTGATCAGATAAGAAGTTAAAACCATAATCTTCTGCTCTGAGTTGAGCATGTAAACTGTTACACCACAGAAAGTCTTAACTCCAAAATATGAAAAACTTTGATTACATGTAGTTGTAAAATCATTATTAATAGAATAAATGAATGCATGAATTGTGTACCATGTTACCAGAGTTCACACAATGGACAAAGGGGCTATGGTGTTTAACGCCACTTTCAACAATATTTCAGCTATATTGTGGCGATCAGTTTTATTGGTGGAGGAAACCATAGTACCGGTACTCGGAAAAAACCACTCACCTGCCACAAGTCACTGACTGTTGTATCGAGTATACCTCGCCATGAGAGGGACTTGAACTCACAACTGATTGAAAAGATACAATGTAGCTGTAGATCCAACTTGAACTACCATAAGATGGATCGCGACCATGACAACCCCTTCTAAATATTTGAGGAAACCAGTTAACAGAACAAATCAAGTACCAATATGAGGAATAGAACATTTGTTTTCTCAATTACATATCGTTTCTTGGATGATGCAATACCCACAATCTTAATTCTACTCCTAATCAAGTAAAGAACACGGGTGAAAGGGAAAATTGTTGGTATCTGATCTGATTCTTCATGGTAACCCATCGGCCTGTTTTTACCCAATATCTTTTTTCTCCAATTTATATACCATACCTTTTGGAAGAGTAACAAAAGGTTCGAACACGTCGTACGTCATGGTAGCACCATCGTCGAGTTTGATGTAGTGCCGTTCTCCTTTAGGAAATGGAGATTTTATTCTACCATATTTCCCATACACAATGGTTTGTAGATGTCCATTTTTACCCCATACTCTTGTGGGAACATACCTTAAAAAAACAAAAGATTTGGTGTTGAAGAAACTTTAGTTTAAACAAGAACTTTTGGTTTGAATAAGAACCATTGGCTTAAATAAGTTTGTTTGTTTGTGTTTAACGCCACTTTCAACAATATTTCAGTTATATCATGGTGGTCAGTTTTATTGGTGGAGGAAACTGGAGGACCTGGATAAAACCACTGACCTGTCGCAAGTCACTGACAAACTTTATCACATAATGTTGTACACCTCGCCCTGATCGAGATTCGAACTCACAACATCAGTGGTGATAGGCACTGATTGCATAGGTAGTTATAAATCCAACTACCATACGATCACGACCACAACAGCCCCTACCTTTAGTTTAAACAAGAACCTCTGCTTAAAACAATATTTTATTCTAGTAGAAAAAACATAAATATTACATATTCTAATATGACGGCCTTCATTGCCATTGGCTATACTGTGATAAACTCCTGGTATATTTTAATTAGCACAGGCATATTGCCAAACAAATAATTACCATCATTCTTAAGTGAATTCATGTATTCATACAGGACCATAGTGCATACAAACATAAAAATGTTTGTATTGTTTCTTTACATATATTTTTTTCCGAAAAAAACACTACAGACAACCATCTATCTACTTTGACTTTTGTAATTTATAGTCTTCTGGTGACGTAGTTTACAAGGAAAGCGGGTGTCATTGACACAAGCTGGTGACGTAGTTTACAAGGAAAGCGGGTGACATTGACACAAGCTGGTGACGTAGTTTACAAGGAAAGCGGGTGACATTGACACAAGCTGGTGACGTAGTTTACAAGGAAAGCGGGTGACATTGACACAAGCTGGTGACGTAGTTTACAAGGAAAGTGGGTGACATTGACACAAGCTGGTGACGTAGTTTACAAGGAAAGCGGGTGACATTGACACAAGCTGGTGACGTAGTTTACAAGGAAAGCGGGTGACATTGACACAAGCTGGTGACGTAGTTTACAAGGAAAGCGGGTGACATTGACACAAGCTGGTGACGTAGTTTACAAGGAAAGCGGGTGACATTGACACAAGCTGGTGATGTAATTTACAAGGAAAGTGGGTGACATTGACACAAGCTGGCGACGTCGTTTACAAGGAAAGCGGGTGACATTGACACAAGCTGGCGACGTAGTTTACAAGGAAAGCGGGTGACATTGACACAAGCTGGTGATGTAGTTTACAAGGAAAGTGGGTGACATTGACACAAGCTGGTGACGTCGTTTACAAGGAAAGCGGGTGACATTGACACAAGCTGGTGACGTAGTTTACAAGGAAAGCGGGTGACATTGACACAAGCTGGTGACGTAGTTTACAAGGAAAGCGGGTGACATTGACACAAGCTAACAACGTAGTTTACAAGGAAAGCGGGTGACATTGACACAAGCTGGTGATGTAGTTTACAAGGAAAGTGGGTGACATTGACACAAGCTGGTGACATAGTTTACAAGGAAAGCGGGTGACATTGACACAAGCTGGTTACTGATTTAGTTTGACGATTCTGCAAGCATTTTACTTGTTTAAGTTGTTAAAATCAAAATGCCATCAAATTGGAAAATATCAGTAACTTAATTGCAACACTGTCTAGTTATCTATATAAGAAAAATAACTGTAAACAAGAAGGTATTGACTTTCGCTTCAAACAACAAGTCAGATTTTTCCTACTAGAGTTGAAATAAGTCATGGAACCCATAGTTTGCATAACGTTTTAACATGGGTAACATTATTTCTGCTGCATTTTACCCCTCGTTATCAATCGGGATAAATTTTTACACAAATAATATTACCCATGTTAAAACTATGGCTATCGTGAATTATTTCTTAAATATATAATCATTACAAAATGGAATTTATATATATGTCAAATCTTAGGAATTCATATAATTTTGAATCTGTATAGTATTACAACCGTAGAGTTTATAGAAGGACTGATCATGAAGATGGACTACAACTGAACTTTAGATTGTATGATGATATACATTTTGTAGGTGTACGATTAAAAAAGGGAAAATAAACAAGTTGAGAACTTTGATCCCAAACAGTTTTGAGATAAGCTAAGTTTATTGGGAAAATAAACAAGTTGTGAACTTTGATCACACAGACAGTTTTGAGATAAGCTAAGTTTATTTTATACTGTAACTGTCTAAACCCGTTTTTACTTAAACATGTACCTATAAATTGTTAATTCAATAATCTTGGTATTTAAAAATAATTGAACGTGGTGTTAAACACTATAACCCCCCCACACACACACACACAATAGTCACATCTCTACTAAATACTTTAATTGTAGATAGTAAAAGATCAATTTGCATTTCTCAAATGATTGGGCCTTTTGACAGCTAAAATTAACGGTATTTATTAAAATCGTATTAAAATCAGCAATAATCAGTTCTTTGTTTTATTGCTTAGGTAACATGGATTAAAAATTACATGTTTCAGCATTTAAATTGACATTCAACAATTACCTGTTTTATTGTAAAAATAAAATTACAATCTGAACAAAGGCAGAATACCAGTTAATGAAATCATAATGATGACAAATTACTGTACAAAACGATGGCAGTGAATTATACTTTATGTGTAAGTGATTACATACATCTACACTACAAATCACCACGATATAACTGATTGTTAAACACCATAACTCTCTCTCTACATCTACAAACAAATTGTTGATTTGAAAAATGGATTTTTAATTTAAAAAAAAAAAATTCTAGAGATTTATAGAAGTCAAACGGACTATAATTCCTATAAAACAGCATTCTATGCTTAATAAAATGTCATGCAACTGCAAGACTGGTTTTATATTGTCCAGCTATTGTATTTAACCATACTTGGGTTGTAAATATAGTTCATTACAAGTGTGGATACCTATCATTTAACAAATATGGGTTAGGGGAATGTTGTTTAACGTCACTTTCAGTTTCAGTTATATCCTAATCATGGCGGTCAGTTATATTGGTGGAGGAAACAGGGGTACCCGGAGAAATGCAAATTATTTTTGAGAACGCAATATTGCATTATATATTTACATTGTATGTACTAATATATTATATTTAAATGGTACTTCAACTTTTATATGTATCAATTATAACTAACAAGGACACTGTACCTGATATTGATGTATCAATTGATTTGTAACATGTTGGAATTTAAAAAAAAGAAAAAAAGAAAAGTCATTAAAAAATGTGGATACCAGAAAACAAGCACTCTAGCTTATGTTAATCCATCTCTAATAAAGAACCTGCAATGAACAAAAACAGAAGAATGAACATGTACAGGAATGTCCAAGAGGCTTCCAGGTAAAGTAACGAGGGGCATAACTCCAGGGGCATATCTACGGAAAATAGTGCCTATAGCAAGCACTAAAATTGCATTTTACATTTATTATTTATTAATAATTTCTCCAGGTATTCATGTCTATGTGTATTTGTAGCATTTAATTGTGTCCTCTAGTTCAAAGTGTCTGCCAAACTCTTTTACATGTTATAGTGTCCAGCAGACACTATTTCATATCGCAATCTCTATAAAATATTGTCCAGGGGGGCACTTTAACATAGGACACTATTATGTCTTGCCCTAACCCTATACTAGGACACAATTTCATAGCACCGGACACTATTTCATATCGCAATCTCTATAAAATATTGTCTGGGGGGGACACTTTAACATAGGACACTATTATGTCTTACATATTTACATGGTTTTTGCAAAATTACTTCATGAAAATTATTAAAAAAAATTTTTTTAGGACGTTCCCATATGGGAACATTGGGCGCTAAAACCTCTCAGTGACACCCCCTGCAAGTGGTGCCCAGGGCACATGCCCTACTTGCCATACCCTAGATACGCCACTGCATAACTCATAAACTGTAAATGACATGTTAGCATCAATTGAACCTGACCTCTGTATTGTGGTTATAAACATAGGGTTTAGTGTTATGCTGTTTATTCTAATATGACGGCCTATATATCGTCAACCAGTATATGTCGGTATATATCTACTTTTAGTACCTTTGCACTCAAATTATCAATTGGGTAACACCAATGTCCTGAAAATTGACCTGAAATGTCCTGAAAAGTACATAAAGGCTTATATCTTTTTTATTCAATTATCCAATGGATTGAGTTCAAATTTGAAAATGTTAAATACATTAGCATATATTTAACGAATATTTAAAAAAAAATTTTTTTAGGTGGAAATAATTTGACCTGAAAATTGTCATGCGCTTCAAACATGTATTTTGATTGCATTTAACAGTTTCTTTGTTTTGTATTTAATGTGTTGCTTTGGTAACAATCCTTTGTATGGATTTCACACCAATATGGCAATAAAAATTATATATTCCAAGCAAAAACAGTTAAGAGAAAGCATAAATAAGAGAAAAATATGTATTTTATTCCAATGTAAGTCATGCCTCCATAGGGGCACCATAAGGGTAGAACGTATATCCTGTCCTGAAGTACAGTATTTATTTGTGTGTGCAAAGACCCTCTGACTCTGACCCTGACCTGAGCCGAGGCTCCATAATTTCACTCACACCCCCCTTTTCACAGGCGGTCGACATCTCTTTACATTTCCAACATTCATTTGAACATTTTCTATACTTACGGGGTGGTGAGTATCGAACACATTTTAATAACTTGATTTGCAAAAATAGATCCCTCTTTGAAAGATAATTCAGGAGGTCCCGACGTGTTGGCCAAGTGAAGCAGACGAATTGTTCCATAAATAATCGCTGCCACAACACATGCAAAGAAAAACGACATGTTTTTTGGTAATATTATATTCGTAACTATGATACACTGGTTGCTGTCAGGTCATAAATTATTTAGTAACAAATAAGCCTGAAGACTATCCATTGCAAACAATCAATCAGTCGTACAGAAGGTGATGCGAGTTCAAAAGTTGAGTTATCATGAGTAGTTTCCCTTTGCAAAACAGGGGCATATAACTCTGCAAAATTCTCCGCTAAATAATTGGCGGGAATTTCCGATGGCGTTTCAAATCGACAAAAAAAAATGTCATTTCCCAGCATTACTTCACCCGGAGTATATTTTATCACAAAAATTCCCTTTTCAATAGTTATTTTTGTCTAAGTCCTTACCACCAACAGGAACACATCTTACAAATCAGATTATTTCTAACATGAAAAATCAGTATTTTCAAGGATTTATATAGTAGAATATACAAATCCTTGGTATTTTTTTCTTAAAAGATACACAAATTTCTTATTGAAAACGAAGAGTCAGATTATGTCTTTACTTACACCTTTCAGGTCAAGATAATGTGCACCTTATACCATGGCGCGGTATTTGTCAAATATTAAATATTTATGGCTATAGCCATGGATTCGAATTAACAAGGAAACACGACCTCTGAGGTAGTGTAGAAACTGGGAGATATATACTCCGTATGCATGAGATGGAGGTGGAATATTACGATATATAAACGGAAAATTCACAAAAGGGAAAATTAAGAAAATCTCTTTTGCTCTAAAGTTTCATTCTCAACCGACACTCATATGCACTGTTAATTTTTAGGTATGTGTCAGGGTGTGAAGCAGACCTAGTGCACAGGTACTCGTGGACAGGATAGCACCCTCCCTTTCAAAACTAAGAAAAAAATTGTATCATATCCTTCAGCTATTATTTTCAATTTAATTATACAGGGGCGGATCCAGGATTTCAAGTTGGGGGGGGGGGGGGGGGCGCACTTAAAAAAATTGCTTTGAGGTATTTCGTGTGAAAAATCACGATTTTACGCCAAAAAATCATATTTTTTCCAATTTTAGGGGGGGGGGGGGGCGCGCCGGGTGCGCCCCTGGATCCGCCCCTGTTATATGTTAATCTGATATATCATCCCAATATGACCATTTCTATATCAAACAGTCGTTCTACAAAAATATTTGATTTGATCAGTGTTATTGGTCGACGAAACCGGAATACACGGTGAAAACCACTGACCTGCCGCAAGTCACTGATAAACTTTATCACATAATGTTGTATCGAGTAAACCTCGCCATGAGTGTGATTCGAACTCACAACCTTAGTGGTAATGGGCACTGATTGCATATGTAGTTATAAATCCAACAACCAGACGATCCCTCCTTAATTTATGTGTTCTAACAGATCTTCAGAGTTTTTTTTCCGAATCCACATCTGATTTACACCACCACTGGAATGGCTAGTATCATTCACGGTAGCTCTGAAGCCGGTTTTGACCGCTAATAGAATAGGATGTTAGTAATTAGGAAAGAGATTGCATGGAACTTTTTGTTGCTCCAGCTAAGTAACATTGCTTGTAAGGACATGTATGCAATTAAGATATGCAGTGTAGTGACGAAATATCCAGGTTTATTTTTCATCCTTGGTTGATATTCCAAAGGCAAACCTATGATAGTCTAGGATTTCTCCTTTCGTACGTGTCATCGAGGTATATGTAGCATTGCCGAGTAAATTATCATTTCCTAATCCCTTTATCAAAAAGTTTATGGGAGAACTGCATGAATAACAACATGGAGAAAAGACAGGTGTCTAAGTTTTGTTGTAGCATTTGGGTACTAGAAGATTGTTCATTGTATTGTCTGTCCTTCGATCTACGAATTCTCATTACCCCTTTGGTCTCTACAAACACTTCTGAGAGATAGAAAGAAAGTTACAAATGGAAGAAAAAGAACAACGTACACACAAAATTAGAAATAATGGAAATTCAAAGAGATAAGATATAGAGAAAATAACAGAGGGAAACAACAAAATCAGAAAATAACAATAAATCCGACCAGCTAGCGACCAATAAGGCGATACATATATGTTTGTCTCAAAACACCAATAAGGCGATACATATATGTATGTCTCAAAACAAAACAAAAAATAAATAAGAGTAAATGTACTTTTAAAGATTTCTAGCGACCAATGATAAATATATTACTGTAAATGCATATTCAAAACATTGAATCGACATCTGGGCATGCAGTAAATATAATACAAAGTTGACATTTGACACCCTGCTGTGGACCCAAGGTACAGAATCTAACACAAATACTCGTGTGAGAAAAAGACAATACATGCATATTTTATTTTCCATTTTTACCCGAACATAAAATATTTCTTCTCTTTACTGGGCTAAATAACGAAGACACAAATTTTTTTTTGGGATGGCGAGCTTACAAAACAGTCGGCCAACTTTAAATAAGCACAGCGTAAATCCGCATCAGATTAAGAATCTTTTGTTTCAGTGAAAAATATATTATTTGGAACTGAAAATTTCAGAAAAAACAGTTTTAAAACTATTTTCTACAAATTGTTCAAAATTTGAAATGGTCAAATCCCTATATATTGTTCTCAGAACAATACTTGCATGCAAAATGGAGTTTTTTGTACAATGACGATGTGGTTATAACGTTGTAAAGCGAGAAGTTTGAAAAGTTTGTGAGCTAATTTCAAAGACGTACTGATAAAAAATTTAAATCTCATAAAAAAAAAATCACAAGCATAAGTGGAAATCACTATGGAAACAGATGATCTCACTATAAGGAAAATTGACAGGTTTTGATAATTTACGTTAATTAATGTTACTAGAAACCTTCAAGCAATGTGTTCACTTAGATTTAAAATAAAAACACGTTTAGTTGACACCTTATACTATGTAACTCGAATAATACTGCGCCCTCTATCGGCACTATCGCTGGATCAGTTAATATAGCAAAGCGTAATATAACGACTGGATTATTCGGGTTATACTATGTAGCTGCAATCGTAACTACTCGGCCATTCTCGCTACCCTGCAAATAACCTCGTATGCATTAGGCGTATAAATCGCACTACTTTTCACATGTCAGTTACATGAAAGTTTGATCAAGTTATATTTTAAACAATTTTCTTTATTTCAATTAAAGTTTTAATTAGTTTTTCATGATTAGATTTTACTTAGTATGTCTTCCAAATTGGATTTTCGTGGACTATATTTTTGTGCGGCTTAACTTAACTTAACTTCCGGCAAACAATTTAAGAAGAATTTCTACTATGTACGTACGAGGTTATTTGCAGGGTAGCGAGAATGGCCGAGTAGTTACGATTGATGTACTGTTGTTTCCACAACCCGAATAACCCAGTCGTTATATTATGCTCCCGCTTGTCGCTAGAGGGCGCAGTATTATTCGAGTTATAATTATACCCTTTCATTTAAAAATAAGTTTCAAACGACAGTCACGATCGAATAAAAGTACTGGGAGAGCTGAAGTTCTTACACACGACAAGAAGAGTTTGAAGATGCCAAATGGGTAATCAGAATCCTGAGAAGACTCAGTCATGTCATATGCTGCCTAGTTTAAAATCCGACCAGTTTGAAAATAAGCTGATGATCTGTGTGTATAGTAAGAAAAAAGATCACGTGATAGATCCATGGAGGAAGAATAAAAAAAACCACGGGCATTGACCTTTGACTTTGGTTGTACGATATCCTTGTTACCAGGAAGTTAGAATGTTCTTCGAGTTAGGATTTATAGTCCAGTAATTGTGACTATTAGTCCCCGAGGGTATCATTCACCCAGTAGTCAGTGCTTCCGCACTGACATGGTCTATTAGATATATTTATTGCTGAAATTTACAGTTCCTAGATAATGTAATTATTAATAAAACTAAGGTTCTCCTCCCTCGGGCACAGGCAACCGTAGCCATTTTTGGCTATCCTGTTTAGGCCCTTTGGATTTATTTCTCCCAAAACTTTATATTATTTCGCTTTCGGTAAGAGCGTACCTGATGAAGGTCATTCCAGAAACGCGTCGTGTGCTCTAAATTTGATATCTACGTTTTTATTTCAGCAGGTTATGCAGTTCTAAGAGAAATCAAGTCCTTACCATCCACAGCCCCAATGTGCCTTAGCAGGGACGGATCCAGGGGGCACATCTGGTGCGCGCCCCCCTAAAATTGGAAAAAATATGATATTTTGGCGTAAAATCGTGATTTTTCACACGAAATACCCCAAAAATTTTCGCGCCTCCCTCCGCTCGGCGCAATTTTCTTAAGTACGCCCCCCCTAACTTGAAATCCTGGATCCGCCCCTGCTTAGGGCATTTTTATCAAACTTTGAAGTAATACCTTCATAAAATTTCGCCTTTGTGTTGAAGTAACTAGGATGATGGTGTTCATTTTTTGAGTTGTGGTGCCCGGGAGGTTGTGGTAAAGAACCATTTGATTTCTGTCCCCGGGAGACTGTGGTAAAGAACCATTTGATTTCTGTCCCCGGGAAGCTGTGGTAAAGAACCATTTGGTTTCTGTCCCCGGGAGGCTGTGGTAAAGAACCATTTGATTTCTGTCCCCGGGAGGCTGTGGTAAAGAACCATTTGATTTCTGTCCCCGGGAAGCTGTGGTAAAGAACCATTTGATTTCTGTCCCCGGGAGGCTGTGGTAAAGAACCATTTGATTTCTGTCCCCGGGAGGCTGTGGTAAAGAACCATTTGATTTCTGTCCCCGGGAAGCTGTGGTAAAGAACCATTTGATTTCTGTCCCCGGGAGGCTGTGGTAAAGAACCATTTGATTTCTGTCCCCGGGAGGCTGTGGTAAAGAACCATTTGATTTCTGTCCCCGGGAGGCTGTGGTAAAGAACCATTTGATTTCTGTCCCCGGGAGGCTGTGGTAAAGAACCATTTGATTTCTGTCCCCGGGAGGCTGTGGTAAAGAACCATTTGATTTCTGTCCCCGGGAGGCTGTGGTAAAGAACCATTTGATTTCTGTCCCCGGGAGGCTGTGGTAAAGAACCATTTGATTTCTGTCCCCGGGAAGCTGTGGTAAAGAACCATGTGATTTCTGTCCCCGGGAGGCTGTGGTAAAGAACCATTTGATTTCTGTCCCCGGGAAGCTGTGGTAAAGAACCATTTGATTTCTGTCCCCGGGAGGCTGTGGTAAAGAACCATTTGATTTCTGTCCCCGGGAGGCTGTGGTAAAGAACCATTTGATTTCTGTCCCCTGGAGGCTGTGGTAAAGAACCATTTGATTTCTGTCCCCGGGAGGCTGTGGTAAAGAACCATTTGATTTCTGTCCCCAGGAAGCTGTGGTAAAGAATCATTTGATTTCTGTCCCCGGGAAGCTGTGGTAAAGAACCATTTGATTTCTGTCCCCGGGAAGCTGTGGTAAAGAATCATTTGATTTCTGTCCTCGGGAAGCTGTGGTAAAGAACCATTTGATTTCTGTCCCCGGGAGGCTGTGGTAAAGAACCATTTGATTTCTGTCCCTTGGAATTAGTATTTGGTCACCTTGTGGAGAACTTTAAAATTAGTATATCACGGCTGGTAATCGGCACAAGCAGAACAGTTGGTTCTGCAAAGAAATTCGTGAGGATAACTTCCGGTTTTGGTGGAGGAGAGTTCACGAAGACGCTTCGCAAGGTATGTACATGTCAACAATTGAAATTTTCGATTTTACTGCTCGAATATTGCAAAATCAGAGAATGCTATGCTGTGGCGAATGCTTTCACGATTAGATACATGTATAGTTTATTCTTGTATATGAAGTGTAACTCTCACAAAATCAATCGTCCCACGAAAAACATGACGAAAATTGTGACACTCTTACATTTCTAAGTTGTTCTTGACAAAGATGCAAGTTAAATTTTCAATATTTTTTCATCATGGGTGTCTAAATGTAATCGGGGATAAATTCCGATTGTCGGAAGTAAATTGAAGTTTAGATAAATCTACAAGCTGTCAATTTTCTCGTTTTCCTGCTTGAGGAGATCGGTTCTGATAGAGCACATTGCGAATGCATGAGGAGATTTGCTAGTTAAGTTAATTGTTTTCTGCAAAATTGATAAATTGACACTTTTAAACACAAAACTGATAAATACTCTAATCAAAATAAACTATTCTCTGTCCACTTTCAGCAGATGCCAGGATTCAAGGGAAAGAGGAAAAGGGGACTGACATTGACTCTTTACAAAAACCCATTTCGATATAGATTGCCTGTATCGCCGCCAAGGAAACGAACAAAAACAAGTAGCAGTACACCAAATTTAAAATCCCTATCAATCAGGACACCAAGTTTATTAAAAAAATCTCTTTCAATTTCAAAATATTTATATCCTTTCAAACGGGTTTACACATCTATTCGGCGCAATCTTTTTACTAAAGATGACGGAAACTTCACCGCAGATCTACACAAGTTATAATATTACATGATTTCAGCACATACATAGGTCTAACGTAAATAAACATTCACTTAGTGCTAGTAGTCATGACTAAATTAAACACAAGATGTCAATTAAACTGTGGACATATCCTTAAAATCGGTAAAGCGCTTTACATCTTGTAACCACTACTAACAGAGCTCTTTTTTATTTACAAGTGTGTACACATAACACACTACACAATAGAAAAACAAACCACAAATTAATATTATTCTCAACTGTATGATATTTAATTTAGAGTGTATCATTTGTGTTAGAAATTATAAAGAAATGATTCACATTAAGTTTAAATATTCTTGATTATAAAATCATATCTTACAGTGCATTTTCAATTTTTTCCAATGTAAGGGAAGTTAATCTTGTGTATCTAAAACACAATGGAAGTTGTCACAAACAACAAATGATCAATAATGACAAGATAAATCATGGGAAACCGCAGTTACAATTATGAATTGATTCCTTAAATGAAATGTTTCTTTCTAGGTGGACAGCCCATGAACAATGAAATATTACTTTTATACTATTAAAAACCCGACGGGAAGAAGGGCATCAGTTCGTGAATTTATTACCAGACAGACATGCAAAATTTGTGATTATAAAGTGGATTACATGTGTCCTACCAAAACTGGCAAATCTCCTCATGCATTCGCAATGTGCTCTATCAGAACCGATCTCCTCAAGCAGGAAAACGAGAAAATTGACAGTTTGTAGATTTATCTAGACTTCAATTTACTTCCGACGAATCGGAATTTATCCCCGATTACATTTAGACTCCCATGATGAAAATATATTGAAAATTTAGCTTGCATCTTTGTCAAGAACAACTTAGAAATGTAAGAGTGTCACAATTTTCGTCATGTTTTTCGTGGGACGATTGATTTTGCGAGAGTTACACTTCATATACAAGAATAAACTATACATGTTTCTAATCGTGAAAGCATTCGCCACAGCATAGCATTCTCTGATTTTGCAATATTCGAGCAGTAAAATCGAAAATTTCAATTTTTGACATGTACATACCTTGCGAAGCGTCTTCGTGAACTCTCCTCCACCAAAACGGAAGTTATCCTCACGAATTTCTTTGCAGAACCAACCGTTCTGCTTGTGCCGATTACCAGCCGTGATATACATTTATGAATAATCATGGCTGGAACACAGTGAAGCGAGTCTTCATTATTATGTACCTTGTCTTAAGGAAACAAAACATAGATTTCTAAGATTGAAAGACCACGTCCATCGGTTATTTTACCTTTTACAATGAATGGGATAACAATTCTTTATTATTTCATCTCTTTTTCTTTAATTCAACTTTTTCGTGTCCCTATTCATACCATCTTATGTTAACAGCAACTTACATGTGTCAACCCTATATACACTCTTAACATAAGATGGTATAAATATTGACACGAACAGGTTAAATTATGGAAAAGTAGATGAAATAATATACAAATTTTATTGAAAATAAAATATATAAACAGAAAGTTAAAAAAAGGGGGTGGTAATTCCGTGCCACGAGCGCCTGTGTATTTATTGGCCTGTCCATAAAACACGCATTTGGAAATTATTATGTATATTCGTGGCCGTGATCGTATGATAGTTGGTAGTTGGATTTCGAATCTCGATCAGGGCGAGGTGTAGACCGAATTATTCGGCTTTCTAAACGACTGAATAATTCGGTCTATGCGAGGTGTACAACATTATGTGATAAAGTTTGTCACTGACTTGCGACAGGTCGGTGGTTTTCTCCGGGTCCTCCAGTTTACTCCTCCTATAAAACTGACCGCCGCGATATAACTTAAATATTGTTGAAAGTGGCATTAACACCATCAAACAAATAAACAAACAATACATTGTCAAGTGATTTGTATTGCGTAGTGAATATTGTTCTACGTTTGTCTGTTTAACGAATGTCTATACGACTAATGTATAAACAAAGGGAAATAGTATGGTGATTATTTGCCAAATTTTTATTTTGTCACGGATATAAAATCCGAATAAATAATAAATACGTCAATTATATTTATATAACTTAACATAGCCTGACACATAACCAGTCTTGTCTAAAACATCCAGCAGCTGCGGAAATTGAAAGGTAAGCATACAATGATTTCTTCGGTTCATTAATTTTTTGGGGTCTTTTTTGTTCTTGCAAATCCTCTGTATTTTACTTGTTTTCTTCGGTTCGTTTCGTTAATTTTGTTTTTTGTTGTTGTATTTTTTTGTTCTGGTATGCGCGCTGCTTTTTTTACCTTGAATTCTTTTGTTTTTGCGTTATTTGTGTGTGTGGTTTTTTGTTTTTTGGTATTTGTAAAATAGCGTCCTGTTTTTCATGACGTCGCGAGAACAAAGCGATTTGACGGCATAACATTGGGGACCAGATTTTTCTCACTTTTGAGACCGACCAGTACCTATTTTTAGCGATGTGAGATTTTCTTATCTTGCACTAGTGCAAGACAAAAAAAATCACGTGCGTTTTACCGGCAAATGCATGCTGTGCAGTTTATGTCAACTGCCCCCCAATATCTCCATGCTTTTCCTTTTTAAAATAAACAATTAACCACGATTCTACTACATAAGTATTTTTAAATTCATTTATGTATTATATTCTTCTAGCTAACGTGCACCTTTCACGGTGTTTGATTCTTTTTTCAGGCTCTCTTCCAGTCAATGTTTGTTTACTTTGAGTAAATAATAGAGTGCTCTCCCTAACGTAAAGAAAGAAATTACCTCCTTTGACCAAATTCAAATATTTTTTTACAGGTATTTATCCCTGTTGTAGTAACATTTATAATATATTTATTAAATACATTGTACTTTATGATGGAATACATTTGAAATACTGCCGAGATACGGTTGCATATGGATAAATCGAATATTTACTTCAGCAATGGAAAAATATATTGCGGGAAAACGCTCGATGGAATGTAAATAAAAACAATTAGGTGTTTAGTGAGAAATAAAATCAAACATCGGGAAAAGTACAAGATAGGGAAATCTCCGACACCCTTGGGTAAGATTACAATCGTTCTCTAACTCGACAAGCCTCGTAAAGAGAACGATTGAAATCTTACCCTCGGGTGTCGGAGATTTTCCTATCTTGTACTCTCCCCGGTGTTAGATTCTATATATCTCAAATAGTGTTCTGTCGTTATGGCACAGAAAGGACAGAACGACAAATAAAACTGACAGAACAAGAATTAAGATTATCATTTTCTCGTGCTGTAGCCTTTAAATTTCAATCTGCCGTTTTGCAGAAGCGATAGAATGTCAGAGCGAGATTGCACAAAACAGCCGTTATATATGACTTAACTAAGGTTGTGAGTTCGAATCCCGCTCAGACTAGGTGTACTCGATACAGCATTATGCGATAAAGTTTCCCAGCGACTTGCGGCAGGTCGGTGGCTTCTTACGGGTACTTCGGTTTCCTCCACCAATAAAACTGACCACCATGATATAACTGAAATATCGTTGAAAGTGGCGATAATACAATCTAACCCCCACCCCTAACCCCATATCATTATTGCATGTAAAAAATAACATGCATACTGCTTTCTAGTAGCTATTGGCGTCAACTATTTACCTATCCATAGGATTTTATTTTTGAAAATTGTATTTGTCTCAATATCAAAAGTTTTGTCCTGTATGCTGTGTAAATTTGAAAAAAGAAAATCTCGTCGACTAAAGCACTGATGTGTCACGGAGTGCGAGATCTCGTGAGATTTGACGAAACACAATTACGGGTCACATGAGCTAAATACCATCCAATAACAAAGACGCTTAGGAGACTATGAAAGCATTATAAATTTAAAATTAAACTGCTTTGTTTTGTTATGAGCAATCCGATTGGTCGGTAATGGTCATAGCTCGTATTTATCATTTCATTAAATATTGATGAAAAAGAGTTTGAAGATACCAAAGGGGTAATCAGAATCCGTCTATCGAAGAAGAACAGACAACACAATGGCCATATGAAAAAAGTACAAAAGGACAAACAACTATCTACAAAACATTACACAGAAAACTAAATGATCGAGCAACACGAACCCCACTAAAAACCGAGCGTGAATTCAGATGCTCCGAAAGGGAAAGCAGTTCCAGATCCACTTGTTACACACCCCGTGATAAGTCATGAATGGGGAAAATATCGGGAAGGTGCTTACGACAAGTCGAACATATCCACGGTCACTTGTGACACATTTATTCCGTACCGGCTAACACATGGTCACTCGCATTTCAAATAAAAACATTCTGCCCCATACATATGATAAAATGGTTGGTACGTCAGTGGAACGGGACCCATGCTATTATTATTATTTTTTGTATCTTTAGAATTAATTTTATTTTCTTAATAATTCTCATAAAATTTCTTTTAATTAACTATTTTTGTTTCGGGACCGTCGTGGTCGTGATCGTATGGTAGTTGGATTTATGACTGCCTATGTAAGAAGTGCCTTTCACCACTAACGTTGTGAGTTCGAATCCCACTCGGGCGATAAAAACATTATGTGATAAAGTTTGTCACTGACTTACGACAGGTCGGTGGTTTTCTTCGGGTACTCTGGTTTCCTCCAGTAATAAAGCTGACCGCCACGATATAGTTGAAATATTCTTGAAAGTGTCATTACACACCATGATCTTAACCTATTTTTGTTTCAGGATAAGACAATGCAACGTATAGTATTATTTGCAATGGTTTTGTCGTGTTTATTTGTTGCCTCCCTTGGCTGTAGTAGGTGGAATCGGTATAAGCCATGCATGTGTAGATGTGAAGACAATGGCACATATTGTCGTGCTGTCTGCCGTGGAATTGACGATCTTCTGCAACAAAGGCGGTGCTACAGAAATTGTTCTAGTACTTCAACCGCATGCTACAGAAGATGTTAATATTGGACAGACATGATGCACTGCTGTATACTCTGGCTAATTCTTTTTAATAAAAATTAGAAATCTCTATAATTAAACGGGTAGATAATGAATGTCAGAAAAAATTAAGTTCGTCTACTGTTAAAAGTTTATTTGTACAATATATTTCGCATACTTATAATAATAATAATAATAATAAAAAAGAAATATCAATCTTATACGGGCAGATTGTGAATGTAAATACAGCGAAACCTGTCTAAAACGAAAACTTGCT
Source organism: Bathymodiolus septemdierum (assembly GCA_963383655.1). Classification (NCBI taxonomy): domain Eukaryota; kingdom Metazoa; phylum Mollusca; class Bivalvia; order Mytilida; family Modiolidae; genus Bathymodiolus; species Bathymodiolus septemdierum. The sequence goes on along the minus strand of OY726527.1, from coordinate 32,850,562 downwards.
TAAGCCAGACAGACCTCACAGTCCCATATACTATATGTCTATGTAATTTGAACCTGTGTAAACCAAATACCGGTCTAAGATGAACAAATTTGTCAGTCTCAAAAGGGTTCTGTTTTACTGTAGTTATTATTTTGCTTGCTTTGTTCTGTTCGGGGGGAGGGGGGGGGTAGGGTTAAAAGTTATATTTAACAATATATTTCGCATACCTTTGGTGACTGTTGCTAAAATAAAATGAATTTCTCCTTATTTTTGCATGTCATCAATGTACGAAAAGAGGAGGAAAGCAAGACAGGATACAAAACAAATCGGAATTCAATATAGATTGTTTATTGTGTTTAACGCCACTTTCAACAATATTCCAGTTAAATCGTGGCGGTCAATTTCATTGGTGGAGGAAACGGGAGTACCCGGAGAAAACCACCGACCTGTCGCGAGTCACTTACAAACTTTAACACATAATGTTGTATCGAGTACACCTCGTCATGAACGGGGTTCGAACTCACAACGTTAGTGGTGATAGGCACTGATTGCACATGTAGTTGTAAATCCAACTAAAAAAAGACGACGATCACGATTCAATACGAAAAGACTAGATTTATACACAATGCCAAAAAGTAAAGAAAAGAGACATTGGCTTCATAGGCAATCAAATAATCCACTTGAACAAATACAGAAAAAACAAAGATGAACAACACGGATCCCATTTAAACCTTCTGAACCCAGGTTCTCCGGAAGGGTAGCCAATTCCTGTTCCACATATGCCCGCCGTGCTCCACAGTTAAGTAATTGTCAAAATCCATACAGAAAATGAGCAATACAGATTCATTTAACCTCGTGGTGAACTCAGGTGCTCCGGAAGGGTTCTCAATCTCTGCTCCACATGTGACCCCCGTCATGCTCCTTAAAGTAATCAGTGCAGTGAACTCAGGTGCTCCAAAAAGGTACTCAATCCCTGCTCCACAAGTGACCCCTGTCACGCTTCTTAAGATAATGACAAAGTCCATGCAGGAAATCGAAGTAAATGTCCAGGAAGAGACTACGACACTACATACATGACCCTAGTCGTGTGTCAGACAGATATTGCACAGTGATCATCCAATTCATGATGGCGACTGTAAAACGTATATAGCTTCCGTCTTATGAAAATCAAGGAAGCTCCAAGCAAAAAGATATTATTCATCCGAACATAAATCAGTAAAAACACACAGGTAAAATTAATGAATGAAAATCGCAAACAACACAAACCCTCCCAAAATTGTAGAAGAAAATGTGCTCCGGGAGGCATACACATCATGTTCCACTCAACTCTAGTGTTCTCAGGGGCCGTATGGTAGTTGGATTTACAACTATAACTCTACGCCTAATTTGCAAAAACTGTCAAACACGAATATGCCAAAACATCCCAAAGAAAGCCTAACCAGAGGCCAGGATCAAATAAAAGAAATCCTGGTAGAAACTTTGGTTTGGATAGTAACATGAATACCCCTACAGGCATACCGACCGATCGCGACGACATAGATAATGACAGCGGATATCACATCAAATTTCTTGTTGGTACCCTTATTCGTTCGTGTTATGGTTGTGGGCAGCCGATTCGCCTTCCACCACATGTACCGCCAGAACCTTATGATATTGTTATTTGTCAGAAAGAGTAGAGGGAGACTTATAACAATAAGGACGGACAACTTAAGCTTACACTACAGCCCCAAAATGTCCATTATTGCTGTAGATCGCAGTGCATATTTTGGAAACATGAAGACTTTGACAACAAAGTTACTAGGCTATTTATGTCAGCTACACCAAACTTCACAGATTTACATCGTTCTTATCTTGATGCAAACGTTATCATGGATTACCAGTATTAAGAATCACAGCTTTACATCGCTCTAATATTGCATCAATCTTTATCATGGAATGGATTGATTTGGACTACCGATACGTTTTAAAGAGTATTGTATTTAGTACATAAAAGCCATGAAAGCAATATACTATTTTTACCATTTTGTTTTCATCCCATTCCATCGAAACAGACGTGAACCTGATGCAATGATTTTCAAAATTCTATAAATTATCAGTTGTATAAGTTCAATGACCCGGTCAGTTCTTACATCAATCGTAACTACTCGGCCATTCTCGCTACCCTGCAAATAACCTCGTATGCATTAGGTGTATAAATCGCGCTACTTTTCACATGTCAGTTTCATGAAAGTTTGATAAAGTTATATTTTAAACAATTTTCTATATTTTAATTAAAGTTTTAATTAGTTTTGCATGATTAGATTTTACTTATATGTCTTCCATATTGAATTTTCGTGGACTATATTTTTGTGCGGCTTAACTTAACTTAATTTCCGGCAAACAATTTAAGAAGAATTTCTACTATGTACGTACGAGGTTATTTGCAGGGTAGCGAGAATGGCCGAGTAGTTACGATTGTTCTTACATAAAATACCATTATACCTATGATATGGCTGTAACTTTTTTTATTTGGTTTCCACAAAAATGTACTAGTTATGTGCAACATCAGACATCTATTTTTTATATAACATGACAGGAGCTGCAATAGAGTAAACCATGCTGAACAGTACGGGTTAATTGATGCAACTCCTGGTTTTCTGTCAATCTGTGTTGTTCTAACCTTATTTTCCCCTCGCCAACGAAGTTGCGAAGGAATATAATTAACACGACTGTTCAACCGTCCGTCGGAAACAATCCTGTGGACACTCTAGACTAAGCATTCATTCATAGATCTTAGACAGACTTAGTTCAAGCTTACGGTAGTATATGGCAAGGTCTAAAACCCTATTGATTTTCAAGGTCATACGTCAAAGATCAAGGTCAAAATGGAACATTGTGCGAATAGCAGCTTTCATTGTGTCATTGTCGAAGCTATAGATTGAACATTCTGTGATCAGTGTTTTACGCTTTCAGCCATACTCAGTCATATCATGGCTGTCTGCCACTTTCCCCTAATCTTTCCAATCATATGCCGAATACATATAAAAATGAAAGAATACGGAATAAACACACATGAGAAACTATATTGCTCGCCAAGCAATGCAATAGAAGCATCTATACCACCAAGCAAACTCGAGAAGGCCCTGAACTGAACAAAAAGTGTAAAAAGTCAGACATACGCTCTCCACTTGATACACATCATGAAAATGAGTGGATATAATCAGTTTTAATTTCTGACAAATATCGTTCAATTACCTCACCCAACTTGCCAACTCAAAAGGCTTTCAAAAACCAGGTTAATAAGAAATAAATGCAAATTTATCTTTCTTCAGTTTGTTATCGTTTTCATTCATGAAAATAAGTGGGTCAATTTGGGTTTTTCTTGCTTCTTGTTTAGTTTTTACTAAAAAAAAAAAAATAAATAAAAAAAAAAAATCCTTCAATTACCCCACCCATGTAGAACCGAAAGAAAAGGAATATTAACTTTTTAGTAAACAATGAGCAAATACGTGTGTAATTACGTTTGTCGACCAAATTCGTGACCTAGATACATGTGCAATTGCTGCTTATCTCTCATTTACCCAATATACGTGGTTCCCCCTTTTTTTGGAGTGCAATTGTCATTGATGCATCAACTCTACATATTTCTTCTACATGTAGGGTGTCCAACTAATTTTATAAACAATATAATCTGCCAATGAAAATTAGTGTTACAGATTGGTAACTATAACCAAAAGATTTTGTAAGGTCCCTTTTCACTGGCGGATGAAATTCTATTTGATTTCAAAGGCTCAAACTTCTACTACATGTTTGAGTTTTGTGATAAAGGGGAGATAAATCATTTTTTCAAGACAATTTAATAGGAAAAGAAAGATAACTCTAATTGTACTTGCCTCAATTTTTTTCAGTATAGTCTCTTTTTAATAACTCGGGATGTTAATCTAAAAAAAAAATTCTTAAATACATACGACACTAAACACAAGTATCAAAGTATCACTATCTGATTAAAATTTTTGTATTAACAAAAGACTAAATTATATAATTTTTTATTTCAACCCAGAAAAGAAATATTTTATATCAGCCATGTGCAATATAACAGAACCCTATCATAATTATTAACTAGTTTCACTGTTATAAATTAACTGAACATACATAGATATAAAACAATACATACTATTGAAAATAAGTTTCCTTCTTTATAGTCCGATTTGAATTCTTTGGTTGCCAGTTCAATAGTTTCCTCATTTAAAAATTCACCATCAAAGTATCTCAGCTGTAATGTAAAGATATATACATTATTGGATGAATGCTAGTTACGCTCACTGTTACTCATGAAAAAGCATGAAGCAATGGTGTTAGCAAAATAACTTAAAATTAAATAACCTAAAACACAAACATTAAAATACATATATATATATATTATATGTGAGTATGTGTGTGTAGGTATATGTGCATATATACATGTATCTCTTTTCCTGCCTGAGTGTGCCTGCACCACAATTATTGATATTTCACTGTGAATATTTAGTTTGATGTATTGTTGTTGTGCATCAATCATAATAGTTAATTGCACATGCCCTCCTGGGGCCCTGATTTGGTTAATAAGCTTATTTCTATTTCTATTTCTATTCCATACACAATATAAAAAGCAGATTACCAATTTGAGTAATTTTGCAAATTAAGAAATACACACAAGTTACTTATACATGTTAATATACAATTATGGCCTTCGTGAGAAGTTAATATCCATAATCATTAAATTGAGAAGCGTTATTTTCCCCCGAGGTCCGAAGGACCAAGGGAAAATAACCCTTTCGAGATTTAATAATTATTGATATTAACTTCTCACGAAGGACATAACTGAATTATTATACTGAACTAATATGAGGGAAATAACTAGTTATTGGTGTGACGTGCAAAAGCGCGCCAATTTCAAACAGTTATTTTGTGCTACATGCAGATTCCCTCACAGTTATTTGACCTAAGCACAGTTTGCCACAGGAATAATGAGCTATTTCTTGTTCCATGGGGATAAAACTTCAAAATATCTTAATTATTTCTTGCTTGGTTTCTATAGTAAAGTATAATAATACAAATTGTTAGGTAAACAACATGCCAATCCCTGAATTCATAAATATTCACGTAGAAAAATTGTTATAGGTAGTTAAAATATTATTTTATGGATTGTTTGAACATGGTTTTAGGATTATAAATGTACAGTTAGTAAGTGCAGTTGTATGAAAACATGTTTATTTCAATTTATCAGGAGAGTAATGTAATCTCTGCATATTTCATCAAGTTTAAATGAAAATCAATAAATATCATTTAATGTATTACACTTTACATATTACTGAATACAAGTCTCATTTTAAATTTTGGTAAATAATAAATCATATTTCAAAAAATTGTCATTATCTATAAAGACAAATTATACAGAGATGAAATATAGGGATGGAAAAAAATGCCCTTATTCACATTGAAAGAAAAATTAGGAGTAAGGAAAGGGGCGGTGGTGGTATGGTCAAGTGAAGATTGAACTGTCAAGTCAAATAATGCATTAACCTTAAATGTGTCATTGCTTTAAGACATTATTTTCCCTTTATATTTGGTATCTATTCCTGTTATTTCATCAGTCCATACATGGTAAATTTCTTTCCCTATAAAACTCTCTGGGTCCTGGAATATGGCCATTGTTTCATTTCTGAGTTGAAGAATAATTAAAAGATTCTTTTTTAACTTTTCTATGTCATGTAGTTTTCCTTTTGAACTAAACTGTAATAGATGCTTATCTTCATTATGTAATGTCACGGTTTCTTTGTGTATATTAATTTGTTTTTTTAATCCAAAATGTTTTTCTTTTTTCGTCTTCAATAATGCCAATTCAAATGTAATTTCATTTATATTTTGCCAAATTCCAATTTCAGTTATATTTTTCAACACTTCATTCTTTTTTTCCTGTTTTCTTTCATCACTTTCCGTTTTGTTTTTAATTCGTTCCTGCAGTATTTCAGATCTTTCCTGCGCTAACTGCTGTTTATTTTTTTTTTCAATTTCTGAGATATTCTTACTTTCTAATCTTGCCTTAGCAATCAGTTGGCTTTTATCGGAGTCACTTTTTTCTTTTAACCAATTTTGTGTTTTGTTCACACTGAACATTACGGACCCTTCAATTGCTGGTGTGGTGATATTTGGACAGAAACGCAGTTTCTGATCTAAATGGCCAAAGACTCTTTCCACTGAAATGTTGTTTGGTGGACAAGATTGACTCTTTTGTACCAAAGTGTCTGATGGATCATGATATCTTCCACCTGGTAAAAAATCTTTAAATAGATTTTTGGATTTATCCAGTAAACAGATACAAAATCGTTCTAATGCCAGCTCAGTAATTGTGTCGTATTCCTTGCTACAAGTGAAAAGTAATTCGTTTTCAGGTTTAACTGGAAGTGTAGGCTCATCAGAAAGTGAGACATTATTCTGAAGCAGTAGTTTTGGATCTTCTATGCATATTTCTAAAAGTTGGACAAGACGGTTATAAGTATAATCCATTTGAATTGCAGAGATTTCATTGTCAGCAGCTATTTTCCAGTAAGGTTCGGTGATGATGAAACAAATAATTCCTAAAGCTCTGCATAAAGACAAAATTGTATCGTTCCTTAAAGCGTCAAAAATGTAATTTTTAGTGTAATTTAAAGAAAGTTTTGAAGATTCCAGATACAGTATAAGAAATTTAGCCAAATAGAAAGTTCCACGAGCATTGTAAAATAGAGTGTTGAAGCGGTTTCCATGGAAATTAATTATCGGAATATCAGTTATGTTATGATGGTTTTTTAAATATACTGTGGTAAAGAGAGGGTCTCCAGATCCATCTTTGAAAAATAATTTACAGAGAAATTTTAATAGACACAGTGTTGTTGATTCTTTTTTCTGTTTGTCAATATGAACATCAATTTCATTTGCCAGTTTTATTAATTCTTTCTCGCAAATGTCTGAAAACTGTAATAGAGGGTGTACTGCACATTTAAATGATTCTATGGAATGTGAAGAAGATGATTGAATTTCTTTTGACAAAATATTGTTAGCTTTATTTTCAGTGGCACTTCTATCAGTCGTGAAATTTGGTACCTTTTCTAAGAAGAATTAGTTGATACATTGTTAGATACATTCTTCATAATAGATAATGTGTAATCTGCATATGTGGTGGCCTTTATATCTTTAATTTCCTTTATTCCTGTGATAAAGTTTTCTTTTTTTTCATTTGAAACTGTGACACCATAAAAATGTCTCCCTAACTTTGTGGTGGCATCCCTATGAAGTGTCAAGTTTTTACTGTTTTCTATTGCTTCACCAACATGTTGTTTCGCAATAAAGCTCATTTCATTACTAAAATTTGCAGCAGTTGACTCACTGGGCAGCTCATCAATGTGCATATCAAATACATCTAAAATGGATTTAATTAGAGGTGCACAATGTTGTAGGCTAATTCCTCGACTTCTAAAATTATAGTAAATTTCCCGTATTTTTTCATTATATGGCCTTCCAGTTGTGTCATTTCGAGTTTCAATAATTTCATTGTTATTTTTGTCTTGACGTTCCTTCTCAAAATGCAGCAAATCTATTTCATCCTTTAAATCATTTATAATTTTTTTAGTAATGTTGCACTGTGTGCTTTTTTCTTCAGATTTTATTCTTTTTTCTTTTTCCAAATGGTTTATTTTGAGTCTTAAGTCCTTGATAATAATTTGTTGCCTCAGGATAGTTGAGTTTTGGCGTTATATTTTTTGATCTAGGTGTGATAAATTGATTTGCTTAATTTTTTCTTTTAATTTCATGTTTGATCTGTCCTGATTTTCAATATCTGTTTTCAATTTTTTATAGTTTCATCAAAATCCTTAATTGTTTCCGATGGTTTCCGTTTTAAAATTCGTCTTGGGAAAGTAAATTTTTCTTCCCAATATTTGTGCAGCCTATATTCATTGCGGCAATTTTTAAGCCTCTGTATCAGATGGACAATTCTCTTAGCTAACACAATGGACTGCGATGAAATCAACCGGCTAAATGAGACCGTATTAGATCTTCAATGTAGAAGCATGAAGAATAACCTGATATTCGCGGGATTAACCCATAGCCCTGGTGAAAACTGTGAACAGAAATTGAGAAACTTTATTTATGAACAGCTTGGCCTAGAGGAACATATAGAGTTCGGTAATGTGCATAGGTTCGGGCGAGTAGGTAGAAATCGAGCACGTCCGATAGTAGCAAGATTCATCTACTACCACCAACGTAGTATGGTTTTGGACAATTCTTTCCGGCTGCGACGTTCGCCTTTCGTTATCCACGAAAATTCCCGGCGAAAATTGTTGAACGAAGACATGCATTATACCCAGTTATGAACGAAGCCAGGCGACAGGGTAAGCGCACTTCTATGATAAGAGACAAGTTATATATTAATGGAGAGTCATACAAACCACCCATTCAAAATAGTACAAAGAACCCAGATTCGAGGAACTACAGAGAGGCACTTCTAACACCACAGAGAGGTGGGCGTGTCTCGAATACACCGGATCGTCCTTTTAAACGCCACAGGGTTGGATCATCACCGATACCGGAGCAAGACGAGACAGTCTAGGGGTGTCGGGGAGAAACACAAACAGTGTTGAATAGTTACTGTATTTATGAGCTAAATAGAAATACTGATATTGCTTTGTCAGATTCAAACTGTTATAATAAATGTAATGTAATAAAAGTAAACAATGATCAGTTCAATCATACAGATGACCAGGATAATCACAAATTAAATGAAACATGTTTAAATCGACAAGCAAGTAATTATTGCACTTTTGATAACTTATCAAAAAGCCTTCCATATTTGGAAATCCCTTTACTTATACAGCAACAGAAATGTAATCAACAAAATATTTCCACAGTGGATAACACAAAATCTGTTTTAGAAAATAAAAGTGTTACATGTATTAAAGATAAAGAAAAAAATGACATAAAACTTGTAGATACATGTAATTTCAACGCCCGGAATGTGAATGAAAATATTGAACCACTTTTGATTGAACAACCATTGTTAAATACAAATAGTACCGAAGATGCATGTATATGTACTAACAATACTGTTGTAAATATTGAATTGAATGAATCTACTGATATTGTTGAAAATGTATATAACGAGAGTGTTAGTGAAAAGGAGTCAACGTGTAGCGAAAGTATTGATACTAACAATTTGAATGTTTTATGTCTGAACTGTTGCGGGTTTAAGAAAAAGACACGTTACCCAGAATTTGAAAACTTGGTATGCAAACACGACATCATATGTTTACAAGAAACAAAAACGGATGATTTTGATCAAATTGATATACCCGGGTATGTTTTTAAACTAAAAAACCGGAAAACTAAATCAAGAAATAAATCGGGGGGTATAGCTTTAGGTTTTAAAGAACAACTTTCCGACAAAATCTCTCCTGTAGAAACCGAATGTAGATTTGTATTCTGGTTTAAAGTAAGTGCTGATCTTTTAAATACGAACGGAGATGGCCTTTTTGGAATTGTATATATTACACCCGAATACACATCTTACTCCTCAGATAATTGCGTATCGGGAAATTCAAAATGAATATCTAATGTTTTCTCCAAATTATGAATGTGTTTGCCTACTGGGTGATTTTAATAGTAGGACTGCAACTGATGACATTTTATATTTGTAGATGATGATGACCCCTCAACAGAGGGGATTGATATTGTAAATAGTGTTTGCTTTTTAGATATGCATAGCTTGCCACGTAAAAGAAACAGCAGAGATAAAACCAGAAATAACTTTGGTAAATTATTATTGGATTTTTGTAAATCAAATGATTTTTTCATTCTAAATGGACGTTTAAATGGGGATGTAAAGGGAAAATTAACAAGTAAAGGTGCGAGTGTTGTCGACTATTGTTTATGTAATGTAAATATCCTGTCAAATTTTGTTAGGCTAAATGTATTAGAATTTTCTAAATTATATTCAGACGCACACTCACCAATTTCCGTTTCAATTAAAGTAAACGAAAAAACGAATAATGCGACAGAATCTCGTAACCAATCTAATAAAGAGGAAGTAATGAACAAGTGGGACCCAGAAAAATTGCAAGAATTCATTGAAAATATAGAAACAGTGAAAGTAATTGATCTAGAAAATAAACTGATTAACTCAAATAATGATAACACATGTAAGCAGTCTATTAACCAATATGTACATGACCTATCAGAAATACTTGTAGACTCGGCCAAGAAAACTTTGGGTACACGTACTACAAAAAACTCTAAGCAACAAATAAATAACAGTAAAGCTCATAATCCATGGTTTACTGTGCAATGTAAATTTCAGACAAAATTATAGAAAATTGAAAAGAAAATACAAAAGGTATAAGACAGAAGCAGTTAAAAATGAGTTAGCTGCAGCGGAAAGACAGTATAAAAGAACACTTGATACAAGTATGTCACGACATAGAAAAGACATGCAAAATAAACTTAAAACTATGCGCACAAAAAATCCAAAAGAATTTTGGAAAATTTTAAATAAAGGTAAAAGAAAAGAGCAACCAAACATCCCAGTTGATACTTTTTTCGAGTTTTATAAGGAATTAAACCAGAAACCTAATCAAAAAGATACGCCAAACTTACCTGAACCAGAAGTTCAGGAAACAAAACAAATAAATGAAGAAATTAATAAGTATATCGCCAAAAATGAGATTTTGAATTGTATAAAAAAGTTAAAATGTAATAAAGCTAGCGGAGAAGATTATATTACAAACGAGTATATTAAAGCTACAGGCTTTCTTCAGTAAACGATTCTCCGAAGGCACTGAATTACAGAATATATAAAGATAATTTGGTTTTCGAAAACTACTTAAATATTTTAAATGATAAGGATAATTTGACATTAAGTAAATTTAGAACAACAAACCATAAGTTACCAGTCGAAAATGGTAGATGGAAAAACATAGCCAGAGAGAATAGAATATGTCCCTTATGTAATAATGGAGAAATTGGAGATGAATTTCATTATCTATTTAAACGTCAGTATTTCGGCAATCAAAGAAAAACATTCGTATAAATCCAAACATAATAAAGTTCAAACTATTAATGACATCAACTTCAAAAATAGAACTTCAAAAATTATGTCGTTTTGTCAGAATTATTAATAAAGGTGTGTCGACTCCCGGTTAACCTCTTGTTATGACCTGTCTGTATATATTGTAAATAGTGTACATATTTTCATATCTCTATACCTGTATGTATTATGGTTTAAGAGAAATAAAGAATCTAATCTATTATTAAGGCTGCCAACTATTATGGTGTCTGGTTGTAATCCACCTAGCTCACACAGAGCTTTGTGCACCATTTTAGGTTTACCACCAACATTAGTAAAAATTTCCTTTATGGTATTGTTTGTAATGCAGCTCTTTGACATTTTGACAGTTAATTTTTTTTTATAATTACCATAAATGCTGAAGAATGAAAATATATGAATATTTGAGAGTTTTCTCCCTTTTCAGTCTTAAATATAATCAATACCTGTTAATTGTTATTTGAAAAACTATAATATTATACATAAATGTATTGTATTGTGCCAACAATTCTGATAATTGTGCAAAATTTGAGAAAAGGCATCACAGGTTTGTTCAAATTACATTATGGACATGTCAATATCCAGCATAAGGGAAACAACCCAAATCAGGTTGAAAAGTATGATTATTGACAAACTGGGATGGACATAATTGATTTTTTATATTGTTTGAACATTTTTTATTTGTTATTGAATGGGCAATATTGGTTTATTTACTTGTTAAAAATCTCAAAATTATACCCAGTGAAATAGACAATAGACAATATTTTATTTGCACAACACATTTATAATAAATGGTTATGGCATAAACAGAAACAATACAGAATAACATGATCATTTTTATTTTGGTATAAATTGGATCAAATTTGTTTCCTTTTTGTACTACTTTTGTCATATACTTGTTGTTGGGTGTTGTCTCATTACTGTTTGCTCCATATCTCATTTTATTTCAATATAATAAAAGAGTTAATTTATATGGATAAGTGTCCTCTTAAGGTGTCAAACCACCAATTAATTTCTTTAAGGTTTTCTACTAAATTTGTGTTTTTTCGAGCCTACCTGGTCATTTTATCTTAAGTTTAACCTTTCGAAGACCATATATTTTCTGAAATGTACATGATTCCTCTACGTTCTGTCAAAATATCAGGGCATGTTTAAAATCTTGCAGTGAAATGCCATGCTACGGAAGGCACCTACTCTAAAAATAGCTCGGTCATCCCCAAGAAATTCACTATTTATAGGTCATGCATCAAATCCTCCATAGAGGTATTAAAATACAACTAAATCCATCAAATTTGGGCTCAAAATAATCCCTATTTATTTAACTTCAATTACCAATTTTAATTAGTCCATTCCATTCAGTAGTTTTCACAATACTACAAAGTGAAAGGAACTTTTTTCTTGAAAAGGGACTACTTTCGTATATGTTCCAAGCTCTGATTGGTGAATTAGTGGTTTGACACCTAAAGACCATAAAAACTTGTTTCTTTCACCATTTGTTGGCCTAATTTCTATTCCTTAGCCAATATCAACCCAAGAAAACCTCATAAGGTATGTGGCTGTCTGATATTTGCAAGTATAAGTGTTCAAATGCAAAGGTACCCCCTTGAAGATTTTTAATGAAAATATCTCCATTTACAGCTGTTGAGTTCAGATTGTGTAATATACCAAAACTTACCTATTCTCTTATATATTACAGTTATTAAGCTAGTTTCTAACATAATAAGCAATCTTAGCACATTTGTATGCCTCAGTTGTATATTTAATAGCTAAATACTATGAAATGTTTGCATTTAGCCCCCCCTTTTTTCGTCCCATATAATGAGCTCATATCATTCTTAATTTTGTTAATTCATGCTTTTATCCCATAAATTATGTGGTTTAAGACATAAAATATGTTTTTGTATATACATCTTTAGTTGAAATTCCTTCTAATTCCATCAAATTTGCAAAAATATGATTTATTGATATTCAAGTCTTGGAATTTCTGATGGTGCACAACTATAATTTCCCCCAAAACTCAATAAATATATGCTTCCACATCATTTTTTCCCACTGTTTAAGTAAGCTGGATGTTCAAATGTACTGTTGCAGCCAAATAATACTCTAAAACATGAAATTCAAATTGACAATTTGAAAAATTAACAGAAAATGCTAAGCAGTCAAAATAATTTTTCTGGGATCACTTAAATTACCAGGTTTTTACTACATAATTTTCAATTAAAACTGCTTTCTATAGCCTTATATTATTTTGTAAGTACATTGTACATGTATTCTAACTGAAACTATCAAAATTTACCAGGAAAAATGTGTAGGATTGAAAAAAATCCAATCATGATATCACCATATCCTATATTTGAAGTCAACAAACTGCCGCATGATGAATTTTTTTAAATTCTTAATATCAACCATATTTTCAATATTATATGCCCTTCTACTGCAAAAACACATTCAATAACATATTCCCAACAATTATAAAGTCATAAAGAAAAAGAAAATGAGTTGCAATACCTGGTGTCCATGTATATCCAGTGTTTGGGAGCAATATTCCAAAATATTACATAACATGCATTTTGACCATGTAATATGACACCACAATGCATTTTGTAACATTTTTGTATGAAAAATGTCACTCTGGGTCTGTTGTGACATGCTTAGGCTAATTTGAACATGATAGCAACAAAAGATAATTTTGACGTTTTTGTCTTAAGGTGTCAAACCACCAATTAATTTCTTTAAGGTTTTCTACTAAATTTGTGTTTTTTCGAGCCTACCTGGTCATTTTATCTTAAGTTTAACCTTTCGAAGACCATATATTTTCTGAAATGTACATGATTCCTCTACGTTCTGTCAAAATATCAGGGCATGTTTAAAATCTTGCAGTGAAATGCCATGCTACGGAAGGCACCTACTCTAAAAATAGCTCGGTCATCCCCAAGAAATTCACTATTTATAGGTCATGCATCAAATCCTCCATAGAGGTATTAAAATACAACTAAATCCATCAAATTTGGGCTCAAAATAATCCCTATTTATTTAACTTCAATTACCAATTTTAATTAGTCCATTCCATTCAGTAGTTTTCACAATACTACAAAGTGAAAGGAACTTTTTTCTTGAAAAGGGACTACTTTCGTATATGTTCCAAGCTCTGATTGGTGAATTAGTGGTTTGACACCTTAATGTCACATCATAGAAATGACTATGCTTAAACCAATAAAAATTAAATATATAAAAAAATATGAAAGATATCTGCAATCTTTTTATAATATAACATTTTTCTTACCTGCAAGTTTTGCAGACTTTGTGTCAATAATTTTACTGATATAGCTAAGGGAAATAATCTAAAATGTAAAAAAAATAATTCATAACATATATCTTAGTATAGATCAAACTATGTCAGATTCTATGATGTGACATTAAGAGGTCACTTATCCATATAAATCAACTCTTTTATTATATTGAAATAAAATGAGATATGGAGCAAACAGTAATGAGACAACACCCAACAACAAGTATATGGCAAAAGTAGTACAAAAAGGAAACAAATTTGATCCAATTTATACCAAAATGAAAATTTGATTTGAAAAAGACTGCAAAGTAAAATGCACTGTTTTAAACTCTTAGTTGCACATTATACATATGTATTTTGCATTCATTTGATTTTTTTTGGTATTGTGTTACATTGTATTTAATCCAAATGTTATTCAAAACAACAACTAAGCCAGGAATGGAGCCATACCCAGACAAGGAATCATACTGGTATATCTTGTTATTGTTGGTATGGATTGTAGGTGAAAACTGCACATTCCAATCAACAATGTGTGAATGTTCTGTGACTTTAAGTGCACATTCCATTAATGATGATAAAGTGATAGGAAAATGAATCTCACCTGAACAATTTGATGTTTATAATACTAGTACCCTGGGTAGTCTCCATATTTTATATATGATATGTACAGAATAACAATCAATCATCACCGATCACTTGCATAAGCATCAAGGCTTGAATCCAAGAAAAACAGTTTGTACTACATTCAATATCTGAATTAATTTTTATTAAAATCCTGTAGTTTCTACAGAAAATATTCAAGTACATTCATGCTGCTCTCAGTACTGTACCTAAATGTTTCTTAATACAACAATCCACCAGCCAAATTCACTTATGGGTGAAATGTGAGCAACACTGGCCCAAAAAGTGAATCAGTGGGATTGCAATTTATGATTGCCTAGTTTCATTTTACTTGTTTGGACTTTAAATACCTTGTATTATTTATGTTGATTTTTCCAATATCACATACAGGCATGATAGGTCTTTTATAGGTAATGTACACTGCAGTTAGGAACACAGTGATAAAGAAATAGGACCCAGTATCACCAGCTGCAGGGTACAACCCCTCCTCAATGGGTCGTCCGTACAGGACGAACATACATATTGAGAGAGTGCCAAGCTCTCTGCACGTTAAAGATCACATCATCAGTTTTCACTAAGAGTAAGGCTGTTCGCCACTGCCTGGGCTAAATTTCTTGCCCCTATCAGTTTCATCCTCTTTTTCCAATGGCAATCAAAAAGACATTTATTTAAAAAATCATTAAATTAATTTCCTCCTCTTTCAATAATTCCTTTTATTAGCTCACCTGGCCATAGGCCATGTGAGCTTTTGTTTTGTCATGGCTAAGCGTCTGTCTTCCGTCCATCGTCGTCCGTTAGCTTTTCACATTTAAATCTTCTTCTCTGAAACCACTGAACAGATTTGAACCAAACTTGCCAGAAATGTTCATTTGATGGTCCTCTACCAGATTGTGTTTTTGGTACTGATTTGAAATTCAACATGGCTGCCAGGGTCCATAATGTGTTCTCATTGGCTTGTTGCTTCGGTATTCGTTTCCTGATCTTTTCAATTCAGGCATTCATATATTTATTTTTGGTGTATTAACGCCACTTTCAACAATATCTCGGCTATATCATGGCGACCAGTTTTAGTGGTGGAGGAAGCTGAAGTACCCGTAGATAACCACCGACCATGGGCAAACAACTGGTAAACTTGATCACTTGCGGCCGCGAGTCGAGTGCACCCTTTTTTTTATTTACAAAGGCAGGTGCGAACCCATGCCATATTAGTGATAGGCTTGTATGAGTTGTAGATCCAATGACCTAACTCATTGAGCCACTCTGGCCCCTGGCATTCAAATTTGACTTCTTGTGAAATGTTAAATATATTTACAAACCAACTAGAGTTATATGATGTTCATTTCCTACGTTTAAGAAGCCTTTCTGAATGGGAAGAACTATCTGAAGAATCACTTTCCCAATCCGAAGGGAATCTTAAACGTAGGACAGGAACAGGCACATTCTGTAGATCATCTGATCTCTGTGTTTCAGCATCACTGAAACTTTCCCCATTAATTGGGAACTGTGTTTCAGCATCACTGAAACTAAGACCAGTCTGATCTACAGGAAGTTGCCCAATAATGTCATTAACAGACTGCCACTGACTGTTATCCTCAGACTGTTCAGTTAGTGGAAGATCCATTAATTGTGACAAGTCATGTCCAGTGGATTCACTATCATTATAGAAATATTGTGAATCACTGCACAATGCATTGGGCAGATCAGTATCCCCTGAATCATTAGAAAAAAGACTGTCACTGTCATTGAAAGTATTTTGTCTAATTAATTCAGGGGATTCTACCTGGATATCATCCACCTGTATGTCAGATTCATTTGACCAAGTATTGCTTTCAGCAAATACAGAATCAGATAAATCTATAGTACCGGGACCAGCAATAATACTTGCATAATTTCTGCAGCAACAACAAAAACAACCTACATGAGAGTCTCTTGGATTCAAATGCAATTCAGCAAGAGTCTCAGGAATTGAGCTATCAGGGGTAATTTCACAATGTTCCCTCATAACAAATCTATACATCATGGCATACTTTGCATTGCTGAACAAATACAATTGGTGACTAAAACCACCCAGGGACCAGTTATCACAGCGAGCCATATTTCTGTAAAATTAAAACATTCATTTGTCTTTTGAGTCAAAAATATTTTCAGATATTTGATAACGAACTGCCTTCATCCTAACATTAGTTCCATTATCATAATTATGATGGAAATAATACAATTCTAACAATGAAAACTTACAACTTTCCAAGGACAAACTATAAAATATTGTCTGACTGCTGTTTACTATCGGTAAATGTATTGGCTGATCAATCTGAAAAAAAGTTAAATTTGTTAAAAACGATGGGTCTGTACCATTAAACTGAATTCCATATGCAATATGAAATAAAAAATAAGTTCCAAAATAACACATTTCACAGTTACCAATAGAGGAGATCTTTAAACTAGAGGCTTCCAGGAGCAAACCTTGTCATGATTGTAGGAATATAATGTTAGTATGGTCTACCAAAGGATTATTGTGACCAAGATTGACTGATCGGTTTCTGAAAAGAAAATTTGCAAATTGTTTTCCATAGGGCCCTATGTTAAACAAAGTCCCACGGTGGTGGCCATATTGGATGGGGGCGGACCTGTCGGATAAAAAAATGTAAATGGTCCACCAAAGGATTATTGTGACAAAGTTTGGTTCCATATTGGCTAAGTAGTTTTAAATAAAAAAGATATTTAACATATATATATATCCCATAGGGTCCTATGTTAAACTATGTCCCACGGTGGCCACCATCTTAGATGGCGGGTGCACCTGTTGGGTAAATTTTTTTAAATTGTCCACTAAAGGACTGTTGTGACCAAGTTTAGTTCCAACTGCCTCAGAAGTATCCGACAAGAAGATTGACAAAGTCTTTCCCATAGAGTCTAATGTTAAAATATGCCCCATGGTGGTGGCCATCTTTGATGGCGAGTGGACTTCCAGGACACAGTTTTTAAAGGGGACCACCCAAGAACTATTGTTACCAAGTTTGGTTTCAATTGGCCCAGTAGTTTCAGAGCAGTTGATCTTTGTACAAGTTTACGACGTACGATGGATGACGATGACAATGACGAGGACGGGTGCCAAGTGATAACAATACATGTACACATATTTTCAGTTTGGTATTTTGCGCTGACTGACCTAGTGACGTCAGGAGAACAATCACTTTTGATCGGTGACATCCAATATTTTCCTTTGTGAAAAAAAAAAAATTACGGGAAAGGATTAGATCCCTTGTAATGGCGGGGAACTGGAAATTCATCTATTATATCTCACATGGCCCTTTGGGTCAGGTGAGGTAAAAAAAAAATTATGACAGACATAATATATACTGAATATGTGTGCAATGTTGCAGGCTCATACAACTTCTGGTGATTTTCAGTCATCTTTTTTACACAGCAGTTATTGCCAATTGTAATGCCTGCCCATTTCTTTCAATAGAACTGCATACATTTCAACTTTCAATATAATATAGGACCATTTTGAAACTGACTTTAATTAAAGGGAGATAAATGTGAGAATTATAAATAATCAAATTCGTGAAAACGCTCAACGGCCGAAGTCGGCAAAGTGGAACACTTTAATATCTTCTAGGAACAATTGCAAGGCTACAGAGATACATTCTATAAGTGGCTGATATTGATTCACTGTAAATATTAAGGTAATTTTGCAAAATTGAATGTCATACCACAGCTCCTGTGGTCATACGAGGATGAATGCGCCGCTTTCATTTTCAATTTTAACCTTTAAATCTGTTGTCTGCTATTTTTTTAAGGCTATGATAGTTGATTTCAGACCTCTCGCTTTTCATATGGACCAACTTTTACCTACTTTATTACGGTTTAGTAATTCCAAAACGTGATGTCACGAAGTGTCTCCAAAATAATTGGGTGCCAACCGTGCATTCGATTCGTCAATCACAACTTCCGGTTTGTAGAGTTACTTCCCTTTTCCCGTTGTTGGACACCCTACTACATACCGGTATATCTTTATTTCTCAAACATGTATAGCTGATATAAATACATTGTTGCAGTCGGAAAATATACATTTGATTAATCATGTATAACTTTGTGATGTCTTTGTCGATATATAAAGTTAAGTAGAACTGTTTGTATTCAGTAATGCCATCGCTTTTGCTTAATTAAAACTGTTCAATAACTCCAATAATAACACATGAAATTAGTATATGTATATATGTTTGTATAGGTGTGTACATGTATTTGTAATACAGTAATCAATGAATAAATATGCTGTTGCCGGAATTTGTATTTTTTTAATTTTTTTTTTGTGTGTGTGTTGTTGTTCAATTGTGGTGTTCGTTGTTATTATGTTGGTAACCAAAGCTGCATCGAATGATTTTTTAACCCACTTAGAAACCTTTTATTTATCCTCAAAATTCATCTGTTGCTAACTGGAATTTTTTTTTTCTCTTCTTCATAAAAAAATTTCACATAACATCCCAAGCATTAAAATATCTCTATCAATTTAATGTCATAATAAACATTTTTTTTTTTTTTTTTTTTTTTTTTTTTATTCATTTCTTTCCCTTAATTGTTCCTTACTCAGTAAATCTTTCTATTCGCCCTTTTTGGAATAACAAAAATAATTATGAAATATTTTTCCTATGTTTTTCAGCTTTGCCTGAAATAAATCCAATATATGACATCAGCATATGTAACTGTGTACATATTGTTTTTTATTATACTTTTTTGTTCATTGTTCATCTCCAATTTCTTCAATGTTGTATATTTGTTTTATACTTACCTGTACATATACCTGTGTTTTTGTGGATGCGAGGAGGTTCTTACTTTACGACATATAAAATATGACTGTGGCTGTCTCTGTATCTATCTTCTTCTGAAACCCAATGGGTAATTCATTAGAAGCTTACAGATCAGCCATAGGCATGTTTTATAACTGTTCAAGGATCTCAAGTAAATGTGTGCTTGTACAAGCCGATTCTTATAGAAATATCTTATTAACAAACTTACGGTGTTCTTTTTTGTTCGTGTCCCTCCTTGTCCTCCAGAGTTTAAATCCAAATGTAAATGTTGTCTTTCTTTTATTCGTTCTTCACTTCATCTTAATGATCGGTAATGTCGAACTAAATCCTGGTCCGGAAACTTACATATCGAGTTCACCGCCTAACTTAGACAATAATTCAAACGATAATTCCATTTCCTTGTGTAATATCAATATACGTAGTATCAGAAACAAAACAAATTTCGTCCAGCATTTTGCAGATGCATTTGATATTCTAGTAATAACTGAATCGCACCTTGATAACAGTATTCAGAACGACGATATTGAATTATGTTCCTTCACAAAAAATATCCAACGCCGCGACAGACAGAATCAAACGGGAGGGGGGCTCTGATTTATATGAAAGAAAATGTAAAGATTTCAAGGATAATCCAACTAGAGAATAATTTAGATGAAAGTCTTTGGGTTCAGATTCACGCGAAGGGTCAATCTTTTCTTTTATGCAACAGTGGACCGACAACGAGTATTGGTCACGATTAACGCATGCTATTGAATTAGCTCATCAGATAAACGAAAATATCGTGATTTCGGGCGACCTGAATTCTAATCTTTTTAATGTAAATAATAACAAACTGGTTGACTTGATGACCACGTTTAATTTTAGAAATGTTATCGTAAAACCAACAAGATTAATTAATTTATTAGACCCAATTATAATTTCCGATACCATGACCCCACTATATTCTGATGTTTTTAAGATGCCATCAGAAATTAGTGATCACGATGCAGCAGTTGCTTTTCTCAAATGTCCAAAATCGACTTCATGTCCATTTACCAGAGAAATTTGGCAGTATGAGAATATAGATTTAGAACTCTTTAATAACAAAATGAACGAAATTAACTGGAATGAAATGATAAGCTTTTTAAACGACGTAGATGACATGGTTGAAGAATTTACAAAATTATTTTTGGACATAGCAAGGCAAAGTATTCCACCGAAAACTATAACTGTACGGGATTATGACAAACCATGGTTTAATAACGAAATTAGAAAAGAAATTCGACTACGCGATCGCCTGAGAAAAAATGTTTTCAAATTTGGGAGGGAAAGTGATACTTTAAAATATAAAAAACAAAGGAACAAGGTCAATAATATGAAAAAGAAAGCAAAAAAAATTTTGAAAGTAATTTAGACAATATATTATTAGATAATTCGACGAATCCTAAAACTTACTGGAAAATAATGAAAATGCTAATTAAATCTAACAAGTGAAGTAACTGTATCCCTTCGCTTCGAAACACAATTAATAATGAACATTTAGATGAAATGGTATATGACGACGACAAAAAATGTGAACTATTAAATAAATATTTTAGCTTAGTATCTAAGTTGGAGGAAGAAAATATACCAGTACCCCCCTTTGAAAGTAAAACTAATGACTCAATTACCGACATTTTTGTGACTGCTAGTGAAATTGTAGATTTCATTAAAATATTAGACCTAAAAAAAGCTTCCGGTCCTGACAAAATCAGCCATAAAATGCTCAAAATAGCCCCAGAAAAAATGCCGAACCACTTCAAATTATCTTTAATAAATCTTTACGACAAGGCAAGTATCCTTCAAGCTGGAAAATTGCACACGTGATAGCTATTTTAAAAAAAGGTGATGCCTCTTTGCCTTCAAATTACCGTCCGATATCTTTGATAAGTGGTGTTGGTAAAATTATGGAGAGAGTAGTTTATAAAAATGTTTATGATTATCTTGTTAGAAACAAACTTATATATGAGTATCAGTCTGGCTTTCTTCCGAAACATTCTACTATCCACCAGTTGTTAGAACTATACAACTCTATACTTAATTCACTAGAAAAAAAAGAATTTAGTTGTTTTTTATTCTGTGACTTTTCCAAAGTTTTCGATAAAGTTTGGCACAGGGGTTTAATACCTAAAATGAATTCTTATGGTATAAAAGGTCCTTTAATCAAATGGTTTGAAAATTATTTGTATCAAAGAAAGCAAAAAGTGATTAACAGGGCAACATCATCAACTGTTTGTGAAGTCTCTGCTGGAGTCCCCCAAGGGTCAGTTTTAGACCCTTTACTATTTTTAATTTATATAAATGATATTGGAGAGAAGCTCCTCTCTCTCAGTAGACTCTTTGCAGATGATACTTCTTTAGGTTTTTCAAGTCAAAATGTTGTTGAAATTGAAAATGCTATAAATCATGATTTGTGTGAACTAAATACCTGGTCCACAAAATGGTTAATGTCTTTTAATCCAGACAAAACTGAGATTATGTTATTTTCCAATACAGACGTTAGATATAATTTTAATTTCACATTTAATGGAAACAATATCCCTATAACAACGAGCCATAAACACTTGGGTGTAACCTTGTCAAGCGATGCTAAATGGAATAACCACATTGAAAATATAATCTTAAGCGTATCAAGACATTTAGGTATTCTGCGAAAATTAAAATATAGATTAAGTAGACAAAATCTAGAAAAACTGTACTTAGTATATATCCGCCCAATTTTTGAATATGTCTGTGAAATATGGGATAATTGTGGACTGTGTTATTCGACCAAACTTGAAAAATTGCAACTAGATGCTGCAAGGATTGTAACTGGATTACCAATTTTCACAAAAAACAGATAAATTATACTCAGAAACAGGATGGACTACTCTCTCTAGTAGAAGGCATAATAGGAAACTCCAGTTATTTTATAATATAAAGAATGGACATCCACCAAATTATCTTAGAGAACTTATTCCTCCTACTGTACAAAACACAACTATTTACCCCTTAAGAAACGGTTCGGATTTAATAATACCTTTTTGTAGACTCTCGATTACAACTGAATCTTTTATTCCATCTACTGTTAAACTCTGGAACCGGCTAGATCAATTTGATCGTAATCTTGACACATTAACTAAATTCAAAAAAGCCATTCGAAAGGAACAGTCAGATAACACAAAACGTATCCCGAAACATTTTTATTATGGTCCCAGAAAACTTAATATTATTCTTACTCAACTTCGTAACTCGTATTCCTTTCTAAATTACGATCTATCAAAGGTTAATATAGTAAATGATGCTGCGTGTTCCTGTTGAGCTCCACGGGAAGATGCATTCCATTATTTTTTTACCTGTCTTAATTATACTGAAATAAGACGTATTATGATGAACAACTTAAATTGGGTACAGACAAGCGATTTGAATTTGAATCTACTAACCCGTGGGTCGGATGATTTAACATACGAAGAAAATATTAATATCATCAAACACGTTTTCAATTTGATTAAATCTTCAAAAAGATTCCTTGTAGTAAGTATAATTACTCGATAATTATCTACCCTCCAACCTCGTATCCATCCAACACAACCTTTTGATTAATTCGTTAATTATTTACAATATATCTCTATATGTATTATATGTATGCTCAGAATGATCATTATACTATGTGAATTTATTGTATAAATGGGAGAAGACTTCATAAGTTGGTAAAACTTGTGTCCTATCCCTTTTGTTAATTTAACAAATAAAATCTTCATAAACTAAAACTTAATACACAAATGCAAAATAGTCGCATTTTAATCATAATAGTTGAAAGCAAGGACCAATTTGAGTATGACATATTTCCACACTGCATAGACGGTGTCCTCTGTGCAATATGCGTTCGTGTTTATTTTTGTATACGTGTCCTCTGTAAAATATGCCTTTCGTATTCACTTTTCATTAACACGAAGGCACAATGTCACAGAATACACTCATACAAGAAACACGACGGCATATTTCATCAAGGACACCGTTTATGTACTTCGAATTATGAGAAATATTCAATGTTTTATTATAATATACGCATAACAATGTCTTTGTATGACACGGGCAATTCACAGTGACACTAACGGGAAATGATATCATTGCACGACGAAAGGGATCACAGGTAGCATATTTCACCATTTTCCAACGGGAAAACAATATAGAAAATCCCACTATCTTACAAACTCTTAGAAAGAATAACACTTACATAAACAGAGAGAGAGAGAGAGAGAGAGAGAGAGAGAGAGACATTTTGAATTGTAAATGATGTGTTCAACCAGATTAAATGGCGCAAACACATGTATATAATTAGACTTCATAGAAAAATAAAATGGTATGGGAGAGAACAGGTGTGACATCTCTAAAACAAAACCATAACAAGAAAACGAACTTGTTGAAACTTGCCTTATATGTATAAACCACATGTATAACATTGATCAACTGGCTCCTATGATAGTCGGTTGCAAGTCGTTTAAAAAGTAGAATGATAAAAAGGTAAAATCATGTATATTATAAAGTCGTGTGAAAAGTTATGTCTAAGATGATGGTGCCATTTCATGACGTCATAAAATATGTTCTTATCAGATAGTTTACAAAAGTCTAATGATATATGACAGTTTCAATTCGTTCCTATAAGTAAGTTTTAGAGGATAATAACCAATTTTAAAACTCCCTTCTTAAATTGCGTTAAATGTAATAGTTCAAACACGAAAATGTGCATTTCACGCTGTTTCAATCGAATAGAACAGGATTTCAAATCTTTCAAATCACAAAAACGCAAAAACGCACACAATTTCAGTAGCATCTAGGACACTGAGAACCATACCGTGTCACATCTCTCGATTTTTCAGCTGACTTTATCCAATACAAATCATGAACGACATACATGTAAAAGTATGTATAAAAGCAATAAACATGTCTCCGTGGATCTGTAGACTGTAAATTGTGTTTTCATTAAGAGTATAATATTTTATTCATTCAACCGCATCGGTGGTGTAATGGTTAGCGTGCTCGCCTCGAGTGGGGTAGATTGTGGGTTCGAGCCCCGATCGGGTCAAAACATAAAAAATAAAATAGGTATTTGTTGCATCTCCGCTAAACACTTAGCATTAAGGAGAACGACCAAAGACTATTTGGCTCGGAATCGGGATAACGTGCCCGAGTGGAGCGACAAGTCTATCCACGGACTGTTGATTCACAGAGAAGAGTTTGAAGATACCAAAGGGGTAATTAGAATCCGTACATCGATGAAGAACATACAACACAATGGTCAAAAGAAAAATGTCACAAGGACAAACAACGATCTACAAAACAAACACTTAAAACTAAAGATCGAGTAGCACGATCCCCACTAAAAAAACCGGGATTGAACTCAGGTGCTACAGAAGGGTAAGGAGTACCTGCTCCACTAGTGGCTCCCGTCATTTTAATCTACTTATAAACCCAGGGATAAGCATAGTTTTTTTGTCCATGTTGTTGGTTTTTACATTTAAAACTGCAAGTCGTCTAGTAAATTAAGAAATACCAAAAATAATGCAAATGCCTTAATAGCGAAATTCCTGTAATTTTATTGTCCGCAATCTTTTCAAATATATAAACAACGTCTTATCTAATTCGTATCAATCTGACAGCTGTTGAAATTTCTCTTTATTTATTCTCTCAAAGACTTTCAAATTAAGGTTCATTCCCATTTATCCAACTTTTAAAATAATATGTACTACACGCCCCCCTAAAATTGGAAAAAATATTATTTTTTGGCGTAAAATCGTAATTTTCCGCTCGGCGCAATTTTTTTTTTAGCGCGCCCCCCTAACTCAAGTTGAAATCCTGGATCCGCCTCTGCTGATGAAGGTTATACTAGAGACACTATTATATGATATCTACGTTATTATTAGAGTTTTGTTTAAAGTTGTTATTGAATGATCATTGGTTATCTTTAACAATGCATTATTGTGAAAAGAAAGTTTAAGGCAAAACGAACATTCACCTCTCATCTTATCTTGACTGAACTCACCGAACACAAAGAGGAAAACAACATATGACGTTGGAAATCCAGGTCCTGGCCTGAGACAGGCACACCAATGTGGAGGGGTTAAAGCGAAGCCATCTCATTTTGATAACTTGATAATCTCTAATGGCAATACATATATGAACAAACGATGAAAAAAACCTGCACCGATTCGCTTCCACTCAAAACGACCACTTGCCATCACAAATATGAATGACAACATAAACATGGAAAGTACAATAAATAAACGTTAGAGAATACCCAAGGAGCAATCAAAAAAGGACAATACAGAGAAACTGGCAACATAGAGTACACAATACGAAGAAAAACAAAGCAAATGCACAATACAATATGTATTTGACACCACTATGGGCAAACAAACACATATAACGTTAATACGACATGAGCCATCCTACAAGCAACCGGAGATAAAGACGAACCGAACATCGTTTTTATGCGGAAATCGTAACGGAAATCACAACGCGAAACTCAGAACGTAAAGACACATAATAGGACAGCACAAAAATCTGAAAGGGTGACCACCACGGACCCCACCAAATACCGGGGGTGAACTAAGGTGCTCGCGAAGGCTCAATAATTAACATTAGAGAATACTTACAACCACGATATAACACAGGCAATTGACCGATGAACCTTAATTTCCCCGTGTTTGCCACGGGGGTACGTATTTTCAGGGCTAGTAACGATGTAGGGCCTCTATTTCTGGGTCATGGGTCCACACGAATACTAGAAAAAAATACAAGGTAAGAGACAAAATGGCGGGGTACTGCTAAATTTCTTATTATTGTCGATTTCCCTGATTTCTGAAAAATAAACGGATGGAATGCACTAACCTTGTGGACCCCCATCAGTTGTTGTGCCCCTGGTTTATTGTCGTATTCGTACTATTTTGCATATATACCCCCGACAATCTGTTCCCAAGACCGATTGTCAACCAAGGCGGAGGTCTATTTTGGATTCGCTCGGACTCCAACGTGTCTTTAGATGAACAAATCTGGCTTACCGAATGCATTTATTTGGCGGACTATTTCAAACTTAGAAAAAAAAAGAAAAAACAGAATGAAATGTCTTTTTTAATCACATGGTAGGTATAAAAACAACTGGTGAACAAATATCAATCCTTTGCCACAATGGAACCATATTTGACAAACCCCGGAAAAAAACTGAACTGGCCATCAAAAGGCACGTTGGAGTCCAAGAGAATCCAAAATATACCTCCGCCTTGGTTGACAATCGGTCTTGGAAACAGATTGTCGCGGGTATATATGCAAAATAGTACGAATACGACAGTAAACCAGCGGCACAACAGCTGATGGGGGTCCACATGGTTAGTGCATTCCATCCGTTCATTTTTCAGAAATCAGGTAAATCGACAATAATAAGAAATTTAGCAGTACCCCGCCATTTTGTTTCTTACCTTGTGTTTTTTCTAGTATTCGTGTGGACCCAAGACCCTACATCGTTACTAGCCCTGAAAATACGTACTCCCGTGGCAAACACGGGGAAATGAAGGTCCACCGGTCAAATGCCTGTGCGATATAAGTGATATCTACAAGACATCTGCTGCCTATACTGACACTCATAGAAAATTAAATACAGTCAATTCTGCCCATAAGGTCACATCTATTAAGCAGGCACCTGTATTAAAAGGTCCCCATTTTCTTGTCCTGTCATAGAAAATTTCATATGAATTGAATCTCTTTTAAGATGTCACCTGACTTACAAGGACATTATGTCTTTGTCCCAAAGGTCATGACCTCTTAATACAGGTTTAACTGTATTAATTAATATGGAGTTTAAATAGAAAAATAATTGTATGGCTGATTCTAGCATCTACGAACAACTACCATCCATTCAATGTCACATTCGAGAGAAATGGTCGATTTAATGGTCGATTGTTCGAGAGAGAGAAATGAAGGGAGAGATCATTACTTTTCTTTGCTTGTGTTGTGGTGTCCAAAATATATTGCGTTGTGTTTTTGTTTTGTTTTTCCTCGCCTTGTGTACCCTATGGTGCCAGTTTATCTAAATTGTCCATTTTTGGTTGCCCCTTCGGTATTCTCTAACGTTTATTAATAAGAACAACTGACTTTGTTTCCCTTTTAATACCTCAGCTGTTTATCATGTAATAAGTTAGAAAGATAAGACTATATATAAGTGTGAAGTGTCCTTGTATAGCCATTGTAGAGAAATATAAGAAATAATGAAGGTGTTACTTCTATTATTAGCTGTGGCAGTTGTTTCTACCAAAGGTATGTAGTAAATAAGTAAAATGAATAGCACTAAAAGTACTGCTCATCATCCTTTGATTTCGTATTCATTGGTAATCTTTTCATATGGGTGAATTAATATCACAACAGGGGTTATGCTATTATCAGTGATTAACGGTATACATTGAGGTGCTAGTTCACTGACACAACTTGCCGTGGGTGGACATGCCACTCCACTCGGACACATTATTCTGATTCCTTGCCAACAGTCTTTGCTCTTATTCATTAGTACTGCATGCGAAACCGAGAAGCAATAAATACCAATTTAATAGTCTTTAGAATGACCCGACCGGGGCTCGAATTCACGCCGATCCATCGCTCTCGAGGCGAGCTAATCATTACACCATCGATGCGGTCTTCAAGCCATTAGACCAAGCCGGAAACTAGTAACCTGTCTAGAACCTAAATAACTATTATATTATGGTGGATAGCGTTTAATGAAAAAAAAAGTTTCATGCCATATTTACCATTTCGACAAGTCCGTTTTTATATAAGACTGCATTTTAAAATGGTAGAATACTTAAAAAAAAAAACCACCAAAAACTGTTCGTCATATAGCGATAATATTTTAGTTACATTCTAAGATTTTCATGGAAGAACATTTTTATCTTACCGACCAAGGCAATGCAATAAATAACCTGTGTAGGTAGCAATATGATAGAAAAACACTGCTAGAACTGACAAGGCGAAAGCCATTTTGGGTAATTTAAATCACGTGATGTATATCTACGGCGCCAACTAAAACCAATATCCCTCAGACAGGTAACCTTGGACAATTTAGATTTTGATTTGATTTTTGGTGTTTAACGCCACTTTCAGCAATATTTCAGCTATATCATGAAGACCAGTTTTAGTGGTGGAAGAAGCCAGAGTACCCGGAGAGAACCACCGACCATGGGCAAGCAACTGGTAAACTTTATCACTTGTGGCTGCGAGTCAAGTGCACCCTTTTTGTAATTTACAAAGCCGGGCGCGAACCCACGCCGTATTGGTGATAGGCTTATATGAGTTGTTAGGTAATCCAATTAACTACCTAACTCATTGAGCCACCCGGGCCCTGGACGATTTTGACAATCCTGGTTATGCCCTTTGCATAACTTGCTCAGAATTATTTTTAAATTATTCGACTTTTCAATCTTTTGAATAAGAACGTAACTGATGAAGGTTATTCCAGAAACGCGTCGTCTGCACTATAACTAGATATTTACGTATTTATTTAATCTTTCTGTAAATTGTTTAAAATGGCTGCACGTGCACTCCAAATTTGTATATATTTTTATCTTGGTAGTCTATATCAGCTGTGTTACAATGTAGGGGCGCTATCAATGAGGAGTAGCGTGCATGACATACTTTTGACAAGATTGATTTACCTTAAACAAATGAATTGCTCATATCTGCATTCAGTGTCGGATTTACCTATAGGCTCGACAAGCTGAAGCCTAGAGCCTCACAGTTTAAGGGGGTCTCCGACCAAGGTGTATACTATTTTTAACACTGTTATTTGACTTTCACACTTATGCTGTCATAACGTACTGTACTTTCTAAGCAATCCTTCAGTAATTTTCCCTACACAGTTGCACTCCATTCAGAATATTGCAGAATAATAAACACCCCCTCATCATCCTCGCCTTTATTGAAATTGATTAATCACACTTCCATCTTCCTCCAGTCGTGAAGGTGGGGAATTGAGAGGGGTCTCACATCTCACAAGTGGAATAGCATTACCCATAGAGTTTCTCTTTATCTAAGTCAGGCACTGTATCTGTATTGCCGTTGGAGATCTAATTATCAACAGGCAAAGGGTTGAGGTCCCATAAAACGATTTAATTCCGCCTCATTTATATGCATGTCCAAAGTCTTGACCTTGAATCCCAATGTCATGCGCAATGGTCTTTTTCTGTTCATTAGCTTTAGATGAGAGATGACTACTGTTCATTTTATTGGTAGAATTGTTTACTATTTGAACTTTCTATTAATATTATATATGCCTTGGAGGACCCGGGTGGCTCAATGAGTTAGGTAGTTGGATTACCTGACAACTCATACAAGCTTATTACCAATACGGCGTGGGTTGGCGCCCGGCTTTGTAAATTACAAAAACGCGTGCATTCGACTCGCAGCCGAAAGTAAAAAAGTTTACCAGTTACTTGCCCATGGTCGGTGGTTCTCTCCGGGTACTCCGGCCTCTTCCACCACTAAAACTGGTCGCCATGATATAGCTGAAAGTGACGTTAAACACCAAAAAACCAAACCATATATGCCTTGGTTGGTTGGCCTAACAAGTACAAGCCGTTCTAATTATTGCATTATCCGGTATTCAATGTTTACAAAAGATCATGCAACGATACCATATGAGTATACTTGCATATGCTATACACTTCCGGTTCAAAGGTCATAAATGCTTTCTATAAATTATACAGTTTCTTGCAGCTGCATCCATAAGCAAGACGAGATGTCCAGCACTCTGTTTTATTTACTGTCCTTTCGGTAACGTTATGGATGAGAATGGCTGTGCAACTTGTAAATGTCAATGGGGTGAGTAGATTATACGTTCATACATTTAATTGATTGTCCGCCTTATAATGGGATATTGGAAGCCGCCGTCGTCGTAATAGCATGGTAGTTGGATTTACAACTACCCACTACTACTATGCAATCAGTGTCTATCACCACTGAAGTTGTGAGTTCGAATTCAGCTCAGACGAGGTGTACTCGATGCAACATTATGTGATAAAGTTTGTCAGTTACTTGCGACAGGTCGGTGGTTTTCTCCAGATACTCTGGTTTCATTCACCAATAAAAGTGACCGCCACGATATAACTGAATTATTGTTGAAAGTGGCGCTAAACACCATAATCCTAAAACATATAATGGATACATCTTTTCCAATTAGCTGACTGTTTCAGTATTGACACCAGTCCAGATGGTTTTCCCAAGCCCTGACTGTTTCAGTATTGACACCAGTCTAGATGGTTTTCCCAAGCCCTGACTGTTTCAGTATTGACACCAGTCCAGATGGTCTTCCCAAGCCCTGACTGTTTCAGTATTGACACACTATAGGATATACCTTTTACATATTCGGACTGTTCAGTATTGACACGATATTCTTTCCTGCATTGACGCACAAAACCTAATAATAAAGTAAATAAAACAGTTCAGATAACACAAAATCATTCGAAAACACATCAATGAGATAATATTTACGAACGAATCTTCTGTCATATGAACAACAGTTGTGAGTTCGAACCCCGTTCATGGAGAGGTGTACTTGATGCAACAATAAAGTTTGCCAGTAACTTGCTACAGGTCAGTGGTTTTTTCCGGGTACTCCGGTTTCCTCCACAAATAAAACTGACCGCCACAATGTAAATGAAAAAAAAAATTGAAAGTGGCTTAAAACACCATAAACTAATCAAACCATCTGTCATATGCTAGACAACCATTGGGTACTGCGGTATATGTATCGTGTCTCATATGAGGCAGCAATCAAGTGTGGTACATTTATCATGACAACTATAGGGTAAAGAGTAGAAAAATGTGGCTAATTCTTCATTCTTTCCCGTGTCAGGCAACCATTGCATATATTGATTCACTTATTTATCTAGAGCATGTTATACACAATAGAGACATAAAGGATCTAACACAGGTAAGAGGAAAAGACGGAAAAATCTGAGACACCCAAGGGAAAGATTTCTGGTCTCCAACGAGGCTCCGCGGGTGTCTGAGATTTTTCCGTCTTGCCCTCTTATCGGTGTTTGATTCTTTTTCTCAATAAAATTTTATTGAAAGTACAGTATTTTCCTCCATGAACACCCCATACATGAAATATGACGCGACACATATTTTGACGTCATTGAAGAATGACGTCAAAGGTACGGACATATAGGGTCTAACACCGGGAGAGGTGCAAGATAGTAAAATCTGTGACACCCGAGGGTAAGATTAAAATCGTATCGGACGAGGCTTGTCCGAGTCTGATACAATTTAAATCTTACCCGAGGGTGTCACAGATTTTACTATCTTGCACCTTATACGGTGTTTGACTCTTTTTCTCACCTATTTCTACCGTGTCAATGTTTGTTTACTTTTTGTGTAGTTTGGCGCATTAATTTGCGAACCGTATCACAGGACCAAAATGCCACGTAATAGAATAAAACAAGATTTTCATTTTACAACTTTAAAGAGGTTCAAAATAATAAAGTTAACAAACTTGTGATATGCGAGCTTAAGCGAGCTCTTTATGGTATAAAATGTGTACTTAGGATTTTTTAACAAACATGGCTGAACATACTATCGAAGAAAACAAAATTCGATGCTTTGTAAACACCGGTTTCCGTGTAACACACTAACACACTCAATTAATGAAGATCTTCTTAACATAAAGCGCAAAGGTGATCCTGAGTCTCGTACCCTCTCTCGTACGTCCGATACCACTGAAACCCGGAACCCGTGTGTAATAAAAGTAATTTATTTTTTAATTTATTTAATCTCTTCTGACATACTGACAAGAATTTTTGTTTTTACGCGGAAGTTAACTTTTGAGATTTCGTAAGGAACGATAACTCCAATAAAGGAACGACAGCTCGATTGAATGAGACTAGATTCGGCCCTAATAATAAGTCGTCCCCAATATATCTCGGCCCAAAAAATCTCGACACTTTTTGATGCACTGGATGAGCGTGAAATTGCCAGATAATTTTCAGATGCGCGAGCATTCATGGCCTAGCCGGTTTCATATTAGAATCTACAATAACAAAATCTTGCACCTTTTACGATGTTTGTCTCATTTTCTCATCTCTTTCTATCGTGTCAATATTTGTTTACGTTGAGAAAATATAGAGTGATCTCCCTTGTTAGGTAACTAACGTAGATAAAAAAAAATTACCTCCCTTTGACCAACGTCAAATAACTTATTTACAGGCATTTATCGCTGTTGTAGTAGCATTTATAATATATTTATAAAATACATTGTATTTTATTGTGAAATACATCAAAAATACTGCCAAGACACTATAAATCGACAATTTAATTCAACAATGGAAAACAATTTTGCGGGAAAAACGGAGTGTAGCTTGTCTTACCCTGGAGCCGGGGTAAGATAGAAACATCTTTTTCACCTAAATTAACGGACTACTTTGTCCAAGGGGTGAGAAAAATTGATCTCATTTAATGACATCGTTGATACTGTAATCTCTCTTTTCAGAGGACACATTCCCGATGAGATTTTCTAGCAAAGATACAATCCGTATATTATAACAACAATAGTTAAAAACAACAACACAACATCAAATCTTGGACAACACAACAATCGATAGCGAGACAAGAAGAGTTAGAAGATACCAAAGGGAGATAATCAGAAGCCGTAACTCGAAGAAGAACAGACAACTCAATGGCCAAAAGAAAAAAAGGACAAAAGGACAAACAACGATCTACAAAACATAGACATAAAACTAAAGATCGAGTAACACGAACATCACTAAAAACCGGGGGTGAACTCGGGTGCTCCGGAAGGGTAGGCAGTTCATGCTCCACTAGTGGCATCCGAAATGACAATTTTTGTCTACTTTACCTATGGCTTCCGTCGTCATGGGATCATCAAATACCGATCATACTCTTCATACGTGATTTAAATGTAGATACATGTACTCCATTGAAGTGCCCTGGAGGGTTTTGCTTGGTTGCTTTGCTTTGCTGATATTTTTGATCGTCACTATTTAACCTTTGTTCTATCTATCAATTTATTATTCTAGAGCCACAGACTACCATGGACACAGCACCGGCAACCACGTGCACTCCAGTCCTGTGTGAACTATTCTGTCCACATGGATTTGCTCTAGATGCCGTTTCCGGTTGTCCTCGTTGTGGATGTAACGACGCACCAACTGAATAATCTGTCAGACACTGATTTTATTTACAAATAAATGCTTCCTCTTTATTATATGACTACTTCATTGAACTTCCATTTGATGTATCCAAGTGGCCGTGGTCGTATGTTAGCTGGATGTACAACTAACTATGCAATCAGTGTCTATTACCACTAACCATTTAAGTTCGAATCCCGCACATGGCGAGGTGTACCTGATGCAACATTATGTGATAGGTTTGTCAGTGACTTTCGGCAGGTCGGTGGTTTTCTCTGCGTACTCCTGTTTACTTCATCATTAAACTGTCCGCCACGATATAACTGATATATTGTTGAAAGTGGTACTAAACACCATAACCCTTACCCATGATATGTCCGTTCTGCCATCTCCACAATGCCAGTTATTCTTTTATTTAGTTTCAAGATTATTAGTTATTACATTAGTATTTTTGATTGATTGATTGATTACTGTTGAACGTAAAGTGAGCAATATTTCAGCTATATTGCGGTCAGTCGAAAACGCTTCACATGAACACGCGGCTAAAAGTTGGATAGAATGAGTTGAGTTTTAGCAAGGTCTTTTTGAAGTCGTATGGTTACTTTTGGTTAAAGCTGATGCTTTTGCAATAACAACATTTTAAAAATAAATACACGCTTTGTCAAACCTGGACAGTTACCGTATATGCACATTGTCTGTATACAATCTGATAAATTAAATGCAAATATATCATTTATTAACAAGACGCACATTCTGCACACCAAAACTATTGTTTTTATACTATAAAAAATATTGCGCATATTCAATGATTTGGATGCTCATAGCTTCTCATATTAATTTACTCGATACAACATTATGTGATAAAGTTTGTCAGTTGTCGTAGGTTTACTCCGGGTACTCCTGTTTCCTCTACCAAAAAAACTGATCGCCACGACACAACTGGAATACTGTTGAAAGTGGCGTTTAGCACCATAACCCTAAACCTCATATTTACATTTGTCTATGTTGTTGTTGTTGTTGTTGGTTTTTACATTTAAAGCTGCACGTGACATTTTGAAGAAATATAAATAATAATGCAAATGCTTCAAAAGTGAAATGCCTGTAATCTTTATAAATTGATATATCTGTTTAATTACACCGAATATTATTTAGAACACTGGCTAAATAAATAATACCTTTTGTTTGTCGTTTTCAGGACCTAACATGATGTATCTGTTTAATTCTACCGAATGATGTTACATAAAACGCACAACTGATAACATTTCACAAATTTTGTTACAAGCGTCTCGGTGAAGGGTAAAAACGGCAAATACGATTTTGCAAATACCATGAAAAAAAGTTAAATCTTATGCAAATACACCTACATGAAGTAAAAATTCTGCAAATTCACAATGCAAGGCTTGAATTTGTAAAAAAATATCACAGCTTATTTATTTAGCCAGTGTTCTAAATAATATTCGGTGTAATTAAACAGATATATCATATTGGGATGGGTATTTGCGAAAAATACCAGTCTTGAGACTAAATATTTCGTCTCTCGATTGGTATTTTTCGCAAATATCCCCCCAAGCATGATATATCTGTTCAGAATTGTTGATGTTTAACACAGGAGCACTGAAAGAAGAGTTTGAAGATACCAAAGGGATAATCAGAATCCGTATATCGAAGAAGAACAGACAACGCAATGGCAAAAGTTAAAGTGCAACAGGACAAACAAAAACGATCTTCAAAACATACACAAAAAACATAAAACAGTGCCGGTTAAGAAACAAATATAATTCCGTAATATGGCGGAAATTTTTAGTTCTGTAGACTTTGACATATGGGATAATAAAATGTACAAGGAGTCATTTAACTGACAAGAGAGTCGCTTTCGTCAGAAAACAGATAGAACTTGTGGATTTTATTATTTTAAACACGACGGGTACCACTAGTGGAGCAGGAACTGCTTACACTTCCGGAGCACCTGAGTTCACCCACGGTTTTAAGCGGGGTTCGTGTTACTCGATCTTTAGTTTTATGTGTATATTTTGTAGATCGTTGTTTGTCCTTTTGTACTTTTTCTTTTGGCCATTGTGTTGTCTGTCCTTCGATATACGGATTCTGATTACCACCTTTGATATCATCAAACTCTTCTTTACCATAAATTTCGTTGGTGCATCATTTACTAATGGCTGTGATGTCGTGATGGACACCTTTTATCGCGTAAGTAAAGAGTTGGGTATTACTATGCTATTGGTCCTACTTCACTGATAAAAATGTTTGAGTTTACCATTGGACCTTTCCTCATTCATGACTTATCACCGGGTTTGTAACAATAGTTACATGACGGGTTCCACATGTGGAGCAGGTACTGCTTACCCCTCTGGAGTATAACAACGATCTACAAAGCATACACATAAAACTAATGATCGAGTAACACGAACCCTACTAAGAACCGGGGGTGAACTATTTACAGTTAAGATATCATCTAAGTATCTGCTATTATTGTTGAATAAACTAATCAGTGAATGCTTAGAAGGGCCTTTTATGAGCTTAGCCACTCTTTCATCTTCATAGCTGTATAAAAACAAATCATAGCCAGAAATCGTGGGTGATTTTGCTCATGAATATTCATAAACCAAATCGCGTCATGTATGACGTCACCAAATAAACGTTGAACCATATTTGGAAGACGCTGATGAAAACTCGTATCTATTTTTTTTAAATAATATTTCATCACAGTTTTGATCACATAAATATAAATAACTTCATAATTATTTGTGATCGTATCAAAATTAATTGTCATCATATGTTTATTAGGAATCCGATGATGTGTGTAAAAGATCGAAAATATATTTAATGCACTTCCCCCCTTTTTTTCCACGAAATAAAAATATGTAAATAAAAAATATATTGTGCATTTTTTTTCAATTTCTGCCCCACATAAGTATTAGTATGTCATTGAAATCGTATAGTATATATATTGTTAAATTTTTTGAGCTTTATATATCAGTAGTATTGTTACCAATTGTATTATAGTTACTTCTTCTGTTGTTTTGTCGAAATAAAAAAAAATACCCTTGTGGAGCCTTTTTTAATTGTTTACTTACATTTACAATGGAATGCGGTGCTTACTCAAATAATGCTATGTCTAGCAGAAGCAGTTTTACGAAATAGTAGATTTTTTTGCGTGAACCCCTATTGAATCTCTACTAGAAAGGTATAAAAAAAAACTTGTGAAGCCCTCTTTTAAATTATTGTGTGAACCTTTAATTTTTCAGCAAAATATTTATCGAAGAAAGATTCCTCAACAATGTTACCGGAACTGACCGAATTTGTCCCGGCAACTAGAATGGGGATTGTAAGAAAAGTGCTTTTAGGTCTTGAAAACCGTGCAGGATGCATTTTTTCACTTCTTCTCAATGCTTTTCAATGGTGCTTACGCTTCAAAATTTGAAACTAGGTGGGAACCTTGAGTTTTCATGGTACAGCTGTAATATTTTGAGATATTGTTCAAACCGGTGCATAGTTTAATTTTTTATCCCGGAAAATTGTCCGGCCCAAGCTAACAGAAAGTTTCCCATTCAACTATATGTTAAAATCCAAATTCTCTTTGAGCCGCCATTTTGAATATGCAAATGAGCAAATCACCTATCATTTCTGGCTATGTCAACAATGAGATGAGCACAATTTAGTCCCATTGTAATTCCAGCAAGTTTACGAAATCCTATTGACAAAGCGCACAGAAATGCTGTCTAGCAAAAGGATTATAACTCTCTTGATCATCTCCTACATGTGTTTTAAAAGTTGGGAGGCATAGCGGTCGAGATTGTGCGTTTGGTTGATTTCAGAAAGGGCATTTCATCAGAATAGATCACGTGATTCAAATACCACAGGAACTTAACATGGGTATATATATATATATATGCTCACATCCATAATCCAATTTAGGAGATAACTGTATTGTATTTGAAAATTTCACGGCATCAATTGAAGATTTGATGGTGGCAAATTGAGTTTACTGGCGACACGTCAGCGGAGCCAGTAAAAGGATATTTGGGACCATGAAATCGACAGTTGATGCCGTGAAATTTTCAAATACAATACAGTTATCTCCATTCTGATGTAATCATGTGTATAGATGTGTATTGCCACATTATTGACAAGATGACGTAAGCGGTAAGCTAAAATTCGTAAAAATTACACCATTAAATCCACAATTGATGCCGTGATATTTTCAAATACAATACAGTTATCTCTATTCCAATGTAATCATGTGTATTGCCATATTATTGACGAGATAACGTAAGCGGTAATCGGCTAAAATTCTAAAAATATCTCATGATATTTCAACCATGGAATTGATACCGTGAAAATTACAGCATTGTCCAATCACAAACCAGGAATATTAAACAACTACATTAGAATTAATCATAATATGCAGAAAAAAACGTAGATATCTAATTTAGCGCGCTCGACGCGTTTCTGCAATAATCTCATCAGGTACGCCCAAAGCCAAAATATTTGAAAGCGAAATAATTTTAGAATACTTAGGAGCAAGAAAACCAAAGGGCCTAAATCGGCAAAGATTACCTGTGCCCGAGGGAGGAGTACCTTAAATATATTGAAATGGAAGACAAACTAAGAATATGTATTGCATTACCTTAATTGTTGACAGTTCTTGTCATTATATAATACTAATGTTTATTCTAGCCTAGAGCTACATGTTGACAGTTCTGTCATAATATTCTTTGATCTTACCAGTGGCAGACGGAGTTTTATTAAACATTTATTTTGCGATTTTTTTCTATCTCTACTTTTGCTAAAAAGTAAGTAATTATACACTTTATACAGTAAAAGAAAATATTTGATGAAAATTTACATTAGTAAAATAAATTTTAGTGAAATAAATTTTAATCAAATTCATAATGGGCATCCATAGAAATTAAACATAGAATTTAAATATTGCAGTAGTTAAAAAGCATTATCTTTAAGCATATGGTGAATTAAGGCAAATGGGCAACACATTTAAAAAAATGCACATATTCATTTCAGAAGATATGTTACATTAAAAAAGGCACATGTGAAACATATTGTGCAACATATGGTGAAATAAGGCACATGTCCAACATATTGTGCAACATATGGTTAAATAAGGCACATGTGCAACATATTGTGCAACATATGGTGAAATAAGGCACATGTCCAACATATTGTGCAACATATGGTTAAATAAGGCACATGTGCAACATATTGTGCAACATATGGTTAAATAAGGCACATGCACCACCTAAATATAGGGCATACTATATACCTCAAAAGAAAACAAAATATCAAGTTTGGATGTGTTGCAAATTTATTCTGCTCTTCAATGTCATATGCATAGTATTTTAAATTTGCTTTTTGGAGTTGAGTGCACTAAGGTAAATACAAAAACGTGCATCTTGATCCCAACCTTTTCACACTGGTATTTTCTGTGTCTATTTTGTCTATAACATAACAAATTATTTTTTATCCTAAACATCACAGAAAACATACCATCACAACGTGCTTATAACTACAGCTAGCAGTTAGCGATACCATATTTTGATTCATTTTATATTGCACAACTTCACACGTTTTTATTTTTAAAATTCGAAAATATATAAATGATGGTTTGGCTTGGTTTATGGTGTTTAACACCACTTTCAACAATATTTCAGCTATATCGTGGCGGTCAGTTTTCTTGATGGAGGAAACCGGAGTACCCGTAGAAAACCACCGACCTGCCCCAAGTCACTGACAAACTTTATTACATAAATAAATGAGTTAAGAGGCATACAGTATATTCTCAATGATGTTTACCAGCTATCGTTGAATCAACAATGATAACAACTTTCTTCACTGAGAGAATATACTGTTAAACTATTCATTTCTTAAGTTGATATCCTCCAAGAGATTTCTTCATAATGTTCATAAGATAACATGATATTTGTTATCATTGTTTATAAAGACAATCTTCACCAAGAGATTGATACTTTTAGACAATTCATTTGAAAATCCTTCCAAAAAACGACAGCTGCAAGCATTATATAAAGCAACAACGTAACGGAGGTTAAATATAAATATCACCAAGCTTTGTTCAAGGACTCCATTTGCTGCAATAAGGAGTCATCTAGGGTGTGCCTTTGACATTATTTCGGACAGTACAATTTTACATAGAAAGAAAAGTTTGAAATTACCAAATGTTAATCAGTTGTCGTAAGTCGGAAGAACAGACAAGAAAATAAATACAAAGAGACAAATAATGATCTACAAAACACTACATATAAAGCTAAAGATTGAGCAACAAAAACCCTACAAAAACATTGGTGATCTCATGTGCTCCGGAAGGGTAGGCAGTTCCTGTGATCTAATTGAAGAGTTTCTTTTGACGATTGTGTTCTCCGTGATTCATTTTTAATCAAGTAAAAAACAAGAAATACCATACTTTGGGAACAATTTCAAAATTCAATCGAAAAATGGTAGTACACAAATACATGACGGATCACTTTTCAAGTTTGGTACAAACACTTCGATAAAAAGTGGCGGGGTTAAATAAGTATTTACTGTCCCAAATTTGTAAAATAAAATAACGAATGAATGTAAAAAGTGACTTATTGTGCTGTTCGCTGCTACATCCATGATTGATTGATTGATTGGTGCTTAACGCCAACCCTAGAAGTACTGTCACATCCATCTATCTTGCGTCTACTAATGTAGAACACATTTGCTCTTTGACCTCCAAGTGACAGACTTCAAAGTACTCATAATTTGATACCATTTACATACTTTATATTTATCTTGACTTGACATAAGCAAAGGAAAGTAACGTTTCATAATAACATACCATGTGTTTTTTTATTACTTATATATGACAAACAGAACATACAATCTTATATTTAACTACATATACAATTAACTTGTTATTCATACAGTGATCGTCAAAACATGTCATTTATTTGTCAAAAAGGCCAAAAACAACAATATTTGTGTTTCGGGTTATGTGATAGATGTGTAACGCCACTTTTTGCAATATTTTGTAATACATTATACAATTGATGACTTTCCATGAGGTGAATACAAGGACTGATCAACTCATGGAACATGATATTCACCGAGGCATCCGAAATTGAAAGTCATTAACTGTTTAATTATATGGGACGAAGTCCCAACTATGGTAGAAATAGCAATATTTTGATTCCAGATCCATATCACTAATGGATTAAATTCCTTGCACCGGAAATGACACACCGGAAACCAATACAAGGTTAAATCCGCAGAAAATTGGATGCGCAGTAATCTGGAACTACTTCCGGTTATGAATGTTAAAAAATGACTCAAAATCGCAGTGTGTTCTAGCCCATTAAACATATACCATGGGACTGACAATATCATTCAACAGAGTTTCATTTCTTCCTCCTCCTGTCCGAAATAATATTTTCTATGAAATTGATTGATTGATTGATTGATTTTTGGTCTATGAAATTGAGACGTCGAGTACCGGTTTATGCAACACCGAACTGGGTGCACAGTCTACAGGAGGGGGCAGGTTCCTGTTTTGGCAAAAAAGCTTTAAAAACCACGGAAAAATTGGGTTTGGGTCCCCCTATTTGCCCCCTCTTTTGAGAAAGTCTGGATCCGCCCCCTGTCTACTTTGAACAAAAAATATAGGTCCATATATCTCTTCTTCTTCTGAATTAATATTGTTTAAAAAAAATATTGGACTTCGTCCCAAGTTAGGTAACACCTATTATCATATTATGACATTAAATCAAATTTGAATTAACACCAAACAGCGCCAACTTTGTTCCCCAGACACCCCTGTCTGCCCAACGTCTGCCATTATACAATTAATGACTTTTCATAAGGTGGACACTGTGATTTATCAACCCCGAGGAAGGGTGAACATCACTTCCAAGGGGTTGATAAATCAGTGTCCACCGAAATGAAAAGTCATCAATTGTTTTATTATATGATTGAACTTTGTCTAGTTTCTAATTGGCTGAAATCAATTTGAAAAGTAATGTGTACGTGCGATGTCAACCTCAAATGAGCTAAGAGCTAATATTAGCTCATAGGTAGTGTGGACTGTAATGTCACCCCAATTTGGGCTAAAAATAGAAATATAGATTCCAGAATTCCACGGTCCAATCAAATTATACGTCTCTCGGCAACATTGGCCAATCAGATGCGTTCTTACTAATTACCTTTGGTACGCAATTAAATTAATAATGGCAGACGTTGGGCAGATAGGGGTGTCTGGAGAACAAAGTCGGCGCTGTTTTTTGGTAACACATTGTCTCTGTTCTCTATTTCTCTGGCAGTATATCTATTTTTGTAGTCTGAAATAGAAACAAATAATATTTTGCAACTTTTCAAACATGTACATGATATTGTATTCTTCCTTTATATGTCTACATCTGCCTGCCTGCTGTGTCGAGAAAGTCATTACAATAATAGACTTAAATATCAAATGTAGTGGTACGACATGTTTCTGGAATAACTTGATACAACATTATGTGATAAAGTTTGTCAGTGACTTGCGGCAGGTCGGTGGTTTTTTCCGGGGACTCTGGTTTCCTGCACCAATAACACTGACCGCAAAGATACAGCTGAAATATGGATGAAAGTGGCATTAAACACCACAACTCTAACCTTGCCCCAAAAGAAATTCAATTATTAAAACGACGAAATTGTTTGTGGATCGACAATAAGACATAATTAGATTTCTAAAAGAAAAGCAAACAGATTATTCTAAAGTCTAATATTGCTACTTATTCAGGAAATTCAGCCCTAGTTATACAAATATAGAAAGTAACTAGAGCAACACGACGGGTGTCACTAGTGAAGCAGGAACTACTTAACCGTCCGAAGCACCTGAGTTCATCCCGGTTTTTAGTGGGGTTCGTGTTACTCGATTTTTTAGTTTTCTGTGTAGTGTATTGTACATCGTTGTATGTCCTTTTGCCCCTTTTGGTATACCATTGTATTGTCTGTCCTTCTTCGATTTACGGATTCTGATCACCCCTTTTGTATTTTCAAACTCGCTTTACTATCCCCATGAATAAGGTAAACTATAACATTTGAATGAATAGATAATTGTATGATTGAAATCAGATTTCTTAACAAAGCAATTCACGTACCTCACCTGCATATGTTTAATAACATACGTTTTACTCTTAGGTTTGACCGTGTACAACAAGAAAAGTTTGAAGATACCAAAGGGAGGTAACCAGAGGGGTAACCAAAGGGAGGTAACCAAAGGGGTAACCAGGGGCGGATCCAGGATTTCAAGTTAGGGAGGTGCGAAAATTTGTGGGGCATTTGGTGTGAAAAATCACGATTTTACGCCAAAAAATCTTATTTTTTCCAATTAAGGAGGGAGGCGCGAACATTTTTGGGGTATTTCGTGTGAAAAATCACGATTTTACGCCAAAAAATCATATTTTTTCAAATTTTTTTGGGGGGGGGAGGTGCGCGCTGGATCCGCACCTGGTAACCAGAGGCCTTAAATCGACGGTCAGACAATACAAAAGGAAAAGGACAAACAACGATCTACAAAACACTACAGAGGACTAAAGATCGAGCAACACGAACTCCACTAAGCACCGGGGGTGATATTAATTGTCGTAGTACGATAAATCGATAGAATCAAGATTTCTCAATACCATGAATATCAAAAGGTTTCTATCTGACATTTACAGTCCGCTTAAATTCGTAGACTGAATGATATAAGGGATCTAGAATTATCAATACCCCATAATTAATTGGGAA
Organism: Bathymodiolus septemdierum; assembly: GCA_963383655.1. Lineage (NCBI taxonomy): Eukaryota > Metazoa > Mollusca > Bivalvia > Mytilida > Modiolidae > Bathymodiolus > Bathymodiolus septemdierum. The sequence goes on along the minus strand of OY726527.1, from coordinate 32,806,807 downwards.
ATAATTCATGGAAACCATAGTTTGTATCCAGTTTTAACATATATGTCGAGAAACAATACGAGAATTGCTATGTTTGTATGCACCATGGTCCTGTATGAATATATGAATAATGTTTGTAAATTGTTCATCAATACGCATGTGTGAATTAAAATATACCGGGAGTTTCAACATTATATAGCCAATGAGGGACGTCATGTTAAAATAATTGTTAATTGTCCAGTAAAATTATGTTACTACCTAACGTAACAGATTTACGTCTCTGCGGAGGTGTTTCGTCACTTCCGGGAATAGTCTGAAATTTCCTAGCATCTGTGAAGTCATAACCAGAAGGTAAATTCAACATTGACGTCAATCGTCTGCCAACAGAACGCGCAACATTTATTTTCCTGTCTTCTCTGTCACTATCACGTAATTTTAGGAGGTAACCAATCAAAATCCAGGACATAGCGAACAGGAAACCAACAACAGTTATTCCGATATACACTAGAAAGGATGCAATACACATTTCTTCCATTTCCGTCTGTTCATTTTTCTCTACATGTTCTAAAAAGAAGACAATTTACCAGTGAATTAATTTGTTCATGCAAGTTTCTTTGCATTGACTAAAATAGTGTACGTGTCATAGAAATTAAAAACGTAGATATCAAATTTGGTATGCAAGACGCGTTTCTGGGCCATCCTTCATCAGGTACGCTCAAAATCGAAAGATTGGAAATCCAAATTATTTAAGTTAGGAGTATAGCACACGCTGATTGGCTCGGTTTCAGAATAATGTGTCAGAGAGAAGCGAAATGTTGTTTCAGTAGGCTAACAGTATATATACAAACCCATCTCAGTGTTTTGATCTAGTACACAGTGGATACATACTGATCTCATCAACATGCAACTTGCTCTCGCCATGATATGGCTGAAATTATTGCTCACTTGGTGTTAAACAACAATCACTCATTTAAACCATGCACGTACAAATGAATATACTTCACCGCTATTTTGCTTATTTCTATAAACGTCACGTGACTAATATATTAAAGCTTTGTAAACTGTTTATCTATAATTATCATACTTCGTGTAAAAGGCATTGTTTGGTTTGGTTTATGGTGTTTAACGCCACTATCAACAATATGTCAGTTATATTGTGGCGGTCAGTTATTTTTGGTGGATGAAGCCGGAGTACCCGGAGAAAACCACCGACCTATTGCACGTCACTGACAAATTTTATCACATAATAATCGAGCTCACCAAGCCATGAGCGGGGTTCGAATTCAAAACTTTAGTGGTGATAGGCACTGATTGCACAGATAGTTTTAAATCCAACTACTATACGATCAAGACCACGACGGTCCCAAAAGGAATTGTAGGGGGGTGAGGGTTATGGAAAAGGCATGGTAAAAAAAATAGATTTAAAAGTTTGAAATGTGACGATAGTGGTTTTGAGAATAGGGATGTAAAGAAAAATCTGTTAACAAATATCGTAACATCCACAAATTCGGTTAAAAACGCAACCAGAAAAATCAGTCAATTCAGTCACATGATGTGTCACGTGATGGCATCATACGAGTTTTGTCTTGAGAACATTATATTTTCCATTTCCAAATAGTGCAGTGAATATAGATACAAACTTTAAGTAGACGATCTTTAAATAATCTTTTGAAGTTTTGAAGTTATAATGTTCCCACCCCATATAAACATAACCATGATATCAGAGATAAGGTCGAACAATATCGATTTTGTCTTACAACCTGTCACGAAAGAGATATCATGATTCAGGGGCGGATCCGGGGGGGGGGGGGGGGGGGGGGGGGGGGGGGCGTAAAATCGTGATTTTTCACACGAAATACCCCAAAAAATTTCGCGCCTCCCTCCACTCGGCGCAATTTTTTTAAGTGCCCCCCCCTAACTTGAAATCCTGGATCCGCCCCTGTGATTGGGACCTGCATGTCATTTTCAAAATACGAAGCACTCATTTATGAATCAGCCATAAGGAGAGTGATGTAATTATTCGTTCCACACAACCGTGCAACTGACAAAAATAAATATCATACCTCATCGCACGTGCCCTTGCAAATGGCTATACGACAAGAGAATGCGACATTTACTTCTTCACTTCCGGTTAGATCTGTTGGTTGGAATGCTTGAAAGTTAGTAGTTAATTCTCCTCTTGTAGAATGTTGAAAATTTGGGAACAATTTCATGTCAACAGAACACCTGATTACAAAATAAATAAAAAAACATGTAATAGAGATAGGCACCTTCATCACCAGTATCAGAGGATTCTACCATTAAATACACCAAATTACTATCATAACATCAAATTGAAGATTAAAAGAATTTACATTTTACCAATTTTAAAAGTAAAACTATATTTTTCCAACCTCTTAAATCAATTATTCTTGAAAAATTCTTTCACGTAGGGAACCCATGAAACTAGTTAAACTAGACACTTGTTTTTATTGAAATTGTTGTACGAAATCTGGAGGATTTGGTGGTCATGTATCGATGTGATAGGGGTATCTGCTGTGCTTGCAACCACGATTTTCCAATGGAATATTATAACTGTTCTAAATGTGTGATGTCCTTTGTTTTTCCTCCTATTTCACTGTGAAACCGCTGTGGAAAATTAGATCTCTCTCTCTCTTTAAAATCAGTTGAACGTTTTGATCATATGTATGCAGATTTCAAGCATCTCGATGATCAAAACCACAGAGAGAAAAGCTGCTATGTGACTAGTGAATTTATAACTCTCAGTCTGTTGGTTGGAATTTGTTAAAATTTTGATATTTATTACAGTGGATATATTCAAACACACTGCCAAAAAAATAAGAAAATTAAACGAGCAGATCAAATTTTAAGTGTATGGTACCACCTTTATTTTTAGGTTCAAACAAAACGGTTAGTTGTTACTCGATTTTAAGCTTTATATGTTTTGTAGGTCGTTGTTTGTCCTTTTTCTTTTGGTCATTGTGTTGCCTGTCCTTCTTCGATTTACAGATTCTGATTACCCCTTTGGTATCTTCAAATTCATATTACAGAATTAAAATGAAAACTTACTCATCTTTCAAAATATTGATCATAGCTGCTGTACAATCTTTGGCTCTTATATCGTAAGAATCTACAAAATTATAAATCTCTCATTTAAAACCATCATGTCATTAAGAAGAGTTTGAAGATACCAAAGGGGCAATCAGAATCCGTATATAGAAGAAGAACAGACAACACAATGGCCAAAAGAAAAAGGACAAAAGGACAAACAACGATCACCAAAGCATACATATAAAACTAAAGATCGAGTAACTATTTATTTACCTCGAAAGAACTAAAAGAATAATTCAGCAACAATATTATACAATTAATGACTTTTAATGAGGTGGATACAAGGATTTATTAACCCAAGAATATTATATTTACCGAGGCCAGGGGCCGAGGGAAATATATTATTCTGGGTTAATAAATCCTGGTATCAATCGAATTGAAAGTCAATACTTGTTTTATTATATGACACATTTTATATGTTTCTTTCAGTTTTAAAATAAGCTTTTATCACGGCGTTCTCTTTGGTTTAGCTTTGTGCAAAAGTTACGTTACGTCGCGCCAGGTGAATAAATGTCATATTCACCTCGTGTGAGGTGAATACAACGTTTTATCAATAAACGTTACTAGGCACGTCAACCAATCAGAACATACATTATCTGAAGTCACATAATAAAGTGCTCTATGCTATGTTTTTGTCTTTTCAAATATATTGTATTTGTATCAATAAAATGAAAAACAAATAATACGACACTGTCCAAAATAAACTATCAAAACCGTCTAAAGAGGCAAAATCGATATACATAATACAAAAATACATGACCGTTCACTTTTCTAGCTTACTTGTGGAGTTGTTCCGACTTTGTGGTATATTTTTGTTTTTCATCTATCATTTCAATATTCTACTGGTAAAATTATTCATTTCAACAACAGCGACGACAACCATTTTAACAACATTTTTTTTTAATTGTATTAATAATGTCAAATAAGAAGACTTGTATATCGGAACAATGTCCGAGGAAGATAATGTTTATTGAGACGGAAGAATATACATGTCTACAAACAATCAGTATCCTGCTATAAATATCAGACATTGGTGGAAACCGAATGAAACTCGTGCCACTTGTCCTACAACGAAAGGGTTGATACTAAATGGGGTTAAATGAGATCAATTCAACAACACGATGTTAGTCATAAGAGACTTTGCTCCAGAGATTAACGACGACAGTATCGGATGTGAGGAAGATCATCAAAATCAACGTATGGAATGCAACTCCTTAGAGTGTGGAATGTATTAAATTTACAGAACTTAGTTTTCAGCTTCGCAATATATCATGTATTTAATAAACGTTAGATAAACCAAAGGGGCAAACAAGAATGGACATTTCAGAGAAACTGGCAACATTGGGTACACAAGACACAAGACAAAAACCACAACACAATATGTGTTGGACACCACTATGCACAAGACACTGGACGAAGACAGAAAAAAACAAACAAACACAACACAATATGTGATGGACACCACTTTACGCAAACAAACACAAATAACGTAAATAAGAAAACAGCCCTCCTACAAACAACTGGAGGTAAAGACGAACTGAAGATCGTTTTATGTGGATATCGTAACGGACATTACAACACGGAACTAAGAACTTAAAGACACATAATAGGACAACACATAATAACTCATAACGATAATCTTCGCCATTTATCCAATACATTTCGAGATAAACACATTAAGAAGTAAACAACTAGGTGATACTGATGGAAAATGATTGAAGAATACATGTATTATGAAAAAAAAAAGTTTAAACCGTGATGGTCAACAATTCCACCAATATTAACAAAACAAACAATCACCTGTCATCTTAATTCACTGAACACAAAAAAGACCGCGACATATGACGTTGGAAATCCATGTCCTGGCTTTGGGACAGGCACACACAAGTGGCGGGGTAAACTGGTTAATGGGATCCCAATCCTCCTCTCTTGATAACTGGATCTCTAATGGCAACATATATAAAAACAAACGATAGCAAAACCTTGCACATGTTCCTTCCACTCACCAGTATCGACAGAATAAACTGCATAAAATGGAGGCTAAATTCACATTGAATGCAGACCTCAGAAAACATCCATATTTACTATTGAAATGCACGAAGCTTCACAATATAGTAGCACTCTTTCTAATGCTGTTGGTTGAGGAAACCGGAGTACCCAGAGAAAACTACCTGTCACCAAGATGAAAAGGAGGGAGGTCGGATGGTAAACTTTGTTGTGTGTACTCCCATTTCTTCCACCAATAAAAGTGACCACCTCCACATAAATGAAATATTGTTTAGTTTTAAGTGGTGCTATAGATGCATTGTTGCAGAAATCATACCTGAGAATTCATCGTCTAATGTGATACTCATTTGGATGGAATCATTGAGGTTAACCACGCCCCCTCCACTGATGTCTGTATTGGAGCTTGAGTAAATCTTTAGATGGGCTGTCGGTGTTGTCGTAACGTTGACACTTTTATCGTCAACACCGCTATAAAAAACCAAGCAAATTTCATTTATTATCCATTAAGGATTATGTCCAATTAGAATAGAGAATAATGTATACTGTAAACCAACTTTTGTTCGCGTGCTATAAACCTTCGCGACTTTCGCGGTAGAGTACTAAATCGCGAAAGTTTATATCCGCGAACAAGTCGGTCTAAAGTGTGTAAGAAACAAGAACATATATAGCCTAGCAAACACCATATTATATATATATATATATATATATATATATATATATATATATCGTAATGTATTTTCTGGTATAGATCGATATCCGTTAGACAACACAAAGTCATGTATACGTAGTTAAATTTGGGTGGTCATGTAAATTAACATAATTAATTTTCAAAAGAACTTTATTTGTAAGATACTGACAATTAATTTAATGCAGAGTACTAGTAAGTGTTATACTTCATTATATATGGTATATACAGGATTTCGTTCCACAGTATTACAATTTACACAGACTTTTCATAGAGCATTCCTGCCCTGTACCATCCAGTTTTGATAACATTAGTTTGAACTTTTAGCTTTTCCCAGGCACTTATAATCCACCTAGCATTGTTTGGTTTCACGGCCGTTAGTTTGAGATCAACGTTGCATTCCTCGACGGACTTTCCACACTTCTGATTTCAGTTTATGAAGTGCTAAAGACATACTAAAAAAATGACATAGTACTGTACTGTACTGTATTGGATTGAATTGTGTTATATGCCTCCAATCCCTTTGGGGTAGAATTGTGTGTAATCAATAAAGTATCTACATTCGATTCGACAATCCCTCCCATATTTAATACGTACCCAGGAATAGCATCTGCAGTGACATAGATTTCTGCCAAATCTACCAAACACGTGACAGGTATAACTTTATCAAATCCTGTTTGTATTACGAGGTTTTGATGTACTATAACACGGGTACCCTGCAAATAAATATGACATTACAAGCTAATTATAATATTGTAAATAAAAGCATAACAGGATCATGTGATAACGCTTTTAGATTATCATAGCAGAACAAAAATATCACTGATGCAGCAGAATACACTCAACCAAAGATACAGTATATCCGACCTGTTATAACAGATATAAAGGGAGAAACTTGACATTCTCACTACAATTCACCGTCGCTAAATTAAGATATGGCATGTCAAGATCTGATATTCTATAGAATAACGACAGTTTTGAAGGTTGAGACAGACATTGTCACTAGATTACGGTAAGTCCTCGCTGCTATACTAGTGATAATGTCTTTCTCGACCTGGTATTATTGTTTTATCGGTAAGGTTATAATGTGTTTGACGTCACATTGGTGGATGATTTCCAGTACCAGAGTCAGTTCGCTTATAAAATAAAATAAATACAGACATTATCGCTCGGTGAGATCAAAGGAACAATGTCAAAATTGACGATTTTTGCGAAAATTTTAGCGTCATCGCTGACATGTGTGTTGGCGACGATCACCCAATACAATTAAATTAAAAATAAAATGTTGTCTTTTAGGTATAATTACAATTATAATTCATAAATACTTAGAGGAAAGAACTCAAAATAATGAATTTATCATGTATGTAACGGCAAAACTACAAACCTCAGTAATAGCCGTTATCTATCTTTCATGTGTAAGAAGTCAAAATCTACGCATTTATGAAATTCACAACTAAGAATATTAGTCATTATTTTACATATATGAGCGGTATTAGTCCCTATGCCAAACATTGAGAAGAGCTTGAAGATACTAAAGGGATTATCATAATTCGTAAATCGAATAGGGACATACAATACAATGGCCACAAGAAAAAGGACAAAAGGACAAACAACAATCTAAAAATAACCACTACGAATTCCTGCTCCACTAGTGGCACCTGTTGTGTTACTATAGTTACAAACCTGGTTATACATCATGAATGATGAAATTACGGGATTGTGATTACAACAAACGATACATATGTAAAAATGCAATAAATCACACCAAGAAGATAATACAAATATTGGTCGAAGTGTTGCAATAATGGTTAAAATTTCAATACTCATGGCTGAATTTACAACGCTTATTGCAATAATATTTATAATTTTCAGTCAACTTTAACGAAGCAATAAAAGGTTGACAACATATACCAATGACCGCCACGATACAACTGAACTATTATTGAAAGTGGCGTTAAACACCATCAGCCAAACAAAACTTACGTAAGTTATATTGCAGACATTAAAATTAAATTCATAATTTCGTGTAATTTCCGTTGTTGTCTGTAGACAGGCGGACCCTGTGCCTTGTATAAATATGATACCGCCCTCTGCAGCATTGTCTACAGAAAGAGTTCATTTTGCTCTGCTACATTCATGAATGGTCACTGCAAATAAAAACAATAATTTGCATTACAATAAATACTCACCACACTACATTAATGACAGATTTTCCTATATGAATTGTGTCACTTTTCCCTTTAATTTTTGGGACGCGTTTCCCTGTGTTATTTATGACATGTTTTATAATTTGTAAATTGGGCCCGCGCTGGAGTTATCTACTCTCGGCTGTTTGACATGGTTTGAGAAATGTTCCCCGTATTTTTTTGTGACGCACTTCCCTGTATAATTTATGACATGTTTCATGATTTATAATATGTTCCCATCAGGCCCGACCTTAAACCCATGGGACCAACTGCACCAAATTGGGCCCCGCGCTGTAGTTATAAGCGCTAGAGTTATCTACTATCTGCTATTCAAGTATACACAACACATTGCATGTTTTACAGAGAACAACTGGGCCCCGCATCTCCTAAGGCCGGCCCGCCTAGTTCCTATATGATTTGAGCCATGTTTCCCATCACAATTTGTAATATGTTTTCGTACATAATGTTTGACATGTTCACTTCTTGGCTTGTGATATGTTTCTCAAATTTGATTGGTTGTGTTGGGTTCCTGGAGTTCATCATTGCTTTCAGAAATGTTTTACCTATATCGGTACTACCTGACTTAATTTGGTAGGAATTCCCGAACAGCTACCGAACTGGTAGGTTGTTACTCGTGACCACTCGGATTTTGGTTGTTAGAGGGCTACGATGGGTCACGAGAACCAGACTACCGTACTGACCAGTGACACTCGCAATCGTAACTACTCGGCCATTCTCGCTACCCTGCAAATAACCTCGTACGTACATAGTAGAAATTCTTCTTAAATTGTTTGCCGGAAGTTAAGTTAAGTTAAACCGCACAAAAATATAGTCCACGAAAATCCATTATGGAAGACATACTAAGAAAAATCTAATCATGCAAAACTAATTAAAATTTAATTGAAATATAGAAAATTTTTTAAAATATAACTTTATCAAACTTTCATGTAACTGACATGTGAAAAGTAGTGCGATTTATACGCCTAATGCATACGGGGTTATTTGCAGGGTAGCGAGAATGGCCGAGTAGTTACGATTGGTGACACCCGTGGCTAAAGGAGATAAACGGCTAATGTTTCTCGCAATGGTTAGAATGACTATGTAATCACACAGACATGAGATAGAAATTGATTTAAAAAAACGCTAAATAAAAACTACGAATGAAAACAATTGTTGCTTAATTAGCAAACGCATGTATACAGTGTGTATACAATATTTTATACTTTACTTTTTCTGCATCTATATATTACGGTTTTCGAGTTATTTAGTGTTAGAGTTATGGTGCTTAGCGCCACTTTCAACATATTTCAGTTATATCGTGGAGTTCAGTTTTATTAGTCGACTAAAACAAACCCATGTTTCTCGCTCAAATGGGTTATCAAATTTTCGCTCAAATGGGTTACAAGTTGTCGCTCTTCTGTCCGTTTTATATCGCTCTTTTGTCCTGTCAATTCGCTCAAATGTCTTTCGCCGGTTTTATTGGTGGAGAAAAAACGGAGTATCCGGAGGAGAGAACCACCAACCTGTCGCAAGTCACCGACAAACTTTATCACATAAAGAGATATATCGAAAAGTGGCGGAACAAAATAACAATCGGTAGAAAATCAATACAATAAAGTAAACTTTTCTTACAAAAAAAAAAAAACCGGATGTGGAAGGTCCGTGGACTACTTATCACAAGCCTAGCACCTCTAAGGCCCCAAGATTCCCACGTCATGCGTTAAGGTTTCCAGATACCCCTACCCACGGACGGGTGTTTCCTTTGCCATTTTATTATATCGGAACGGTATTTCCTCCCTTAATTTAGGTAGTCACGATATAGCTGACAAAATGCTAAAAGTAGCGATAATCGCCGATAATCCTAACCCTCTATGACAGATTATGTTGGATATTTATCATCCGAACTTTTTTTTAGCTTAAAGATATTGTTAATAGAAATTATTATCTAAGAACACCGCCGATAATAATAATAATAATAATAACATAATAATAATAATTTATTATCATTTAAGCATATTTAGCAGCTTGTGACAAATACAAAATAAGAAGAAAAAAAACCACAACGTTAGCAACATATGACTCAAAATAGAAAATCCCTTATTTTCAGTTGTGGAGACTGCATAATAAAAGAACAACAACTTTGTACCAGTCAGATATTTGTCGGATTTACAATTTAAGCCTTTTGTTCTGTTGTGTATTTCAGATTTTTTATTAAGGAAAACATATTTGTTTCAGATACTTAAGATTTTTATTACATCGGAAAAAGAAATGAAATTCATCATCGATATTTTTGCTATTACAATATAAAAAAACCCCCAAATAAATCAAAATAATGTTGCAAATCATAATAAAATATTGAAACATGTATATTACATTGTAAAAAGAAATGAAATTCATCATCGATATTTTTGCTATTATAAAAAAAACACCAACAACAATAAATTGAATTAATGTTCCAAATTATAAGGAAAAAAAATGTTGAAACCCTGTATATTTATTGTTCATATTTTATATCAAATTAGAATTCATGTTTAGTAAATAAACAATATTTTACACAAATAAAAAAAAACACCCTACCTTCGTAGATTTCTTGGAAATTAACCCTTAAACTGTACAAACAAAACACCATATGGCCAGTAAATAAAATCTATGATAATTATAATTAAATCAATTAATTAAATTATCTATAATAGCTTTAGCCAATGACATTGTCTAGATCTACCTGTTGAATAATTAATTGTTTATTTTGGACGGAGACTTGTTATTATAGCAATGATGAAAACCTTAATTTCATTCTAAGAAGAAAAAAAATTAAAATTAAAAAAGAATAAATAAAAAAAAATGAACCGCACATTTTCTTCAAATGAAACCCCAAAAATTGTGTCCTCAATAATTTTTAATATCTAGAATAAATGTCACGGTCCAAATTTTGATTCTGATTTGAGACATCCCATTCCGGAATAAAACGAATTACGAGATTTTTATTATAAATTTAAATATTCCGTATTCAATAGTTGTTTCTTAGTTGTTCATTCTTGTTTTATTTTATTATCCTTTTTATTACGCAAAGTCAAAAGTTTCAATTTTCACAAATATCCGTTTATCTCATTATGCAGAGATGTTTATTTATTATAAGAATACTTAAAAAAAACCTCGCATGTATTATGTATTGTATCTTGCTTTTTTCTTTCTTTTTTAATACAAAAATAGACACATTTCATTTAACAAAGTTGAATATTATTATTATCCGAATAATAATAATAATAATAATAATAATAATAATAATAATAGTAATAAATCTTTATTGTCATGTGATAGCAAGGCCATCTTAACAACATTATAGGCCCCGGGCAAAGCAGTGCACTGGGGCCCCTACCTACACAACCACTCACAGGAATAAAACTGTAAATGTCGATAAATTAAACATATATTTATTGTATTGGTACTTCCAACGAAATCAGTGTTTAACCATTAAAAACATGCTGTACATAGATTAGCATAGGGCCCTTATCTTCGTGGGGCCCCGGGCAACTGCCCAGCGTGCCCATCCGTTAAGACGACACTGTGTGATAGTACTGTACATGTTGCTCTGCAAAGTTTTGATAGTTTGGGGTATGTGGTATAAAGATACACGCCATCTTGAATAGCCCGAATATGAAATATGTACTTCAATTGCCGTGAGTCACTGGGCCGGGGGTCCTCACTTCCGACATAGATGTGCAAAAAATGTATACAGACGTTCCGGTGGCGTATATTTCCATTTCATATATAAATGGAGAGGTATTTGTAAGTCATGAATATCAATAGGTCATATTTCCACCATTGTCGGTTACTCACAGCTGATCACACTCCGATGACTCTCTTGATTAGTTGTGGGTTACCGACGATGCATTTTTACATGCACATGCAGCTTTTTTTGTTGTCAAGAAAATTTCTTATATAATTATGTTACAAGTTAACATGATAATGCGCAAAATTGATCCATGTTTGTTTGTTTTGGCTTTTAGTGTAATAGTAAACAATGCGTTAATGTGTCACCAATAACTGAAAAAATATTTAAATAGATATATATTTCATGCAGTGGGAGTATGAGTGGGTATTTTTCAAACTAAAATCGAGGCACCACCGTACCAAATTATTCATCTGGTGAGATCACACAAGGTGGAGACGCAATGAAAGTTTAAAAAAGTAGTCATCTATGTATTATAATCTTTACTATTCTCAAAAAATGAAAGTGTGTGCTCGACATTAAAAGGCAATGCATGATGAAATGTTCTTTCAAGAGGAACAATGCAAGCGAAAGTGTTCGATATGATATCTAAAAGGTACAAAGCGCTAAATAATAAGCGCTAGAGAACCATGCATCATATCCTCCAAAATGTCACCTCTGCCGATTTCTCCGGTGTGCTCCATCAATACTACTGAGAGTTAGGGGTTAGGGTTATGGTTTTTAAAGCAACTTTCAACAATATTTCAGCTATATCGTGGCGGTCATTTTTGTTGGTGGAGATAACCGGAGTATCCGGAGAAAACCACCGACCTGCCGCAAGTCACTGACAAACTTTATCACATAGCGTTACTTCGAGTACATCACGCCATGAGCGGCCAATAAAACAGACCGACACGATGTAGCTGAAATATTGTTGAAAGTGGCGTTAAACGCCATAACCCCTAGGCCTAACCCTAACACAACTGTCCAAAGTCCAGAATAAAACATCTATAATTGGCGATTTAGATATACTAATGACTTTCCTTTCCAGTGTAAACGTCGCTCCGCTTCGTTTCCAGATTTCTTCGGTTCAAAACATTTCGAAAATGATTTTTTAATCCAATTACAGTCATTTGTCAAAAGTATTTGAAAATTTCACATTGCAAATTATCAAAATTGGACATGAATTGACTTCCAAGATATTTTTTTGTGTGAAAAAATGTTGTTTTATATGAAATATATGAAAAATTGGAAGTTTCCGAATACGTTTGACAAATGACTATGTGGTTTGAATATTAAGCCTACATTATTTCTCTATCTCACTAGATAAACATTTCATTTGATTTATATTACCATCCGATTACTACCCACTCATCACTGTGGAGAACAATTAAAGCATGATCAGCTGTGAGTGGAGGGTAAACGAAGCGTGATCAGATGTGAGTAGAGGGAAAACGACGCGTGATCAGCTGTGAGTGAAGGGTGATGAAAGCATGATGAGGTGTGAGTGGGGGGTTAACGAAGTGTGATAAGTTTTGAGTGAAGGGTAATCAAGGCGTGATCAGCTGTGAGTGGAGGATAATCAAAGCGTGATCAGCTGTGAGTTGAGGGTAAACGACGCGTGAACAGCTGTGAGTGGAGGGTTATCGAAGCGTTATCAGTTGTGAGTGGGGGGTCTGTATGGCCGATTCAGTGGTTCATGAGGGTCTATGAGGTCGAGTTAGTGGTTCCTGAGGGACTATGTATCGGAGTCAGTGGTTCGTGAGGGTCTGTGTGGCAGTTTCAGTGGCTCATGAGAGTCTATATGGCCGCGTCAGTGATTCGTGAGGATCCATGTGGCCGAGGCAGTGGTTCATGAGGGACTATGCCGCCGAATTAGTGATTAGCGAGGATCTATGTGACCGATTCAGTGGTTCATGAGGGTCTATGTAGCAAAGTCAGTGGTTCGCGAGCATCCATGTGGCCGAGGCAGTGGTTCATGGGAGACTATTTGACCGAGTCAGTGGTTCTAGAGGGTTTATGTGGTCGAGTCAGTGGTTTATGAGGGATTATGTGGCCAAGTCAGTGGTTCATGAGGATCTATGGTGCCGAGTATTCAGTGGTTCGTGAGTATCTATGTGGTCGAGAGAACGGTTCGTGTTCATGAGGATCTATGGTGCCGAGTATTCAGTGATTCGTGAGGGTCTATGTGGGCGAGTCAGGGGTTCACGAGGGTCTACCGGTATGTGGTCGCTTCAATGGTTCATGAGGATCTATGTGTCCGAGTCAGTGGACCTACTATTTGTACCAGCAGATTGTCTATAATTTTCAACAAAGTGAACATTCCTGAAATAGTAAACTATAGTCCCTAAATCACAGCCTTTACGAATAATGTTTTTTTAAAGTATTTTACAAGTTTAGATATGTCAGATTTTGTGTAAAAGTTTTTTTCTGTTCTCACGAGATTACGGTTATTGAAGCCCGAAACATTATCACAAACACGTGCAAAAGGAATAATAAACTGTGAAATGTAAACGCCATATGATGGGACCATCCAAGAAAAGAAAATTGACGATATGAAAAACGAATGTCCCTTTTTCCCGTATTGTTTTTTTTTTTGCATCAGGATCGTCCATGTTATTTTAAGGGTATAAGTAGCGAGTAGGGATAAGATTGTTGACTTTTCATTATTGTATTTATCCACCTATACACCTTACACAGGTCCCATCCCCAGGATCATCATTTACCTACACGGAACTTGTACTCTTCACGAATAAAACTGAAATACTGCTAACTTGAAGCTAAAATAAATCAATCGACCACTTAATCAATCAATCAATCGATCAATCAATCAATCAATCGATCAATCAATCAATCAATCAATCAATCAATCAATCAATCAATCAATCAATCAATCAATCAATCAATCAATCAATCAATCAATCAATCAATCAATCAATCAATCAATCAATCAATCAATCAATCAATCAATCAATCAATCAATCAATCAATCAATCAATCAATCAATCAATCAATCAATCAATCGATCGATCAATGTTGTCCCATTATATTGTGCTAAGAAAAGTTGAAAATATCAAAGGGGTAATCAGAAGCCGTAAATCAAAGGAGTAATCAGAAGTCGTAAATCAAAGGGGTAATCAGAAGCCGTAAATCAAAGGAGTAATCAGAAGTCGTAAATCAAAGGGGTAATCAGAAGCCGTAAATCAAAGGGGTAATCAGAAGCTGTAAATCGAAGAAAGACAAAACTCATGTGCTCTGGAAGGGTTAGCAGTTCCTGTTCCACATGTGACACCCGTCGTGCTACTGTTAAATTACATTAGAATTTAAAAAACTGCTTCATGATAATCATTGATTTATTAATATTCAATATTCTCTTCTAACTATTATTGTTGTATCGTCGTTATTCCCTTCGTGCCATCATTGTCGTCATTTTCATGGAGTAATGATAACCCTTCCACTGTTTCCAATCTACTCCATCTGCAAATGACTTATGGTTTCCTTTCAAATACAATCCATTCAGGTTGGAATCGTGACACTTTTGATACCACCAAGCACCTTTAAAATGCTTTGCACAATTAGTGCCATACACGTCAACGTCCTTGTCATGTGCAGAGAATTTTTGTCCATTCTGCCTAGCCATTGCATCTCCTTAAAGTAAAACCATTCGTGCATTACAGAATACTAATGTTTTCAATAATAAACTAATAATAATATGAAAACACAAAACAAAACAAAGCAAAAAAAATAAAAAAAAGCCAATTATCAAAATCGTAGAAAAAGCAAAATCGATAATTCTAAAGTTTCAAATAATATATCTTTTCTGGTGCCGGAATTCGATGAAGCTAGTTATGAAATGGAGTGCAACTTCGCAAGGAAAATTACTGAGGGTTTGCTTAGAGACTACAGTGCGTTATGACAGCATATGTAAAAAAAAAGATCCATGACAGTATCAAACATATTATACACCTTGGCCTCAGGCTTCAGTATATAAAGCTTATAGGTAAATCCAGCAATGAACTTTTCACATTTCAACCTTTTATTTATACAAACAACTGAACCAATTAAAATCAAATTACTAAAACTATTGAAAACGCGGCTTCAACACATTTCTTCATTTGTCGATATGTATGTGTTAAACCTTTTCTATATGTAGTTTTCAAACATTTAATTAGTACTTTCAGTACTTTTAATTTTCAGTTGTAGCATATTGGGACTACACCCCCTATTTTGTATTAGTCGCTGCTGAAGTGGTCTTTTCTATTTAATTAATTATGTCATATGCAGTATCATCAATATAACAATGAAATTCGCTTTGTTTTTTGTTTAGAAATATTTGAACCATATATTTGACTGCTATAACATGTTTTATCAATATTGATAGGTAAGATCCATAGGGCCACTTATTTGAACGAATTTAAGCCACATACTATTACTATGTATTTCGTTTTATGCAAGTTACCTCTCTGCTGTGGTACATAGTGGCATGGCCTGTTTCGATTTGGTATGTCACCTAGATGTAAAATCGCAAGTGTGCAAATCTTAACACCAAGATTGTAAAACATCGTTTACAACACAAAGCAGTCTGTAGCACACTGTTTGCCTCTTGACTGTCATCACACTAATCATAATCGAATGCTCAAAACAAGCTTTAAGGTCAGTTTTGTATATCAGATAAATATTTGCTTATACTTTAAGACATACCTGCACTACCCTCATATCCGCCAACTGTTAGCTTGTATCCTGATTTTTCATCGCCAGCTACGAACTGTTTGTACATAGCATACCGTTGGTTACCGTCAAAATCACCCATGTTTATACGTAGACTATATTTTCCTTGTGCTGTAAGCTGGTGTAAGTGTTCATTTCCTAAAATAAACGACATTAATTGTATTAGAATCTAAACAATTCTCGTTTGAGGTCGAGGTCATTTTGATAAGCCGTGGCATCAATATTGCTCAACTTGCAGTTGAACGTCACATGAGTTTGTGATCAAGGGAAGTCCTGTATGTTTTGTATAAAACTGTATTGTGGTAAAATGTCTCCATTCATTTTGTATTTGAAATAAGATGGGAAAAAAATACCACACTGTCGGAACAGTTCCAAAATACAATAAAAAAAATTGTAAAAAGAGGCAAAAGCGACATCCCTACCCCACAAAAATACATGACCGCACACTTTCCTGGCTTGATACAGGCACTTCAATAAAAACTTCCATGGGCCCAAAGCAAACAAATAATATTTAAATGTAAATAAAAAAAGACAAAATTTTGCTTGTATGCATTTGTTATTTTGCGAGTTAAACGGTAAAACAATGGACCGTGAAGTGTGCCATTTCTCGCATCTATGTGTTAAACAATGGACCGTGAAGTGTGCCATTTCTCGTATCTGCGTGTTAAACAATGGACCGTGAAGTGTGCCATTTCTCGTATCTCCGTGCTAAACAATGGATCGTGAAGTGTGCCATTTCTCGCATCTGTGTTAAACAATGGACCGTGAAGTGTGCCATTTCTCGTATCTGCGTGTTAAACAATGGACCGTGAAGTGTGACATTTCTCGTATCTGCGTGTGTTATTTCATAGTTATTAGCTGTTGATTACATTCTGGTATATAAACCAGGAAAAGAATGCATTCATGTTACAAGCATTTGTTATTTTACGAGTTAAACGGTTAAACAATAGACCACGAAGTGTGCCATTTCTCGTATCTGCGTGTTAAACAATGGATCGTGAAGTGTGCCATTTCTCGTATCTCCGTGCTAAACAATGGACCGTGAAGTGTGCCATTTCTCGCATCTGTGTTAAACAATGGACCGTGAAGTGTGTCATTTCTCGTATCTGCGTGTTAAACAATGGACCGTGAAGTGTGCCATTTCTCGTATCTACATGTTAAACAATGGATCACGAAGTGTGCCATTTCTCGTATCTGCGTGTTAAACAATAGACCACGAAGTGTGCCATTTCTCGTATCTGCGTGTTAAACAATGGACCGTGAAGTGTGCCATTTCTCGTATCTGCGTGTTAAACAATGGACCATGAAGTGTGATATTTCTCGTATCTGAGTGTGTTATTTCATAGTTATTAGCTGTTACTTACATTCTGGTATATAAACCAGGAAAAGAATGCATTCATGTTACAAGCATTTGTTATTTTACGAGTTAAACGGTTAAACAATGGACCACGAAGTGTGCCATTTCTCGTATCTGCGTGTTAAACAATGGACCGTGAAGTGTGCCATTTCTCGTATCTGCGTGTTAAACAATGGACCATGAAGTGTGTCATTTCTCGTATCTGCGTGTTAAACAATGGACCGTGAAGTGTGTCATTTCTCGTATCTACGTGTTAAACAATGGACCGTGAAGTGTGTCATTTCTCGTATCTGCGTAATAAACAATGGACCGTGAAGTGTGCCATTTCTCGTATCTGCGTGTGTTATTTCATAGTTATTAGCTGTTGATTACATTCTGGTACATAAACCAGGAAAAGAATGCATTCATGTTACAAGCATTTGTTATTTTACGAGTTAAACGGTTAAACAATGGACCACGAAGTGTGCCATTTCTCGTATCTGCGTGTTAAACAATGGACCGTGAAGTGTGCCATTTCTCGTATCTGCGTGTTAAACAATGGACCATGAAGTGTGTCATTTCTCGTATCTGCGTGTTAAACAATGGACCGTGAAGTGTGCCATTTCTCGTATCTACGTGTTAAACAATGGACCGTGAAGTGTGTCATTTCTCGTATCTACGTCTTAAACAATGGACCATGAAGTGTGACATTTCTCATATCTGAGTGTGTTATTTCATAGTTATTAGCTGTTGCTTACATTCTGGTATATAAACCAGGAAAAAAAACCATTCATGTTACAAGCATTTGTTATTTTACGAGTTAAACGGTTAAACAATGGACCGTGAAGTGTGCCATTTCTCGTATCTGCGTGTTAAACAATGGACCATGAAGTGTGTCATTTCTCGTATCTGAGCGTGTTAAACAATGGACCGTGAAGTGTGCCATTTCTCGTATCTACGTGTTAAACAATGGACCGTGAAGAGTGTCATTTCTCGTATCTGCGTAATAAACAATGGACCGTGAAGTGTGCCATTTCTCGTATCTACGTCTTAAACAATGGACCATGAAGTGTGACATTTCTCATATCTGAGTGTGTTATTTCATAGTTATTAGCTGTTGCTTACATTCTGGTATATAAACCAGGAAAAAAAACCATTCATGTTACAAGCATTTAGTTATTTTACGAGTTAAACGGTTAAACAATGGACCACGAAGTGTGCCATTTCTCGTATTTGCGTGTTAAACAATGGACCGTGAAGTGTGCCATTTCTCGTCTCTGCGTGTTAAACAATAGACCGTGAAGTGTGACATTTCTCGTATCAGAGTGTTAAACAATGGACCGTGAAGTGTGCCATTTCTCGTATCTGTGTGTGCCATTTCTCGTATCGGCGTGTTAAACAATAGACCGTGAAGTGTGACATTTCTCGTATCTGTGTGTGCAATTTCTCGTATCTGCGTGTTAAACAATAGACCACGAAGTGTGCCATTTCTCGTATCTGCGTGTTAAGCAATGGACCGTGAAGTGTGCCATTTCTCGTATCTACGTGTTAATCAATGGATCACGAAGTGTGCCATTTCTCGTATCTGTGTGTTAAACAATAGACCACGAAGTGTGCCATTTCTCGTATCTGCGTGTTAAACAATGGACCGTGAAGTGTGCCATTTCTCGTATCTGCGTGTTAAACAATGGACCATGAAGTGTGATATTTCTCGTATCTGAGTGTGTTATTTCATAGTTATTAGCTGTTGCTTACATTCTGGTATATAAACCAGGAAAAGAATGCATTCATGTTACAAGCATTTGTTATTTTACGAGTTAAACGGTTAAACAATGGACCACGAAGTGTGCCATTTCTCGTATCTGCGTGTTAAACAATGGACCGTGAAGTGTACCATTTCTCGTATCTGCGTGTTAAACAATGGGCCATGAAGTGTGTCATTTCTCGTATCTGCGTGTTAAACAATGGACCGTGAAGTGTGCCATTTCTCGTATCTACGTGTTAAACAATGGACCGTGAAGTGTGTCATTTCTCGTATCTGCGTAATAAACAATGGACCGTGAAGTGTGCCATTTCTCGTATCTACGTCTTAAACAATGGACCATGAAGTGTGACATTTCTCATATCTGAGTGTGTTATTTCATAGTTATTAGCTGTTGCTTACATTCTGATATATAAACCAGGAAAAGAAAACATTCATGTTAAAAGCATTTGTTATTTCACAAGTTAAACGGTTAAACAATGGACCACGAAGTGTGCCATTTCTCGTATCTGCGTGTTAAACAATGGACCATGAAGTGTGCCATTTATCGTATTTGTGTGTTAAACAATGGATCGTGAAGTGTGCCATTTCTCGTCTCTGCGTGTTAAACAATGGACCGTGAAGTGTGACATTTCTCGTATCAGAGTGTTAAACAATGGACCGTGAAGTGTGCCATTTCTCGTATCTGTGTGTGCCATTTCTCGTATCTGCGTGTTAAACAATAGACCGTGAAGTGTGACATTTCTCGTATCTGTGTGTGCCATTTCTCGTATCTGCGTGTTAAACAATAGACCACGAAGTGTGCCATTTCTCGTATATGCGTGTAAAGCAATGTACCGTGAAGTGTGCTATTTCCCGTATCTGCGTGTTAAACAATGGACCGTGAAGTGTGCCATTTCTCGTATCTACGTGTTAAACAGTGGACCGTGAAGTGGGTCATTTCTCGTATCTGCGTGTTAAACAATGGACCGTGAAGTGTGCCATTTCTCGTATCTACGTGTTAAACAATGGACCATGAAGTGTGACATTTCCCGTATCTACGTGTTAAACAATGGACCGTGAAGTGTGCCATTTCTCGTATCTACGTGTTAAGCAATGGACCGTGAAGTGTGACATTTCTCGTAACTGAGTGTGTTATTTCATAGTTATTAGCTGTTGCTTACATTCTGTTATATAAACCAGGAAAAGAATGCATTCATGTTACAATCATTTGTTATTTTACGAGTTAAACGGTTAAACAATGAACCACGAAGTGTGCCATTTCTCGTATTTCCGTGTTAGATAATGGACCGCGAAGTGTGCCATTTCTCGCATCTGCGTGTTAAACAATGGACCGTGAAGTGTGTCATTTCTCGTATCAGCGTGTTAAACAATGGACCGTGAAGTGTGCCATTTCTCGTATCTACGTGTTAAACAATGGACCGTGAAGTGTGTCATTTCTCGTATCAGCGTGTTAAACAATGGACCGTGAAGTGTGCCATTTCTCGTATCTGCTTGTTAAACAACAGACCGTGAAGTGTGACATTTCTCGTATCTGCGTGTGTTATTTCATAGTTATTAGCTGTTGCTTACATTCTGGTATATAAACCTGGAAAAGAATGCATTCATGTTACAATCATTTGTTATTTATTTGAATCATCTATAATATTGATTTCAAAATGTATAAACGAATGAAAAAAAAACCTTTTTCTTTTAGGGTTAGGGTACCTATTAAACATGAAACTCACAAACATACCTAACCAAAATTCTTTCTCTAGGTTACCAAATCCATGTCTGTATGTTTCCCATGTACGATAAAAATTAACACTGCCATCCATTCTTCTTTGGAATACCTGAAATGTGATCAGTTACAATGAAATATGTCTCATCCGAAGCATGGATAAACCAGTTCAAACCTGAATAAACCAGAATCATGTTTTAATCCAAACCTGAATAAATCAGAATCATGTTTTAATCCAAACCTGAATAAATCAGAATCATGTTTTAATCTAAACCTGAATAAACCAGAATCATGTTTTAATCCAAACCTGAATAAACCAGAATCATGTTTTAATCCAAACCTGAATAAACCAGAATCATGTTTTAATCCAAACCTGAATAAACCAGAATCATGTTTTAATCCAAACCTGAATAAACCAGAATCATGTTTCAAACCAAACCAGAATAAACCAGAATCATGTTTTAATCCAAACCTGTATAAATCAGAATCATGTTTTAATCCAAACCTGATAAATCAGAATCATGCTTCAATCCAAACCTGAATAAACCAGAATCATGTTTTAATCCAAACCTGAATAAACCAGAATCATGTTTCAAACCAAACCTGAATAAACCAGAATCATGTTTTAATCCAAACCTGTATAAATCAGAATCATGTTTTAATCCAAACCTGAATAAATCAGAATCATGTTTCTATCCAAACCTGAATAAACTAGAATCATGTTTTAATCCAAACCTGAATAAACCAGAATCATTTTTTAATCCAAACCTGAATAAATCAGAATCATGTTTTAATCTAAACCTGAATAAACCAGAATCATATTTTAATCCAAACCTGAATAAACAGAATCATGTTTTAATCCAAACCTGAATAAACCAGAATCATGTTTTAATCCAAACCTGAATAAACCAGAATCATGTTTTAATCCAAACCTGTATAAATCAGAATCATGTTTTAATCCAAACCTGATAAATCAGAATCATGCTTCAATCCAAACCTGAATAAACCAGAATCATGTTTTAATCCAAACCTGAATAAACCAGAATCATGTTTCAAACCAAACCTGAATAAACCAGAATCATGTTTTAATTCAAACCTGTATAAATCAGAATCATGTTTTAATCCAAACCTGAATTAATCAGAATCATGCTTCTATCCAAACCTGAATAAACTAGAATCATGCTTCAATCCAAACCTGAATAAACCAGAATCATGTTTTAATCCAAACCTGAATAAACCAGAATCATGTTTCAAACCAAACCTGAATAAACCAGAATCATGTTTTAATCCAAACCTGTATAAATCAGAATCATGTTTTAATCCAAACCTGAATTAATCAGAATCATGTTTCTATCCAAACCTGAATAAACTAGAATCATGTTTTAATCCAAACCTGAATAAACCAGAATCATGTTTTAATCCAAACCTGAATAAACCAGAATCATGCTTGAAACCAAACCAGAATAAACCAGAATCATGTTTTAATCCAAACCTGTATAAATCAGAATCATGTTTTAATCCAAACCTGATAAATCAGAATCATGCTTCAATCCAAACCTGAATAAACCAGAATCATGTTTTAATCCAAACCTGAATAAACCAGAATCATGTTTCAAACCAAACCTGAATAAACCAGAATCATGTTTTAATCCAAACCTGTATAAATCAGAATCATGTTTTAATCCAAACCTGAATTAATCAGAATCATGTTTCTATCCAAACCTGAATAAACTAGAATCATGTTTTAATCCAAACCTGAATAAACCAGAATCATGTTTTAATCCAAGCCTGAATAAACCAGAATCATCACTAAATCTAAACCCTAATAAACAAAAACTTTGTCTGAACCCAAATCTTCAAATAAATCAGAATTATGTCTGAATCTGCACCCGAATAAACCAGAATCATGTCTGAATCTGCACCCGAATAAACCAGAATCATATCTGAATCTAAACCTGAATAAACCAGAATCTTGTCTGTACCCACACCTGAATAAACCAGAATTCTGTCTGAATCCAAGACAAGAGTAAACTAGAATCCTATCTTTTTGGCCAAACTGCCAAAACAACGAGAATCATATTCAAAACTTGAATAAAGATGATTCTTGTCTAACGAACCATTATTAAACCAGGATCATCTCGAGGGTTAGCGTTATTGTTATGGTATTTAACGCCTTTTACAACAATATTTCAGTTACATCATGACGTAAATTTTATTGGTGGAGGAAATCGGAACACCCGGGGAAAACCACAGACATGTCGCAAGTCACTGGCAAACTTTATCACATGATGTTGTATCGTGTACAACTCGCCATGGGTGGGATTCGAACTCACAACATTAGCGTCTGATTGGATAGACACTGATTAGATAGGTAGTTGTAAATCCAACTACCATACGATCATGACGACGATGGCCCCCTATCAGTGCCCGAGGGAGACGAACCGTAGTTTTACCAGTAAGGCCAGAGAACAAAGATTGTTGGTTTCCCCTAACCCTGCCGGGTCAGTTTTATCCTGCCTGGTCAATTAATTTTATTGGCATTTTTAGTAGAAAAAAATATTTTTGAAGCCAGCCATGTCACTTTTTCCAACACGAATTAGAAATTTTTATTATTTTCCCTCCTTTTCATGGATTATACAAGAATAAAACTGAGTTATTTACCCTCCAAAGAGGAATAGCAGAACAAGTATGATATTTAGGAGCATACATGTATTATTCTACTAAAGAGATGAAAATAAAATAAAATAAAAAAAAATAAAATAAAAAGCTTGCCTGCCGGGCTATGAAAATGTTCCCATGTTAGGGGAAACCAACAATCAATTTTCCATGGCCTAATTACATCTATAGGAATGCAAATTGCAATACTAAATTGATCGTATTAACTATATTAGTGCCGAACGACTGATCACAATATCCTCTTGAACTAATAGCCCATTTACAGAGGTATTGACGGATCCACAATAACAATGTAGTGCTCTCGGCGTTTTTCTTTGATTATCTTCATCGGTTACGCTCACATTCAAAAGATTGGAAAGCCAAACAATTAATAAGTGATTTGGAGCAAGAAACCCGAGAAGACTTCTGTAATGTCATTACTTACAATCTATCAATTGACACAGATATCATAATACACGTACCACTAACTGTTCACCCACGCCGATAATACCATGCACTGTCCACCCACGCCGATAACACCATTCACTGTCCACCCACACCGGTAACACCATGCACTGTCCACCCACGTCAATAACACCATGCACTGTCCACCCACGCCGATAACACCAAGCACTGTCCATCCACGCTGAAAACACACTTACCGTCCACCCACGCCCGAAAACACCACTTACCGTCCACCCACGCCGGTAACACCCACGCCAATAACACTTACCGTCCACCCACGCTCGATAACACCATACACTGTCCACCCACGCCGATAACACCATGCACTGTTCACCCACGCCGATAACACCATGCACTTACCGTTCACCCACGCCGATAGCACTGCTTATCGTTCATCCACTCCGATAACATCACTTACTGTCCACCCACGCCGATAATACCACTTACCGTCCACCCACGCCGAAAACACCACTTATCGTTCACCCACTCCGATAACATCACTTACCGTCCACCCACGCCGATAACACCACTTACCGTCCACCCACGCCGATAACACCACTTACCGTCCACCTACGCCGATAACATCATTTACCGTCTACCCACGCCAAAAACACCACTTACCATCCTCCCACGCCGATAACACCACTTACCGTCCACCCACATACCGTCCACCCACGCCGATAACGCCACATACCGTCCACCCACTCCGATAACACCAAATACCGTCAACCCACGCCGATAACACCACATACCGTCAACCCATGCCGATAACATCACTTACCGTCCACCCACTCCGATAACACCACATACCGTCAACCCATGCCGATAACATCACTTACCGTTCACCCACTCCGATAATACCACTTACCATTCACCCACGCCGATAACACCACTTACTGTCCACACACTCCGATAACACCACATACCGTCAACCTATGCCGATAACATCACTTACCGTCCACCCACTCCGATAACACCACATACCGTCAACCCACGCCGATAACACCACATACCGTCAACCCATGCCGATAACATGACTTACCATCCACCCACTCCGATAACACCACATACCGTCAACCCACGCCGATAACATCACATACCGTCAACCCATGCCGATAACATCACTTACCATCCACCCACTCCGATAACACCACATACCGTTAACCCATGCCGATAACATGACTTACCGTTCACCCACTCCGATAACACCACTTACCGTCCACCCACGCCGACAACATCACTTACCGTCCACCCACACCGATAATACCACTTACCGTTCACCCACTCCGATAACACCACATACCGTCAACCCATGCCGATAACACCACTTACCGTCCACCCACCGCCGTATTTTTCCATCTCACAGTAAACTTCAAAACCAGAAGTATTGTCCGGGAAAATCTTGTAAACTCCACTCTTGCAAGTACTTTTATCAAGTTCACTGCAGTCCGACGGTCGGGTAACTAAATCAAAATGCAAAATTACAATGACTACATAATTAGCATTTTTATTTTTTTTTTAAATTCTGAAAAACCATTTAGCATCAGAAAAAAAAAACCATTTGAATTTCCTATGGTTTGATTACATATTTACATTGACTAAACATTTCTTTTTTTGTTGCTTATCATCCAGCAGTATATATTTTCTGTGTGGTCGGGTTAAGAACAAGTTCACGAATACATAAAACATTACACAGAAATCAGAGAGGAAGGAACAAGTTCACAAATATATAACAAATTACACAGACACAGGCAACAAACACAAAGGAAACGAAACATGCCGAGCTGGGTAGGTACGACCTAAAATTGTCACTTTGTAGCGACAACAATGCGTTACTCTTTTTTGAAATCTAGAAAGGATGTCTTCCGAATGCAAGGTTAGTGAAACTCTCAAAACATTGTACTCGCTATGGTCCACGGTAAGGCTTTCCATATTACAACCTGGCATCCTCTTCAATCGAGAGGAAATCCCCTACCCGCCACCATAGAACGTGCTAGGTAGTTCTGTGGGCTGAGTCCTAGGAGCCGCAACTAGTACCGAATTCACGAAAAGAAATGTAAACGGTAAAATAATGTTTGTTTTTTTGTTTGATGGTGTTTAACGGCACTTTCAACAATATTTCAGTTAAATCGTGGCAGTCAGTTGTATTGGTGGAGGAAACCGGAGAACCCGGAGAAAACCACCGCCCTGTCGCAAGTCACTGACAAACTTTATCACATAATGTTGTACACGTCGCTCTGATCGAGATTCGAACTCACAACATCAGTGGTGATAGGCACTGATTCAATAGGTAGTTGTAAATCCAACTACCATACGATCACGGCCACGACGGCCTCTGGTAAAATTATAATGGACGCGTTACGCAAATGAGTATGTGCGTGGAAAATGCCACGCTCCTGGTTCCTAAGAGAAAGCTTCCAACTACTGTTGATCAGTGGTAGTTATTTATAGACTTGCCTTTACATTTTGGTTCTGACAGAAGATCAATAACTTTGCTTGCTGTTTGACCGGACAATATTACATCTGAAAATAATAGTTGAAATTTAAACAATAATAAATCATACATTCATACTAAAGGTGTGTAATTAATAAGCTAGGAGAGTGATCGTATGCTGTGACTGCAAAGAAAAGCAGATTCATACATTTACTTTTAAGAGTGCGCATCGTAAGTCTTTGAAAGCTAAGTTTAACGGATTCGTACACATCTGGGTACAGGGGATAATATTGTTTGATTTGCCTGGCAAAGATACATGAGCCTCAATGGGAACTAATCCTCAGCATCTGCGAGCGAAGTTTGGCGGATTGTACACATATGAGTATAGGAGGAAATATGGTTTGTTTTGCCGGTCAAAGATACATAAGCCTCAAGGGGAACACATCATCAGCATCTGCGAGTGAAATTGGGCGGATTCGTACACTAACACATGTGCTTAGAGAAAGCTTAAAAATAATAGAATTAGATGAAAGCAATTTTTATACAATATTCTTAGAGAATAATGGTTATGCAATCCGTTCCTATCACCACTACCGTTGTTAGTTCGAATCCCGCGCATTTTGTGATAAAGTTTGTCAGTGACTTGCGGCAGGTCGATGGTTTTCACTGGGTCCTCCGATTTCCACCACCAATAAAGCTGACCGTCACGATAAAACTGAAATATTGTTGAAAGTGGCGTTAAATACCATAAACCCTCTCCATTATGGTCCATATGTACGGCGCGACATTAGCGTCAAAAATAATATTTATTTATAATATACGCTTCAATCGAAATATGACAAAGACATGCAAATTGTGGCTAGTCATAATTATTGTTATTCATAAATAATAATGGCCAGACAAAATTCGAAATGAGATTAAATACGATTGAATACTAATATAGATCTATGGCCAGTTAATAATTCGATTTACGGCTATTCATAAATAATTAAGGTCAGGCATAAATATTTATGACGCTAATTTGACCGCGGTTGCGTATGATGATAGAACTGAACATTTTCCTTTCTTAACACTTTCCTTTATAGATAAAAAAATAAGATTTAATAGATCTTTTGTACATTCCCGATTTGATTATAAAATTATACGTTTTTTTTTAATACATTTTTAAATGAATTATTTCCCTTATGACAGACAAAATGGTATCCGGTCTAACAAGAGCAATGGACAGGACGACGAATTTGAGTACTATTTTCTCATAATTTGCAGTTATTTGATTAGGTTTAGGTTTATGGTGTTTAACGCTACTTTCAACAATATTTCAGTTATATCGTGGGGGTTATTTGAACTTTGTAAAATATTAGATGATAATTTTATGGCTAATAATAAAATTCACAAATTGTTACAACATCTAAATTTTGACCGAGATTATATTGGACAAACTATATGTTATTTTCATGGAACTTTGCATGCATGAAAGTGACCCTTCACGCTCATCTTTTTAGGACCCGGGTGGCTCAATGAGTTAGGTAGTTGGATTACCTAGCAACTCATACAAGCCTCTGACCCATACGGCGTGGGTTCGCGCCCGGCTTTGGAAATTGCAAAAAAGGTGCACTCGACTCGCAACCACAAGTGATAAAGTTTACCAGTTGCTTGCCCTTGGTCGGTGTTTCTCTCCGGGTACTCTGGTTTCTTCCACCACTAAAACTGTCCGCCATGATATAGCTGAAATATTGCTGAAAGTGGCGTTAAGCACCAAAAATCAAATCAAATCAAATCATCAAATGGGCAGTAACTCGTAACTCCTAAAACGTATGCTTTAAGAATCAAAGTCGGAAATGTACAAATGGTCTATTGTTATCAAAACTTAAAACTTAAAACATAATTTTACGAACCATGTTGACAGGATAAAGCTGTGATAAAAACAGGAAACGCCAATGACCAAATGATCCTCATTGTATTGGAATATTTAGATCTAGTCCTATGCTCAGAAAAAGCTGTTCTGGTGGACCTTGACTGACGATATTATAAAAATGTATTTTAGACATGTATCAATATCATATTTTATGGATCATATTTCATAATTATAATATTGCATGTCATCCACTGACGAACCAACCACTTCATCATATGTGTGGGGCACAATGTTTTTAATGGACATACGAGTGACCCTATGTAAACCGTTACGGAATACATGACCAATGATATGTTCCCCTTGTCGTACGCACTTTCCGAGCCTTTCCTCATTTATACCTATCACCGGGTTTGTAACTAGTGGAGCAGGAACTGCTTGTCCTTCCAGAGCACATGTGTTCACCGCCTGATTTTAGTGATCTTCGTGTAGTTTTCTGTGTAGTGTTTTATAGATCGGTGTTTGTCCTTTTGTCCTTTTTCTTTTGGCCATTGTGTTGTCTGTTCTTCGTAGATGTACGGATTCTGGTTACCCCTTGGGTATCTTCAAACTCTTTTTCATAAATATCTAATGATATGATAAATGCGTGCTATGACCTTTTCCGACAAATCGGATTGTTCATAACAAACAAAGCAGTTTAATTGTAAATTATAATGCTTCAGTCTCCTAAGCGCCATTCTTATTGGACGGTAAAACTCATGTGACTCGTAATTGTGCTTCGTCAGATCTAATATAATTTTCCATCCCCCCCCCTCCGGATTGGTAAATACCAGGTAGTTGACACCAATGGCTACTAGTGTGCATTATACATGTCAATGTTGAACACAATAATCATATCAACATAGTTAATCTCAAATATTAGGATTAGGGTTATGGTATTTAGCGCCACTTTCAACAATATTTCAGTTATATCCTGGCAGTCAGTTTTATTGGTGGAGGAAACCGGAATACCCGGAGAAAACCGCTATATATATATATATATATATATATATATTTAAAGTCTCTAAATAATTTACACAAAAATCTCTATATTAATTTCCGAACGTTGCGGCCTTGCGGCCTTCCTCAGCGGAAGTTTATTACCTATATGAAAAACAAACAACATGACGTTACAAAGGAGATAAAAGATTGATTTCGCGGAATTTTGTTTATGAAAAGTCAATGTCGATCCAATTTTGTGTTTAGGCCTAACGGCTCAAAAGTTTTAAGTTTTTTTATTCAAAGTGATTCCTTAGTTTCTCTGTAAATTTTGTCACCGTTTCCGGTTTTCTCAATTCCTATGACTTTGAAATTTTTAACGCAATGGTTTTTCTGACAAAAATGTTTTACAACAGGATCTTCCACTTTCTGGGTTCTTATTTTTGAAAAATTCAATAGCATTCGTTGATAAAACCTATCACCAGTTTGTCCGACATAAATATTGTTTTCACATTCTGTACACAGAATACAATAAATTACTCCAACAGTTTTACAATTTATGCTGCCTTGAATGTTATAGGTATTATCTTCGTTATCTTTGAAAGATGTTGATTCAATAATATGCAAACATAAAGCACAGTTTTTCCCGCATGCCTTACATCCGTTTTCCTTGCCATAAGATTGTAAATTATGTTTGCGGTGTACCAGTATATCTTTAATATTTTTATCTCGTTTATATGACACTATAAGGGGTTCATCAAAAATCCTTTTCATTTTTTCAGAATTATATAAAATTTTCATATTTTTTTGGAGAATTTCATGGATATTTGGCAAGGCTTTTGAATAGGTTATTACCAGCGGTACACGATTATTTTGTTTTTTAGTATTATATTGTAGTAAGTTTTCTCTATCAAGATTGTCCACTTTTTTCAGTTGTTTTTCCACCATGTCATCTGTGTATCCTCTTTTACGTAACTGTGTTTTAATTTCTGTCTGGCGAACACTGTAGTCCTCATCTTCAGAGCAAATTCGTTTTGCTCTGATTCCTAGACCGTATGGAATTGCGGTTTTTACCGGGTTTGGATGACTTGCATGCAAGTACATGCGTTTGTCTGTGTCCTTTGAAAAAAGATCAGTTTGGATAAATCCGTCTTTATTTTAATATTGACATTTAAAAATTCAATTTGCTGTGAAGAAAAACGTAACTCAGTTTTAATGCGCGGATGAAATGAATTTGCCAATTTGTGAAATTCTTGAAGTTTTTCTAATCCATGTTCCCACAAGCCCCATACATCATCAACATATCTCCAGTAATGCGTAGATAAGCGGTCACTTTTTTCGAACAATTCCTGTTCCCATTCCCCTAAATATGTGCATGCATAGTTCATTCCGAGGTGGGATCCTATTGCTGTGCCCTCCGTTTGAATATAATTTTTACCGTTAAAACCGAAATGATTATTTTCCAGTACCAAATCTAACATATTTAAAACACAAACTGCTGGTATAGATGGCTTTTGACGCTTTTGTAATGCCTTTTCACACGCGATCGTTGCTTCCTTTCTTGGAACACTTGGGTATAACGCTTTGACATCTAAACAAAACATGCGACCGAAAATATGGCTGAAGTTGTAGAACATGAGCTAATGGAAAATGTGTGTAATTTAAAAAGTTACATAAAGGATACAACGGAATTACTACAAAAATTAAATAAAATTCCACAACCATTACCTGGAAATTCTATTATGACCACTCGACCACATCCACTATATATATATATATATATATATATATATATGTCATATATGATGGCTATTCTATGCCAACTCGCTCTTACATTATGTCGCTTCGACAAAAAAGGCAGATAGAAATTTCAAAGGTAACAGAACGAGAAAAAGATATTAATTCTTGCTCTGTCAATTTTATTTGTTGTTTTGTCCTTTGTGCTAAATCTGTTATGCCATTAAATCGATTTGTTCTTGCGCCATCATGAACAACAGAACACTATTTTACAAATACCCAAAACAAAAACCAACAAAAAACACACGCACACACACACAAATAACGCAAGAATAAAATAAATCAGGAAAAACACCCAGCTCGTTTACCAAAGCAAAAAATACAAAAAAGACTCAAAAAAAAATATTAACGAAACGAACCGAAAAAAATCATTGTATGCTTACCTTTCAATTTCCACAGCTACTGCCAATACTGGTTGTTTTAGACAAGACTGGTTATGCGTCAGGTTATGTCAGTTTATATAGATATAATTCTTATATAATTTACATAATTAGAAATCCTATACTCGGGTATAAGCGCCTATGGAGGCGGGGTTTTGTCAGTTTATTTTTCGATAGACGATGTTCAGCGGACTACTTTTTTCGTAATGTAAACAAAATGGCGGCTTGGATTCCCGATAATAAGAAAAGATAAAAGAAACAATGTTTATTGTTAATAATCGACAATTATTGTTAGATATGAAATAAAATAATAAATGCCAATGAAAAAAAAGCTTGTATTGTTGACATATCAACAAAATCCAGAAAAAAATACTTAAGACAACCGTCTATCGACTTTGAATTTTGTAATATATCGTCATCCTGTGACGTTGTTTACAAGGGATGCTGATTGACACAAGCTGGTTACTGATTTATTTTACGATTTTGTGGGCATTTTACTTGTTTGAGTAGCTAAATGCAAAATACCATCAAATTGGAAAATATCGGTAACTTAATTACATCACCGTCTAGTTTAAAGTAGGAAATAAGGTTAGTTCATTTTGTTATTAATGGCCGACACACATCGATGGAATGTATGTGTGCGTACTGGGGATCCCCAAAGGTAAATTTTCAAAACAAATGAAAAAAAACAAACTTAGTTACAGAATTATAAGGAGTTTATTGATGTATAACTTGGACCAATTCACTCACAAACTTACATAAAAGTCCTTCAGGTTATAGGACTTTTATGTAAGTTTGTGAGTGAATTGGTCCAGGTTATACATCAATAAACTCCGGAAAAAATGGGTTTATTCCTATAATAATTGATGTATTTATTATTTATTCGGGTGTTATATCCTTGACAAAATAAAAAAATTGGGAAATAAACACCATACTATACACACTACTTATTTCCTGTTGTTTATACATAATTAGTCCGTTAAACAGACAAACGTAGAACAATATTCACTACGCAATACAAATTACTTGACAATGTATTGTTTGTTTGTTTGTTTGATGGTGTTTAACGCCACTTTCAACAATATTTCAGTTATATCGCGGCGGTCAGTTTTATTGGAGGAGTAAACCGGAGGACCCGGAGAAAACCACCGAGCTGTCGCAAGTCACTGACAAACTTTATCACATAATGTTGTACACCTCGCGCTGATCGAGATTCGAACCCACAACATCAGTGGTGATATGTACTGCTTGCATAGGTAGTTGTAAATCCAACTACCAAATACCATACGATCACGGCCACGAATATACATAATAATTCCCAAATACGTGTTTTATGGACAGGCCATTAAATACATAGGCGCTCGTGGCACGGAATTATCACCCCCTGTTTTAACTTTCTGTTTATATATTTTATTTTTCCATAATTTAACCTGTTCGTGTCAATATTTATACAATCTTATGCTAAGAGTGTATATCAGGGGGGGGGGGGGGGGGGGATCCAGGGTGGGTCGCACCCGGCGCGCGCCCCACTAAAATTGAAAATATGATTTTTTGGCGTAAAATCGTGATTTTTCACACGAAATACCTTAACATTTTCGCGCCTCCCTCCGCTCGGCGCAATTCTTTTAAGTGCGCCCCCTAACTTGAAATCCTGGATCCGCCCCTGTATATAGGGTCGGCACATGTAAGTTGCTGTTAACATAAGATGGTATGAATATGGACACGAAAAAGTTAAATTAAAGAAAAAGAGATGAAATAATAAAGAATTGTTATCCCATTCATTGTAGAAGGTAAAATAACCGCGACGCACGTGGTCGTTCAATCTTAGAAATCTATGTTTTGTTTCCTTAAGACAAGGTACATAATAATGAAGACTCGCTTCACTGTGTTCCAGCCATGATTATTCATAAATGTATAGACTAATTTTAAAGTTCTCCACAAGGTGACCAAATACTAATTCCAAGAGACAGAAATCAAAAGGTTCTTTACCACAGCCTCCCGGACTCCAAAAATCAGAAAATGAACACCATCATCCTAGTTACTTCAACACAAAGGCGAAATTTTCTGAAGGTATTACTTTAAAGTTTGATAAAAATGCCCTAAGGCACATTGGGGCTCTGGATGGTAAGGACTTGAATTTTCTTAGTAGCGCTGAAATAAAAACGTAGATATCAAATTTAGTGCGCACGATACGTTTCTTGAATAACCTTCATCATGACCGCTCCTAACGAAAGCGAAATAATTTAAAGTTTTGGGAGCAATAAATCCAATGGGCCTAAACAGGATAGCCAGAATCGGCTGAGGTCACCTATGTAAAAATGGAGTTGAGGATGAATATCATTTTATTATTTTATGCTCCAGCCTCAACAATATCAGAAATAAAATGTTTGCCATTATTCGTAGTATTTTTTCCATCTTTTCATGTTTTGACTGATGAGAAAAAGTTCCTTTATTTATTTCAATGTGAATAAATAATAAATAAATAAATAAATAAGTTGCATTTAAAGTCGAAACATGTACAACAAGTATAACACAAGCTCTAACGAGCTTTTAAATTCGACTATGCATTGAACAACACATACATGACATAACATGCATGCAGCATACAGCACATATAAAAAAGCACATAATGATTTAAAATCATAAAGCCATACATATTCACATATATACTTGATACTTGATACACAAACATGCATACAACATACAGCACATATAAATAAATAAAGCACATAATATTTTAAAAAGCCATACATATGCACATATACTTGATACACAAACATGCTGACACGAAAAGCATTATAAAATCAAGCTAGAAATCAGAATGAAAGCTAAAGAAAAACATCAACTAAAAAATATAAGGATGCTAACTAAAACATAATGAACTAATAATAAAATGGATGCTAACTAAAGAAGATTATGATATTGTAGAAGTTATTGCGTTGGCCGACAGGCCAATTTTCATGGACGACAACGCTAGGCCACATAGAACCCGAATTGTACAACATTTTTTTTACAGCAAGAGGCTGTTCAGACAAGTCCATGGCCTGCGATGTCGCCAGACATGAACCCTATAGAGCATGTATGGGACTTTATTGGCCGAAAAATTAACCAACGCAATCCAAAATGTCAAAATATTGACGAATTAAGAACTGCTATCTTACAGGAGTGGCAACAGTTCCCCCAAGAACGGCGTAGGCGTCTTGTGCCAAGCATGACGAGGCGTGTTACAGTAACTTCACAATAAACGCGGTGGATATACTCGTTATTGATTTTAATGCCTTACACATACGCACAATAGATGCATTTAAAAGTTCTTAAAATCTGAAGACTTTGCATTTTAATGCAATGTTAAAAACTTCCATCAAAGACAAACTGGTTTTACGTTTTTCCAGCGCCTGTTGTGAACCCCATTTTTGCCACGTCATAGTCACGTCTTTCATGATGATAAATACTTCGTAGATTGGTAATTTTAGAGTCCTTGGTGTAGTCTTTTAAGAAGTGTAAGAAAAATGGTGATATCTATTTTATTGTTTTAACAGTATTGATGTAAAAAAATATATCGAAAAAAATATAGGGTGGTGCTTAACTTTGGTCGGAGTGTATATATAAATCGAACATGGATGTTTTTAAAACGACTGTTTGGTATAGAAATGGTCATATTGGTATGCTATCTCAGATTAAGGTAAAATTAAATTGGAAATAATAGCTGAAGGATATGATCAATTCTCCCCCCCCCCCCCGTAGTTTTGAAAGGGAAGGTGCTATCTTGTCCACGAGTACATGTGCACTATGTCTACTTTACACCCTGACCTATACCTAAAAACTGACAGCCCCGTGAGTGTCGGTTGAGAATGAAACTTTACAACAAAAGAGATGATTTTAATTTTCCCATTAGTGAATTATTCGTTTACAGGCGCGGATCCAGCCCCTACAAAAATGATTGGCATGACTGGACAATGTGTATGTGTTCTGGTTATATGTGCATAATATAGTTTCGTTTGCTCATTTTTTGCAATTTTTTTAATTTCGTGATCTACGGTATTTGTTTGTACATGTAATATATAAATCTTCCCTAAGATTACAAATTATTGATCAATTTTAAAGCAGATGTCACAGTTTTCTGAAACTGGTCATGCATGCGGCGTTAAGTTTTGAATATTTTTCACCTGTACTTTTCCTTTATGTTTGAGACATGTCCATTTCCCCCTTCCTAATACTATTTCAAACATACGAATTAGTTCTTTCTCTTTTGAGCGAAGGGATATTGGGTAATGTGCATTGAACAAAATCACACAAATATATTCCTAGAACAAGCAAAAGCCTTTGATTGCTGTTCTTCATATTGAAGTCGTAACAAGGCCTTACGTCATGAACAAAATATCATACTTCATTGTACGTACCTTCGATGTGAAGCATCATGCCGCACATGGTACAATTTTAATCAATTTCGGTTTAGAAAAGAGGTCCTATATTTTCTAATTCCCATGAGCTTGAGGGGGCTTCGCCCTCCCGGTCTACCCACAGGGCGCTCCCCTGGACCCAGACCCCTCGCCAAGAAGTGGTATAAGGTGCAAATTATCTTAATGAAAAAAAAACACGATCTCACCCTTAGTTTTCAACAAGAAATTTTGATAAAAATTAACTTTTAAGAAAAAATGCTGATTTTTCACGTAAAAAAATCTGATTTGAAAGATGTTTCTAGTGGTGACTTGGATGAAAATAACTATTGAAAAGAGGAACTTTTGTGTTAAAATAGACTCCGAGTAGAGGAACGCTGGAAAATGAGATTTTTTTTGTCGATTTGAAACGCCATCGGAAATTCCCGCCAATTATTTAGCGGGGAATTTTTCAGAGTTATATGCCCCTGTTTTGCAAAGGGAAACTACTCATGAGAACTCAACCTTTGAACTCGCATCACCTTCTGTACGACTGACTGATTGTTTGCAATTCCCTCTTTGCGGAAAATGGAGCTATCGTTCGGAATTTGAATTATCGTCCTTGGCAGTGGGTATATAGCATTTCCGGTTGCAAAAGTTTTCATGGCTGTTTTTAATAAATTGATTGAATAAATAATAAGTGCGAAAAAATATGAAATGAATTGACGTAGATTCCAAGGCAACACTTGAAGACATCCTAGCTTAAAAAAAAGACTGAACTTGTACACTTTTTACGGAAATGTAATGAAAAAATCAGTGGTAACAAGAATGAGCTTGCGCTCCGACAAAGGTGTAGAGACGTATCTTTTAAAAAGCCGGTCAGATGACAATGAAAAAATAAGCTGCTATAGACAGTTCAATAGAGGCTTTAACTTTTATAAAGAAAATTATACACACGACATTCTCTTTTTTTAAACTTCTATAAAAAAAGGTTATTTATTTATTTAACATATTTTTCTCTGGATTTGTAACATTTTTGTACAAATAACTCCAAATCTGTATTTTCATATTACCAATGAACATGTTACATAATTAACTTTCTGAAATGTTTTGGATGATTGTCACCGGATTTTTCTGCAAAACGGAAATACTGCGCGATTTTCTTTGTACACTGAAAGCGGGAATATTTTCTTTAAAAACGGTTTTCTCTCCTTTCATTAAAAAGCGTCTTTGATTTTTTGCATTACACTCGAGCGGTCGAAGACAAGGCAAGATAAATTTGAAAGCATTTCAGAAATAATAGAATCTGTTGTTTCTTCACCATTTGTAAAAGCAGAAGAGGATTCGGTAGAATATTTTGTACTGTGTTTAAAACGGTATGTGCGTCTTCATTAGCAATGTGCGCTTATCAGATAGGTGAACACCTGCATCTAACATTTGCCGACCATCTCGACATGTAGTCAACAAGCAAATCCCAATTTTCGGTTTCGTCAGAGCAGATCCCACTTTTTTCTGAATGAATAATGTCCCTTCTCTGGAATATTTTGAATAGGAAATAAAACGATCACGAACGCGGCTTTTTTCTGTTTTTAATATACCAAGAACAAGCAATCGGTCTATCGTTTAAAAAACAATGGTGTATTTGGAGATCGCACCTCTTGTCCATTGAAACTTATCTGTCGTTTTAAAGATGTATTTTTAGACATATGCACTTCTCGACCGCTACCCATGATTTCGGATACCGTCTAAGTACTGACGACAAATAGGTTATTTTGCAATAAATGCATTTACAGTCTCATAATCTTACAGCCAAAATGTCGTTCTGAAGCCAAGCTTAACAATGTAGACAAACAAACAAAAGGACTGATGGGATTCGAACCATCTTCTAGAACTATCCATTCCATCACAAGGCAGCGCCAATACGATCATGACTACTGTGCTCCCGCATTTAATCAAGTAAATTTATTACTTAGTGTAGTGATGGGGGAAAATGCGAATTAGTATACATAGCAGACGATTTGATTTCTCAACTGCAGATTTAAGAAAAATAACTACCAAGCACAAAGCAAAATATAAAAAAGGCTCTGATGGTTTGCTTTCGATTAAAACGACATGGGCTAAATGGCTTTATTGTGATTATAACAGCTTACGTGATAATCGAAAAAAAAAAAAAAAAAAGAAAAAAAGACGACAGAATAGTTAATATTGATAAAGAAAAATATGAAATTAACAGCTTGCATGTATATTCGTGTTA
Source organism: Bathymodiolus septemdierum (assembly GCA_963383655.1). NCBI lineage: Eukaryota > Metazoa > Mollusca > Bivalvia > Mytilida > Modiolidae > Bathymodiolus > Bathymodiolus septemdierum. The sequence continues at coordinate 32,768,393 of OY726527.1, read as the reverse complement.
TGATTTCATGTGTAAAAAAATATTCGTTGTGCGGCTTTCGAAAAACCAATACAAATCTACTGTATACACTCAATTCTTATAATATGTAAAGAAAAAAAAACTTAATATAAATATAGCCTCCATTTTTATCACTTTAACCGAAATTAATAACGAAACACATTATGTTGCTCAAAAAAATAAAAAACAAAAAACAAACCCCCTCCCCCCCCCAAAAAGAAAAAAAAAGAAGCCAAATCTGCTCCGATAGGATTCGCACTCTGACGTTTGGATATGGCCAAATCCGGTAAAAACCCTAAATGTTCCTTTTTTATTACAAAATCCGCAGTGGAACCAAAGAATGAATAGTCATGAACCATGTATATAACTAAAGGTAAAATATTCAATTTCTTGAACGGAGCCTGTGGGAATTTTTATGGGAATCTGCATTGATCTCTTGAAAAAATGAAAACAAAACTAAATATCATGCAAAAATAGACATCTTTTCAATAGACTCCGAGCAGATAAAATATCTTGAACATTTCAAGATTAAGATAATTCCCTGTAAAAGAAAATAAAACAAATGAATCCACTGCGAAAATCGGAATGAATTTTGCATACATCGCTATTAACGTCCGTAATTTTAACAGCAAAGCCGATTTTCGAGAAAATGCTACATCTTTGAATATAAAACACTGAATTTATTAATTATTACGGTCATTCAGGATATGAAATAAAAATACAGATCTCATAGAATCCACCGATATCGGGCGATATAAAAAGCTAAATAAAATAATTCCAATAAATCGGATTTTATTTGAATAAGAATACATAGTTTTTTCAATTTTTTAAACGTTTTGTGACGTTTACAGTTATGTAACCGGAAGTGTGCATACCCTCTGTTAGGAAAAGATAACTCGATTCAAGAACGATAACTCTAGTTATCGCAAATCAGGAAACTTCCTTCTTTGCGGAAAATGGAGTTATCGTTCGTAATTTGAATTATCGTCCTTGGCAGTGGGCATATAGCATTTCCGGTTGCAAAAGTTTTCCTGGCTGTTTTTAATAAATTGATTGAATAAATATAAGTGCTAAAAAATATGAAATTAATTGACGTAGATTCCAAGGCAACACTTGAAGACTTCCTAACTTTAAAAAAAGACTGAACTTGTACAGTTTTTACGGAAATGTAATGAAAAAATCAGTGGTAACAAGAATGAGCTTGCGCTCCGACAAAGACGTAGAGACGTATCTTTTAAAAAGCCGGTCAGATGACAATGAAAAAATGAGCTGCTATAGACAGTTCAATAGAGGCTTTAACTTTTATAAAGAAAATTATACACACGACATTCTCTTTTTTTAAACTTCTATTAAAAAAAAGGTAATTTACTTATTTAACATATTTTTCTCTGGATTTGTAACATTTTTGTACAAATAACTCCAAATCTGTATTTTCATATTACCAATGAACATGTTACATAATTAACTTTCTGAAATGTTTTGGATGATTGTCACCAGATTTTTCTGAAAAACGGAAATACTGCGCGATTTTCTTTGCACACTGAAAGCGGGAATATTTTCTTTAAAAACGGTTTTCTCTCCTTTCATTAAAAAGCGTCTTTGATTTTTTTCATTACACTCGAGCGGTCGAAGACAAGGCAAGATAAATTTGAAAGCATTTTAGAAATAATAGAATCTGTTGTTTCTTCACCATTTGTAAAAGCAGAAGCGGATTCGGTAGAATATTTTGTACTGTGTTTGAAACGGCATGTGCGTCTTCATTAGCAATGTGCGCTTATCAGATAGGTGAACACCTGCATCTAACATTTGCCGACCATCTCGACATGTAGTCAACAAGCAAATCCCTATTTTCGGTTTCGTCAGAGCAGATCCCACTTTTTTCTGAATGAATAATGTCCCTCGTCTGGAATATTTTGAATAGAAAATAAAACGATCACGAACGCGGCTTTTTTCGGTTTTTAATATACCAAGAACAAGCAATCGGTCTATCGTTTAAAAACAATGGTGTATTTGGAGATCGAACCTCTTGTCCATTGAAACTTATCTGTCGTTTTAAAGATGTATTTTTAGACATATGCACTTCTCGACCGCTACCCATGATTTCGGATACCGTCTAAGTACTGACGACAAATAGGTTATTTTGCAATAAATGCATTTACAGGCTCATAATCTTACAGCCAAAATGCCGTTCTGAAGCTAAGCTTAACAATGTAGACAAACAAACAAAAGGACTGATGGGATTCGAACCATCTTCTAGAACTATCCATTCCATCACAAGGCAGCACCAATACAACCATGACTACTGTGCTCCCGCATTTAGTCAAGTAAATTTATTACTTAGTGTAGTGATGGGGGAAAATGCGAATTAGTATACATAGCAGACGATTTGATTTCTCAACTGCAGATTTAAGAAAAATAACTACCAAGCACAAAGCAAAATATAAAAAAGGTTCTGATGGTTTGCTTTCGATTAAAACGACATGGGCTAAATGGCTTTATTGTGATTATAACAGCTTACGTGATAATCGACAGAATAGTTAATATTGATAAAGAAAAATATGAAATTAACAGCTTGCATGTATAATCGTGTTATGATTTCATGTGTAAGAAAATATTCGTTGTGCGGCTTTCGAAAAATCAAGACAAATCTACTGTATACACTCAATTCTAATAATATGTAAAGAAAAAAAAACTTAATTTAAATATAGCCTCCATTTTTATCACTTTAACCGAAATTAATAACGAAACACATTATGTTGCTCAAAAAAATAAAAAAACAAAAAACAAACCCCCCCCCCCCCCAAAAAAAAAGAAAAAAAAAAAGAAGCCAAATCTGCTCCGATAGGATTCGCACTCTGACGTTTGGAGATGGCCAAATCCGGTTAAAACCCTAAATGTTCCTTTTTTATTACAAAATCCGCAGTGGAACCAAAGAATGAATAGTCATGAACCATGTATATAACTAAAAGTAAAATATTCAATTTCTTGAACGGAGCCTGTGGGAATTTTTATGGGAATCTGCATTGATCTCTTGAAAAAATGAAAACAAAACTAAATATCATGCAAAAATAGACATCTTTTCAATATACTCCGAGCAGATAAAATATCTTGAACATTTCAAGATTAAGATAATCCCCTGTAAAAGAAAATAAAACAAATGAATCCACCTCGAAAATCGGAATGAATTTTGCATACATCGCTATTAACGTCCGTAATTTTAACAGCAAAGCCGATTTTCGAGAAAATGCTACATCTTTGAATATAAAACACTGAATTTATTAATTATTGCGGTCATTCAGGATATGAAATAAAAATACAGATCTCATAGAATCCACCGATATCGGGCGATATAAAAAGCTAAATAAAATAATTCCAATAAATCGGATTTTATTTGAATAAGAATACATAGTTTTTTCAATTCTTTAAACGTTTTGTGACGTTTACAGTTATGTAACCGGAAGTGTGCATACCCTCTGTTAGGAAAAGATAACTCGATTCAAGAACGATAACTCTAGTTATCGCAAATCGGGAATAGATAGTCTTCAGGCTTATTTGTTACTAAATAATTTATGACCTGACAGCAACCAGTGTATCATAGTTACGAATATATTACCAACAAACATATCGTTTTTCTTTGCATGTGTCGTGGCAGCGATTATTTATGGAACGATTCGTCTGCTTGACTTAGCCAACACGTCGACACCTCCTGAATTATCTTTCAAAGAGGGATCCATCTTTGCAAATCAAGTTATTAAAATGTGTTCGATACTCATCACCCCGTAAGTATAGAGAATGTTCAAATGAATGTTGGAAATTAAAGAGATGTCTACCGGCTATGAAAAAGAGGATGGGCTGTGACAGTGTGAGTGAAATTATGGAGCCTCAGACTGTCAGAGGGTCTTTGCATCCACAGATACTTGAGGACAGGATATACGTTGTACCCTTATGGTGCCTCTATGAAGGCATGACTTGCATTGGAATAAAATACATAATTTCGTCTTAGTTATGCTTTCTCTAACTTTTTTGGTTGGAATATACGTGCATACAGGATTTACTGAGAGACACAATCTAGGATTTTGGGGGTCGACTGATATTAATAGGGTAGGGAGCATTTTATTCCAATGTAAGTCACGCTTCCATAGGGGCATCATAAAGGTAGACCATATATCCTGTCCACAAGTACCTGTGTTTGCACCATATTAATATTAATATGGAGAGAACAGGATCGAAAAAAACCACAAAGATCGTCGATGATATAGGACTAGTTGTTTTATTAAAAAAAAATAAAGATAGGCATAACAGATAAAAAAAAATTATAGTCTGACACTATCTCGGGCTATGCTACCAGCAGTGTGGAATTGGCATGACCAACTCGTGCATGTAGATTTTCTTGGTTTACTTGTCTTAGGACAAGTAAAAAATAATAAATAATAATTTCTGATTAAAAGTTTTCTGGAAAGACAATTCCTCAAATAATATTATATCGTAAATATTGACGGTTATATCTATATGTTTTGTGTTGGAAACAATCGTATCAGTGGTGTTCCGAAAGCAGCTAAGTTTGAAGTTGAATATTACGACACGATTGTTAGCTCAGTTGAAAGAGCGGTGGCTTACAATGCGAGAGGTCCCAGGATCGAATCCCATCGCCATCGGGGACATTACATTATTCGAGGATAACATCTGTTCTACTGTTACACGCCCAATAGACTTTTCCATCCAAGTAGGTAGCTGATTTCTCATTGTTACTGCTTTCTCATATTGTCATATCTGCAAGAAATTATCATGATTTTGACCAGAAATCGTAAATGTTTGTTGTCAAAACTGTGAACAGCATAGTTACTTTGTTTTTCCGTTAGTCATATGCAAAGTATGCTAATTCAGGGGCGGATCCAGGGGGGGGGGGGGATGCCCCCTCCCTAAAATTGGAAAAAATATGATATTTTGGCGTAAAATCGTGATTTTTCACACGAAATATCCCAAAAATGTTGGCGCCTCCCTCCGTTCGGCGCAATTTTTTTAAGTTCGCCCCCCTAGCTTGAAATCCTGGATCCGCCCCTGTAATTGTCTCATGAAGGACACCACTAAAACTAAGCACATGACTGGTTTGATGGACAAAGCCATTGCTAAACTAATCAAAATGAATTTGATCGATATGGAAAGCTTTTCAACACATCAGATGGCAGTACAGACTCCTGTCACTGATCATGAGGCAATCCTTGTAAGATATGTACACCCTGACACTCACCTGTATCATCACCTGTGTTTGTACGTATCAAATATATCAAACAGGACAAGAAGGATTCTGTTGAACACCGTAGCCCTAACCCCCTCTTCAAAATTTCTTTTTAGAGTGTTGCTTGCTATCAACCTACATGAATAAGAAAGTTATTATTGTAAAATGGATTTTTAACATCTAGTTAAAGATACATCAGTGCATGGATCACTAAGTTAAAAAGAGTTATTTATGATGATATGTCTATACTGTACACACCTATATTTATAGGGGCCATTATGATCGTATGGTAGTTAGATTTATAGCTACCTATGCAATCGGCACATATCACCACTAACGTTATGAGTTTGAATCCCGCTCATGGCGAGGTGTACGCGATACAACATTACGTGATAATATTTGTCAGTGACCTGTAGCAGGTCAGTGGTTTTCTCTGGATCTTCTGGTTTCCTCAACCAATAAAACTGATCTCCGCGATATAACTGAAATATCGTTGAAAGTGGCGTTAAACATCATAACCCTAATGATATTTAAAGTATGGCTCAACCAAATCTTTATAAACTTTAACACAATGCTGTGGACCATTAAATACAGGTTAATTTTGATTATGGTGTATTTCACATTTACCGTTCCTGAGTTATGGCCCTTTTTCTCTTAGAAAATAGGGACTTTTTAGGTTTCGAATGATATTTAAAGTACCGCTCAACCAAATCTTTTCAAACTTTAACACAATGCTGTATACCATAAAATACAGGTTAAGTTTGATTATGGTGTATTTCACTTTTCCCTTTCATAAGTAATTGTTACACCAGTTCACGTTTCTCAGCATTCCTTCGTTACAAGTGTGTTTCCATCATATGTCTTTGTGCTTTGATGTAAATAGCGGAAGAAAAAAGGAAACGATTACAAGTAATCTGATTTAAATTAATTTGGCAAGCAATAAAAAGTTTACTACATTGTCAATTACAAGATTTTGTAAATTTTTGATGGCCATGAAATGAATAAGTTGTAAGATAAATCACAACATGTTTCATTCCTTTCATTGCCTCATTCAAAATTTGGAATGCGGGGGTATCTGTGATCACCAGATCAACTTTCTCTAGTTTAAATATTTTTCTTGAAGTAATTTTGCAAAAACCATATAATACACATAGACATGAATACCTGGAGAAATTATTAATAAATAATAAATGTAAAACGCAATTTTAGTTCTTGCTATAGGCGCTATTTTCCGTAGATACGCCCCTAGAGTTATGCCCCTCGTTACTTTTGCTGGAAGCTGCTTGGACATTCCTGATGTCCATTCTTCTGTTTTTGTTCATTGCAGGTTCTTTTTTAGAGATAGATTAACATAAGCTAGAGTGCTTGTTTTCTGGTATCCACATTTTTTGATGATTTTTCTTCTTTTTTTTACTCCTGTTTCCTCCACCAATAAAACTGACCGCCATGATTATGATATAACTGAAACTGAAAATGACGTTAAACAACATTCCCCTAACCCATATGTGTTAAATGATAGGTATCCACACTTGTAATGAACTATATTTACAACCCAAGTATGGTTAAATACAATAGCTGGACAATATAAAACCAGTCTTGCAGTTGCATGACATTTTATTAAGCATAGAATGCTGTTTTATAGGAACTATAGTCCGTTTGACTTCTATAAATCTACAGATTTATTTTTTTTTTATTAAAAATCCATTTTTCAAATCAACAATTTGTTTGTAGATGTACAGAGAGAGTTATGGTGTTTAACAATCAGTTATATCGTGGTGATTTGTAGTGTAGATGTATGTAATCACTTACACATAAAGTATAATTCACTGCCATCGTTTTGTACAGTAATTTGTCATCATTATGATTTCTTTAACTGGTATTCTGCCTTTGTTCAGATCGTAATTTTATTTTTGCAATAAAACAGATGATTGTTGAGTGTCAATTAAAATGCTGAAACAAGTAATTTTTTAATCCATGTTACTTAAGCAATAAAACGAAGAACTGTTTATTGCCGATATAGTGTTTAACACCACTTTCAACAATTTTTAAATACCACGATTATTGAATTAATAATTTATAGGTACATGTATAAGTAAAAACGTGTTTAAACTGAACTAAGCTTATCTCAAAACTTTCTGTGAGATCAAAGTCCACAACTTGTTTATCTTCCCTATAAACTCAGCTTATCTTATAACTGTTTGTGGATTGAAGTCCACAACTTGTTTATTTTCCCAATAAACTCAGCTTATCTCAAAACTGTTTGTGGATCGAAGTCATGAATTATTTCTTAAATATAAAATCATTACAAAAATGGAATTTATGGCAAATCTTAGGAATTCATATAATTTTGAATCTGTATAGTATTACAACTGTAGAGTTTATAGAAGGACTGATCATGAAGATGGACTACAACTGAACTTTAGATTGTATGATGATATACATGACTACAACTAAACTTTAGATTGTATGATGATATACATGACTACAACTAAACTGTGGATTGTATGATGATATACATGACTACAACTAAACTTTAGATTGTATGATGATATACATGACTACAACTAAACTGTGGATTGTATGATGATATACATGACTACAACTAAACTGTGGATTGTATGATGATATACATGACTACAACTAAACTGTGGATTGTATGATGATATACATGACTACAACTGAACTGTGGATTGTATGATGATATACATGACTACAACTGAACTTTAGATTGTATGATGATATACATGACTACAACTAAACTGTGGATTGTATGATGATATACATGACTACAACTAAACTGTGGATTGTATGATGATATATATGACTACAACTAAACTGTGGATTGTATGATGATATACATGACTACAACTGAACTTTAGATTGTATGATGATATACATGACTACAACTAAACTGTGGATTGTATGATGATATACATGACTACAACTAAACTGTGGATTGTATGATGATATACATGACTACAACTGCACTTTAGATTGTATGATGATATACATGACTACAACTAAACTGTGGATTGTATGATGATATACATGACTACAACTAAACTGTGGATTGTATGATGATATACATGACTACAACTAAACTGTGGATTGTATGATGATATACATGACTACAACTAAACTGTGGATTGTATGATGATATACATGACTACAACTGCACTTTAGATTGTATGATGATATACATGACTACAACTAAACTGTGGATTGTATGATGATATACATGACTACAACTAAACTGTGGATTGTATGATGATATACATGACTACAACTAAACTGTGGATTGTATGATGATATACATGACTACAACTAAACTGTGGATTGTATGATGATATACATGACTACAACTAAACTGTGGATTGTATGATGATATACATGACTACAACTAAACTGTGGATTGTATGATGATATACATGACTACAACTGAACTTTAGATTGTATCATGATATACATGACTACAACTGAACTTTAGATTGTATGATGATATACATGACTACAACTAAACTTTAGATTGTATGATGATATACATGACTACAACTGAACTTTAGATTGTATGATGATATACATTTTGTAGGTGTACGATTAAAAAAGGGAAAATAAACAACTTGTGAACTTTGATCTCAAACAGTTTTCTCCGAGTCTTCCAGTTTCCTCCACCAATAAAACTGACCACCATGATATACATTTGTAGCTGACATATTGTTGAAAGTGGCGTTAAACACAAACAAACAAATTTATTTAAGCCAATGGTTCTTATTCAAACCAAAAGTTCTTGTTTAAACTAAAGTTTCTTCAACACCAAATCTTTTGTTTTTTTAAGGTATGTTCCCACAAGAGTATGGGGTAAAAATGGACATCTACAAACCATTGTGTATGGGAAATATGGTAGAATAAAATCTCCATTTCCTAAAGGAGAACGGCACTACATCAAACTCGACGATGGTGATACCATGACGTACGACGTGTTCGAACCTTTTGTTTCTCATCCAAAAGGTACAGTATATAAATTGGAGAAAAAAGATATTGGGTAAAAACAGGCCAATGGGTTACCATGAAAAATCAGATCAGGTACCAACAATTTTCCATTTCAGCCGTGGTCTTTACTTAATTAGGAATAGGATTACGAACCTGGGTATTGCACCATCGCTGAAATGACAGTCCCTTATGTAATTGAAAAAAAATGTTCTATTTCTCTTATTGGTATTTGATTTGTTCTGTTAACCAATTTACTTAAATATTTAGAAGGGGTTGCCATGGTCGCGACCCGTCTTATGGTAGTTCAAGTTGGATTTACAACTACCTTTTCAATCAGTTCCTATCACCACTCACGTGGCGAGGTGTACTCGATACAACAGTCAACTTGTGGAAGGTGGGAGATTTTTTGCGGGTACTCCAGTTTCCTCCACCAATAAAACTGACCGCAACAATATAGCTGAAATATTGGTGAAAGTGGCGTTAAACACCATACCCCCTTTTGTCCTTTATATTAAAATTGGTACATGTATATGATTTATGATGCTTCTCCAACAAGCAATGCTGCATATTACATTAAGAAATAATACTGATTGGATTAGGGACCGTCGTGGTTGTGATCAATTGGTAGTTGGATTTACAGCTACCTGTTCAATCAGTACCTATCACCACTAAAGTTGTGAGTTCGAATCCCGTTCATGGCGAGGTATAACTAGAAACAACATTATGTGATAAAATTTGTCAGTGATTTGCGGCAGGTCGGTTGTTTTCTAAGAAACTAAGGGTTCTCTGGTTTCCTCCACCAATAAAACTGTCCGCCACGATATAACAGAAATTTATGAAGGTTTTTCTTAAAGTGGTGTTTATTCCATAACCCTAACCCTGATTGAATTTTATTCAGTATAATGTATCTGAGTAAAAAGGTCAAAGATAAAATTCATTTAGGTATCGATACCAACTATATTACAAATATAGTTTGAAAATATGCGTGTATATATATATATATATATATATATATATTTATTGTATATTATGATGTTTTCATTTTGTTCTTTCATAACAGGAGACAACAAGCATATCTATTGATTCGGAAATGAGTTATTTTCCTAGTGTAATGGGTTTTGTCCTTGGGTGGTCAGGGGCTTCCATTATCCCGTGAACAATATATTAACAAGCGAAATATCACTTTTCAGGCTTTTCAATCTTTTGACTTTGACTTTTGACTTTTGACCTTTGTACTTTGACCTTTGACTTTTGACTTTTGATGAAGGTTATTTTAGAAACGCGTCGTATGCACTGTATTAGATATCTACGTATTTTTTCTGCATATTATGAATAAATTGTATCATATATTCTCATGTTTAGGTCCTTTTGGTATTTGAATCACGTGTCCATTCTGATGAAATACCCTCGAGCATAATTTCGAACGCTAGCCCCACCCCCATTTTTCAAATCACATGTAGGAGATGATCAAGACAGTTATAAACATTTTGCTAAACAATATTGTGGTACGTTTTGTCAATAGGGTTGCCTCAACTGGCTGGAGTTACAATGGGAATTGATTGTGCTCCTCTCATTGTTGATTTGTTTTCATACAGCTATGAATATCAATGAATGGCTAACCTGCTTAAAGGCCCTTCTAAGCATTCAATGCTTGGTTTATTCAACAATAATAGCTTAGATGATATCTTAACTGTAAATGATCCTAATTTCCTTACGTTCGTAAAACAAATTTAGTATACATAAAAAAAAAGTAACTTACGGTGAATAAGGCTTTAAGGTTAAGGTTATGGTGTTTAAAGGCTTTCAGTTATATATATATTGGGGAGGGAACCGGAGTATCAGAAGAAAGCGACCGACTTGCCTCATGTCACTGGCAAACTTAATCACTTAAAGTTGTATCTAGTACACTCATCGTATGCTGGGCACTGATTGCCAATAATGATAGCTGCAAATCCAACTACCATATGATCACGACCACTACGGCCCCATGTTGAAGACATATTCCTTTCTCAAGATAAATGTTACAATCGTGTTTACGACAAAACGTAAATCGAACCAGAAAGGTAATCAGACACAAGTGTAATCAGAATCCGTAAATCGAAGGACAGACACCAACATAACCAAAAGAACCAGAGGGGTAATCAGACACAAGTGTAATCAGAATCCGTAAATCGAAGGACAGACACCAACATAGTCAAAAGAACCAGAGGGATAATCAGACACAAGTGTAATCAGAATCCGTAAATCGAATGACAGACACCAACATAGCCAAAAGAACCAGAGGGATAATCAGACACAAGTGTAATCAGAATCCGTAAATCGAAGGACATACACCAACATAGTCAAAAGAACCAGAGGGGTAATCAGACACAAGTGTAATCAGAATCCGTAAATCGAAGGACGGACACCAACATAGCCAAAAGAACCAGAGGGGTAATCAGACACAAGTGTAATCAGAATCCGTAAATCGAAGGACATACACCAACATAGTGAAAAGAACCAGAGGGGTAATCAGACACAAGTGTAATCAGAATCCGTAAATCGAAGGACAGACACCAACATAGCCAAAAGAACCAGAGGGGTAATCAGACACAAGTGTAATCAGAATCCGTAAATCGAAGGACATACACCAACATAGTCAAAAGAACCAGAGAGATAATCAGACACAAGTGTAATCAGAATCCGTAAATCGAAGGACAGACACCAACATAGCCAAAAGAACCAGAGGGGTAATCAGACACAAGTGTAATCAGAATCCGTAAATCGAAGGACATACACCAACATAGTCAAAAGAACCAGAGAGATAATCAGACACAAGTGTAATCAGAATCCGTAAATCGAAGGACAGACACCAACATAGCCAAAAGAACCAGAGGGGTAATCAGACACAAGTGTAATCAGAATCCGTAAATCGAAGGACGGACACCAACATAGTCAAAAGAACCAGAGGGATAATCAGACACAAGTGTAATCTGAATCCGTAAATCGAAGGACAGACACCAACATAGTCAAAAGAGCCAGAGAGGTAATCAGACACAAGTGTAATCAGAATCCGTAAATCGAAGGACGGACACCACAATGGTCAAAAGAAAAAGGACAAACAACGGTCTACAAAACATTCCGCAAAAGGCTAATGATTGAGTAACATGAACCCCACTTAAAATCGGTGGTGACCTCGGGTGCTCTGGAAGGGTAAGCAGTTCCTGCTACCCTAGTGGTACCCGTCATAGGAACCACAAACTCTGGAATATTGAATCAACTGGGATATATATACTCCATATGGAAGATACCAAAGGGGTAAACAAAAGTGTGAAGATACCAAAGGGGTAATCAGACACAAGTGTAATCAGAGAAGTGTAATCAGACAAGTGTAATCAGACAAGTGTAATCAGAATCCGTAAATCGAAGAACAGACACCAGCATAGCAGTTCTTGAACTCGGGTGCTCTGGAAGGGTAAACATTTCTTGCTACCCTAGTGAACTCGGGTACTCTGGAAGGCTAAACAGTTCTTGCTACCTCAGTGAACTCGGGTACTCTGGAAGGGTAAACAGTTCTTACTACCCTAGTGAACTCGGGTGCTCTGGAAGGGTAAACAGTTCTTGCTACCCTAGTGAACTCGGGTACTCTGGAAGGGTAAACAGTTCTTGCTACCCTAGAAGCCGGAGTACCCAGAGAGAACCGCCGACCATGGGCAAGCAACTGATAAACTTTATCACTTGCGGTTGCGAATCAAATGCATCCTTTTTTGTAATTTACAAAGCCAGGTACGAACCGACGCCATATTGGTGATAGGTTTGTATGGGTTGTTAGGTAATCCAACTACCTAACTCATTGAGCCACCCGAGTCCTCTTGATAAACAATAGGTCTTTATAGAACAATGTAACAACTTAAACACATGTTTAGTTATAGGTCAATATTTTAATAATTTAACAATATCACATGATAAAAAATAGGTCATTATTGATCAATGTAACAATATAACCAAACTTAAGCACATACTAAAGAATAGTTCATTATTGAACAATGTAACGACATAAGCACTTGCTTAGCTATAGGCAATGATCCATTATTGAAAAATGTAACAATATCACCAAACTTAAGCACAGGTTATCGTTTAGGTCATTATTGAACAATATCATCAAACTTAAACACATGGTAAAACTTAAGATTATTATTGAACAATATCATCAAACTTCAACACATGGTAAAACTTAAGATTATTATTGAACAATATCACCAAACTTAAACACATGGTAAAACTTAAGATTATTATTGAACAATATCACCAAACTTAAACACATGGTAAAACTTAAGATTATTATTGAACAATATCACCAAACTTAAACACATGGTAAAACCTAGATCATTATTGAACAATATCACCAAACTTAAACACATGGTAAAACTTAGATCATTATTGAACAATATCACCAAACTTAAACACATGGTAAAACCTAGATCATTATTGAACAATATCACCAAACTTCAACACATGGTAAAACTTAGATCATTATTGAACAATATCACCAAACTTCAACACATGGTAAAACTTAGATCATTATTGAACAATATCACCAAACTTCAACACATGGTAAAACTTAGATCATTATTGAACAATATCATCAAACTTCAACACATGGTAAAACTTAGATCATTATTGAACAATATCATCAAACTTCAACAAATGGTAAAACTTAGATCATTATTGAACAATATCACCAAACTTCAACACATGGTAGAACTTAGATCATTATTGAACAATATCATCAACCTTCAACACATGGTAAAACTTAGATCATTATTGAACAATATCATCAAACTTCAACACATGGTAAAACTTAGATCATTATTGAACAATATCACCAAACTTAAGCACATGTTAAAACTTAGATCATTATTGAACAATATCACCAAACTTAAACACATGGTAAAACCTAGATCATTATTGACCAATATCACCAAACTTAAGTACATGGTAAAACTTAGATCATTATTGAACAATATCACCAAACTTAAGCACATGTTAAAACTTAGATCATTATTGAACAATATCACCAAACTTAAACACATGGTAAAACCTAGATCATTATTGACCAATATCACCAAACTTAAGTACATGGTAAAACTTAGATCATTATTGAACAATATCACCAAACTTAAGCACATGGTAAAACTTAGATCATTATTGAACAATATCACCAAACTTAAACACATGGTAAAACCTAGATCATTATTGACCAATATCACCAAACTTAAGTACATGGTAAAACTTAGATCATTATTGAACAATATCACCAAGCTTAAGCACATGGTAAAACTTAGATCATTATTGAACAATATCACCAAACTTAAGCACATGTTAAAACTTAGATCATTATTGAACAATATCATCAAACTTAAACACATGGTAAAACCTAGATCATTATTGAACAATATCACCAAACTTAAGCACATGGTAAAACTTAGATCATTATTGAACAATATCACCAAACTTAAGCACATGATAAAACTTGTATTTCCACTTCATATATAAATGGAGAGGTATGTGTAAGTCATGAATATCAATAGGTCATATTTCCATCATTGTCGGTAACCTACAGCTGATCACACTCCGATGACTCTCTTGATCAGTTGTGGGTTACCGACGATGTATTTCTACATGCACATGCAGCTTTTTTTATTGTCAAGAAAAATTCTTATATAATTATGTTGAAAGTTAACATGATAAGGTGCAAAATTGATCGGGCCATGTTTGTTTGTTTTGGCTTTTAGTGTAATATTAAACAATGGTTTAATGTGTCACCAATAACTGAAAAATGTGTGAATAGATATATATTTCATGTAGTGGGAGTATGAGTGGGTGTTTTTCAAGCTCCAATCGAGGCACCACCGTACCAAATTATTCATCTGGTGAGATCACACTGGGTGGAGACGCAATGAAAATTTAAAAAAGTAGTCATCTATGTATTATAATCATCCCTGTTCCCAACAAATGAAAGAGTGTGCGACATTAAAAGGCAATGCAAGATGAAAGAGGAACAATGCAAACGCAAGTGTTCGATATGATATCTAAAGGGTACAAAGCGCTAGAGAACCATGCATTATATCCTCCAAAATGTCAACTCTAGCATACCGATTTCTCCAGTGTGTTCCATCAATACAAGTGAGAGTTAGAGCTAGCGCTAGAAAACCATGCATTATATCCTCCAAAATGTCAACTCTGCCGATTTCTCCGGTGCGCTCCATCAATACAACTGAGAGTTAGGGGGTTAGGGTTATGGTGTTTAAAGCCACTTTCAACAATATTTCAGCTATATCGTGGCGGTCATTTTCATTGATGGAGGTAACCGGAGTACCCGGAGAAAACCACCAACCTGCCGAAAGTCACTGACCAACTTTATCACATAGCGTTACATCGAGTACATCACGCCATGAGCGGCCAATAAAACCGACAGCCACGATGTAGCTGAAATATTGTTGAAAGTGGCATTAAACGCCATAACCCCTCACCCTAACACAACTGTCCAAAGTCAAGAATAACACATCTATAATTGGCGTTTTAGATATACTAATGACTTTCCTTTCCAGTGTAAACGTCGCTCCGCTTCGTTTCCAGATTTCTTCGGTTCAAAACATTTCGAAAATGATTTTTTTATCCAATTACAGTCATTTGTCAAAAGTATTTGAAAATTTCACATTGCAAATTACCAAAAAGTGGACATGAATTGACTTCAAGATATTTTTGTGTGTGAAAATATGTTGTTTTATATGAAATATATGGAAAATTGGAAGTTTCCGAATACGTTTGACAAATGACTATGTGGTTTGAATATTAAGCCTAAATTATTTCTCTATCTCACTAGAAAAACATTTCGTTTGATTTATATTACCATCCGATTACTACCCACTCATCACTGTAGAGAACAATTAAAGCGTGATCAGCTGTGAGTGGAGGGTAAGCGAACCGTGATCAGTTGTGAGTGGAGGGTAAACAAAGCGTGATCAGCTGTGAGTGGAGGGAAAACGAAGCGTGATCAGATGTGACTGGAGTGTAATCAAAGCGTGATCAGCTGTGAGTGGAGGGTAAGCAAAGCGTGATCAGCTGTGAGTGGAGGGTAAACAACGCGTGATCAGCTGTGAGTGGAGGATAATCAAAGCGTGATCAGCTGTGAGTGGAGGGTAAGTAACCGTGATCAGTTGTGAGTGGAGGGTAAACAAAGCGTGATGAGGTGTGAGTGGAGGGTAATCGAAACGTGATCAGCTGTGAGTGGAGTGTAATCAAA
This sequence comes from Bathymodiolus septemdierum, assembly GCA_963383655.1. NCBI lineage: Eukaryota > Metazoa > Mollusca > Bivalvia > Mytilida > Modiolidae > Bathymodiolus > Bathymodiolus septemdierum. The sequence goes on along the minus strand of OY726527.1, from coordinate 32,751,885 downwards.
GCGTGATCAGCTGTGAGTGGAGGGTTATCGAAGCGTTATCAGCAATGAGTGGAGGTTGATCAAAGCGTGATCAGTTGTGAGTGGAGGGTAATCAAGTCGGGATCAGCTGTGAGTGGAGGGTAAACGAAGCGTGATCGGCTGTGAGTGGAGGACAATCAAAGCGTGATCAGCTGTGAGTGGAGGGTAATTAAAGCGTAATCAGTTGTGAGTGGAGGTAAATCAAGACGTGATCAGCTGTGAGTTGAGGGTAAATGAAGTTTGATCAGCTGTGAGTGAAGGGTAGTCAAAGGGTGATCAGCTGTGAATGGAGGATAATAAAAGCGTGATCAGCTGTGATTGGAGGGTAAACGAAGTGTGATCAGCTGTGAGTGGAGGGTAATCAAAGCATGATCAGCTGTGAGTGGAGGGTAAACGAAGTGTGATAAGATGCGAATAGAGGATATGCGATGCGTGATAATATGTGCATAGAGGGTAAGCGAAGCGTGATCAGCTGTGAGTGGAGGGTAGTCAAAGCGTTATCAATTGTCAGTGGAGGATAATCAAAGCGTGATCAGCTGTGAGTGAAGGGTAAGGGAAGCGTGATCACCAGTGAGTGGAGGGTAAATGAAGCGTGATCAGCTGTGAGTGGAGGATAATCGAAGTATTATCAGTTGTGAGTGGAGGGTAATCAAAGCGTGATCATCTGTGAGTAGAGGGTAAACGACGCGTGATAAGTTGTGAATGGAGGGTTATCGAAGTGCTATCAGCTATGAGTGAAGGGTAATCAAAACGTGATCAGTGGTGAGTGGAGGGTAAGCGAAGCGTGATCAGCAATGAGTGGAGGGTAATCAAAGCGTGATCAGTTGTGAGTGGAGGGTAATCAAGTCGGGATCAGCTGTGAGTGGAGGGTAAACGAAGCGTGATCGGCTGTGAGTGGAGGACAATCAAAGCGTGATCAGGTGTGAGTGGAGGATAATCAAAGCGCGATCAGCTGTGAGTTGCGGATAATCAAAGTGTGTTCAGATGTGAATGGAGGGTTAGCGAAGTGTGATCAGTTGTGAGCAGAAGGTAATCGAAACGTGATCAGCTGCGAGAGGAGTGTAATCAAAGCGTGATCAGCTGTGTGTGGAGGGTCAACGACGCGTGATGAGCTGTAAGTGGAGGGTTATCAAAGCGTGATCAGCTGTGAGTGGAGGGTTATCGAAGCGTCATCAGGTGTGAGTGGAGGGTTAGTGAAGTATGATCAGTTGTGAGTGGAGGGTAATCAAACCGTGATCAACATTCGGTGGAGGGTAATCAAAGCGTGATCAGCTGTGAGTAGAGGGTAAACGACTCGTGATCAGATGTGAGTGGAGGGTTATCGAAGTGCGATCAGTTATGAGTGAAGGGTAATCAAAACGAGATAAGCTGTGAGTAGAGGGTGATGGAAGCGGGATCAGTTGTGAGTGGAGGGTAATCAGAACGTGATCAGCTCTGAGTGGAGGGTAATCAAGGAGTGATCAGCTGTGAGTGGAGGGTAAGTGAAACGTGATCAACTGTGAGTGGAGGGTAGCTAAAGCGTAATCAGTTGTAAATGGAGGGTAATCAAGGCGTTATCAGCTGTGAGTTGAGGGTAAATGAAGCGTGATCAGCTGTGAGTGAAGGGTAGTCAAAGCGTGATCAGCTGTGAGTGGAGGAAAATCAAAGCGTGATCAGCTGTGAGTAGAGGATAAACAAAACGTGATCAGCTGTGAGTGGAAGGTAACCAAAGCATGATCAGCTGTGAGTGGAGGGTAAACGAAGTGTGATAAGATGCGAATGGAGGATATGCGATGCTTGAAAATATGTGTATAGAAAGCGCGGAGCGTGGTCAGCTGTGAGTGGAGGGTAGTCAAAGCGTTATCAGTTGTCAGTGGAGGATAATCAAAGCGTGATCAGCTGTGAGTGGAGGGTAAGCGAAGCGTGATCACCTGTGAGTGGAGGGTAAATGAAACGTGATCAGCTGTGAGTAGAGGGTAGTCAAAGTGTGATCAGTTGTGAGTGGAGGATAATCAAAGCGCGATCAGCTGTGAGTGGAGGGTAAGCGAAGCGTGATCAGCTGTGAGTGGAGGATAATCGAAGTATTATCAGTTGCGAGTGGAAGGTAATCAAAGCGTGATCATCTGTGAGTAGAGGGTAAACGATGCGTGATAAGTTGTGAGTGGAAGGTTATCGAAGTGCTATCAGCTATGAGTGAAGGGTAATCAAAACGTGATCAGTGGTGGGTGGAGGGTTATTGAAGCGTGATAAGTTGTGAGTGGATGGTAAGCGAAGCGTGATCAGCAATGAGTGGAGGGTGATCAAAGCGTGATCAGTTGTGAGTGGAGGGTAAGCGAAGCGTGATCAGCAATGAGTGGAGAGTAATCAAAGCGTGATCAGTTTTGAGTGGAGGGAAATCAAGTCGGGATCAGCTGTGAGTGGAGGGTAAACGAAGCGTGATCGGCTGTGAGTGGAGGACAATCAAAGCGTGATCAGTTGTGAGTGGAGGATAATCAAAGCGCGATCAGCTGTGAGTTGAGGATAATCAGTGTGTTCAGGTGTGAATGGAGGGTTATCAAAGCGTGATCAGCTGTGAGTGGAGGGTTATCGAAGCGTGATCAGGTGTGAGTGGAGGGTTAGTGAAGTATGATCAGTTGTGAGTGGAGGGTAATCAAACCGTGATCAACTGTCGGTGGAGGGTAATCAAAGCGTGATCAGCTATGAGTAGAGGGTAAACGAAGCGTGATCAGATGTGAGTGGAGGGTTATCGAAGTGCGATCAGCTATGAGTGAAGGGTAATCAAAACGAGATAAGCTGTGAGTGGAGGGTTATGGAAGCGTGATCAGTTGTGAGTGGAGGGTAATCAGAACGTGATCAGCTCTGAGTGGAGGGTAATCAAGGAGTGATCAGCTGTGAGTGGAGGGTAAGTGAAACGTGATCAGCTGTGAGTGGAGGGTAACTAAAGCGTAATCAGTTGTGAGTGAAGGGTAATCAAGGCGTGATCAGCTGTGAGTTGAGGGTAAATGAAGCGTGATCAGCTGTGAGTGAAGGGTAGTCAAAGCGTGATCAGCTGTGAGTGGAGGAAAATCAAAGGGTGATCAGCTGTGAGTGGAGGGTAAGCGAAGCGTGATCAGCTGTGAGTGGAGGGTAATCAAAGTATGATCAGCTGTGAATGGAGGGTAAGCGAAGTGTGATAAGATGTGAATGGAGGATATGCGATGCATGATAATATGTGCATAGAAAGTGCGGAGCGTGATCAGCTGTGAGTGGAGGGTAGTCAAAGCATTATCAGTTGTCAGTGGAGGATAATCAAAGCGTGATCAGCTGTGAGTGGAGGGTAAGCGAAGCGTGATCACCTGTGAGTGGAGGGTAAATGAAGCGTGATCAGCTGTGAGTAGAGGGTAGTCAAAGCGTGATCAGTTGTGAGTGGAGGATAATCAAAGCGCGATCAGCTGTGAGTGGAGGGTAAGCGAAGCGTGATCAGCTGTGAGTGGATGATATTCGAAGTATTATCAGTTGCGAGTGGAGGGTAATCAAAGCGTGATCATCTGTGAGTAGAGGGTAAACGACGCGTGATAAGCTGTGAGTGGAGGGTTATCGAAGTGCTATCAGCTATGAGTGAAGGGTAATCAAAACGTGATCAGTGGTGAGTGGAGGGTTATTGAAGCGTGATCAGTTGTGAGTGGATGGTAAGCGAAGCGTGATCAGCAATGAGTGGAGGGTAATCAAAGCGTGATCAGTTGTGAGTGGAGGGTAATCAAGTCGGGATCAGCTGTGAGTGGAGGGTAAACGAAGCGTGATAGGTTGTGAATGGAGGACAATCAAAGCGTGATCAGCTGTGAGTGGAGGATAATCAAAGCGCGATCAGCTATGAGTTGAAGATAATCAAAGTGTGTTCAGGTGTGAATGGAGGGTTAGCGAAGTGTGATCATTTGTGAGTGGAAGGTAATCGAAGCGTGATCAGCTGTGAGTGGAGTGTAATCAAAGCGTGCTCAGTTGTGTGTGGAGAGTCAACGACGCGTGATCAGCTGTGAGTGGAAGGTTATCAAAGCGTGATCAGCTGTGGGTGGAGGGTTATCGAAGCGTGATCAGGTGTGAGTGGAGGGTTAGTGAAGTATGATCAGTTGTGAGTGGAGGGTAGTCAAACCGTGATCAACTGTCGGTGGAGGGTAATCAAAACGTGATCAGCTGTGAGTGGAGGGTAAACGAAGCGTGATCAGCTGTGAGTGGAGGGTAATCAAAGCATGATCAGCTGTGAGTGGAGGGTAAGCGAAGTGTGATAAGATGCGAATGGAGGATATGCGATGCGTGATAATGTGTGCATAGAAAGCGCGGAGCGTGATCAGCTGTGAGTGGAGGGTAGTCAAAGCGTTATCAGTTGTCAGTGGAGGATAATCAAAGCATGATCAGCTATGAGTGGAAGGTAAGCGAAGCGTGATTACCTGTGAGTGGAGGGTAAATGAAGCGTGATCAGCTGTGAGTAGAGGGTAGTCAAAGCGTGATGAGTTGTGAGTGGAGGATAATCAAAGCGGGATCAGCTGTGAGTGGAGGGTAAGCGAAGCGTGATCAGCTGTGAGTGGAGGATAATCGAAGTATTTTCAGTTGCGAGTGGAGGGTAATCAAAGCGTGATCATCTGTGAGTAGAGGGTAAACGAAGCGTGATCAGCTGTGAGTGGAGAACAATCAAAGCGTGATCAGTTGTGAGTGGAGGATAATCAGAGCGCGATCAGCTGTGAGTGGAGGGTAAACAAAGCGTGATCAGTTGTGAGTGGAGGGTAATCAAAGCATGATCAGCTGTGAGTGGAGGGTAAACGAAGTGTGATAAGATGCGAATAGAGGATATGCGATGCCTGGTAATCTGTGCATCGAGGGTAAGCGGAGTGTGATCAGCTGTGGGTGGAGGGTAATCAAAGCGTGATCAGCTGTGAGTGAAGGGTAAACGAGGCGTGATCCGCTGTGAGTGGAGGGTTATCGAAGCGCAATCAGCTGTGAGTGGAGGGTAAATGAAGCGTGATCAGCTGTGAGTAGAGGGTAATCAAAGCGTGATGAGTTGTGAGTGGAGGATAATCAAAGCGGGATCAGCTGTGAGTGGAGGGTAAGCGAAGCGTGATCAGCTGTGAGTGGAGGATAATCGAAGTATTTTCAGTTGCGAGTGGAGGGTAATCAAAGCGTGATCATCTGTGAGTAGAGGGTAAACGACGCGTGATAAGTTTTGAGTGGAGGGTTATTGAAGCGTGATCAGTTGTGAGTGGAGGGTAAGCGAAGCCTGATCAGCAATGAGTGGAGGGTAATCAAAACGTGATCAGTTGTGAGTGGAGGGTAATCAAGTCGGGATCAACTGTGAGTGGAGGGTAAACGAAGCGTGATCAGCTGTGAGTGGAGAAAAATCAAAGCGTGATCAGTTGTGAGTGGAGGATAATCAGAGCGCGATCAGCTGTGAGTGGAGGGTAAACAAAGCGTGATCAGTTGTGAGTGGAGGGTAATCAAAGCATGATCAGCTGTGAGTGGAGGGTAAACGAAGTGTGATAAGATGCGAATAGAGGATATGCGATGCCTGGTAATCTGTGCATCGAGGGTAAGCGGAGCGTGATCAGCTGTGGGTGGAGGGTAATCAAAGCGTGATCAGCTGTGAGTGAAGGGTAAACGAGGCGTGATCCGCTGTGAGTGGAGGGTTATCGAAGCGCGATCAGCTGTGAGCGGAGGGTAGTCAAAGCGTTATCAGTTGTCAGTGGAGGATAATCAAAGCGTGATCAGCTATGAGTGGAAGGTAAGCGAAGCGTGATTACCTGTGAGTGGAGGGTAAATGAAGCGTGATCAGCTGTGAGTAGAGGGTAGTCAAAGCGTGATGAGTTGTGAGTGGAGGATAATCAAAGCGCGATCAGCTGTGAGTGGAGGGTAAGCGAAGCGTGATCAGCTGTGAGTGGAGGATAATCGAAGTATTTTCAGTTGCGAGTGGAGGGTAATCAAAGCGTGATCATCTGTGAGTAGAGGGTAAACGACGCATGATAAGTTGTGAGTGGAGGGTTATCGAAGTGCGATCAGCTATGAGTGAAGGGTAATCAAAACGTGATTAGTGGTGAGTGGAGGGTTATTGAAGCGTGATCAGTTGTGAGTGGAGGGTAAGCGAAGCGTGATCAGCAATGAGTGGAGGGTAATCAAAACGTGATCAGTTGTGAGTGGAGGGTAATCAAGTCGGGATCAGCTGTGAGTGGAGGGTAAACGAAGTGTGATAAGATGCGAATAGAGGATATGCGATGCCTGGTAAGCTGTGTATCGAGGGTAAGCGAAGCGTGATCAGCTGTGGGTGGAGGGTAATCAAAGCGTGATCAGCTGTGAGTGAAGGGTAAACGAGGCGTGATCCGCTGTGAGTGGAGGGTTATCGAAGCGCGATCAGCTGTGAGTGGAGGATAATCAAAGCGTGATCAGGTGTGAGTGGAGGGTTACCGAAGTGTGATCAGTTGTTAGTGGAGGGTTATCGAAGTATGATCAGTTGTGAGTGGAGGGTAATCGAAACGTGATCAGTTGTGAATGGAGGGTATTCAAAGCGTGATCAGTTGTGAATGGAGGGTAATCAAAGCGTGATCAGCTGTGAGTGGAGAGTTAACGAAGTGTTATCAGTTGTGAGTGGACGGTCTATATGGCCGAGTCAGTGGTTGTTGAGGGTCTATGTAGCGGAGTCAGTGGTTCGTGAGGGTCTGTGTGGCCATTCCAGTGGTTCATGAGGGTCTATGTGGCTGTGTCAGTAATTTGTGAGGATCCATGTGGCCGAGGCAGTGGTTCATGAGGGACTATGTGGCCGAATCAGTGATTTGTAAGGTCTATGTGGCCGATTCAGTGGTTCATGAGGGTCTATGTAGCAGCCAGTGGTTCATGAGAGTTTATATGGCCGAGTGAATGGTTCGCGAGGATCCATGTGGCCGAGGCAGTTTTTCGTGGGAGACTATTTGGCAGAGTCAGTGGTTCGAGAGGGTCTATGTGGTCGAGTCAGTGGTTCGTGAAGGACTATGTGGCCGAGTCAATGGTTCATGAAGATATATGTGACTGATTCAGTGGTTCGTGAAGGACTATGTGGCCGAGTCAGTGGTTCATGAAGATATATGTGACTGATTCAGTGGTTCATGAGGGTCTATGTGGCCAAGTCAGTGGTTCATGAGGATCTATGGTGCAGAGTATTCAGTGGTTCGTGAGGGTCTATGTGGACGACTCAGGGGTTCACGAGGATCTACCGGTATGTTGTCGCTTCAATGGTTCATGAGGATCTATGTGTCCGTGCCAGTGGACCTACTAATTGTACCAGCAGATTGTCTCTATTTTTTAGCAAAGTAAACATGCCACAAATAGTAAACTATAGTCGATAAATCAAAGCCTTTACGATTAATTTATTTTAAAGTATTTTACTAGTTTAGATATGTCAGATTTGAACTTTTTAGCTTTGTTAATTACGTCACCATGAAAACATGGATGGGTAATACTCCTTAAGTCAGATCTCTGCATGAAGAATTGTATTTATATACATTTCTTTATAGCGGTAATAACATTTTGTGAAAGTTTTCAATAATTTATGAAAGCGGTATCCTTGGTGTAAGCGTTTTTTTATCTGTTCTCATGAGATTACGGTTATTGAAGCCCGAAACATTATCACAAATACGTGCACAAGGAACTATAAACTGAGAAATGTAAACGTCATATGATGGGACCAAAGGAACGTCATCATCCAAGAAAGGAAAATTGACGATATGAAAAACAAATGTCCCTTTTTCCCGTATTGTTTTATTTTTGCATCAGGATCGTCCATGTTATTTTAAGGGTATAAGTAGTCGAGTAGGGATAAGATTGTTGACTTTTCATTATTGTATTTATCCACCTATGCTCCTTACACAGGTCCTATCCCCGGGATCATCATTTACCTACACGAAACGTGTACTCTTCACGAATAAAGCTGAAATACTGCTAACTTGAAGCTAAAATAAATCAATGGACCACTTAATCAATCAATCAACCAATAAATCAATGTTGTCCCATTAGATTGTGCTAAGAAAAGTTTGAAGATATCAAAGGGGTAATCAGAAGCTGTAAATCAAAGGAGTAATCAGAAGTCGTAAATCAAAGGGGTAATCAGAAGTCGTAAATCAAAGAGGTAATCAGAAGCCGTAAATCAAAAGGGTAATCAGAAGTCGTAAATCAAAGAGGTAATCAGAAGCCGTAAATCAAAGAGGTAATCAGAAGTCGTAAATTAAAGGAGTAATCAGAAGCCGTAAATCAAAGGGGTAATCAGAAGCCGTAAATCAAAGGGGTAATCAGAAGCCGTAAATTTAAGGGGTAATCAGAAGCCGTAAATCAAAGGGGTAATCCGAAGCCGTAAATCAAAGAGGTAATCAGAAGTCGTAAATCAAAGTGGTAATCAGGAGCCGTAAATCAAAGGGGTAACCAGAAGCCGTAAATCAAAGGGGTAATCAGAAGCGTAAATCAAAGGGGTAATCAGAAACCGTATATCAAAGGGATAATCAGAAGCCGTAAATCGAAGAAAGACAGAACTCATGTGCTCTGGAAGGGTTAGCAGTTCCTGCTCAACATGTGACACCCATCGTGCTACTGTTAAATTACATTAGAGTTTGATTATCAAATTAAAAAACTGCTTCATGATAATCATTGATTTATTCATATTCAATATTCTCTTCTGACTATCATTGTTGTCCATCGTATGTCATTATTCTCTTCGGATCATCATTGTTGTATTTTTCAAGGAGTAATTATAGCCCTTCCACTGTCTCCAGTTTACTCCATCTGCATATGACTTATGGTTTCCTTTCAAATACAATCCATTCAGGTTGGAATTGTGACACTTTTCATACCACCAACCACCTTTAAAAAGCTTCGCACAATTAGAGCTATACACGTCAACGTCCTTGTCATGTGCAGAGAATTGTTGTCCATTCTGCCTAGCCATTGCATCTCCTTAAAGTAGAATCATTCGTGCATTACAGAGTAATACTGTTTTCAATAATAAACTAATAATAAAATGAAAGCACAAAACAAAACAAACAAAAAAAAAGAAAAAAAAAGCCAAACATCAAAATCGTAGAAAAAGGCAAAATCGATAATTCTAAAGTTTCAAATATAATATATCTTTTCTGGTGCCGGAATTCGATGAAGCTAGTTATGAAATGGAGTGCAACTTCGCAAGGAAAATTACTGAGGGTTTGCTTAGAGACTACAGTGCGTTATGACAGTATATCTAAAAAAAATAAAGGCCCATGACAGTATCAAATATATTATACACCTTGGCCTTAGGCTTCAGTATATAAAACTGATAGGTAAATCCAGCAATGAGCTTTTTACATTTCAACCTTTTATTTATGCAAACAACTGAACCAATTAAAATCAAATTACTGAAACTATTGAAAACTCGGCTTTAACACATTTCTTCATTTGTCGATATGTATGTGTTAAACCTTTTCTATATGTAGTGTTCAAACATTTAATTAGTACTTTCAGTACTTGTAATTTTCAGTTGTAGCATAGTGTGACCACACCCCCTATTTTGTATTAGTTGCTGCTGTTCAAGTAATTTTTCTGTCATGTATCCGTTAATGTCTACATTTAAACTTGGTCATGTGGGGTCAGTGATATTTTTTATTTAATTAATTATGTAGTATATAGTCCACGTCTGCAGTATCGTCAATATAGCAATGAAATTCGCTTTGTTTTTTGCTTAGACATATTTGAATCATCTAATTGACTCCTATAACATGCGTTATCAATATTGATAGGTCAGATCCATAGGGCCACTTTATGGGTATGTTTGTTCCTTGGACGAATTTAAGCAACATGATATTACTATGTAATTTGTTTTAAGCAATTTGCCTCTCTGCTGTGGTACATAGTTGCATGGCCTGTTTATATTTAGTATATCTCCAAAATTGTTTTATGTCCTAAAATATAGGAGGGCCCGGTTGGATCAATGAGTTAGGTAGTTGAATTACCTATACAAGCCTATCACCAATACGACGTGGGTTCGTTCCCGGCTTTCTAAACTACAAAAAGGGTGCACTCGACTCGCAGTCACAAGTGATAAAGCTTACCAGTTGCTTGCCCATAGTCGGTGTTTTCGCTCCGGTACTCCGGCTTCTTCCACCACTAAAACTGGTCGCCATGATATAGCTGATATATTGCTGAAAGTGGCGTTAAACACAAACAAATCATTCAATTAACCTAAAATATAGGATATGTGAAACCACCGTTCCGTTATGGTTTCCTTACATGAACATTTCTTTCCTTTTGAAAATTGGATCCATTCTTCCTGGAATGGTAATATAGCTTTTTAGTGTAGAAAAGCATTGCCAAATGTCATACAGCAGGATATTTTTGAAATATGAAAACATTATTTATTTCTGTAAATTGATTTTTAGGTTTCATGTATAAGAAGAGTTTGAAGATACCAAAAGGGGTAATCAGAATCTGTCAATCGAAGGACAGACAACACAATGGTCAAAAGAAAAAAAAAACAAAAGCACAAACAATGATCAATAAACCACTGCACAGAAAACTAAAGATCAAGCAACATGAACAACACTACATGAAAATCGGGGGTGAATTCGGGTGCTCCGGAAGGGTAAGCACTTCCTGTCCCTAGATTTAAAATCACAAGTGTGCAAATCTTAACACCAAGATTGTAAAACATCGTTTACAACACAAAGCAGTCTGCAGCACACTGTCTGCCTCTTGACTGTCTGTAACACACTGTCTGTCTCTTGACTGTCTGTAGCACACTGTCTGCCTCTGACTGTCTGTAATACACTGTCTGTCTCTTGACTGTCTGTAACACACTGTCTGCCTCTTGACTGTCTGTAACACACTGTCTGCCTCTTGACTGTCTGTAACACACTGTCTGCCTCTTGACTGTCTGTAGCACACTGTCTGCCTCTTGACTGTCATCACACTAATCATAATCGAATGATCAAAACAAGTTTTAATGTCAGTTTTGTATATCAGATAAATATTTGCTTATACTTTAAGACATACCTGCATTACCCTGATATCCGCCAACTGTTAGCTTGTATCCTGTTTCTTCATCGCCAACTACGAACTGTTTGTACACCGCATACCGTTGGTTACTGTCAAAATCACCCATGTTTATACGTAGACTATATTTTCCTTGTGCTGTAAGCTGGTGTAAGTGTTCATTTCCTAAAATAAAAGACATTACTAGAATTAGAATCAAAACAATTCCCAGTTTGAGGTCGCGATCATTTTGATAAGCCGTGGTATCAATATTGCTCAACTTACAGTTGAACGTCAAATGAGTTTGTGATCAAAAGATGTCCTGTATGTTTTGTATAAAACTGTATTGTGGTAAAATGTCTCCATTCATTTGTATTTGAAATAAGATGGAAAAAAAATACCACACTGTCGGAAGAGTTCCAAAATACAATAAAAACAAGTGTAAAAAGAGGCAAAAGCGACATCCCTACCACACAAAAATACATGACCGCACACTTTCCTGGCTTGATGCAATAAAAAGATCCATGGGCCCAAAACTAACAAATAATATTTAAATGTAAATAAAAAAAGACAAAATTTTGCTTTTATGCATTTGTTATTTTGCGAGTGAAACGGTAATACAATGAACCGTGAAGTGTGCCATTTCTCGTATCTGCGTGTGTTATTTCATAGTTATTAGCTGTTGCTTACATTCTGGTATATAAACCAGGAAAAGAATGCATTCATTTTACAAGCATTTGTTATTTTACGAGTTAAACGGTTAAACAATGGACCACGAAGTGTGCCATTTCTCGTATCTGCGTGTTAAACAATGGACCGTGAAGTGTGCCATTTCTCGTATCTGCGTGTTAAACAATGGACCACGAAGTGTGTGCCATTTCTCGTATCTGAGTGTGTTATTTCATAGTTATTAGCTGTTGATTACAATCTGGTATATAAACCAGGAAAAGAATGCATTCATGTTACACACATTTATTATTTTACGAGTTAAACGGTTAAACAATGGACCATGAAGTGTGACATTTCTCTTATCTGCGTGTTAAACAATAGACCGTGAAGTGTGCTATTTCTCGTATCTGAGTGTTAAACAATGGACCGTGAAATGTGCCATTTCTCGTATCTGTGCGCCATTTCTCGTATCAGCGTGTGTTATTTCATAGTTATTAGCTGTTGCTTACATTCTGTTATATAAACCAGGAAAAGAATGCATTCGTGTTACAAACATTTGTTATTTTACGAGTTAAACGGTTAAACAACAGACCGTGAAGTGTGACATTTCTCGTATCTGCGTGTTAAACAATGGACCGCGAAGTGTGCCATTTCTCGTATCTGCGTGTTAAACAATGGACCGTGAAGTGTGTGCCATTTCTCGTATCTGCGTGTGTTATTTCATAGTTATTAGCTGTTACTTACATTCTGTTATATAAACCAGGAAAAAAAAAGCATTCATGTTACAAACATTTGTTATTTTACGAGTTAAACGGTTAAACAATGGACCACGAAGTGTGCCATTTCTCGTATCTGCGTGTTAAACAATGGACCGCGAAGTGTGCCATTTCTCGTATCTGCGTGTTGAACAATGGACCGTGAAGTGTGCCATTTCTCGTATCTGCGTGTTGAACAATGGACCGTGAAGTGTACCATTTCTCGTATCTGCTTGTTGAATAATAGACCGTGAAGTGTGACATTTCTCGTATCTGCGTGTTATTTCATGGTTATTAGCTGTTGCTTACATTCTGGTATATAAACCAGGAAAAGAATGCATTTATGTTACAAGCATTTGCTATTTATTTGAATCATTTATAATATTGATTTCAAAATGTATAGACGAATGAAAAAAAAAGCTATTTCTTTTACGGTTAGGGTACCTATTAAACATGAAACTCACAAACATACCCAACCAAAATTCTTTCTCTAGGTTTCCAAATCCATGTCTGTATGTCTCCCATGTACGATAAAAATTAACACTGCCATCCATTCTTCTTTGGAATACCTGAAATGTGATCAGTTACAATGAAATATGTCTCACCCGAAACATGGATAAACCAGTCCAAACCTTAATAAACCAGAATCATGTTTTAATCCAAACCTGAATAAACCAGAATCATGTTTTAATCCAAACCAGAATAAACCAGAATCATGTTTTAATCCAAACCTGAATAAACCAGAATCATGTTTTAATCCAAACCTGAATAAACCAGAATCATGTTTTAATCCAAACCTGAATAAACCAGAATTATGTTTTAATCCAAACCAGAATAAACCAGAATCATGTTTTAATCCAAACCTGAATAAACCAGAATCATGTTTTGATCCAAACCTGAATAAACCAGAATCATGTTTTAATCCAAACCTGAATAAACCAGAATCATGTTTCAAACCAAACCTGAATAAACCAGAATCATGTTTTAATCCAAACCTGAATAAACCAGAATCATGTTTCAAACCAAACCTGAATAAACCAGAATCATGTTTTAATCCAAACCTGAATAAATCAGAATCATGTTTTAATCTAAACCTGAATAAATCAGAATCATGTTTTAATCCAAACCTGAATAAACCAGAATAATCACTGAATCTAGACCTGAATTAACAAAAAACTTTGTCTGAACACAAATCTTCAAATAAATCAGAATCATGTCTGAATCTGCACCCGAATAAACCAGAATCATGTCTGAATCTGCACCCGAATAAACCAGAATCATGTCTGAATCTGCACCCGAATAAACCAGAATCATGTCTGAATCTAAACCTGAATAAACCAGAATCGTGTCTGAATCTAAACCTGAATAAACCAGAATCTTGTCTGTACCCACACCTGAATAAACCAGAATTCTGACTGAAACCAAACCCGGATAAACCAGACAACTGCCTGAATCCAAGACAAGAATAAACTAGAATTCTATCTTTACCCAAACTGCCCAAACAACGAGAATAATATTCAAAACTTGAATAAACATGATTCTTGTCTAACGAACCATTATTAAACCAGGATCATCTCGAGGGTTAGCGTTATTGTTATGGTATTTAACGACTTTTACAACAATATTTCAGTTACCTCGTGACGTAAGTTTTATTGGTGGAGGAAATCGGAACACCCGGGGAAAACCACAGACATGTTGCAAGTCACTGACAAAGTTTATCACATGATGTTGTATCGTTTACACCTCGCCATGGGTGAGATTCGAACTCACAACATTAGCGTCTGATTAGATAGGCACTGCTTAGATCGGTAGTTGTAAATCCAACTACCATACGATCACGACGACGATGACCCCTATCAATGCCCGAGGGAGACGAACGTAGTTTTACCAGTAAGGCCAAAGAAAAAAGATTGTTGGTTTCCCCTAACCCCGCCGGGTCAGTTTTATCCTGCCTGGTCAATTAATTTTATTTTCATTTTTAGTAGAAAAAAATATTTTTGAAGCCAGCCATGTCATTTTTTCCAACACGAATTAGAAAATTTTATTATTTTTCCTTCTTTTCATGGATCATACAAGAATAAAACTGAGTTATTTACCCTCCAAAGAGGAATAACAGAACAAGTATGATTATTAGGAGCATACATGTATTATTCTCCTAAAGAGATGAAAATAAAATAAATTAAAAAAAAATAAAATGAAAAGCCTGACTACCGGGCTGTGAAAATGTTCCCATGTTAGGGGAAACCAACAATCAATTTTCCATGGCCTAATTACATCTATAGGAAACTAAATTGATCGTATTAACTATATTAATGCCGAACGACTGATCACAATATCCTCTTGAACTAATAGCCCATTTACAGAGGTATTGACGAATCCACAATAACAATGTAGTGTCTGGTTGTTGGATTTATAACTACATATGCAATCAGTGCCCATCACCACTAAGGTTGTGAGTTCGAATCCAACTCATGGCAAGGTTTACTCGATACAACATTATGTGATAAAGTTTATCAGTGACTTATGGCAGGTCAGTGGTTTTCTCTGGGTACTCTGGCTTCCTCCACCAATAAAACTGATCGCTGAAAGTGGCGTTAAGCACCATAATCTTAACCCCCTAAACACATAAATTAAGGTCACGCTCTACATGCAATAGCACTAAATTAAAAGATTTAACTTTTCTACAATATACAAATATTACACACTCTAAACTAATAGACATATATTACAGTATTAGTTCAACGTACACTCCGACAAAAGTTAAGCACCACCTGACTTGTTTCAATAATATCTTTTCTAATAATGAACTTATTTCGAATCGGTTTGCTGTTTTCGTTACCTGTACACACATATTTACTTACCTGTGAAACAGGTTATTGATCGATTTTTATTTATGTGTATATGACAGGGTGTGTAAAGTGCCACGTGTACTTTTCAACATTTGTGTTTGCGAACGAAAGCTGATTTCTTTGTGTGCAGAGTTTTAAGTTTCATTTTCTATTGGTTTGGTATGGTGCGGCGAAAATTAACCATACCAGAAAGGTGGCAAGCTGTTGGCATGCATAACGGTGGTTTTAGCCATAGAAGGGTGGCAGACCACTTCAGGGTTAACCATTCCATCATTGTACGACTGATGCAGCGTTTTCGTCAAACGGGGAATGTTACTGACCGTCCACGTGCAGGTAGACCTAGCAAAGCGACGCCGAGAGAGGACCGGCTCATATCCAGACGGGCGCGGCAACGGCCGTTCAGTACAGCTGGTGCACTTCGTGGTAATTTAGCGTTTGGAGGCCACATTAGCACACGCACTGTAATCAGACGCCTCCACCATCAGAGAATGCGAGCGCGACGACCCATAAAACGTCCACAATTGACATTACGTCATCGTCATGCTCGATTTGACTGGTCACATGATCATATAGGGTGGACTATTCGCACATGGAGACGGATCCACTGGTCTGATGAAAGTCGTTTTTTGTTACGCCTTACCGACGATCGTGCAAGGGTTTGGCGCCAACGAAACACTTCATTTCAGGACAACCACATTTTGGGCACAACTGCTATTGGGGGTGGGGTGTAACTGTCTGGGGTTGTTTTTCCTTTGACTGTAAGTTGGACTTGTACGTTCTTGATGGTAATCTGACAGGCCAAAAATACCGTGACAATGTGCTCGCTCCACGCGTAGTCCCCCATTTCGACAATCATGCGTTGGCTGACAGGCCAATGTTCATGGACGACAAGGCTAGGCCACATAGAACCCGAATTGTACAACATTTTTTTTTACAGCAAGAGGCTATTCAGACAATTCAATGGCCTGCGATGTTGCCAGACATGAACCCTATAGAGTATGTATGAGACTTTATTGGCCGAAAAATTAACCAACGCAATCCAAAATGTCAAAATATTGACGAATTAAGAACTGCTATCTTACAGGAGTGGCAACAGTTCCCCCAAAAACGGCTTAGGCGTCTTGTGCCAAGCATGACGAGGCGTGTTACAGTAACTTCACAATAAACGCGGTGGATATACTCGTTATTGATTTTAATGCCTTACACATACGCACAATAGATGCATTTAAAAGTTCTTAAAATCTGAAGACTTTGCATTTTAATGCAATGTTAAAAACTTCCATCAAAGACAAACTGGTTTTACGTTTTTCCAGCGCCTGTTGTGAACCCCATTTTTGCCACGTCATAGTCACGTCTTTCATGATGATAAATACTTCGTAGATTGGTAATTTTAGAGCCCTTGGTATAGTCTTTTAAGAAGTGTAAGAAAAATGGTGATATCTATTTTATTGTTTTAACAGTATTGATGTAAAAAAATATATCGATAAAAATATAGGGTGGTGCTTAACTTTGGTCGGAGCGTATATATAAATCGAACATGGATGTTTTTAAAACGACTGTTTGGTATAGAAATGGTCATATTGGTATGCTATCTCAGATTAAAGCATAATTAAATTGGAAATAATAGCTGAAGGATATGATTAATTCCCCCCCCCCCCCTCCCGTAGTTTTGAAAGGGAAGGTGCTATCTTGACCACGAGTACATGTGCACTATGTCTACTTTACACCCTGACCTATACCTAAAAATTGACAGCTCCTTGAGTGTCGGTTGAGAATGAAACTTTACAACAAAAGAGATGATTTTAATTTTCCCATTTGTGAATTATCCGTTAACAGGCGCGGATCCAGCCCCTAAAAAATGATTGGCAAGACTGGACAATGTGTATGTGTTCTGTTTATATGTGCATAATATAGTTTCGTTTGCTCATTTTTTGCAATTTTTTTAATTTCGTGATCTACGGTATTTGTTTGTACATGTAATATATAAATCTTCCCTAGGATTACAAATTATTGATCAATTTTAAAGCAGAAGTCACAGTTTTCTGAAACTGGTCATGCATGCGCGTTAACTTGAGTTGTGAATATTTTTCACCTGTACTTTTCCTTTCTGTTTGAGACATGTCCATTTCCCCCTTCCTAATACTATTTCAAACATACGAATTAGTTCTTTCTCTTTTGAGCGAAGGGATATTGGGTAATGTGCATTGAACAAAATCACACATATATTTTCCTGGAACAAGCAAAAGCCTTTGATTGCTGTTCTTCATATTGAAGTCGTAACAAGGCCTTACGTCATGAGTAAAATATCATACTTCATTGTACGTACCCTCGATGTGAAGCATCATGCCGCACATGGTACAATTTTAATCAATTTCGGTTTAGAAAAGAGGTCCTATATTTTCTAATTCCCATGAGCTTGCGGGGGGCTTCGCCCTCCCGGTCTACCCACAGGGCGCTCCCCTGGACCCAGACCCCTCGCCAAGCAGTGCGCCCCCTCTAACGTAAAATCCTGCATCCGCGCCTGGTTTATATATCGCAATATTCAACCTCCACCTCATGCATACGGAGTATATATCTCCGAATTTATACACTACCTCAGAGGTCGTGTTTCCTTGTAATTCGAATCCATGACCAGCCATAAATATTTAATATTTGACAAATACCGCGCCATGGTATAAGGTGCAAATTATCTTGATGCAAAAAAACCACGATCTCACCCTTAGTTTTCAACAAGAAATTTTGATAAAGATTAACTTTTAAGAAAAAATGCAGATTTTTCACGTAAAAAAATCTGATTTGAAAGATATGTTTCTAGTGATGACTTGGACGAAAATACCTATTGAAAAGAGGAAGTTTTGTGTTAAATGCTGGAAAATGAGATTTTTTTGTCGATTTGAAACGCCATCGGAAATTCCCTCCAATTATTTAGCGGGGAATTTTTCAGAGTTATATGCCCCTGTTTTGCAAAGGGAAACTACTCATGAGAACTCAACCTTTGAACTCGCATCACCTTCTTTACGACTGACTGATTGTTTGCAATAGATAGTCTTCAGGCTTATCTGTTACTAAATAATTTATGACATGACAGCAACCAGTGTATCATAGTTACGAATATAATATTACCAAAAACATGTCGTTTTTCTTTGCATGTGTCGTGGCAGCGATTATTTATGGAACGATTCGTCTGCTTCACTTGGCCAACACGTCGGTACCTCCTGAATTATCTTTCAAAGAGGGATCCATCTTTGCAAATCAAGTTATTAAAATGTGTTCGATACTCACCACCCCGTAAGTATAGAGAATGTTCAAATGAATGTTGGAAATTAAAGAGATGTCTACCAGCTATGAAAAAAGGGATGGGCTGTGACAGTGTGAGTGAAATTATGGAGCGAAAACCACAAAGATCGTCGATGATATAGGACTAGTTGTTTTATATTAGAAAAATAAAGATAGGCATAACAGATAAAAATGTATAGTCTGACACTATCTCGGGCTATGCTACCAGCAGTGTGGAATTGGCATGACCAACTCGTGCATGTAGATTTTCTTGGCTTACTTGTCTTAGGACAAGTAAAAAATAATAAATAATAATTTCTGATTAAGAGTTTTCTGGAAAGACAATTCCTCAAATAATATTATATCGTAAATATTGACGGTTATATCTATATGTTTTGTGTTGGAAACAATCGTATCAGTGGTGTTCCGAAAGCAGCTAAGTTTTAAGTTGAATATTACGACACGATTGTTAGCTCAGTTGAAAGAGCGGTGGCTTACAATGCGAGAGGTCCCAGGATCGAATCCCATCGCCATCGGGGACATTGCATTATTCGAAGATAAAATCTGTTCTACTGTTACACGCCCAATAGACTTTTCCACCCAAGTAGGTAGCTGATTTCTCATGGTTACTGCTGTCTCATATTGTCATATCTGCAAGAAATTTTGACCAGAAATCGTAAATGTTTGTTGTTAAAATTGTGAACAGCATAGTTACTTTGTTCTTCCGTCAATCATCTGCAAAGTATGATAATTGTCTCACGAAGGACACCACTAAAACTAAGCACATGACTGGTTTGATGGACAAAGCCATTGCTAAAGCTAATCAAAATGAATTTGATCGATATGGAAAGCTTTTCAACACATATCAGATGACAGTACAGACTCCTGTCACTGATCATGAGGCAATCCTTGTAAGATATGTCCACCTTGACACTCCTGTATCATCACCTGTGTTTGTACGTATCAAATATATCAAACAGGACAAGAAGGATTCTGTTGAACACCGTAACCCTAACCCCCTCTTCAAAATTTCTTTTTAGAGTGTTGCTTGCTATCAACCTACACGAATAAGAAAGTTATTATTGTAAAATGGATTTTTAACATCTAGCTAAAGATACATCAGTGCATGGATCACTAAGTTAAAAAGAGTTATTTATGATGATATGTCTATACTGTACACACCTATATTTATAGGGGCCATTATGATCGTATGGTAGTTAGATTTATAGCTACCTATGCAATCGGCACATATCACCACTAACGTTATGAGTTTGAATCCCGCTCATGGCGAGGTGTACGCGATACAACATTACGTGATAATATTTGTCAGTGACCTGTAGCAGGTCAGTGGTTTTCTCTGGATCTTCTGGTTTCCTCAACCAATAAAACTGATCTCCGCGATATAACTGAAATATCGTTGAAAGTGGCGTTAAACATCATAACCCTAATGATATTTAAAGTATGGCTCAACCAAATCTTTTTAAACTTTAACACAATGCTGTGGACCATTAAATACAGGTTAATTTTGATTACGGTGTATTTCACATTTACCGTTCCTGAGTTATGGCCCTTTTTCTCTTAGAAAATAGGGACTTTTTAGGTTTCCGAATGATATTTAAAGTACCGCTCAACCAAATCTTTTCAAACTTTAACACAATGCTGTATACCATAAAATACAGGTTAAGTTTGATTATGGTGTATTTCACTTTTCCCTTTCATAAGTAATTGTTACACCAGTTCACGTTTCTCAGCATTCCTTCATTACAAGTGTGTTTCCATCATATGTCTTTGTGCTTTGATGTAAATAGCGGAAGAAAAAAGGAAATGATTACAAGTAATCTGATTTAAATTAATTTGGCAAGCAATAAAAAGTTTGTAAATTTGTGATGGCCATGAAATGAATAAGTTGTAAGATAAATCACATGTTTCATTCCTTTCATTGCCTCATTCAAAATTTGGAATGCGGGGGTATCTGTGATCACCAGATCAACTTTCTGTAGTTTAAATAATTTTCTTGAAGTAATTTTGCAAAAACCATATAATACACATAGACATGAATACCTGGAGAAATTATTAATAAATAATAAATGTAAAACGCAATATTAGTGCTTGCCATAGGCGCTATTTTCCGTAGATACGCCCCTGGAGTTATGCCTCTCGTTACTTTAGCTGGAAGCTGCTTGGATATTCCTGATGTCCATTCTTCTGTTTTTGTCCATTGCAGGTTCTTTATTAGAGATAGGTTAACATAAGCTAGAGTGCTTGTTTTCTGGTATCCACATTTTTAAATTATTGTTTTTCTTTTTTAACTCCTGTTTCCACCACCAATAAAACTGACCACCATGATTATGATATAACTGAAACTGAAAGTGACGTTAAACAACATTCCCCTAACCCATATTTGTTAAATGATAGGTATCCACACTTGTAATGAACTATATTTACAACCCAAGTATGGTTAAATACAATAGCTGGACAATATAAAACCAGTCTTGCAGTTGCATGACATTTTATTAAGCATAGAATGCTGTTTTATAGGAATTATAGTCCGTTTGACTTCTATAAATCTGCAGATGTTTTTTTTTTATTAACAATCCATTTTTCAAATCAACAATTTGTTTGTAGATGTAGAGAGAGAGTTATGGTGTTTAACAATCAGTTATATCGTGGTAATTTGTAGTGTAGATGTATGTAATCACTTACACATAAAGTATAATTCACTGCCATCGCTTTGTACAGTAATTTGTCATCATTATGATTTTATTAACTGGTATTCTGCCTTTGTTCAGATTGTAATTTTATTTTTACAATAAAACAGATGTTTAACACCACTTTCAACAATTTTTAAATACCAAGATTATTGAATTAACAATTTATAGGTACATGTATAAGCAAAAACGTGCTTAAACTGAACTAAGCTTATCTCAAAACTGTCTGTGAGATCAAAGTCATTATGATTTCATTAACTGGTATTCTGCCTTTATTCAGATTGTAATTTTATTTTTACAATAAAACAGGTGATTGTTGAATGTCAATTTAAATGCTGAAACAAGTAATGTTTTAATCCATGTTACTTAAACAATAAAACAAAGAACTGATTATTGCTGATTTTAATACGATTTTAATAAATACCGTTAATTTTAGCTGTCAAAAGGCCCAAACATTTGAGAAATGCAAATTGATCTTTTACTGTCTACAATTAAAGTATTTAGTAGAGGGAGGGGGGCGTTATAGTGTTTAACACCACTTTCAACAATTTTTAAATACCACGATTATTGAATTAATAATTTATAGGTACATGTATAAGTAAAAACGTGTTTAAACTGAACTAAGCTTATCTCAAAACTTACTGTGAGATCAAAGTCCACAACTTGTTTATCTTCCCTATAAACTCAGCTTATCTTATAACTGTTTGTGGATTGAAGTCCACAACTTGTTTATTTTCCCAATAACCTCAGCTTATCTCAAACTGTTTGTGGATCGAAGTCATGAATTATTTCTTAAATATAAAATCATTACAAAAATGGAATTTATGGCAAATCTTAGGAATTCATATAATTTTGAATCTGTATAGTATTACAACTGTAGAGTTTATGGAAGGACTGATCATGAAGATGGAC
Organism: Bathymodiolus septemdierum; assembly: GCA_963383655.1. Taxonomy (NCBI): domain Eukaryota; kingdom Metazoa; phylum Mollusca; class Bivalvia; order Mytilida; family Modiolidae; genus Bathymodiolus; species Bathymodiolus septemdierum. Next base: position 32,729,739 of record OY726527.1, on the reverse strand, counting down.
TACAACTGAACTTTGGATTGTATGATGATATACATGACTACAACTGAACTTTAGATTGTATGATGATATACATGACTACAACTGAACTTTAGATTGTATGATGATATACATTTTGTAGGTGTACGATTAAAAAAGGGAAAATAAACAACTTGTGAACTTTGATCTCAAACAGTTTTCTCCGAGTCTTCCAGTTTCCTCCACCAAGAAAACTGACCACCATGATATACATTTGTAGCTGACATATTGTTGAAAGTGGCGCTAAACACAAACAAACAAACTTATTTAAGCCAATGGTTCTTATTCAAACCAAAAGTTCTTGTTTAAACTAAAGTTTCTTCAACACCAAATCTTTTGTTTTTTTAAGATATGTTCCCACAAGAGTATGGGGTAAAAGTGGACATCTACAAACCATTGTGTATGGGAAACATGGTAGAATAAAATATCCATTTCCTAAAGGAGAACGGCACTACATCAATCTCGACGATGGTGCTACCATGACGTACGACGTGTTCGAACCTTTTGTTTCTCATCCAAAAGGTACAGTATATAAATTGGAGAAAAAAGATATTGGGTAAAAACAGGCCAATGGGTTACCATGAAAAATCAGATCAGGTACCAACAATTTTCCATTTCAGCCGTGGTCTTTACTTAATTAGGAATAGGATTACGAACCTGGGTATTGCACCATCGCTGAAATGACAGCCCCTTATGTAATTGAAAAAAAATGTTCTATTTCTCTTATTGGTATTTGATTTGTTCTGTTAACCGGTTTACTTAAATATTTAGAAGGGGCTCCCATGGTCGCGATCCGTCTTATGGTAGTTCAAGTTGGATTTACAACTACCTTTTCAATCAGTTCCTATCACCACTCACGTGGCGAGGTGTACTCGATACAACAGTCAACTTGTGAAAGGTGGGTGATTTTTTGCGGGTACTCCAGTTTCCTCCACTAATAAAACTGACCGCCACAATTTGTTCTGTTAACCGGTTTGCTTAAATATTTAGAAGGGGTTGCCATGGTCGCGATCCGTCTTATGGTAGTTCAAGCTGTTTCCTCCACCAATAAAAGTGACCGTCACAATATAGCTGAAATATTGTTGAAAGTGGCGTTAAACACCATACCACCTTTTGTCCTTTATATTAAAAATGTATATGATTTACAAGAAAGCAATGCTGCATATTACATTAAGAAATAATACTGATTGGATTAGGGACCGTCGTGGTTGTGATGGTAGTTGGATTTACAGCTACCTGTTCAATCAGTACCTATCACCACTAAAGTTGTGAGTTCGAATCCCGTTCATGGCGAGGTATACTCAGAAACAACATTATGTGATAAAGTTTGTCAGTGATTTTCCGCAGGTCGGTGGTTTTCTAAGAGACTAAGGGTTCTCTGGTTTCCTCCACCAATAAAACTGTCCGCCACGATATAATAGAAATTTATGATTTTTTTTTAAAAATTGTGTTTATTCCATAACCCTAACCCTGATTGGATTTGAGTCAGTATAATGTATCTCAGTTAAAAGGTCAAAGATCAAATTCATTTAGGTATTGATACCAACTATATTACAAGTATAGTTTGAAAATATGCGTATATATATATATATATATTGTATATTATGATGTTTTCATTTTGTTCTTTCATAACAGGAGACAACAAACATATCTATTGATTCGGATATGAGTTCTTTTTCTAGTGTAATGGGTTTTGCCCTTGTGTGGTCAGGTGCTTCCATTATCCCGTGAACAATATATTAACAAGCGAAATATTACTTTTCAGGCATTCCAATCTTTTGACTTTTGACTTTTGTACTTTGACCTTTGACTTTTGACTTTTGCTGGTCGTATATGCACTGTATTAGATATCTACGTATTTTTTCTGCATATTATGAATAAATTGTATCATATATTCTCATGTTTAGGTCCTTTTGGTATTTGAATCACGTGTCCATTCTGATGAAATACCCTCGAGCATAATTTCGAACGCTAGCCCCACCCCCATTTTTCAAATCACATGTAGGAGATGATCAAGACAGTTATAAACATTTTGCTAAACAATATTGTGGTACGTTTTGTCAATAGGGTTGCCTCAACTGGCTGGAGTTACAATGGGAATTGATTGTGCTCCTCTCATTGTTGATTTGTTTTCATACAGCTATGAATATCAATGAATGGCTAACCTGCTTAAAGGCCCTTCTAAGCATTCAATGCTTGGTTTATTCAACAATAATAGCTTAGATGATATCTTAACTGTAAATGATCCTAATTTCCTTACGTTCGTAAAACAAATTTAGTATACATAAAAAAAAAGTAACTTACGGTGAATAAGGCTTTAAGGTTAAGGTTATGGTGTTTAAAGGCTTTCAGTTATATATATATTGGGGAGGGAACCGGAGTATCAGAAGAAAGCGACCGACTTGCCTCATGTCACTGGCAAACTTAATCACTTAAAGTTGTATCTAGTACACTCATCGTAAGCTGGGCACTGATTGCCAATAATGATAGCTGCAAATCCAACTACCATATGATCACGACCACTACGGCCCCATGTTGAAGACATATTCCTTTCTCAAGATAAATGTTACAATCGTGTTTACGACAAAACGTAAATCGAACCAGAGAGGTAATCAGACACAAGTGTAATCAGAATCCGTAAATCGAAGGACAGACACCAACATAACCAAAAGAACCAGAGGGGTAACCAGACACAAGTGTAATCAGAATCCGTAAATCGAAGGACAGACACCAACATAGTCAAAAGAACCAGAGGGGTAATCAGACACAAGTGTAATCAGAATCCGTAAATCGAAGGACAGACACCAACATAGTCAAAAGAACCAGAGGGATAATCAGACACAAGTGTAATCAGAATCCGTAAATCGAATGACAGACACCAACATAGCCAAAAGAACCAGAGGGATAATCAGACACAAGTGTAATCAGAATCCGTAAATCGAAGGACATACACCAACATAGTCAAAAGAACCAGAGGGGTAATCAGACACAAGTGTAATCAGAATCCGTAAATCGAAGGACGGACACCAACATAGCCAAAAGAACCAGAGGGGTAATCAGACACAAGTGTAATCAGAATCCGTAAATCGAAGGACATACACCAACATAGTGAAAAGAACCAGAGGGATAATCAGACACAAGTGTAATCAGAATCCGTAAATCGAAGGACAGACACCAACATAGCCAAAAGAACCAGAGGGGTAATCAGACACAAGTGTAATCAGAATCCGTAAATCGAAGGACATACACCAACATAGTCAAAAGAACCAGAGAGATAATCAGACACAAGTGTAATCAGAATCCGTAAATCGAAGGACAGACACCAACAGTCAAAAGAACCAGAGGGGTAACCAGACACAAGTGTAATCAGAATCCGTAAATCGAAGGACAGACACCAACATAGCCAAAAGAACCAGAGGGGTAATCAGACACAAGTGTAATCAGAATCCGTAAATCGAAGGACGGACACCAACATAGTCAAAAGAACCAGAAGGGTAACCAGACACAAGTGTAATCAGAATCCGTAAATCGAAGGACAGACACCAACATAGCCAAAAGAACCAGAGGGGTAATCAGACACAAGTGTAATCAGAATCCGTAAATCGAAGGACAGACACCAACATAGTCAAAAGAGCCAGAGAGGTAATCAGACACAAGTGTAATCAGAATCCGTAAATCGAAGGACGGACACCACAATGGTCAAAAGAAAAAGGACAAACAACGGTCTACAAAACATTCCGCAAAAGGCTAATGATTGAGTAACATGAACCCCACTTAAAATCGGTGGTGACCTCGGGTGCTCTGGAAGGGTAAGCAGTTCCTGCTACCCTAGTGGTACCCGTCATAGGAACCACAAACTCTGGAATATTGAATCAACTGGGATATATATACTCCATATGGAAGATACCAAAGGGGTAAACAAAAGTGTGAAGATACCAAAGGGGTAATCAGACACAAGTGTAATCAGAGAAGTGTAATCAGACAAGTGTAATCAGACAAGTGTAATCAGAATCCGTAAATCGAAGAACAGACACCAGCATAGCAGTTCTTGAACTCGGGTGCTCTGGAAGGGTAAACATTTCTTGCTACCCTAGTGAACTCGGGTACTCTGGAAGGCTAAACAGTTCTTGCTACCTCAGTGAACTCGGGTACTCTGGAAGGGTAAACAGTTCTTACTACCCTAGTGAACTCGGGTGCTCTGGAAGGGTAAACAGTTCTTGCTACCCTAGTGAACTCGGGTACTCTGGAAGGGTAAACAGTTCTTGCTACCCTAGAAGCCGGAGTACCCAGAGAGAACCGCCGACCATGGGCAAGCAACTGATAAACTTTATCACTTGCGGTTGCGAATCAAATGCATCCTTTTTTGTAATTTACAAAGCCAGGTACGAACCCACGCCATATTGGTGATAGGTTTGTATGGGTTGTTAGGTAATCCAACTACCTAACTCATTGAGCCACCCGAGTCCTCTTGATAAACAATAGGTCTTTATAGAACAATGTAACAACTTAAACACATGTTTAGTTATAGGTCAATATTTTAATAATTTAACAATATCACATGATAAAAAATAGGTCATTATTGATCAATGTAACAATATAACCAAACTTAAGCACATACTAAAGAATAGTTCATTATTGAACAATGTAACGACATAAGCACTTGCTTAGCTATAGGCAATGATCCATTATTGAAAAATGTAACAATATCACCAAACTTAAGCACAGGTTATCGTTTAGGTCATTATTGAACAATATCATCAAACTTAAACACATGGTAAAACTTAAGATTATTATTGAACAATATCATCAAACTTCAACACATGGTAAAACTTAAGATTATTATTGAACAATATCACCAAACTTAAACACATGGTAAAACTTAAGATTATTATTGAACAATATCACCAAACTTAAACACATGGTAAAACTTAAGATTATTATTGAACAATATCACCAAACTTAAACACATGGTAAAACCTAGATCATTATTGAACAATATCACCAAACTTAAACACATGGTAAAACTTAGATCATTATTGAACAATATCACCAAACTTAAACACATGGTAAAACTTAGATCATTATTGAACAATATCACCAAACTTAAACACATGGTAAAACTTAGATCATTATTGAACAATATCACCAAACTTCAACACATGGTAAAACTTAGATCATTATTGAACAATATCACCAAACTTCAACACATGGTAAAACTTAGATCATTATTGAACAATATCATCAAACTTCAACACATGGTAAAACTTAGATCATTATTGAACAATATCATCAAACTTCAACACATGGTAAAACTTAGATCATTATTGAACAATATCACCAAACTTCAACACATGGTAGAACTTAGATCATTATTGAACAATATCATCAACCTTCAACACATGGTAAAACTTAGATCATTATTGAACAATATTATCAAACTTCAACACATGGTAAAACTTAGATCATTATTGAACAATATCACCAAACTTAAGCACATGTTAAAACTTAGATCATTATTGAACAATATCACCAAATTTAAACACATGGTAAAACCTAGATCATTATTGACCAATATCACCAAACTTAAGTACATGGTAAAACTTAGATCATTATTGAACAATATCACCAAACTTAAGCACATGGTAAAACTTAGATCATTATTGAACAATATCACCAAACTTAAACACATGGTAAAACCTAGATCATTATTGACCAATATCACCAAACTTAAGTACATGGTAAAACTTAGATCATTATTGAACAATATCACCAAACTTAAGCACATGGTAAAACTTAGATCATTATTGAACAATATCACCAAACTTAAGCACATGTTAAAACTTGTATTTCCACTTCATATATCAATGGAGAGGTATGTGTAAGTCATGAATATCAATAGGTCATATTTCCATCATTGTCGGTAACCTACAGCTGATCACACTCCGATGACTCTCTTGATTAGTTGTGGGTTACCGACGATGTATTTCTACATGCACATGCAGCTTTTTTTATTGTCAAGAAAAATTCTTATATAATTATGTTGAAAGTTAACATGATAAGGTGCAACATTGATCGGGCCATGTTTGTTTGTTTTGGCTTTTAGTGTAATATTAAACAATGGTTTAATGTGTCACCAATAACTGAAAAATGTTTGAATAGATATATATTTCATGTAGTGGGAGTATGAGTGGGTGTTTTTCAAGCTCCAATCGAGGCACCACCGTACCAAATTATTCATCTGGTGAGATCACACTGGGTGGAGACGCAATGAAAATTTAAAAAAGTAGTCATCTATGTATTATAATCATCCCTGTTCCCAACAAATGAAAGAGTGTGCGACATTAAAAGGTAATGCATGATGAAAGAGGAACAATGCAAACGCAAGTGTTCGATATGATATCTAAAGGGTACAAAGCGCTAGAGAACCATGCATTATATCCTCCAAAATGTCAACTCTAGCATACCGATTTCTCCAGTGTGTTCCATCAATACAAGTGAGAGTTAGAGCTAGCGCTAGAATACCATGCATTATATCCTCCAAAATGTCAACTCTAGCATACCGATTTCTCCAGTGTGTTCCATCAATAAAAGTGAGAGTTAGAGCTAGCGCTAGAAAACCATGCATTATATCCTCCAAAATGTCAACTCTGCCGATTTCTCCGGTGCGCTCCATCAATACAACTGAGAGTTAGGGGGTTAGGGTTATGGTGTTTAAAGCCACTTTCAACAATATTTCAGCTATATCGTGGCGGTCATTTTCATTGATGGAGGTAACCGGAGTACCCGGAGAAAACCACCAACCTGCCGAAAGTCACTGACCAACTTTATCACATAGCATTACATCGAGTACATCACGCCATGAGCGGCCAATAAAACCGACAGCCACGATGTAGCTGAAATATTGTTGAAAGTGGCATTAAACGCCATAACCCCTAACCCTAACACAACTGTCCAAAGTCAAGAATAACACATCTATAATTGGCGTTTTAGATATACTAATGACTTTCCTTTCCAGTGTAAACGTCGCTCCGCTTCGTTTCCAGATTTCTTCGGTTCAAAACATTTCGAAAATGATTTTTTTATCCAATTACAGTCATTTGTCAAAAGTATTTGAAAATTTCACATTGCAAATTACCAAAAAGTGGACATGAATTGACTTCAAGATATTTTTGTGTGTGAAAATATGTTGTTTTATATGAAATATATGGAAAATTGGAAGTTTCCGAATACGTTTGACAAATGACTATGTGGTTTGAATATTAAGCCTAAATTATTTCTCTATCTCACTAGAAAAACATTTCGTTTGATTTATATTACCATCCGATTACTACCCACTCATCACTGTAGAGAACAATTAAAGCGTGATCAGCTGTGAGTGGAGGGTAAGCGAACCGTGATCAGTTGTGAGTGGAGGGTAAACAAAGCGTGATCAGCTGTGAGTGGAGGGAAAACGAAGCGTGATCAGATGTGACTGGAGTGTAATCAAAGCGTGATCAGCTGTGAGTGGAGGGTAAGCAAAGCGTGATCAGCTGTGAGTGGAGGGTAAACAACGCGTGATCAGATGTGAGTGGAGGATAATCAAAGCGTGATCAGCTGTGAGTGGAGGGTAAGTAACCGTGATCAGTTGTGAGTGGAGGGTAAACAAAGCGTGATGAGGTGTGAGTGTAGGGTAATCGAAACGTGATCAGCTGTGAGTGGAGTGTAATCAAAGCGTGATCAGCTGTGAGTGGAGGGTTATCGAAGCGTTATCAGCAATAAGTGGAGGTTGATCAAAGCGTGATCAGTTGTGAGTGGAGGGTAATCAAGTCGGGATCAGCTGTGAGTGGAGGGTAAGCGAAGCGTGATCGGCTGTGAGTGGAGGACAATCAAAGCGTGATCAGCTGTGAGTGGAGGGTAATTAAAGCGTAATCAGTTGTGAGTGGAGGTAAATCAAGACGTGATCAGCTGTGAGTTGAGGGTAAATGAAGTTTGATCAGCTGTGAGTGAAGGGTAGTCAAAGGGTGATCAGCTGTGAATGGAGGATAATAAAAGCGTGATCAGCTGTGATTGGAGGGTAAACGAAGTGTGATCAGCTGTGAATGGAGGGTAATCAAAGCATGATCAGCTGTGAGTGGAGGGTAAACGAAGTGTGATAAGATGCGAATAGAGGATATGCGATGCGTGATAATATGTGCATAGAGGGTAAGCGAAGCGTGATCAGCTGTGAGTGGAGGGTAGTCAAAGCGTTATCAATTGTCAGTGGAGGATAATCAAAGCGTGATCAGCTGTGAGTGAAGGGTAAGGGAAGCGTGATCACCAGTGAGTGGAGGGTAAATGAAGCGTGATCAGCTGTCAGTGGAGGATAATCGAAGTATTATCAGTTGTGAGTGGAGGGTAATCAAAGCGTGATCATCTGTGAGTAGAGGGTAAACGACGCGTGATAAGTTGTGAATGGAGGGTTATCGAAGTGCTATCAGCTATGAGTGAAGGGTAATCAAAACGTGATCAGTGGTGAGTGGAGGGTTATTGAAGCGTGATCAGTTGTGAGTGGATGGTAAGCGAAGCGTGATCAGCAATGAGTGGAGGGTAATCAAAGCGTGATCAGTTGTGAGTGGAGGGTAATCAAGTCGGGATCAGCTGTGAGTGGAGGGTAAACGAAGCGTGATAGGTTGTGAATGGAGGACAATCAAAGCGTGATCAGTTGTGAGTGGAGGATAATCAAAGCGCGATCAGCTATGAGTTGAAGATAATCAAAGTGTGTTCAGGTGTGAATGGAGGGTTAGCGAAGTGTGATCATTTGTGAGTGGAAGGTAATCGAAGCGTGATCAGCTGTGAGTGGAGTGTAATCAAAGCGTGATCAGTTGTGTGTGGAGAGTCAACGACGCGTGATCAGCTGTGAGTGGAAGGTTATCAAAGCGTGATCAGCTGTGGGTGGAGGGTTATCGAAGCGTGATCAGGTGTGAGTGGAGGGTTAGTGAAGTATGATCAGTTGTGAGTGGAGGGTAGTCAAACCGTGATCAACTGTCGGTGGAGGGTAATCAAAACGTGATCAGCTGTGAGTGGAGGGTAAACGAAGCGTGATCAGCTGTGAGTGGAGGGTAATCAAAGTATGATCAGCTGTGAATGGAGGGTAAGCGAAGTGTGATAAGATGCGAATGGAGGATATGCGATGCGTGATAATATGTGCATAGAAAGTGCGGAGCGTGATCAGCTGTGAGTGGAGGGTAGTCAAAGCATTATCAGTTGTCAGTGGAGGATAATCAAAGCGTGATCAGCTGTGAGTGGAGGGTAAGCGAAGCGTGATCACCTGTGAGTGGAGGGTAAATGAAGCGTGATCAGCTGTGAGTAGAGGGTAGTCAAAGCGTGATCAGTTGTGAGTGGAGGATAATCAAAGCGCGATCAGCTGTGAGTGGAGGGTAAGCGAAGCGTGATCAGCTGTGAGTGGATGATATTCGAAGTATTATCAGTTGCGAGTGGAGGGTAATCAAAGCGTGATCATCTGTGAGTAGAGGGTAAACGACGCGTGATAAGCTGTGAGTGGAGGGTTATCGAAGTGCTATCAGCTATGAGTGAAGGGTAATCAAAACGTGATCAGTGGTGAGTGGAGGGTTATTGAAACGTGATCAGTTGTGAGTGGATGGTAAGCGAAGCGTGATCAGCAATGAGTGGAGGGTAATCAAAGCGTGATCAGTTGTGAGTGGAGGGTAATCAAGTCGGGATCAGCTGTGAGTGGAGGGTAAACGAAGCGTGATAGGTTGTGAATGGAGGACAATCAAAGCGTGATCAGTTGTGAGTGGAGGATAATCAAAGCGCGATCAGCTATGAGTTGAAGATAATCAAAGTGTGTTCAGGTGTGAATGGAGGGTTAGCGAAGTGTGATCATTTGTGAGTGGAAGGTAATCGAAGCGTGATCAGCTGTGAGTGGAGTGTAATCAAAGCGTGATCAGTTGTGTGTGGAGAGTCAACGACGCGTGATCAGCTGTGAGTGGAAGGTTATGAAAGCGTGATCAGCTGTGGGTGGAGGGTTATCGAAGCGTGATCAGGTGTGAGTGGAGGGTTAGTGAAGTATGATCAGTTGTGAGTGGAGGGTAATCAAACCGTGATCAACTGTCGGTGGAGGGTAATCAAAACGTGATCAGCTGTGAGTGGAGGTTTATCGAAGTGCGATCAGCTATGAGTGAAGGGTAATCAAAACGAGATAAGCTTAGAGTGGAGGGTTATGGAAGCATGATCAGTTGTGAGTGGAGGGTAATCAGAACGTGATCAGCTCTGAGTGGAGGGTAATCAAGGAGTGATCAGCTGTGAGTGGAGGGTAAGTGAAATGTGATCAGCTGTGAGTGGAGGGTAACTAAAGCGTAATCAGTTGTGAGTGGAGGGTAATCAAGGTGTGATCAGCTGTGAGTTGAGGGTAAATGAATCGTGATCAGCTGTGAGTGTAGGGTAGTTAAAGCGTGATCAGCTGTGAGTGGAGGATAATCAAAGCGTGATCAGCTGTGAGTGGAGGGCAAGCGAAGCGTGATCAGCTGTGAGTGGAGGGTAATCAAAGCATGATCAGCTGTGAGTGGAGGGTAAGCGAAGTGTGATAAGATGCGAATGGAGGATATGCGATGCGTGATAATGTGTGCATAGAAAGCGCGGGGCGTGATCAGCTGTGAGTGGAGGGTAGTCAAAGCGTTATCAGTGGTGAGTGGAGGGTTATTGAAGCGTGATCAGTTGTGAGTGGAGGGTAAGTGAAACGTGATCAGCTGTGAGTGGAGGGTAACTAAAGCGTAATCAGTTGTGAGTGGAGGGTAATCAAGGCGTGATCAGCTGTGAGTTGAGGGTAAATGAAGCGTGATCAGCTGTGAGTGAAGGGTAGTCAAAGCGTGATCAGCTGTGAGTGGAAGATAATCAAGGCGTGATCAGCTGTGAGTGGAGGGTAAACGAAGCGTGATCAGCTGTGAGTGGAGGGTAATCAAAGCATGATCAGCTGTGAGTGGAGGGTAAGCGAAGTGTGATAAGATGCGAATGGAGGATATGCGATGCGTGATAATGTGTGCATAGAAAGCGCGGAGCGTGATCAGCTGTGAGTGGAGGGTAGTCAAAGCGTGATGAGTTGTGAGTGGAGGATAATCAAAGCGGGATCAGCTGTGAGTGGAGGGTAAGCGAAGCGTGATCAGCTGTGAGTGGAGGATAATCGAAGTATTTTCAGTTGCGAGTGGAGGGTAATCAAAGCGTGATCATCTGTGAGTAGAGGGTAAACGACGCATGATAAGTTGTGAGTGGAGGGTTATCGAAGTGCGATCAGCTATGAGTGAAGGGTAATCAAAACGTGATTAGTGGTGAGTGGAGGGTTATTGAAGCGTGATCAGTTGTGAGTGGAGGGTAAGCGAAGCGTGATCAGCAATGAGTGGAGGGTAATCAAAACGTGATCAGTTGTGAGTGGAGGGTAATCAAGTCGGGATCAGCTGTGAGTGGAGGGTAAACGAAGCGTGATCGGCTGTGAGTGGAGAACAATCAAAGCGTGATCAGTTGTGAGTGGAGGATAATCAAAGCGCGATCAGCTGTGAGTGGAGGGTAAACAATGCGTGATCAGTTGTGAGTGGAGGGTAATCAAAGCATGATCAGCTGTGAGTGGAGGGTAAACGAAGTGTGATAAGATGCGAATAGAGGATATGCGATGCCTGGTAAGCTGTGTATCGAGGGTAAGCGAAGCGTGATCAGCTGTGGGTGGAGGGTAATCAAAGCGTGATCAGCTGTGAGTGAAGGGTAAACGAGGCGTGATCCGCTGTGAGTGGAGGGTTATCGAAGCGCGATCAGCTGTGAGTGGAGGATAATCAAAGCGTGATCAGGTGTGAGTGGAGGGTTACCGAAGTGTGATCAGTTGTTAGTGGAGGGTTATCGAAGTATGATCAGTTGTGAGTGGAGGGTAATCGAAACGTGATCAGTTGTGAATGGAGGGTATTCAAAGCGTGATCAGTTGTGAATGGAGGGTAATCAAAGCGTGATCAGCTGTGAGTGGAGAGTTAACGAAGTGTTATCAGTTGTGAGTGGACGGTCTATATGGCCGAGTCAGTGGTTGTTGAGGGTCTATGTAGCGGAGTCAGTGGTTCGTGAGGGTCTGTGTGGCCATTCCAGTGGTTCATGAGGGTCTATGTGGCTGTGTCAGTAATTTGTGAGGATCCATGTGGCCGAGGCAGTGGATCATGAGGGACTATGTGGCCGAATCAGTGATTTGTAAGGTCTATGTGGCCGATTCAGTGGTTCATGAGGGTCTATGTAGCAGCCAGTGGTTCATGAGGGTTTATATGGCCGAGTCAATGGTTCGCGAGGATCCATGTGGCCGAGGCAGTTTTTCATGGGAGACTATTTGGCAGAGTCAGTGGTTCGAGAGGGTCTATGTGGTCGAGTCAGTGGTTCGTGAAGGACTATGTGGCCGAGTCAATGGTTCATGAAGATATATGTGACTGATTCAGTGGTTCGTGAAGGACTATGTGGCCGAGTCAGTGGTTCATGAAGATATATGTGACTGATTCAGTGGTTCATGAGGGTCTATGTGGCCAAGTCAGTGGTTCATGAGGATCTATGGTGCAGAGTATTCAGTGGTTCGTGAGGGTCTATGTGGACGACTCAGAGGTTCACGAGGATCTACCGGTATGTTGTCGCTTCAATGGTTCATGAGGATCTATGTGTCCGTGCCAGTGGACCTACTAATTGTACCAGCAGATTGTCTCTATTTTTTAGCAAAGTAAACATGCCACAAATAGTAAACTATAGTCGATAAATCAAAGCCTTTACGATTAATTTATTTTAAAGTATTTTACTAGTTTAGATATGTCAGATTTGAACTTTTTAGCTTTGTTAATTACGTCACCATGAAAACATGGATGGGTAATACTCCTTAAGTCAGATCTCTGCATGAAGAATTGTATTTATATACATTTCTTTATAGCGGTAATAACATTTTGTGAAAGTTTTCAATAATTTATGAAAGCGGTATCCTTGGTGTAAACGTTTTTTTATCTGTTCTCATGAGATTACGGTTATTGAAGCCCGAAACATTATCACAAATACGTGCACAAGGAACTATAAACTGAGAAATGTAAACGTCATATGATGGGACCAAAGGAACGTCATCATCCAAGAAAGGAAAATTGACGATATGAAAAACAAATGTCCCTTTTTCCCGTATTGTTTTATTTTTGCATCAGGATCGTCCATGTTATTTTAAGGGTATAAGTAGTCGAGTAGGGATAAGATTGTTGACTTTTCATTATTGTATTTATCCACCTATGCTCCTTACACAGGTCCTATCCCCGGGATCATCATTTACCTACACGAAACGTGTACTCTTCACGAATAAAGCTGAAATACTGCTAACTTGAAGCTAAAATAAATCAATGGACCACTTAATCAATCAATCAACCAATAAATCAATGTTGTCCCATTAGATTGTGCTAAGAAAAGTTTGAAGATATCAAAGGGGTAATCAGAAGCTGTAAATCAAAGGAGTAATCAGAAGTCGTAAATCAAAAGGGTAATCAGAAGTCGTAAATCAAAGAGGTAATCAGAAGCCGTAAATCAAAGAGGTAATCAGAAGTCGTAAATTAAAGGAGTAATCAGAAGCCGTAAATCAAAGGGGTAATCAGAAGCCGTAAATCAAAGGGGTAATCAGAAGCCGTACATTTAAGGGGTAATCAGAAGCCGTAAATCAAAGGGGTAATCCGAAGCCGTAAATCAAAGAGGTAATCAGAAGTCGTAAATCAAAGTGGTAATCAGGAGCCGTAAATCAAAGGGGTAATCAGAAGCCGTAAATCAAAGGGGTAATCAGAAGCGTAAATCAAAGGGGTAATCAGAAACCGTATATCAAAGGGATAATCAGAAGCCGTAAATCGAAGAAAGACAGAACTCATGTGCTCTGGAAGGGTTAGCAGTTCCTGCTCAACATGAGACACCCATCGTGCTACTGTTAAATTACATTAGAGTTTGATTATCAAATTAAAAAACTGCTTCATGATAATCATTGATTTATTCATATTCAATATTCTCTTCTGACTATCATTGTTGTCCATCGTATGCCATTATTCTCTTCGGATCATCATTGTTGTATTTTTCAAGGAGTAATTATAGCCCTTCCACTGTCTCCAGTTTACTCCATCTGCATATGACTTATGGTTTCCTTTCAAATACAATCCATTCAGGTTGGAATTGTGACACTTTTCATACCACCAACCACCTTTAAAAAGCTTCGCACAATTAGAGCTATACACGTCAACGTCCTTGTCATGTGCAGAGAATTGTTGTCCATTCTGCCTAGCCATTGCATCTCCTTAAAGTAGAATCATTCGTGCATTACAGAGTAATACTGTTTTCAATAATAAACTAATAATAAAATGAAAGTACAAAACAAAACAAACAAAAAAAAAGAAAAAAAAAGCCAAACATCAAAATCGTAGAAAAAGGCAAAATCGATAATTCTAAAGTTTCAAATATAATATATCTTTTCTGGTGCCGGAATTCGATGAAGCTAGTTATGAAATGGAGTGCAACTTCGCAAGGAAAATTACTGAGGGTTTGCTTAGAGACTACAGTGCGTTATGACAGCATATGTAAAAAAATAAAGGCCCATGACAGTATCAAACATATTATACACCTTGGCCTTAGGCTTCAGTATATAAAACTGATAGGTAAATCCAGCAATGAGCTTTTTACATTTCAACCTTTTATTTATGCAAACAACTGAACCAATTAAAATCAAATTACTGAAACTATTGAAAACTCGGCTTTAACACATTTCTTCATTTGTCGATATGTATGTGTTAAACCTTTTCTATATGTAGTGTTCAAACATTTAATTAGTACTTTCAGTACTTGTAATTTTCAGTTGTAGCATAGTGTGACCACACCCCCTATTTTGTATTAGTTGCTGCTGTTCAAGTAATTTTTCTGTCATGTATCCGTTAATGTCTACATTTAAACTTGGTCATGTGGGGTCAGTGATATTTTTTATTTAATTAATTATGTAGTATATAGTCCACGTCTGCAGTATCGTCAATATAGCAATGAAATTCGCTTTGTTTTTTGCTTAGACATATTTGAATCATCTAATTGACTCCTATAACATGCGTTATCAATATTGATAGGTCAGATCCATAGGGTCACTTTATGGGTATGTTTGTTCCTTGGACGAATTTAAGCAACATGATATTACTATGTAATTTGTTTTAAGCAATTTGCCTCTCTGCTGTGGTACATAGTTGCATGGCC
This sequence comes from Bathymodiolus septemdierum, assembly GCA_963383655.1. Lineage (NCBI taxonomy): Eukaryota > Metazoa > Mollusca > Bivalvia > Mytilida > Modiolidae > Bathymodiolus > Bathymodiolus septemdierum. The sequence continues at coordinate 32,714,499 of OY726527.1, read as the reverse complement.
TGTTTATATTTAGTATATCTCCAAAATTGTTTTATGTCCTAAAATATAGGAGGGCCCGGTTGGATCAATGAGTTAGGTAGTTGAATTACCTATACAAGCCTATCACCAATACGACGTGGGTTCGTTCCCGGCTTTCTAAACTACAAAAAGGGTGCACTCGACTCGCAGTCACAAGTGATAAAGCTTACCAGTTGCTTGCCCATGGTCGGTGTTTTCGCTCCGGTACTCCGGCTTCTTCCACCACTAAAACTGGTCGCCATGATATAGCTGATATATTGCTGAAAGTGGCGTTAAACACAAACAAATCATTCAATTAACCTAAAATATAGGATATGTGAAACCACCGTTCCGTTATGGTTTCCTTACATGAACATTTCTTTCCTTTTGAAAATTGGATCCATTCTTCCTGGAATGGTGATATAGCTTTTTAGTGTAGAAAAACATTGCCAAATGTCATACAGCAGGATATTTTTGAAATATGAAAACATTATTTATTTCTGTAAATTGATTTTTAGGTTTCATGTATAAGAAGAGTTTGAAGATACCAAAAGGGGTAATCAGAATCTGTCAATCGAAGGACAGACAACACAATGGTCAAAAGAAAAAAAAACCAAAAGCACAAACAATGATCAATAAACCACTGCACAGAAAACTAAAGATCAAGCAACATGAACAACACTACATGAAAATCGGGGGTGAATTCGGGTGCTCCGGAAGGGTAAGCACTTCCTGTCCCTAGATTTAAAATCACAAGTGTGCAAATCTTAACACCAAGATTGTAAAACATCGTTTACAACACAAAGCAGTCTGCAGCACACTGTCTGCCTCTTGACTGTCTGTAACACACTGTCTGTCTCTTGACTGTCTGTAGCACACTGTCTGCCTCTGACTGTCTGTAATACACTGTCTGTCTCTTGACTGTCTGTAACACACTGTCTGCCTCTTGACTGTCTGTAACACACTGTCTGCCTCTTGACTGTCTGTAACACACTGTCTGCCTCTTGACTGTCTGTAGCACACTGTCTGCCTCTTGACTGTCATCACACTAATCATAATCGAATGATCAAAACAAGTTTTAATGTCAGTTTTGTATATCAGATAAATATTTGCTTATACTTTAAGACATACCTGCATTACCCTGATATCCGCCAACTGTTAGCTTGTATCCTGTTTCTTCATCGCCAACTACGAACTGTTTGTACACCGCATACCGTTGGTTACTGTCAAAATCACCCATGTTTATACGTAGACTATATTTTCCTTGTGCTGTAAGCTGGTGTAAGTGTTCATTTCCTAAAATAAAAGACATTACTAGAATTAGAATCAAAACAATTCCCAGTTTGAGGTCGCGATCATTTTGATAAGCCGTGGTATCAATATTGCTCAACTTACAGTTGAACGTCAAATGAGTTTGTGATCAAAAGATGTCCTGTATGTTTTGTATAAAACTGTATTGTGGTAAAATGTCTCCATTCATTTGTATTTGAAATAAGATGGAAAAAAAATACCACACTGTCGGAAGAGTTCCAAAATACAATAAAAACAAGTGTAAAAAGAGGCAAAAGCGACATCCCTACCACACAAAAATACATGACCGCACACTTTCCTGGCTTGATGCAATAAAAAGATCCATGGGCCCAAAACTAACAAATAATATTTAAATGTAAATAAAAAAAGACAAAATTTTGCTTTTATGCATTTGTTATTTTGCGAGTGAAACGGTAATACAATGAACCGTGAAGTGTGCCATTTCTCGTATCTGCGTGTTAAACAATGCACCATGAAGTGTGCCATTTCTCGTATCTGCGTGTTAAACAATGAACCGTGAAGTGTGCCATTTATCGTATCTACGTGTTAAACAATAGACCGTGAAGTGTGTGCCATTTCTCGTATCAGCGTGTGTTATTTCATAGTTATTAGCTGTTGCTTACATTCTGGAATATAAACCAGGAAAAGAATGCATTCATGTTACAAGCATTTGTTATTTTACGAGTTAAACGGTTAAACAATGGATCACGAAGTGTGCCATTTCTCGTATCTGCGTGTTAAACAATGGACCGTGAAGTGTGCCATTTCTCGTATCTGCGTGTTAAACAATGGACCGTGAAGTGTGCCATTTCTCGTATCTGCGTGTTAAACAATGGACCATGAAGTGTGCCATTTCTCGTATCTGCGTATTAAACAATGGACCGTGAAGTGTGCCATTTCTCGTATCTACGTGTTAAACAATGGACCGTCAAGTGTGTCATTTCTCGTATCTACGTGTTAAACAATGGACCGTGAAGTGTGACATTTCTCGTATCTGAGTGTTAAACAATGGACCATGAAGGGTGACATTTCTCGAATCTGAGTGTGTTATTTCATAGTTATTAGCTGTTGCTTACATTCTGTTATATAAACCAGGAAAAGAATGCATTCATGTTACAAGCATTTGTTATTTTACGAGTTAAACGGTTAAACAATGGACCACGAAGTGTGTCATTTCTCGTATCTGCGTGTTAAACAATGGACCATGAGGTGTGACATTTCTCGAATATGAGTGTGTTATTTCATAGTTATTAGCTGTTGCTTACATTCTGTTATATAAACCAGGAAAAGAATGCATTCATGTTACAAGCATTTGTTATTTTACGAGTTAAACGGATAAGCAATGGACCACAAAGTGTGCCATTTCTCGTATCTGCGTGTTAAACAATGGACCGTGAAGCGTGCCATTTCTCGTATCTGCGTGTTAAACAATGGACCGTGAAGTGTGCCATTTCTCGTATCTGCGTGTTAAACAATGGACCGTGAAGTGTGCCATTTCTCGTATCTGCTTGTTGAACAATAGACCGTGAAGTGTGCCATTTCTCGTATCTGCGTGTGTTATTTCATAGTTATTAGCTGTTGCTTACATTCTGGTATATAAACCAGGAAAAGAATGCATTCATTTTACAAGCATTTGTTATTTTACGAGTTAAACGGTTAAACAATGGACCACGAAGTGTGCCATTTCTCGTATCTGCGTGTTAAACAATGGACCGTGAAGTGTGCCATTTCTCGTATCTGCGTGTTAAACAATGGACCACGAAGTGTGTGCCATTTCTCGTATCTGAGTGTGTTATTTCATAGTTATTAGCTGTTGATTACAATCTGGTATATAAACCAGGAAAAGAATGCATTCATGTTACACACATTTATTATTTTACGAGTTAAACGGTTAGACAATGGACCATGAAGTGTGACATTTCTCTTATCTGCGTGTTAAACAATAGACCGTGAAGTGTGCCATTTCTCGTATCTGAGTGTTAAACAATGGACCGTGAAATGTGCCATTTCTCGTATCTGTGCGCCATTTCTCGTATCAGCGTGTGTTATTTCATAGTTATTAGCTGTTGCTTACATTCTGTTATATAAACCAGGAAAAGAATGCATTCGTGTTACAAACATTTGTTATTTTACGAGTTAAACGGTTAAACAACAGACCGTGAAGTGTGACATTTCTCGTATCTGCGTGTTAAACAATGGACCGCGAAGTGTGCCATTTCTCGTATCTGCGTGTTAAACAATGGACCGTGAAGTGTGTGCCATTTCTCGTATCTGCGTGTGTTATTTCATAGTTATTAGCTGTTACTTACATTCTGTTATATAAACCAGGAAAAAAAAAGCATTCATGTTACAAACATTTGTTATTTTACGAGTTAAACGGTTAAACAATGGACCACGAAGTGTGCCATTTCTCGTATCTGCGTGTTAAACAATGGACCGCGAAGTGTGCCATTTCTCGTATCTGCGTGTTAAACAATGGACCGTGAAGTGTGCCATTTCTCGTATCTGCGTGTTGAACAATGGACCGTGAAGTGTACCATTTCTCGTATCTGCTTGTTGAACAATAGACCGTGAAGTGTGACATTTCTCGTATCTGCGTGTTATTTCATGGTTATTAGCTGTTGCTTACATTCTGGTATATAAACCAGGAAAAGAATGCATTTATGTTACAAGCATTTGCTATTTATTTGAATCATTTATAATATTGATTTCAAAATGTATAGACGAATGAAAAAAAAAGCTATTTCTTTTACGGTTAGGGTACCTATTAAACATGAAACTCACAAACATACCCAACCAAAATTCTTTCTCTAGGTTTCCAAATCCATGTCTGTATGTCTCCCATGTACGATAAAAATTAACACTGCCATCCATTCTTCTTTGGAATACCTGAAATGTGATCAGTTACAATGAAATATGTCTCACCCGAAACATGGATAAACCAGTCCAAACCTGAATAAACCAGAATCATGTTTTAATCCAAACCTGAATAAACCAGAATCATGTTTTAATCCAAACCTGAATAAACCAGAATCATGTTTTAATCCAAACCTGAATAAACCAGAATTATGTTTTAATCCAAACCAGAATAAACCAGAATCATGTTTTAATCCAAACCTGAATAAACCAGAATCATGTTTTGATCCAAACCTGAATAAACCAGAATCATGTTTTAATCCAAACCTGAATAAACCAGAATCATGTTTCAAACCAAACCTGAATAAACCAGAATCATGTTTTAATCCAAGCCTGAATAAACCAGAATCATGTTTCAAACCAAACCTGAATAAACCAGAATCATGTTTTAATCCAAACCTGAATAAATCAGAATCATGTTTTAATCTAAACCTGAATAAATCAGAATCATGTTTTAATCCAAACCTGAATAAACCAGAATAATCACTGAATCTAGACCTGAATTAACAAAAAACTTTGTCTGAACACAAATCTTCAAATAAATCAGAATCATGTCTGAATCTGCACCCGAATAAACCAGAATCATGTCTGAATCTGAACCCGAATAAACCAGAATCATGTCTGAATCTGCACCCGAATAAACCAGAATCATGTCTGAATCTAAACCTGAATAAACCAGAATCGTGTCTGAATCTAAACCTGAATAAACCAGAATCTTGTCTGTACCCACACCTGAATAAACCAGAATTCTGACTGAAACCAAACCCGGATAAACCAGACAACTGTCTGAATCCAAGACAAGAATAAACTAGAATTCTATCTTTACCCAAACTGCCCAAACAACGAGAATAATATTCAAAACTTGAATAAACATGATTCTTGTCTAACGAACCATTATTAAACCAGGATCATCTCGAGGGTTAGCGTTATTGATATGGTATTTAACGACTTTTACAACAATATTTCAGTTACCTCGTGACATAAGTTTTATTGGTGGAGGAAATCGGAACACCCGGGGAAAACCACAGACATGTTGCAAGTCACTGACAAAGTTTATCACATGATGTTGTATCGTTTACACCTCGCCATGGGTGAGATTCGAACTCACAACATTAGCGTCTGATTAGATAGGCACTGCTTAGATAGGTAGTTGTAAATCCAACTACCATACGATCACGACGACGATGACCCCTATCAATGCCCGAGGGAGACGAACGTAGTTTTACCAGTAAGGCCAAAGAAAAAAGATTGTTGGTTTCCCCTAACCCCGCCGGGTCAGTTTTATCCTGCCTGGTCAATTAATTTTATTGTCATTTTTAGTAGAAAAAAATATTTTTGAAGCCAGCCATGTCATTTTTTCCAACACGAATTAGAAAATTTTATGATTTTTCCTTCTTTTCATGGATCATACAAGAATAAAACTGAGTTATTTACCCTCCAAAGAGGAATAACAGAACAAGTATGATTATTAGGAGCATACATGTATTATTCTACTAAAGAGATGAAAATAAAATAAATTAAAAAAAAATAAAATGAAAAGCCTGACTACCGGGCTGTGAAAATGTTCCCATGTTAGGGGAAACCAACAATTACATCTATAGGAAACTAAATTGATCGTATTAACTATATTAATGCCGAACGACTGATCACAATATCCTCTTGAACTAATAGCCCATTTACAGAGGTATTGACGAATCCACAATAACAATGTAGTGTCTGGTTGTTGGATTTATAACTACATATGCAATCAGTGCCCATCACCACTAAGGTTGTGAGTTCGAATCCAACTCATGGCAAGGTTTACTCGATACAACATTATGTGATAAAGTTTATCAGTGACTTATGGCAGGTCAGTGGTTTTCTCTGGGTACTCTGGCTTCCTCCACCAATAAAACTGATCGCTGAAAGTGGCGTTAAGCACCATAATCTTAACCCCCTAAACACATAAATTAAGGTCACGCTCTACATGCAATAGCACTAAATTAAAAGATTTAACTTTTCTACAATATACAAATATTACACACTCTAAACTAATAGACATATATTACAGTATTAGTTCAACGTACAGTCCGACAAAAGTTAAGCACCACCTGACTTGTTTCAATAATATCTTTTCTAATAATGAACTTATTTCGAATCGGTTTGCTGTTTTCGTTACCTGTACACACATATTTACTTACCTGTGAAACAGGTTATTGATCGATTTTTATTTATGTGTATATGACAGGGTGTGTAAAGTGCCACGTGTACTTTTCAACATTTGTGTTTGCGAACGAAAGCTGATTTTTTTTTGTGCAGAGTTTTAAGTTTCATTTTCTATTGGTTTGGTATGGTGCGGCGAAAATTAACCATACCAGAAAGGTGGCAAGCTGTTGGCATGCATAACGGTGGTTTTAGCCATAGAAGGGTGGCAGACCACTTCAGGGTTAACCTTTCCATCATTGTACGACTGATGCAGCGTTTTCGTCAAACGGGGAATGTTACTGACCGTCCACGTGCAGGTAGACCTAGCAAAGCGACGCCGAGAGAGGACCGGCTCATATCCAGACGGGCGCGGCAACGGCCGTTCAGTACAGCTGGTGCACTTCGTGGTAATTTAGCGTTTGGAGGCCACATTAGCACACGCACTGTAATCAGACGCCTCCACCATCAGAGAATGCGAGCGCGACGACCCATAAAACGTCCACAATTGACATTACGTCATCGTCATGCTCGATTTGACTGGTCACATGATCATATAGGGTGGACTATTCGCACATGGAGACGGATCCACTGGTCTGATGAAAGTCGTTTTTTGTTACGCCTTACCGACGATCGTGCAAGGGTTTGGCGCCAACGAAACACTTCATTTCAGGACAACCACATTTTGGGCACAACTGCTATTGGGGGTGGGGTGTAACTGTCTGGGGTTGTTTTTCCTTTGACTGTAAGTTGGACTTGTACGTTCTTGATGGTAATCTGACAGGCCAAAAATACCGTGACAATGTGCTCGCTCCACGCGTAGTCCCCCATTTCGACAATCATGCGTTGGCTGACAGGCCAATGTTCATGGACGACAAGGCTAGGCCACATTGAACCCGAATTGTACAACATTTTTTTTACAGCAAGAGGCTGTTCAGACAATTCAATGGCCTGCGATGTTGCCAGACATGAACCCTATAGAGTATGTATGAGACTTTATTGGCCGAAAAATTAACCAACGCAATCCAAAATGTCAAAATATTGACGAATTAAGAACTGCTATCTTACAGGAGTGGCAACAGTTCCCCCAAAAACGGCTTAGGCGTCTTGTGCCAAGCATGACGAGGCGTGTTACAGTAACTTCACAATAAACGCGGTGGATATACTCGTTATTGATTTTAATGCCTTACACATACGCACAATAGATGCATTTAAAAGTTCTTAAAATCTGAAGACTTTGCATTTTAATGCAATGTTAAAAACTTCCATCAAAGACAAACTGGTTTTACGTTTTTCCAGCGCCTGTTGTGAACCCCATTTTTGCCACGTCATAGTCACGTCTTTCATGATGATAAATACTTCGTAGATTGGTAATTTTAGAGCCCTTGGTATAGTCTTTTAAGAAGTGTAAGAAAAATGGTGATATCTATTTTATTGTTTTAACAGTATTGATGTAAAAAAATATATCGATAAAAATATAGGGTGGTGCTTAACTTTGGTCGGAGCGTATATATAAATCGAACATGGATGTTTTTAAAACGACTGTTTGGTATAGAAATGGTCATATTGGTATGCTATCTCAGATAAAATATAATTAAATTGGAAATAATAGCTGAAGGATATGATTAATTCCCCCCCCCCCCTCCCGTAGTTTTGAAAGGGAAGGTGCTATCTTGACCACGAGTACATGTGCACTATGTCTACTTTACACCCTGACCTATACCTAAAAATTGACAGCTCCTTGAGTGTCGGTTGAGAATGAAACTTTACAACAAAAGAGATGATTTTAATTTTCCCATTTGTGAATTATCCGTTAACAGGCGCGGATCCAGCCCCTAAAAAATGATTGGCACGACTGGACAATGTGTATGTGTTCTGTTTATATGTGTATAATATAGTTTCGTTTGCTCATTTTTTGCAATTTTTTTAATTTCGTGATCTACGGTATTTGTTTGTACATGTAATATATAAATCTTCCCTAGGATTACAAATTATTGATAAATTTTAAAGCAGAAGTCACAGTTTTCTGAAACTGGTCATGCATGCGCGTTAACTTGAGTTGTGAATATTTTTCACCTGTACTTTTCCTTTCTGTTTGAGACATGTCCATTTCCCCCTTCCTAATACTATTTCAAACATACGAATTAGTTCTTTCTCTTTTGAGCGAAGGGATATTGGGTAATGTGCATTGAACAAAATCACACATATATTTTCCTGGAACAAGCAAAAGCCTTTGATTGCTGTTCTTCATATTGAAGTCGTAACAAGGCCTTACGTCATGAGTAAAATATCATACTTCATTGTACGTACCCTCGATGTGAAGCATCATGCCGCACATGGTACAATTTTAATCAATTTCGGTTTAGAAAAGAGGTCCTATATTTTCTAATTCCCATGAGCTTGCGGGGGGCTTCGCCCTCCCGGTCTACCCACAGGGCGCTCCCCTGGACCCAGACCCCTCGCCAAGCAGCGCGCCCCCTCTAACGTAAAATCCTGCATCCGCGCCTGGTTTATATATCGCAATATTCAACCTCCACCTCATGCATACGGAGTATATATCTCCGAATTTATACACTACCTCAGAGGTCGTGTTTCCTTGTAATTCGAATCCATGACCAGCCATAAATATTTAATATTTGACAAATACCGCGCCATGGTATAAGGTGCAAATTATCTTGATGCAAAAAAACCACGATCTCACCCTTAGTTTTCAACAAGAAATTTTGATAAAGATTAACTTTTAAGAAAAAATGCAGATTTTTCACGTAAAAAAATCTGATTTGAAAGATATGTTTCTAGTGATGACTTGGACGAAAATAACTATTGAAAAGAGGAAGTTTTGTGTTAAATGCTGGAAAATGAGATTTTTTTGTCGATTTGAAACGCCATCGGAAATTCCCTCCAATTATTTAGCGGGGAATTTTTCAGAGTTATATGCCCCTGTTTTGCAAAGGGAAACTACTCATGAGAACTCAACCTTTGAACTCGCATCACCTTCTTTACGACTGACTGATTGTTTGCAATAGATAGTCTTCAGGCTTATCTGTTACTAAATAATTTATGACATGACAGCAACCAGTGTATCATAGTTACGAATATAATATTACCAAAAACATGTCGTTTTTCTTTGCATGTGTCGTGGCAGCGATTATTTATGGAACGATTCGTCTGCTTCACTTGGCCAACACGTCGGTACCTCCTGAATTATCTTTCAAAGAGGGATCCATCTTTGCAAATCAAGTTATTAAAATGTGTTCGATACTCACCACCCCGTAAGTATAGAGAATGTTCAAATGAATGTTGGAAATTAAAGAGATGTCTACCAGCTATGAAAAAGGGGATGGGCTGTGACAGTGTGAGTGAAATTATGGAGCCTGAGACTGTCAGAGGGTCTTTGCACCCACAGATACTTGAGGACAGGATATACCTTGTACCCTTATGGTGCCTCTATGGAGGCGTGACTTGCATTGGAATAAAATACATAATTTTGTATAAAGGTAGACCATATATCCTGTCCACAAGTACCTGTGTTTGCACCATATTAATATTAATATGGAGAGAACAGGATCGAAAAAAAGCACAAAGATCGTCGATGATATAGGACTAGTTGTTTTATATAAGAAAAATAAAGATAGGCATAACAGATAAAAATGTATAGTCTGACACTATCTCGGGCTATGCTACCAGCAGTGTGGAATTGGCATGACCAACTCGTGCATGTAGATTTTCTTGGCTTACTTGTCTTAGGACAAGTAAAAAATAATAAATAATAATTTCTGATTAAGAGTTTTCTGGAAAGACAATTCCTCAAATAATATTATATCGTAAATATTGACGGTTATATCTATATGTTTTGTGTTGGAAACAATCGTATCAGTGGTGTTCCGAAAGCAGCTAAGTTTTAAGTTGAATATTACGACACGAGTGTTAGCTCAGTTAAAAGAGCGGTGGCTTACAATGCGAGAGGTCCCAGGATCGAATCCCATCGCCATCGGGGACATTGCATTATTCGAAGATAAAATCTGTTCTACTGTTACACGCCCAATAGACTTTTCCACCCAAGTAGGTAGCTGATTTCTCATGGTTACTGCTGTCTCATATTGTCATATCTGCAAGAAATTTTGACCAGAAATCGTAAATGTTTGTTGTTAAAATTGTGAACAGCATAGTTACTTTGTTCTTCCGTCAATCATCTGCAAAGTATGATAATTGTCTCACGAAGGACACCACTAAAACTAAGCACATGACTGGTTTGATGGACAAAGCCATTGCTAAAGCTAATCAAAATGAATTTGATCGATATGGAAAGCTTTTCAACACATATCAGATGACAGTACAGACTCCTGTCACTGATCATGAGGCAATCCTTGTAAGATATGTCCACCTTGACACTCCTGTATCATCACCTGTGTTTGTACGTATCAAATATATCAAACAGGACAAGAAGGATTCTGTTGAACACCGTAACCCTAACCCCCTCTTCAAAATTTCTTTTTAGAGTGTTGCTTGCTATCAACCTACACGAATAAGAAAGTTATTATTGTAAAATGGATTTTTAACATCTAGCTAAAGATACATCAGTGCATGGATCACTAAGTTAAAAAGAGTTATTTATGATGATATGTCTATACTGTACACACCTATATTTATAGGGGCCATTATGATCGTATGGTAGTTAGATTTATAGCTACCTATGCAATCGGCACATATCACCACTAACGTTATGAGTTTGAATCCCGCTCATGGCGAGGTGTACGCGATACAACATTACGTGATAATATTTGTCAGTGACCTGTAGCAGGTCAGTGGTTTTCTCTGGATCTTCTGGTTTCCTCAACCAATAAAACTGATCTCCGCGATATAACTGAAATATCGTTGAAAGTGGCGTTAAACATCATAACCCTAATGATATTTAAAGTATGGCTCAACCAAATCTTTTTAAACTTTAACACAATGCTGTGGACCATTAAATACAGGTTAATTTTGATTACGGTGTATTTCACATTTACCGTTCCTGAGTTATGGCCCTTTTTCTCTTAGAAAATAGGGACTTTTTAGGTTTCCGAATGATATTTAAAGTACCGCTCAACCAAATCTTTTCAAACTTTAACACAATGCTGTATACCATAAAATACAGGTTAAGTTTGATTATGGTGTATTTCACTTTTCCCGTTCATAAGTAATTGTTACACCAGTTCACGTTTCTCAGCATTCCTTCATTACAAGTGTGTTTCCATCATATGTCTTTGTGCTTTGATGTAAATAGCGGAAGAAAAAAGGAAATGATTACAAGTAATCTGATTTAAATTAATTTGGCAAGCAATAAAAAGTTTGTAAATTTGTGATGGCCATGAAATGAATAAGTTGTAAGATAAATCACATGTTTCATTCCTTTCATTGCCTCATTCAAAATTTGGAATGCGGGGGTATCTGTGATCACCAGATCAACTTTCTCTAGTTTAAATAATTTTCTTGAAGTAATTTTGCAAAAACCATATAATACACATAGACATGAATACCTGAAGAAATTATTAATAAATAATAAATGTAAAACGCAATATTAGTGCTTGCCATAGGCGCTATTTTCCGTAGATACGCCTCTGGAGTTATGCCTCTCGTTACTTTAGCTGGAAGCTGCTTGGATATTCCTGATGTCCATTCTTCTGTTTTTGTCCATTGCAGGTTCTTTATTAGAGATAGGTTAACATAAGCTAGAGTGCTTGTTTTCTGGTATCCACATTTTTTAATGATTTTTTTTCTTTTTTTACTCCTGTTTCCACCACCAATAAAACTGACCACCATGATTATGATATAACTGAAACTGAAAATGACGTTAAACAACATTCCCCTAACCCATATTTGTTAAATGATAGGTATCCACACTTGTAATGAACTATATTTACAACCCAAGTATGGTTAAATACAATAGCTGGACAATATAAAACCAGTCTTGCAGTTGCATGACATTTTATTAAGCATAGAATGCTGTTTTATAGGAACTATAGTCCGTTTGACTTCTATAAATCTGCAGATTTTTTTTTTTTATTAAAAATCAATTTTTCAAATCAACAATTTGTTTGTAGATGTAGAGAGAGAGTTATGGTGTTTAACAATCAGTTATATCGTGGTGATTTGTAGTGTAGATGTATGTAATCACTTACACATAAAGTATAATTCACTGCCATCGCTTTGTACAGTAATTTGTCATCATTATGATTTCATTAACTGGTATTCTGCCTTTGTTCAGATTGTAATTTTATTTTTACAATAAAACAGGTGATTGTTGAGTGTCAATTAAAATGCTGAAACAAGTAATTTTTTAATCCATGTTACTTAAGCAATAAAACAAAGAACTGATTATTGCTGATTTTAATACGATTTCAATAAATACCGTTAATTATAGCTGTCAAAAGGCCCAAACATTTGAGAAATGCAAATTGTTCTTATACTGGTCTACAATTAAAGTATTTAGTAGAGATGTGACTATTATTTAGAGTGTCTGTGTTTGGGGGGGGGGGGGGGGGGAGGGGGGGAGGGGGAGCGTTATATTAACACCCCTTTCAATAATTTTTAAATACCTCGATTATTGAATTAATAATTTATAGGTACATGTATAAGTAAAAACGTGTTTAAACTGAACTAAGCTTATCTCAAAACTTTCTGTGAGATCAAAGTCCACAACTTGTTTATCTTCCCTATAAACTCAGCTTATCTTATAACTGTTTGTGGATTGAAGTCCACAACTTGTTTATTTTCCCTATAAACTCAGCTTATCTCAAAACTGTTTGTGGATCGAAGTCATGAATTATTTTTTAAATATAAAATCATTACAAAAATGGAATTTATGGCAAATCTTAGGAATTCATATAATTTTGAATCTGTATAGTATTACAACCTTAGAGTTTATAGAAGGACTGATCATGAAGATGGACTACAACTAAACTTTAGATTGTATGATGATATACATGACTACAACTAAACTTTAGATTGTATGATGATATACATGACTACAACTGAACTTTAGATTGTATGATGATATACATGACTACAACTGAACTTTAGATTGTATGATGATATACATGACTACAACTGAACTTTGGATTGTATGATGATATACATGACTACAACTAAGCTTTGGGTTGTATGATGATATACATGACTACAACTGAACTTTGGATTGTATGATGATATACATGACTACAACTAAGCTTTGGATTGTATGATGATATACATGACTACAACTGAACTTTGGATTGTATGATGATATACATGACTACAACTGAACTTTGGATTGTATGATGATATACATGACTACAACTGAACTTTAGATTGTATGATGATATACATGACTACAACTGAACTTTAGATTGTATGATGATATACATGACTACAACTGAACTTTGGATTGTATGATAATATACATTTTGTAGGTGTACGATTAAAAAAGGAAAAATAAACAACTTGTGAACTTTGATCTCAAACAGTTTTCTCCGAGTCTTCCAGTTTCCTCCACCAATAAAACTGACCACCATGATATACATTTGTAGCTGACATATTGTTGAAAGTGGCGTTAAACACAAACAAACAAACTTATTTAAAACAATGGTTCTTATTCAAACCAAAAGTTCTTGTTTAAACTAAAGTTTCTTCAACACCAAATCTTTTGTTTTTTTAAGATATGTTCCCACAAGAGTATGGGGTAAAAATGGACATCTACAAACCATTGTGTATGGGAAATATGGTAGAATAAAATCTCCATTTCCTAAAGGAGAACGGCACTACATTAAACTCGACGATGGTGCTACCATGACGTACGACGTGTTCGAACCTTTTGTTTCTCATCCAAAAGGTACAGTATATAAATTGGAGAAAAAAGATATTGGGTAAAAACAGGCCAATGGGTTACCATGAAAAATCAGATCAGGTACCAACAATTTTCCATTTCAACCGTGGTCTTTACTTAATTAGGAATAGGATTACGATCCTGGGTATTGCACCATCGCTGAAATGACAGTCCCTTATGTAATTGAAAAAAAAATGTTCTATTTCTCTTATTGGTATTTGATTTGTTCTGTTAACCGGTTTACTTAAATATTTAGAAGGGGTTGCCATGGTCGCGATCGGTCTTATGGTAGTTCAAGTTGGATTTGCAACTACCTTTTCAATCAGTTCCTATCACCACTCACGTGGCGAGGTGTATTCGATACAACAGTCAACTTGTGGAAGGTGGGTGATTTTTTGCAGGTACTCCAGTTTCCTCCACCAATAAAACTGACCGCCACAATATAGCTGAAATATTGTGGAAAGTGGCGTTAAACACCATAGCCCCTTTGTCCTTTATATTAAAGTTGGTACATGTATATGATTTATGATGCTTCTCCAACAAGCAATGCTGCATATTACATTAAGAAATAATACTGATTGGATTAGGGACCGTCGTGGTTGTGATCAATTGGTAGTTGGATTTAGAGCTACCTGTTCAATCAGTACCTATCACCACTAAAGTTGTGAGTTCGAATCCCGTTCATGGCGAGGTGTACTCAGAAACAACATTATGTGATAAAGTTTGTCAGTGATTTGCGGCAGGTCGGTGGTTGTCTAAGAGACTAAGGGTTCTCTGGTTTCCTCCACCAATAAAACTGTCCGCCACGATATAACAGAAATTTATGAAGGTTTTTTTTAAAGTGGTTTTTATTCCATAACCCTAACCCTGATTGGATTTTAGTCAGTATAATGTATCTGAGTTAAAAGGTCAAAGATAAATTTAATTTAGGTATCGATACCAACTATATTACAAGTATAGTTTGAAAATATGCGTATATATATATATTGTATATTATGATGTTTTCATTTTGTTCTTTCATAACAGGAGACAACAAACATATCTATTGATTCGGAAATGAGTTCTTTTTCTAGTGTAATGGGTTTTGCCCTTGTGTGGTCAGGGGCTTCCATTATCCCGTGAACAATATATTAACAAGCGAAATATTACTTTTCAGGCTTTCCAATCTTTTGACTTTGACTTTTGTACTTTCACTTTTGACTTTTGACTTTTGTACTTTGACTTTTGACTTTTGACTTTTGTACTTTGCACTGTATTAGATATCTACGTATTTTTTCTGCATATTATGAATAAATTGTATCTTATATTCTCATGTTTAGGTCCTGTTCTTATTTTGGTATTTGAATCACGTGTCCATTCTGATGAAATACCCTCGAGCATAATCTCGAACGCTAGCCCCACCCCATTTTTCAAATCACATGTAGGAGATGATCAAGACAGTTATAAACATTTTGCTAAACAATATTGTGGTACGTTTTGTCAATATGGTTTCCTCAACTGGCTGGAGTTACAATGGGAATTAATTGTGCTCCTCTCATTGTTGATTTGTTTTTATACAGCTATGAAGATCAATGAATGGCTAACCTCCTTAAAGGCCCTTCTAAGCATTCAATGCTTGGTTTATTCAACAATAATAGCAGATACTTAGATGATATCTTAACTGTAAATGATCCTAATTTCCTTACGTTCGTAAAACAAATTTAGTATATAAAAAAAGTAACTTACGGTGAATAAGGCTTTAAGGTTAGGGTTGTTGTGTTTAAGGCTTTCAGTTATATATATTGGGGAGGGAACCGGAGTATCCGAAGAAAGTGACCGACTTGCCTCATGTCACTGGCAAACTTAATCACTTAAAGTTGTATCTAGTACACTCACCGTAAGCTCGGTACTTATTGCAATGATAGCTGCAAATCCAACTACCATATGATCACGACCACTACGGCCCCATGTTGAAGACATATTCCTTTCTCAAGATAAATGTTACACACGTGTTTACGACAAAACGTAAATCGAACCAGAGAGGTAATCAGACACAAGTGTAATCAGAATCCGTAAATCGAAGGACAGACATCAACATAGCCAAAAGAACCAGAGGGATAATCAGACACAAGTGTAATCAGAATCCGTAAATCGAAGGACAGACACCAACATAGTCAAAAGAACCAGAGGGATAATCAGACACAAGTGTAATCAGAATCCGTAAATCGAAGGACAGACACCAACATAGCCAAAAGAACCAGAGGGATAATCAGACACAAGTGTAATCAGAATCCGTAAATCGAAGGACAGACACTAACATGGTCAAAAGAGCCAGAGGGATAATCAGACACAAGTGTAATCAGAATCCGTAAATCGAAGGACAGACACCAACATAGTCAAAAGAACCAGAGGGATAATCAGATCCAAGTGTAATCAGAATCCGTAAATCGAAGGACAGACACCAACATAGTCAAAAGAACCAGAGGGCTAATCAGACACAAGTGTAATCAGAATCCGTAAATCGAAGGACATACACCAACATAGCCAAAAGAACCAGAGGGATAATCAGACACAAGTGTAATCAGAATCCTTAAATCGAAGGACAGACACCAACATAGCCAAAAGAACCAGAGGGATAATCAGACACAAGTGTAATCAGAATCCATAAATCGAAGGACGGACACCAACATAGCCAAAAGAAAAAGGACAAACAACGGTCTACAAAACATTCCGCAAAAAGCTAATGATTGAGTAACATGAACCCCACTAAAAATCGGGGGTGAACTCGGGTGCTCTGGAAGGGTAAGCAGTTCTTGCTACCCTAGTGGTACCTGTGATAGGAACCACAAGCTCTGGAATATTGAATCAACTGGGATGTATATACTCCATATGGAAGATACCAAAGGGGTAAAGAAAAGTGTGAAGATACCAAAGGGGTAATCAGACACTCTGGAAGGGTAAACAGTTCTTACTACCCTAGTGAACTCGGGTACTCTGGAAGGGTAAACAATTATTGCTACCCTAGAAGCCGGAGTACCCAGAGAGAACCGCCGACCATGGGCAAGCAACTGATAAGCGCGAACAGCTGTGATTTGAGGATAATCAAAGTGTGTTCAGGTGTGAATGGAGGGTTAGCGAAGTGTGATCAGTTGTGAGTGGAAGGTAATCGAAGCGTGATCAGCTGGGAGTGGAGTGTAATCAAAGCGTGATCAGCTGTGTGTGGAGGGTCAGCGACGCGTGATCAGCTTCGTTTCCAGATTTCTTCGGTTCAAAACATTTCGAAAATGATTTTTTAATCCAATTACAGTCATTTGTCAAAAGTATTTGAAAATTTCACATTGCAAATTACCAAAATTGGACATTAATTGACTTCAGGATATTTTTGTGTGTGAAAATACGTTGTTTTATATGAAATATATGGAAAATTGGAAGTTTCCGAATACGTTTGACAAATGACTATGTGGTTTGAATATTAAGCCTAAATTATTTCTCTATCTCACTAAAAAAACATTTCATTTGATTTATATTACCATCCGATTACTACCCACTCATCACTGTAGAGAACAATTAAAGCGTGATCAGCTGTGAGTGGAGGGTAAACGAACCGTGATCAATTGTGAGTGGAGGGTAAACAAAGCGTGATCAGCTGTGAGTGGAGGGTAAGCGAAGCGTGATCAGATGTTACTGTAGTGTAATCAAAGCGTGATCAGCTGAGTTGAGGGTAAACGAACCGTGATCAGTTGTGAGTGGAGGGTAAACAAAGCGTGATCAGCTGTGAGAGGAGGATAAACAACGCGTGATCAGTGGTGAGTGGAGGATAATCAGAGCGTGATCAGCTGTGAGTGGAGGGTAAGTAACCGTGATCGGTTGTGAGTGGAGGGTAAGCAAAGCGTGATCAGGTGTGAGTGGAGGGTCATCGTAGCGTGATCAGTTGTGAGTGGAGGGCAAACGACGCGTGATCAGCTGTGAGTGAAGGGTTATCGAAGCGCGAACAGCTGTGAGTTGAGGATAATCAAAGGGTGTTCAGGTGTGAATGGAGGGTTTAACGAAGTGTGATCAGTTGTGAGTGGAGTGAAATCAAAGCGTGATCAGCTGTGTGTGGAGGGTCAGCGACGCGTGATCAGCTGTGAGTGGAGGGTAATCAAAGCGTGGTCAGCTGTGAGTGGAGGGTTATCGAAGCGTGATCAGGTGTGAGTGAAGGGTTAGTGAAGTATGATCAGTTGTGAGTGGAGGGTAATCAAACCGTGATCAACTGTCGGTGGAGGGTAATCAAAGCGTGATCAGCTGTGAGTAGAAGGTAAACGACGCGTGATCAGATGTGAGTGGAGGTTTATCGAAGCATGATCAGTTGTGAGTGGAGGGTAATCAAAACGAGATAAGCTGTGAGTTGAGGGTAAATGAAGCGTGATCAGCTGTGAGTGAAGGGTAGTTAAAGCGTGATCAGCTGTGAGTGGAGGGTACCAAAGCGTAATCAGTTGTGAGTGGAGGGTAATCAAGGCGTGATCAGATGTGAGTGGAGGGTTATCGAAGTGCGATCAGCTATGAGTGGAGGGTAATCAAAACGAGATAAGATGTGAGTGGAGGGTTATGGAAGCATGATCAGTTGTGAGTGGATGGTAATCAGAACGTGATCAGCTCTGAGTGGAGGGTAATGAAGGAGTGATCAGCTGTGAGTGGAGGGTAAGTGAAACGTGATTAGCTGTGAGTGGAGGGTAACTAAAGCGTAATCAGTTGTGAGTGGAGGGTAATCAAGGCGTGATCAGCTGTGAGTTGAGGGTAAATGAAGCGTGATCAGCTGTGAGTGAAGGGTAGTCAAAGCGTGATCAGCTGTGAGTGGAGGATAATCAAAGCGTGATCAGCTGTGAGTGGAGGGTAAACGAAGCGTGGTCAGCTGTGAGTGGAGGGTAATCAAAGCATGATTAGCTGTGAGTGGAGGGTAAATGAAGTGTTATAAGATGCGAATGGAGGATATGCGATGCGTAATAATATGTGCATAGAGGGTAAACGGAGCGTGATCAGCTGTGAGTGGAGGGTAGTCAAAGCGTTATCAGCTGTCAGTGAAGGATAATCAAAGCGTGATCAGCTGTGAGTGGAGGGTAAGCGAAGTGTGATCACCTGTGAGTGGAGGGTAAATGAAGCGTGATCAGCTGTGAGTAGAGGGTAGTCAAAGCGTGATCAGTTGTGAGTGGAGGATAATCAAAGCGCGATCAGCTGTGAGTGGAGGGTAAGCGAAGCGTGATCAGCTGTGAGTGGAGGATAATCGAAGTATTATCAGTTGCGAGTGGAGGGTAATCAAAGCGTGATGATCTGTGAGTAGAGGGTAAACGACGCGTGATAAGTTGTGAGTGGAGGGCTATCGAAATGTTATCAGCTATGAGTGAAGGGTAATCAAAACTTGATCAGTGGTGAGTGGAGGTTTATTGAAGCGTGATCAGTTGTGAATGGAGGGTAAGCGAAGCTTGATCAGCAATGAGTGGAGGGTAATCAAAGCGTGATCAGTTGTGAGTGGAGGGTAATCAAGTCGGGATCAGCTGTGAGTGGAGGGTAAACGAAGCGTGATCGGCTGTGAGTGGATTACAATCAAAGCGTGATCAGTTGTGAGTGGAGGATAATCAAAGCGCGATCAGCTGTGAGTTGAGGATAATCAAAGTGTGTTCAGGTGTGAATGGAGGGTTAGCGAAGTGTGATCAGTTGTGAGTGGAAGGTAATCGAAGCGTGATCAGCTGTGTGTGGAGGGTCAACGACGCGTGATCAGCTGTGAGTGGAGGGTTATCGAAGCGTGATCAGGTGTGAGTGGAGGGTTAGTGAAGTATGATCAGTTGTGAGTGGAGGGTAATCAAACCGTGATCAACTGTCGGTGGAGGGTAATCAAAGCGTGATCAGCTGTGAGTAGAGGGTAAACGACGCGTGATCAGATGTGACTGGAGGGTTATCGAAGTGCGATCAGCTATGAGTGAAGGGTAATCAAAACGAGATAAGCTGTGAGTGGAGGGTTATGGAAGCGTGATCAGTTGTGAGTGGAGGGTAATCAGAACATGATCAGCTCTGAGTGGAGGGTAATGAAGGAGTGATCAGCTGTGAGTGGAAGATAAGTGAAACGTGATCAGCTGTGAGTGGAGGATAACTAAAACGTAATCAGTTGTGAGTGGAGGGTAATCAAGGCGTGATCAGCTGTGAGTAAAGGGTAGTCAAAGCGTGATCAGCTGTGAGTGGAGGATAATCAAAGCGTGATCAGCTGTTAGTGGAGGGTAAGCGAAGCGTGATCAGCTGTGAGTGGAGGGTAATCAAAGCATGATCAGCTGTGAGTGGAGGGTAAACGAAGTGTGATAAGATGCGAATGGAGGATATGCGATGCGTGATAATATGTGCATAGAAGGTAAGCGGAGCGTGATCAGCTGTGAGTGGAGGGTAGTCAAAGCGTTATCAGTTGTCAGTGGAGGATAATCAAAGCGTGATCAGCTGTGAGTGGAGGGTTATCGAAGCGCGATCAGCTGTGAGTGGAGGGTAATCAAAGCGTGATCAGGTGTGAGTGGAGGGTTACCGAAGTCTGATCAGTTGTGAATGGGGGGTAATCAAAGCGTGATCATCTGTGAGTGGAGGGTAATCAAAGCGTGATCAGGTGTGAGTGGAGGGTTATCGAAGTATGATCAGTTGTGAGTGAAGAGTAATCGAAGCGTGATCAGTTGTGAGTGGAGGGTAATCAAAACGTGATCAGTTGTGAATTGAGGGTAATCAAAACGTGATCAGCTGTGAGTGGAGGGTCAACGAAGTGTTATCAGTTGTGAGTGGAGGGTCTATATGGCCGAGTCAGTGGTTCTTGAGGGTCTATGTAGCAGAGTCAGTGGTTCGTGAGGGTCTGTGTGGCCATTCCAGTGGCTGATGAGGGTCTATGTGGCTGTGTAAGTGATTCGTGAGGATCCATGTGGCCGAGGCAGTGGTTCATGAGGGACTATGTGGCCGAATCAGTGATTCGTGAAGATCTATGTGGCCGAGTCAGTGGTTCATGAGGGTCTATGTAGCAGCCAGTGGTTCATGAGGGTTTATATGGCCGAGTCAGTGGTTCGCGAGGATCCATGTGGCCGAGGCAGTTTTTCATGGGAGACTATTTGGCAGAGTCAGTGGTTCGAGAGGGTCTATGTGCTCGAGTCAGTGGTTCATGAGGGACTATGTGGCCGAGTCAGTGGTTCATGAAGATCTATGTGGCTGATTCAATGGTTCATGAGGGTCTATGTGGCCAAGTTAGTGGTTCATGAGGATCTATGGTGCAGAGTATTCAGTGGTTCGTGAGGGTCTATGTGGACGAGTCAGGGGTTAACGAGGGTCTACCGGTATGTGGTCGCTTCAATGGTTCATGAGGATCTATGTGTCCGTGCCAGTGGACCTACTAATTGTACCAGCAGATTGTCTCTATTTTTTTAGCAAAGTAAACATGCCACAAATAGTAAACTATAGTCGATAAATCAAAGCCTTTACGAATAATATTTTTTAAAGTATTTTATTAGTTTAGATATGTCAGATTTGAACTTTTTAGCTTTGTTAATTACGTCACCATGAAAACATGGATGGCAAATACCCCTTAAGTCAGATCTCTGCATGAAGAATTGTATTTATATACATTTCTTTATAGCGGTAATAACATTTTGTGAAAGTTTTCAATAATTTATGAAAGCGGTATCCTTGGTGTAAACGTTTTATTTTCTGTTCTCACGAGATTACGGTTATTGAAGCCCGAAACATTATTACAAATACGTGCACAAGGAACTATAAATTGAGAAATGTAAACGCCATATGATGGGAACAAAGGAACGTCATCATCCAAGAAAGGAAAATTGACGATATGAAAAACAAATGTCCCTTTTTCCCGTATTGTTTTATTTTTGCATCAGGATCGTCGATGTTATTTTAAAGGTATAAGTAGCGAGTATGGATAAGATTGTTGACTTTTCTTTATTGTATTTATCCACCTATGCACCTTACACAGGTCCTATCCCCAGGATCATCATTTACCTACACGAAACGTGTACTCTTCACAAATAAAGCTGAAATACTGCTAACTTGAAGCTAAAATAAATAAATGGACCACTTAATCAATCAATCAACCAATAAATCAATGTTGTCCCATTAGATTGTGCTAAGAAAAGTTTGAAGATATCAAAGGGGTAATCAGAAGCTGTAAATCAAAGGAGTAATCAGAAGTCGTAAATCAAAGGGGTAATCAGAAGCCGTAAATCAAAGGGGTAATCAGAAGCCGTAAATCAAAGGGGTAATCAGAAACCGTAAATCTAAGGGGTAATCAGAAGCCGTAAATCAAAGGGGTAATCAGAAGCCGTATATCAAAGGGATAATCAGAAGCCGTAAATCGAAGAAAGACAGAACTCATGTGCTCTGGAAGGGTTAGCAGTTCCTGCTCAACATGTGACACCCATCGTGCTACTGTTAAATTACATTAGAATTTGATTATCAAATTAAAAAACTGCTTCATGATAATCATTGATTTATTCATATTCAATATTCTCTTCTGACTATCATTGTTGTCCATCGTATGTCATTATTCTCTTCGGATCATCATTATTGTATTTTTCAAGGAGTAATTATAGCCCTTCCACTGTCTCCAGTTTACTCCATCTGCAAATGACTTATGGTTTCCTTTCAAATACAATCCATTCAGGTTGGAATTGTGACACTTTTGATACCACCAACCACCTTTAAAAAGCTTCGCACAATTAGAGCTATACACGTCAACGTCCTTGTCATGTGCAGAGAATTGTTGTCCATTCTGCCTAGCCATTGCATCTCCTTAAAGTAGAATCATTCGTGCATTACAGAGTAATACTGTTTTCAATAATAAACTAATAATAAAATGAAAGCACAAAACAAAACAAACAAAAAAAAAATTAAAAATTAAAAAAAATAAAAAAAAAGCCAAACATCAAAATCGTAGAAAAGGCAAATCGACAATTCTAAAGTTTCAATATAATATATCTTTTTTGGTGTCGGAATTCGATGAAGCTAGTTATGAAATGGAGTGCAACTTCGCAAGGAAAATTACTGAGGGTTTGCTTAGAGACTACAGTGCGTTATGACAGCATATATAAAAAAAAGATCCATGACAGTATCAAGCATATTATACATCTTGGCCCCAGGCTTTAGTATATAAAGCTTATAGGTAAATCCAGCAATGAGCTTTTCACATTTTAACCTTTTATCTATATACAAACAACTGAACCAATTAAAATCAAATTATTGAAACTGAAACTATTGAAAACTCGGCTTTAACACATTTCTTCATTTGTCGATATGTATGTGTTAAACCTTTTCTATATGTAGTTTTCAAACATTTAATTAGTACTTTCAGTACTCGTAAATTTCAGTTGTAGCATATTGGGACTACACCCCCTATTTTGTATTAGTTGCTGCTGTTAAAGTAATTTTTCTGTCATGTATCCGTTAATGTCTACATTTAAACCTGGTCATGTGGGGTCAGTGATATTTTTCATTTAATTAATTATGTAGTATATAGTCCACGTCTGCAGTATCGTCAATATAGCAATGAAATTCGCTTTGTTTTTTGCTTAGACATATTTGAATCATCTAATTGACTCCTATAACATGCGTTATCAATATTGATAGGTCAGATCCATAGGGCCACTTTATGGGTATGTTTGTTCCTTGGACGAATTTAAGCAACATGATATTACTATGTAATTTGTTTTAAGCAATTTGCCTCTCTGCTGTGGTACATAGTTGCATTGCCTGTTTAAATGTAGTATATCTCCAAAATTGTTTTATGTCCTAAAATATAGGAGGATCAATGAGTTAGGTAGTTGGATTATCTATACAAGCCTATCACCAAAAAGACGTGGGTTCGTTCCCGGCTTTCTAAACTACAAAAAGGGTGCACTCGACTCGCAGTCACAAGTGATAAAGCTTACCAGTTGCTTGCCCATGGTCGGTGTTTTCTCTCCGGTACTCCGGCTTCTTCCACCACTAAAACTGGTCGCCATGATATAGCTGATATATTGCTGAAAGTGGCGTTAAACACAAACAAATCAATCAATTAACCTAAAATATAGGATATGTGAAACCACCGTTCCGTTATGGTTTCCTTACATGAACATTTCTTTCCTTTTGAAAATTGGATCCATTCTTCCTGGAATGGTAATATAGCTTTTTAGTGTAGAAAAGCATTGCCAAATGTCATACAGCAGGATATTTTTGAAATATGAAAACATTATTTATTTCTGTAAATTGATTTTTAGGCTTTGTATAAGAAGAGTTTGAAGATACCAAAAGGGGTAATCAGAATCTGTCAATCGAAGGACAGACAACACAATGGTCAAAAGAAAAAAAAAACAAAAGCACAAACAATGATCAATAAACCACTGCACAGAAAACTAAAGATCAAGCAACATGAACAACACTACATGAAAATCGGGGGTGAATTCGGGTGCTCCGGAATGGTGAGCACTTCCTGTCCCTAGATTTAAAATCACAAGTGTGCAAATCTTAACACCAAGATTGTAAAACATCGTTTACAACACAAAGCAGTCTGCAGCACACTGTCTGCCTCTTGACTGTCTGTAACACACTGTCTGTCTCTTGACTGTCTGTAGCACACTGTCTGCCTCTTGACTGTCTGTAACACACTGTCTGTCTCTTGACTGTCTGTAACACACTGTCTGCCTCTTGACTGTCTGTAGCACACTGTCTGCCTCTTGACTGTCATCACACTAATCATAATCGAATGATCAAAACAAGTTTTAATGTCAGTTTTGTATATCAGATAAATATTTGCTTATACTTTAAGACATACCTGCATTACCCTCATATCCGCCAACTGTTAGCTTGTATCCTGATTCTTCATCGCCAACTACGAACTGTTTGTACACAGCATACCGTTGGTTACTGTCAAAATCACCCATGTTTATACGTAGACTATATTTTCCTTGTGCTGTAAGCTGGTGTAAGTGTTCATTTCCTAAAATAAAAGACATTACTAGAATTAGAATCAAAACAATTCCCAGTTTGAGGTCGCGATCATTTTGATAAGCCGTGGTATCAATATTGCTCAACTTACAGTTGAACGTCAAATGAGTTTGTGATCAAAGGATGTCCTGTATGTTTTGTATAAAACTGTATTGTGGTAAAATGTTTCCATTCATTTGTATTTGAAATAAGATGGAAAAAAAATACCACACTGTCGGAAGAGTTCCAAAATACAATAAAAACAAGTGTAAAAAGAGGCAACAGCGACATCCCTACCACACAAAAATACATGACCGCACACTTTCCTGGCTTGATGCAATAAAAAGATCCATGGGCCCAAAACTAACAAATAATATTTAAATGTAAATAAAAAAAGACAAAATTTTGCTTGTATGCATTTGTTATTTTGCGAGTGAAACGGTAAAACAATGGACCGTGAAGTGTGCCATTTCTCGTATCAGCGTGTTAAACAATGGACCGTGAAGTGTGTCATTTCTCGTATCTGCGTGTTAAACAATAGACCGTGAAGTGTGACATTTCTCGTATCTGAGTGTGTTATTTCATAGTTATTAGCTGTTGCTTACATTCTGGTATATAAACCAGGAAAAGAATGCAATCATGTTGCAAGCATTTCTTATTTTACGAATTAAACGGTAAAACAATGGATCACGAAGTGTGCCATTTCTCGTATCTGCGTGTTAAACAATGGACCGTGAAGTGTGCTATTTCTCGTATCTGCTTGTTAAACAATAGACCATAACGTGTGCCATTTCTCGTATCTGCGTGTTAAACAATGGACCGTGAAGTGTGCTATTTCTCGTATCAGCGTGTGTTATTTCATAGTTATTAGCTGTTGCTTACATTCTGGTATATAAACCAGGAAAAGAATGTATTCATGTTACAAGCATTTGTTATTTTACGAGTTAAACGGTTAAACAATGGACCACGAAGTGTGCCATTTCTCTTATCTGCGTGTTAAACAATGGACAGTGAAGGGTGCCATTTCTCGTATCTACGTGTTAAACAATGGACCGTGAAGTGTGCCATTTCTCGTATCTGCTTGTTAAACAATAGACCGTGAAGTGTGCCATTTCTCGTATCTACGTGTGTTATTTCATAGTTATTAGCTGTTGCTTACATTCTGGTATATAAACCAGGAAAAGAATGCATTCATGTTACAAGCATTTGTTATTTTACGAGTTAAACGGTTAAACAATGGACCACGAAGTGTGCCATTTCTCTTATCTGCGTGTTAAACAATGGACAGTGAAATGTGCCATTTCTCGTATCTGCTTGTTAAACAATAAACCATAACGTGTGCCATTTCTCGTATCTGCGTGTTAAACAATGGACCGTGAAGTGTGCCATTTCTCGTATCAGCGTGTGTTATTTCATAGTTATTAGCTGTTGCTTACATTCTGGTATATAAACCAGGAAAAGAATGCATTCATGTTACAAGCATTTGTTATTTTACGAGTTAAACGGTTAAACAATGGACCACGAAGTGTGCCATTTCTCTTATCTGCGTGTTAAACAATGGACAGTGAAGTGTGCCATTTCTCGTATCTACGTGTTAAACAATGGACCGTGAAGTGTGCCATTTCTCGTATCTCCTTGTTAAAAAATAGACCGTGAAGTGTGCCATTTCTCGTATCTACGTGTGTTATTTCATAGTTATTAGCTGTTGCTTACATTCTGGTATATAAACCAGGAAAAGAATGCATTCATGTTACAAGCATTTGTTATCTTACGAGTTAAACGGTTAAGCAATGGACCACGAAGTGTGTCATTTCTCGTATCTGCTTGTTAAACAATAGACCGTGAAGTGCCATTTCTCGTATCTGCGTGTTAAACAATGGACCGTGAAGTGTGCCATTTCTCGTATCTGCTTGTTAAACAATAGACCGTGAAGTGCCATTTCTCGTATCTGCGTGTTAAACAATGGACCACGAAGTGTGCCATTTCTCGTATCTGCGTGTTAAACAATGGACCGTGAAGTGTGCCATTTCTCGTATCTGCTTGTTAAAAAATGGAGCGTGAAGTGTGCCATTTCTCGTATCTACGTGTAAAACAATGGACCGTCAAGTGTGTCATTTCTCGTATCTACGTGTTAAACAATGGACCGTAAAGTGTGACATTTCTCGTATCTGAGTGTGTTATTTCATAGTTATTAGCTGTTGCTTATATTCTGGTATATAAAGCAGGAAAAGAATGCATTCATGTTACAAGCATTTGTTATTTTACGAGTTAAACGGTTAAGCAATGGACCACGAAGTGTGTCATTTCTCGTATCTGCGTGTTGAACAATGGACCGGGAAGTGTGCCATTTCTCGTATCTGCGTGTTAAACAATGGACCATGAAGTGTGCCATTTCTCGTATCTGCGTGTTAAACAATGGACCGTGAAGTGTGCCATTTCTAGTATCTGCTTGTAAAATAATGGACCGTGAAGTGTGCCATTTTTCGTATCTGCGTGTTAAACAATGGACCGTGAAGTGTGCCATTTCTCGTATCTGCTTGTAAAAACAATAGACCGTGAAGTGTGCCATTTCTCGTATCTGTGTGCCATTTCTCGTATCTGCGTGTGTTATTTCATAGTTATTAGCTATTGCTTACATTCTGGTATATAAACCAGGAAAAGAATGCATTCATGTTACAAGCATTTGTTATTTTACGAGTTAAACGGTTAAGCAATGGACCACGAATTGTGCCATTTCTCGTATCTGCGTGTTAAATAATGGACCGTGAAATGTGCCATTTCTCGTATCTGCGTGTTAAACAATGGACCACGAAGTGTGCCATTTCTCGTATCTGCGTGTTAAACAATGGACCGTGAAGTGTGCCATTTCTCGTATCTACGTGTTAAACAATGGACCGTGAAGTGTGCCATTTCTCGTATCTACGTGTTAAACAATGGACCACGAAGTGTGCCATTTCTCGTATCTGTGTGTGTTATTTCATAGTTATTAGCTATTGCTTACATTCTGGTATATAAACCAGGAAAAAGAATGCATTCATGTTACAAGCATTTGTTATTTTACGAGTTAAACTGTTAAACAATGGACCGTGAAGTGTGCCATTTCTCGTATCTGCGTGTTAAACAATGGACCACGAAGTGTGCCATTTCTCGTATCTGCGTGTTAAACAATGGACCGTGAAGTGTGCCATTTCTCGTATCAGTGTGTGTTATTTCATAGTTATTAGCTGTTGATTACATTCTGGTAAATAAACCAGGAAAAGAATGCATTCATGTTACAAGCATTTGTCATTTTACGAGTTAAAATGTTAAACAATGGACCGTGAAGTGTGCCATTTCTCGTATCTGAGTGTTAAACAATGGACCACGAAGTGTGCCATTTCTCGTATCTGCGTGTTAAACAATGGACCGTGAAGTGTGCCATTTCTCGTATCAACGTGCTAAACAATGGACCGTGAATTGTGTGTCATTTCTCGTATCAGCGTGTGTTATTTCATAGTTATTAGCTGTTGCTTACATTCTGGTGTATAAATCAGGAAAATAATGCATTCATGTTACAAGCATTTGTTATTTTACGAGTTCAAAGGTTAAACAATGGACCACGAAGTGTGCCATTTCTCGTATGTGCGTGTAAAACAATGGACAGTGAAGTGTGCCATTTCTCGTATCAGCGTGTGTTATTTCATAGTTATTAGCTGTTGATTACATTCTGGTATATAAACCAGGAAATGAATGCATTCATGTTACAAGCATTTGTTATTTTACGAGTTAAACTGTTAAACAATGGACCACGAAGTGTGCCATTTCTCGTATCTGCGTGGTAAACAATGGACCGTGAAGTGTGCAATTTCTCGTATCTGCTTGTTAAACAATGGACCGTCAAGTGTGCCATTTCTCGTATCTACGTGTTAAACAATGGAGCGTGAAGTGTGACCTTTCTCGTATCAGCGTGTGTTATTTCATAGTTATCAGCTATTGCTTACATTCTGGTATATAAACCAGGAAAATAATGCATTCATGTTACAAGCATTTGTTATTTTACGAGTTAAACGGTTAAACAATGGACGACGAAGTGTTCCATTTCTCGTATCTGCGTGTTAAACAATGGACCGTGAAATGTGCCATTTCTCGTATCTGCGTGTTAAACAATGGACCATGAAGTGTGCCATTTCTTGTATCTGCGTATTAAGCAATGGACCGTGAAGTGTGCCATTGCTCGTATCTGCTTTTTAAACAATAGACCGTGAAGTGTGCCATTTCTCGTATCTGCTTGTTAAACAATGGACCGTGAAGTGTGCCATTTCTCGTATCTGCGTGTTAAACAATGGACCGTGAAGTTTGCCATTTCTCGTATCTGCTTGTTAAACAATAGACCGTGAAGTGTGCCATTTCTCGTATCTACGTGTTAAACAATGGACCGTCAAGTGTGTCATTTCTCGTATCTACGTGTTAAACAATGGACCGTGAATTGTGACATTTCTCGTATCTGAGTGTGTTATTTCATAGTTATTAGCTGTTGCTTATATTCTGGTATATAAACCAGTAAAAGAATGCATTCATGTTACAAGCATTTGTTATTTTACGAGTTAAACGGTTAAGCAATGGACCACAAAGTGTGCCATTTCTCGTATCTGCGTGTTAAACAATGGACCGTGAAGTGTGCCATTTCTCGTATCTGCGTGTTAAACAATGGACCGTGAAGTGTGCCATTTCTCGTGTCTCCGTGTTAAACAATGGACCGTGAAGTGTGTCATTTCTCGTATCTACGTGTTAAACAATGGACCACGAAGTGTGTCATTTCTCGTATCTGCGTGTTAAACAATGGACCGTGAAGTGTGCCATTTCTCGTATCTGCGTGTTAAACAATGGACCATGAAGTGTGCCATTTCTCGTATCTGCGTGTTAAACAATGGACCGTGAAGTGTGCCATTTCTCGTATCTGCTTGTAAAATCATGGACTGTGAAGTGTGCCATTTCTCGTATCTGCGTGTTAAACAATGGACCGTGAAGTGTGTCATTTCTCGTATCTGCGTGTGTTATTTCATAGTTATTAGCTGTTGCTTACATTCTGGTATATACACCAGGAAAAGAATGCATTCATGTTACAAGCATTTGTTATTTTACAAGTTAAAAGGTTAAACAATGCACCACGAAGTGTGCCATTTCTCGTATCTGCGTGTTAAACAATGGACCGTGAAGTGTGCCATTTCTCGTATCTGCGTGTTAAACAATGGACCGTGAAGTGTGCCATTTCTCGTATCTGCGTGTTAAACAATGGATCGTGAAGTGTGTCATTTCTCGTATCTGCGTGTTAATCAATGGACCGTGAAGTGTGTCATTTCTCGTATCCGCGTGTGTTATTTCATAGTTATTAGCTGTTGCTTACAATCTGGTATATAAACCAGGAAAAGAATCCATTCATGTTACAAGCGTTTGTTATTTTACGAGTTAAACGGTTAAGCAATGGACCACAAAGTGTGCCATTTCTCGTATCTGCGTGTTAAACAATGGACCGTGAAGTGTGCCATTTCTCGTATCTGCGTGTTAAACAATGGACCGTGAAGTGTGCCATTTCTCGTATCTGCTTGTTAAACAATGGACCGTGAAGTGTGCCATTTCTCGTATCTGCGTGTTAAACAATGGACCGTGAAGTGTGTGTCATTTCTCGTATCAGCGTGTGTTATTTCATAGTTATTAGCTGTTGCTTACATTCTGGTATATAAACCAGGAAATGAATGCATTCATGTTACAAGCATTTGTTATTTTAACAGTTAAACTGTTAAACAAAGGACCACGAAGTGTGCCATTTCTCGTATCTGCGTGTTAAACAATGGACCGTGAAGTGTGCCATTTCTCGTATCTGCTTGTTAAACAATGGACCGTGAAGTGTGCCATTTCTCGTATCTACGTGTTAAACAATTGACCGTCAAGTGTGTCATTTCTCGTATCTACGTGTTAAACAATGGACCACGAAGTGTGTCATTTCTCGTATCTGCATGTTAAACAATGGACCGTGAAGTGTGCCATTTCTCGTATCTGCGTGTTAAACAATGGACCATGAAGTGTGCCATTTCTGGTATCTGCGTGTTAAACAATGGACCGTGAAGTGTGCCATTTCTCGTATCTGCTTGTAAAATAATGGACCGTGAAGTGTGCCATTTCTCGTATCTGCGTGTTAAACAATGGACCGTGAAGTGTGCCATTTCTCGTATCTACGTGTTAAACAATGGACCGTGAAGTGTGCCATTTTTCGTATCTACGTGTTAAACAATGGACCGTGAAGTGTGTCATTTCTCGTATCTACGTGTGTTATTTCATAGTTATTAGCTGTAGCTTACATTCTGGTATATAAACCAGGAAAAGAATGCATTCATGTTACAAGCATTTGTTATTTTACGAGTTAAACGGTTAAACAATGGACCACGAAGTGTGCCATTTCACGTATCTGCTTGTTAAACAATAGACCGTGAAGTGTGCCATTTCTCGTATCTGCGTGTTAAACAATGGACCGTGAAGTGTGCCATTTCTCGTATCTGCTTGTTAAACAATGGACCGTGAAGTGTGCCATTTCTTGTATCTGCGTGTTAAACAATGGATCGTGAAGTGTGCCATTTCTCGTATCTGCTTGTTAAGCAATGGACCGTGAAGTGTGCCATTTCTCGTATCTACGTGTTAAACAATGGACCGTCAAGTGTGTCATTTCTCGTATCTACGTGTTAAACAATGGACCGTGAATTGTGACATTTCTCGTATCTGAGTGTTAAACAATGGACCGTGAAGTGTGTGTCATTTCTCGTATCAGCGTGTGTTATTTCATAGTTATTAGCTGTTGCTTAGATTCTGGTATATACACCAGGAAAAAAATGCATTCATGTTACAAGCGTTTGATATTTTACGAGTTAAACGGTTAAGCAATGGACCACAAAGTGTGCCATTTTTCGTATCTGCGTGTTAAACAATGGACCGTGAAGTGTGCCATTTCTCGTATCTGCGTGTTAAACAATGGACCGTGAAGTGTGCCATTTCTCGTATCTGCTTGTTAAACAATTGACCGTGAAGTGTGCCATTTCTCGTATCTGCGTGTTAAACAATGGACCGTGAAGTGTGTGTCATTTCTCGTATCAGCGTGTGTTATTTCATAGTTATTAGCTGTTGCTTACATTCTGGTATATAAACCAGGAAATGAATGCATTCATGTTACAAGCATTTGTTATTTTAACAGTTAAACGGTTAAACAAAGGACCACGAAGTGTGCCATTTCTCGTATCTGCGTGTTAAACAATGGACCGTGAAGTGTGCCATTTCTCGTATCTGCTTGTTAAACAATGGACCGTGAAGTGTGCCATTTCTCATATCTACGTGTTAAACAATAGACCGTCAAGTGTGTCATTTCTCGTATCTACGTGTTAAACAATGGACCACGAAGTGTGTCATTTCTCGTATCTCCGTGTTAAACAATGAACCGTGAAGTGTGCCATTTCTCGTATCTGCGTGTTAAACAATGGATCATGAAGTGTGCCATTTCTTGTATCTGCGTGTTAAACAATGGACCGTGAAGTGTGCCATTTCTCGTATCTGCTTGTAAAATAATGGACCGTGAAGTGTGCCATTTCTCGTATCTGCGTGTTAAACAATGGACCGTGAAGTGTGCTATTTCTCGTATCTACGTGTTAAACAATGGACCGTGAAATGTGCCATTTCTCGTATCTACGTGTTAAACAATGGACCGTGAAGTGTGTCATTTCTCGTATCTACGTGTGTTATTTCATAGTTATTAGCTGTAGCTTACATTCTGGTATATAAACCAGGAAAAGTATGCATTCATGTTACAAGCATTTGTTATTTTACGAGTTAAACGGTTAAACAATGGACCACGAAGTGTGCCATTTCACGTATCTGCTTGTTAAACAATAGACCGTGAAGTGTGCCATTTCTCGTATCTGCGTGTTAAACAATGGACCGTGAAGTGTGCCATTTCTCGTATCTGCTTGTTAAACAATGGACCGTGAAGTGTGCCATTTCTTGTATCTGCGTGTAAAACAATGGACCGTGAAGTGTGCCATTTCTCGTATCTGCTTGTTAAGCAATGGACCGTGAAGTGTGCCATTTCTCGTATCTACGTGTTAAACAATGGACCGTCAAGTGTGTCATTTCTCGTATCTACGTGTTAAACAATGGACCGTGAATTGTGACATTTCTCGTATCTGAGTGTTAAACAATGGACCGTGAAGTGTGTGTCATTTCTCGTATCAGCGTGTGTTATTTCATAGTTATTAGCTGTTGCTTATATTCTGGTATATACACCAGGAAAAGAATGCATTCATTTTACAAGCATTTGTTATTTTACAAGTTAAAAGTTTAAACAATGCACCACGAAGTGTGCCATTTCTCGTATCTGCGTGTTAAACAATGGACCGTGAAGTGTGCCATTTCTCGTATCTGCGTGTTAATCAATGGACCGTGAAGTGTGTGACATTTCTCGTATCAGCGTGTGTTATTTCATAGTTATCAGCTGTTGCTTATATTCTAGTATATAAACCAGGAAAAGAATGCATTCATGTTACAAGCATTTGTTATTTTACGAGTTAAACGGTTAAACAATGGATCACGAAATTTGCCATTTCTCGTATCTGCGTGTTAAACAATGGACTGTGAAGTGTGCCATTTCTCGTATTTGCGTGTTAAACAATGGACTATGAAGTGTGCCATTTCTCGTATCTGCGTGTTAAACAATGGACCGTGAAGTGTGCCATTTCTCGTATCTGCTTGTTAAACAATAGACCGTGAAGTGTGCCATTTCTCGTATCTGCGTGTTAAACAATGGACCGTGAAGTGTGTCATTTCTCGTATCTACGTGTGTTATTTCATAGTTATTAGCTGTAGCTTACATTCTGGTATATAAACCAGGAAAAGAATGCATTCATGTTACAAGCATTTGTTATTTTACGAGTTAAACGGTTAAACAATGGACCACGAAGTGTGCGATTTCACGTATCTGCTTGTTAAACAATAGACCGTGAAGTGTGCCATTTCTCGTATCTGCGTGTTAAATAATGGACCGTGAAGTGTGCCATTTCTCGTATCTGCTTGTTAAACAATAGACCGTGAAGTGTGCCATTTCTCGTATCTGCGTGTTAAACAATGGACCTTGAAGTGTGCCATTTCTCATATCTGCTTGTTAAACAATGGACAGCGAAGTGTGCCATTTCTCGTATCTGCGTGTTAAACTATGGACCGTGAAGTGTGCCATTTCTCGTATCTGCTTGTTAAACAATGGACCGTGAATTGTGACATTTCTCGTATCTGAGTGTGTTATTTCATAGTTATTAGCTGTTGCTTATATTCTGGTATATAAACCAGGAAAAGAATGCATTCATTTTACAAGCATTTGTTATTTTACGAGTTAAACGGTTAAACAATGGACCACGAAGTGTGCCATTT
The DNA here is from genome assembly GCA_963383655.1 of Bathymodiolus septemdierum. Classification (NCBI taxonomy): domain Eukaryota; kingdom Metazoa; phylum Mollusca; class Bivalvia; order Mytilida; family Modiolidae; genus Bathymodiolus; species Bathymodiolus septemdierum. Next base: position 32,679,869 of record OY726527.1, on the reverse strand, counting down.
CTCGTATCTGCGTGTTAAACAATGGACTGTGAAGTGTGCCATTTCTCGTATCTGCGTGTTAAACAATGGACCATGAAGTGTGCCATTTCTCGTATCTGCGTGTTAAACAATGGACCGTGAAGTGTGCCATTTCTCGTATCTGCTTGTTAAACAATAGACCGTGAAGTGTGCCCTTTCTCGTATCTGCGTGTTAAACAATGGACCTTGAAGTGTGCCATTTCTCGTATCTGCTTGTTAAACATTGGTCCGTGAAGTGTGCCATTTCTCGTATCTGCGTGTTAAACAATGGACCGTGAGGTGTGCCATTTCTCGTATCTGCTTGTTAAACAATGGACCGTAAATTGTGACATTTCTCGTATCTGAGTGTGTTATTTCATAGTTATTAGCTGTTGCTTATATTCTGGTATATAAACCAGGAAAAGAATGCATTCATGTTACAAGCATTTGTTATTTTACGAGTTAAACGGTTAAACAATGAAACACGAAGTGTGCCATTTCTCGTATCTGCTTGTAAAATAATGGACCGTGAAGTGTGCCATTTCTCGTATCTGCGTGATAAACAATGGACCGTGAAGTGTGTGTCATTTCTCGTATCAGCGTGTGTTATTTCATAGTTATTAGCTGTTGCTTACATTCTGGTATATAAACCAGGAAATGAATGCATTCATGTTACAAGCATTTGTTATTTTACGAGTTAAACTGTTAAACAATGGACCACGAAGTGTGCCATTTCTTGTATCTGCGTGTTAAACAATGGACAGTGAAGTGTGCCATTTCTCGTATCTTCTTGTAAAACAATGGACCGTGAAGTGTGCCATTTCTCGTATCTACGTGTTAAACAATGGACCGTCAAGTGTGTCATTTCTCGTATCTGCGTGTTAAACAATAGACCGTGAAGTGTGCCATTTCTCGTATCCTCTTGTAAAATAATGGACCGTGAAGTGTGCCATTTCTCGTATCTGCGTGTTAAACAATGGACCGTGAAGTGTGCCATTTCTCGTATCTGCTTGTTAAACAATATACCGTGAAGTGTGCCATTTCTCGTATCTGCGTGTTAAACAATGGACCGTGAAATGTGCCATTTCTCGTTTCTGCGTGTTAAACAATGGACCGTGAAGTGTGCCATTTCTCGTATCTGAGTGTTAAACAATGGACCGTGAAGTGTGCCATTTCTCGTATCTGCGTGTTAAACAATGGACCGTGAAGTGTGTGTCATTTCTCGTATCAGCGTGTGTTATTTCATAGTTATTAGCTGTTGCTTACATTCTGGCATATAAACCAGGAAAATAATGCATTCATGTTACAAGCATTTGTTATTTTACGAGTTCAAAGGTTAAACAATGGACCACGAAGTGTGCCATTTCTCGTATGTGCGTGTTAAATAATGGACCGTGAAGTGTGCCATTTCTCGTATTTGCGTGTTAAACAATGGACCGTGAAGTGTGCCATTTTTCTCGTATCTGCGTGTTAAACAATAGACCGTGAAGTGTGCCATTTCTCGTATCAGCGTGTGCCATTTCTCGTATCAGCGTGTGTTATTTCATAGTTATTAGCTGTTGCTTACATTCTGGTATATAAACCAGGAAATGAATGCATTCATGTTACAAGCATTTGTTATTTTGCGAGTTAAACTGTTAAACAATGGACAACGAAGTGTGCCATTTCTTGTATCTGCGTGTTAAACAATGGACCGTGAAGTGTGCCATTTCTCGTATCTGCTTGTTAAACAATGGACCGTGAAGTGTGCCATTTCTCGTATCTACGTGTTAAACAATGGACCGTCAAGTGTGTCATTTCTCGTATCTACGTGTTAAACAATGGACCGTGAAGTGTGACATTTCTCGTATCTGAGTGTGTTATTTCATAGTTATTAGCTGTTGCTTATATTCTGGTATATAAACCAGGAAATGAATGCATTCATGTTACAAGCATTTGTTATTTTACGAGTTAAACTGTTAAACAATGGACCACAAAGTGTGCCATTTCTCGTATCTGCGTGTTAAACAATGGACCATGAAGTGTGCCATTTCTCGTATCTGCTTGTTAAACAATGGACCGTGAAGTGTGACATTTCTCGTTTCTACGTGTTAAACAATGGACCGTGAAGTGTGACATTTCTCGTATCTGAGTGTGTTATTTCATAGTTATTAGCTGTTGCTTATATTCTGGTATATAAACCAGGAAATGAATGCATTCATGTTACAAGCATTTGTTATTTTACGAGTTAAACGGTTAAACAATGGACCACGAAGTGTGTCATTTCTCGTATCTGCGTGTTAAACAATGGACCGTGAAGTGTGCCATTTCTCGTATCTGAGTGTTAAACAATGCACCATGAAATGTGCCATTTCTCGTATCTGCGTGTTAAACAATGGACCGTGAAGTGTGCCATTTCTCGTATCTGCTTGTAAAATAATGGACCGTGAAGTTTGCCATTTCTCGTATCTGCGTGTTAAACAATGGACCGTGAAGTGTGCCATTTGTCGTATCTACGTGTTAAACAATGGACCGTGAAGTGTGTCATTTCTCGTATCCTCGTGTGTTATTTCATAGTTATTAGCTATTGCTTACATTCTGGTATATAAACCAGGAAAAGAATGCATTCATGTTTCAAGCATTTGTTATTTTACGAGTTAAACTGTTAAACAATGGACCACAAAGTGTGCCATTTCTCGTATCTGCGTGTTAAACAATGGACCATGAAGTGTGCCATTTCTCGTATCTGCTTGTTAAACAATGGACCGTGAAGTGTGCCATTTCTCGTATCTACGTGTTAAACAATGGACCGTCAAGTGTGTCATTTCTCGTATCTACGTGTTAAACAATGGACCGTGAAGTGTGACATTTCTCGTATCAGCGTGTGTTATTTCATAGTTATTAGCTGTTGATTACATTCTGGTATATAAACCAGGAAAAAAATGCATTCATGTTACAGGCATTTGTTATTTTACGAGTTAAACGGTTAAACAATGGACCACGAAGTGTGTCATTTCTCGTATCTGCGTGTTAAACAATGGACCGTGAAGTGTGCCATTTCTCGTATCTGAGTGTTAAACAATGCACCATGAAGTGTGCCATTTCTCGTATCTGCGTGTTAAACAATGGACCGTGAAGTGTGCCATTTCTCGTATCTGCTTGTAAAATAATGGACCGTGAAGTTTGCCATTTCTCGTATCTGCGTGTTAAACAATGGACCGTGAAGTGTGCCATTTCTCGTATCTACGTGTTAAACAATGGACCGTGAAGTGTGTCATTTCTCGTATCCGCGTGTGTTATTTCATAGTTATTAGCTATTGCTTACATTCTGGTATATAAACCAGGAAAAGAATGCGTTCATGTTTCAAGCATTTGTTATTTTACGAGTTAAACGGTTAAACAATGGACCAGGAATTGTGCCATTTCTCGTATCTGCGTGTTAAACAATGGACCACGAAGTGTGCCATTTCTCGTATCTGCGTGTTAAACAATGGACCGTGAAGTGTGCCATTTCTCGTATCTACGTGTTAAACAATGGACCGTGAAGTGTGTCATTTCTCGTATCCCCGTGTGTTATTTCATAGTTATTAGCTGTTGCTTACATTCTGGTATATACACCAGGAAAAGAATGCATTCATGTTACAAGCATTTGTTATTTTACGAGTTAAACGGTTTGACAATGGACCACGAATTGTGCCATTTCTCGTATCTGCGTGTTAAACAATGGACAGTGAAGTGTGCCATTTCTCGTATCTGCTTGTTAAACAATGGACCACGAAGTGTGCAATTTCTCGTATCTGCGTGTTAAACAATGGACCGTGAAGTGTGCCATTTCTCGTATCTACGTGTTAAACAATGGACCGTGAAGTGTGTCATTTCTCGTATCCGCGTGTGTTATTTCATAGTTATTAGCTGTTGCTTACATTCTGGTATATAAACCAGGAAAAGAATGCATTCATGTTACAAGCGTTTGTTATTTTACGAGTTAAACGGTTAAGCAATGGACCACAAAATGTGCCATTTCTCGTATGTGCGTGTTAAACAATGGACCACGAAGTGTGCCATTTCTCGTATCTACGTGTTAAACAATGGACCGTGAAGTGTGTCATTTCTCGTATCCGCGTGTGTTATTTCATAGTTATTAGCTGTTGCTTACATTCTGGTATATAAACCAGGAAAAGAATGCATTCATGTTACAAGCGTTTGTTATTTTACGAGTTAAACGGTTAAGCAATGGACCACAAAATGTGCCATTTCTCGTATCTGCGTGTTAAACAATGGACCGTGAAGTGTGCCATTTCTCGTATCTACGTGTTAAACAATGGACCGTGAAGTGTGTCATTTCTCGTATCCGCGTGTGTTATTTCATAGTTATTAGCTGTTGATTACATTCTGGTATATAAACCAGGAAAAGAATGCATTCATGTTACAAGCGTTTGTTATTTTACGAGTTAAACGGTTAAGCAATGGACCACAAAATGTGCCATTTCTCGTATCTGCGTGTTAAACAATGGACCGTGAAGTGTGCCATTTCTCGTATCTGCGTGTTAAACAATGGACCGTGAAGTGTGTGTCATTTCTCGTATCAGCGTGTGTTATTTCATAGTTATTAGCTGTTGCTTACATTCTGGTATATAAACCAGGAAAATAATGCATTCATGTTACAAGCATTTGTTATTTTACGAGTTCAAAGGTTAAACAATGGACCACGAAGTGTGCCATTTCCCGTATGTGCGTGTTAAATAATGGACCGTGAAGTGTGCCATTTCTCGTATTTGCGTGTTAAACAATGGCCCGTGAAGTGTGCCATTTTTCTCGTATCTGCGTGTTAAACAATAGACCGTGAAGTGTGACATTTCTCGAATCTGAGTGTTAAACAATGGACCGTGAAGTGTGCCATTTCTCGTATCAGCGTGTGCCATTTCTCGTATCAGCGTGTGTTATTTCATAGTTATTAGCTGTTGCTTACATTCTGGTATATAAACAAGGAAATGAATGCATTCATGTTACAAGCATTTGTTATTTTACGAGTTAAACTGTTAAACAATGGACCACGAAGTGTGCCATTTCTTGTATCTGCGTGTTAAACAATGGACCGTGAAGTGTGCCATTTCTCGTATCTAGGTGTTAAACAATGGACCGTGAAGTGTGTCATTTCTCGTATCCGCGTGTGTTATTTCATAGTTATTAGCTGTTGCTTACATTCTGGTATATAAACCAGGAAAAGAATGCATTCATGTTACAAGCGTTTGTTATTTTACGAGTTAAACGGTTAAGCAATGGACCACAAAGTGTGCCATTTCTCGTATCTGCGTGTTAAACAATGGACCGTGAAGTGTGCCATTTCTCGTATCTGCGTGTTAAACAATGGACCGTGAAGTGTGTGTCATTTCTCGTATCAGCGTGTGTTTTTTCATAGTTATTAGCTGTTGCTTACATTCTGGTATATAAACCAGGAAAATAATGCATTCATGTTACAAGCATTTGTTATTTTACGAGTTCAAAGGTTAAACAATGGACCACGAAGTGTGCCATTTCTCGTATGTGCGTGTTAAATAATGGACCGTGAAGTGTGCCATTTCTCGTATTTGCGTGTTAAACAATGGCCCGTGAAGTGTGCCATTTTTCTCGTATCTGCGTGTTAAACAATAGACCGTGAAGTGTGACATTTCTCGAATCTGAGTGTTAAACAATGGACCGTGAAGTGTGCCATTTCTCGTATCTGCGTGTTAAACAATGGACCATGAAGTGTGCCATTTCTCGTATCTGCTTGTTAAACAATGGACCGTGAAGTGTGCCATTTCTCGTATCTACGTGTTAAACAATGGACCGTCAAGTGTGTCATTTCTCGTATCTACGTGTTAAACAATGGACCGTGAAGTGTGACATTTCTCGTATCAGCGTGTGTTATTTCATAGTTATTAGCTGTTGATTACATTCTGGTATATAAACCAGGAAAAAAATGCATTCATGTTACAGGCATTTGTTATTTTACGAGTTAAACGGTTAAACAATGGACCACGAAGTGTGTCATTTCTCGTATCTGCGTGTTAAACAATGGACCGTGAAGTGTGCCATTTCTCGTATCTGAGTGTTAAACAATGCACCATGAAGTGTGCCATTTCTCGTATCTGCGTGTTAAACAATGGACCGTGAAGTGTGCCATTTCTCGTATCTGCTTGTAAAATAATGGACCGTGAAGTTTGCCATTTCTCGTATCTGCGTGTTAAACAATGGACCGTGAAGTGTGCCATTTCTCGTATCTACGTGTTAAACAATGGACCGTGAAGTGTGTCATTTCTCGTATCCGCGTGTGTTATTTCATAGTTATTAGCTATTGCTTACATTCTGGTATATAAACCAGGAAAAGAATGCGTTCATGTTTCAAGCATTTGTTATTTTACGAGTTAAACGGTTAAACAATGGACCAGGAATTGTGCCATTTCTCGTATCTGCGTGTTAAACAATGGACCACGAAGTGTGCCATTTCTCGTATCTGCGTGTTAAACAATGGACCGTGAAGTGTGCCATTTCTCGTATCTACGTGTTAAACAATGGACCGTGAAGTGTGTCATTTCTCGTATCCCCGTGTGTTATTTCATAGTTATTAGCTGTTGCTTACATTCTGGTATATACACCAGGAAAAGAATGCATTCATGTTACAAGCATTTGTTATTTTACGAGTTAAACGGTTTGACAATGGACCACGAATTGTGCCATTTCTCGTATCTGCGTGTTAAACAATGGACAGTGAAGTGTGCCATTTCTCGTATCTGCTTGTTAAACAATGGACCACGAAGTGTGCAATTTCTCGTATCTGCGTGTTAAACAATGGACCGTGAAGTGTGCCATTTCTCGTATCTACGTGTTAAACAATGGACCGTGAAGTGTGTCATTTCTCGTATCCGCGTGTGTTATTTCATAGTTATTAGCTGTTGCTTACATTCTGGTATATAAACCAGGAAAAGAATGCATTCATGTTACAAGCGTTTGTTATTTTACGAGTTAAACGGTTAAGCAATGGACCACAAAATGTGCCATTTCTCGTATGTGCGTGTTAAACAATGGACCACGAAGTGTGCCATTTCTCGTATCTACGTGTTAAACAATGGACCGTGAAGTGTGTCATTTCTCGTATCCGCGTGTGTTATTTCATAGTTATTAGCTGTTGCTTACATTCTGGTATATAAACCAGGAAAAGAATGCATTCATGTTACAAGCGTTTGTTATTTTACGAGTTAAACGGTTAAGCAATGGACCACAAAATGTGCCATTTCTCGTATCTGCGTGTTAAACAATGGACCGTGAAGTGTGCCATTTCTCGTATCTACGTGTTAAACAATGGACCGTGAAGTGTGTCATTTCTCGTATCCGCGTGTGTTATTTCATAGTTATTAGCTGTTGATTACATTCTGGTATATAAACCAGGAAAAGAATGCATTCATGTTACAAGCGTTTGTTATTTTACGAGTTAAACGGTTAAGCAATGGACCACAAAATGTGCCATTTCTCGTATCTGCGTGTTAAACAATGGACCGTGAAGTGTGCCATTTCTCGTATCTGCGTGTTAAACAATGGACCGTGAAGTGTGTGTCATTTCTCGTATCAGCGTGTGTTATTTCATAGTTATTAGCTGTTGCTTACATTCTGGTATATAAACCAGGAAAATAATGCATTCATGTTACAAGCATTTGTTATTTTACGAGTTCAAAGGTTAAACAATGGACCACGAAGTGTGCCATTTCCCGTATGTGCGTGTTAAATAATGGACCGTGAAGTGTGCCATTTCTCGTATTTGCGTGTTAAACAATGGCCCGTGAAGTGTGCCATTTTTCTCGTATCTGCGTGTTAAACAATAGACCGTGAAGTGTGACATTTCTCGAATCTGAGTGTTAAACAATGGACCGTGAAGTGTGCCATTTCTCGTATCAGCGTGTGCCATTTCTCGTATCAGCGTGTGTTATTTCATAGTTATTAGCTGTTGCTTACATTCTGGTATATAAACAAGGAAATGAATGCATTCATGTTACAAGCATTTGTTATTTTACGAGTTAAACTGTTAAACAATGGACCACGAAGTGTGCCATTTCTTGTATCTGCGTGTTAAACAATGGACCGTGAAGTGTGCCATTTCTCGTATCTAGGTGTTAAACAATGGACCGTGAAGTGTGTCATTTCTCGTATCCGCGTGTGTTATTTCATAGTTATTAGCTGTTGCTTACATTCTGGTATATAAACCAGGAAAAGAATGCATTCATGTTACAAGCGTTTGTTATTTTACGAGTTAAACGGTTAAGCAATGGACCACAAAGTGTGCCATTTCTCGTATCTGCGTGTTAAACAATGGACCGTGAAGTGTGCCATTTCTCGTATCTGCGTGTTAAACAATGGACCGTGAAGTGTGTGTCATTTCTCGTATCAGCGTGTGTTTTTTCATAGTTATTAGCTGTTGCTTACATTCTGGTATATAAACCAGGAAAATAATGCATTCATGTTACAAGCATTTGTTATTTTACGAGTTCAAAGGTTAAACAATGGACCACGAAGTGTGCCATTTCTCGTATGTGCGTGTTAAATAATGGACCGTGAAGTGTGCCATTTCTCGTATTTGCGTGTTAAACAATGGCCCGTGAAGTGTGCCATTTTTCTCGTATCTGCGTGTTAAACAATAGACCGTGAAGTGTGACATTTCTCGAATCTGAGTGTTAAACAATGGACCGTGAAGTGTGCCATTTCTCGTATCAGCGTGTGCCATTTCTCGTATCAGCGTGTGTTATTTCATAGTTGTTAGCTGTTGCTTACATTCTGGTATGTAAACCAGGAAATGAATGCATTCATGTTACAAGCATTTGTTATTTTACGAGTTAAACTGTTAAACAATGGACCACGAAGTGTGCCATTTCTTGTATCTGCGTGTTAAACAATGGACCGTGAAGTGTGCCATTTCTCGTATCTGCTTGTTAAACAATGGACCGTGAAGTGTGCCATTTCTCGTATCTACTTGTTAAACAATGGACCATGAAGTGTGCCATTTCTCGTATCTGCTTGTTAGACAATGGACCGTGAAGTGTGCCATTTCTCGTATCAGCGTGTGCCATTTCTCGTATCAGCGTGTGTTATTTCATAGTTATTAGCTGTTGCTTACATTCTGGTATATAAACCAGGAAAATAATGCATTCATGTTACAAGCATTTGTTATTTTACGAGTTCAAAGGTTAAACAATGGATCACGAAGTGTTCCATTTCTCGTATGTGCGTGTTAAACAATGGACCGTGAAGTATGCCATTTCTCGTATTTGCGTGTTAAACAATGGACCGTGAAGTGTGCCATTTTTCTCGTATCTGCGTGTTAAACAATAGACCGTGAAGTGTGACATTTCTCGAATCTGAGTGTTAAACAATGGACCGTGAAGTGTGCCATTTCTCGTATCTGCTTGTTAAACAATGGACCGTGAAGTGTGCCATTTCTTGTATCTGCGTGTTAAACAATGGACCGTGAAGTGTGCCATTTCTCGTATCTGCTTGTTAAGCAATGGACCGTGAAGTGTGCCATTTCTCGTATCTACGTGTTAAACAATGGACCGTCAAGTGTGTCATTTCTCGTATCTACGTGTTAAACAATGGACCGTGAATTGTGACATTTCTCGTATCTGAGTGTTAAACAATGGACCGTGAAGTGTGTGTCATTTCTCGTATCAGCCTGTGTTATTTCATAGTTATTAGCTGTTGCTTATATTCTGGTATATACACCAGGAAAAGAATGCATTCATGTTACAAGCGTTTGATATTTTACGAGTTAAACGGTTAAGCAATGGACCACAAAGTGTGCCATTTTTCGTATCTGCGTGTTAAACAATGGACCGTGAAGTGTGCCATTTCTCGTATCTGCGTGTTAAACAATGGACCGTGAAGTGTGCCATTTCTAGTATCTGCTTGTTAAACAATGGACCGTGAAGTGTGCCATTTCTCGTATCTGCGTGTTAAACAATGGACCGTGAAGTGTGTGTCATTTCTCGTATCAGCGTGTGTTATTTCATAGTTATTAGCTGTTGCTTACATTCTGGTATATAAACCAGGAAATGAATGCATTCATGTTACAAGCATTTGTTATTTTAACAGTTAAACTGTTAAACAAAGGACCACGAAGTGTGCCATTTCTCGTATCTGCGTGTTAAACAATGGACCGTGAAGTGTGCCATTTCTCGTATCTGCTTGTTAAACAATGGACCGTGAAGTGTGCCATTTCTCGTATCTACGTGCTAAACAATAGACCGTCAAGTGTGTCATTTCTCGTATCTACGTGTTAAACAATGGACCACGAAGTGTGTCATTTCTCGTATCTGCGTGTTAAACAATGGACCGTGAAGTGTGCCATTTCTCGTATCTGCGTGTTAAACAATGGACCATGAAGTGTGCCATTTCTTGTATCTGCGTGTTAAACAATGGACCGTGAAGTGTGCCATATCTCGTATCTGCTTGTAAAATAATGAACCGTGAAGTGTGCCATTTCTCGTATCTGCGTGTTAAACAATGGACCGTGAAGTGTGCCATTTCTCGTATCTACGTGTTAAACAATGGACCGTGAAGTGTGCCATTTCTCGTATCTACGTGTTAAACAATGGACCGTGAAGTGTGTCATTTCTCGTATCTACGTGTGTTATTTCATAGTTATTAGCTGTAGCTTACATTCTGGTATATAAACCAGGAAAAGTATGCATTCATGTTACAAGCATTTGTTATTTTACGAGTTAAACGGTTAAACAATGGACCACGAAGTGTGCCATTTCACGTATCTGCTTGTTAAACAATAGACCGTGAAGTGTGCCATTTCTCGTATCTGCGTGTTAAACAATGGACCGTGAAGTGTGCCATTTCTCGTATCTGCTTGTTAAACAATGGACCGTGAAGTGTGCCATTTCTTGTATCTGCGTGTTAAACAATGGACCGTGAAGTGTGCCATTTCTCGTATCTGCTTGTTAAGCAATGGACCGTGAAGTGTGCCATTTCTCGTATCTACGTGTTAAACAATGGACCGTCAAGTGTGTCATTTCTCGTATCTACGTGTTAAACAATGGACCGTGAATTGTGACATTTCTCGTATCTGAGTGTTAAACAATGGACCGTGAAGTGTGTGTCATTTCTCGTATCAGCGTGTGTTATTTCATAGTTATTAGCTGTTGCTTATATTCTGGTATATACACCAGGAAAAGAATGCATTCATTTTACAAGCATTTGTTATTTTACAAGTTAAAAGGTTAAACAATGCACCACGAAGTGTGCCATTTCTCGTATCTGCGTGTTAAACAATGGACCGTGAAGTGTGCCATTTCTCGTATCTGCGTGTTAATCAATGGACCGTGAAGTGTGTGACATTTCTCGTATCAGCGTGTGTTATTTCATAGTTATCAGCTGTTGCTTATATTCTAGTATATAAACCAGGAAAAGAATCCATTCATGTTACAAGCATTTGTTATTTTACGAGTTAAACGGTTAAACAATGGACCACGAAATGTGCCATTTCTCGTATCTGCGTGTTAATCAATGGACTGTGAAGTGTGCCATTTCTCGTATCTGCGTGTTAAACAATGGACTATGAAGTGTGCCATTTCTCGTATCTGCGTGTTAAACAATGGACCGTGAAGTGTGTCATTTCTCGTATCTACGTGTGTTATTTCATAGTTATTAGCTGTAGCTTACATTCTGGTATATAAACCAGGAAAAGAATGCATTCATGTTACAAGCATTTGTTATTTTACGAGTTAAACGTTTAAACAATGGACCACGAAGTGTGCCATTTCACGTATCTGCTTGTTAAACAATAGACCGTGAAGTGTGCCATTTCTCGTATCTGCGTGTTAAACAATGGACCGTGAAGTGTGCCATTTCTCGTATCTGCTTGTTAAACAATAGACCGTGAAGTGTGCCATTTCTCGTATCTGCGTGTTAAACAATGGACCTTGAAGTGTGCCATTTCTCGTATCTGCTTGTTAAACAATGGACAGCGAAGTGTGCCATTTCTCGTATCTGCGTGTTAAACAATGTACCGTGAAGTGTGCCATTTCTCGTATCTGCTTGTTAAACAATGGACCGTGAATTGTGACATTTCTCGTATCTGAGTGTGTTATTTCATAGTTATTAGCTGTTGCTTATATTCTGGTATATAAACCAGGAAAAGAATGCATTCATTTTACAAGCATTTGTTATTTTACGAGTTAAACGGTTAAACAATGGACCACGAAGTGTGCCATTTCTCGTATCTGCGTGTTAAACAATGGACTGTGAAGTGTGCCATTTCTCGTATCTGCGTGTTAAACAATGGACCATGAAGTGTGCCATTTCTCGTATCTGCGTGTTAAACAATGGACCGTGAAGTGTGCCATTTCTCGTATCTGCTTGTTAAACAATAGACCGTGAAGTGTGCCATTTCTCGTATCTGCGTGTTAAACAATGGACCTTGAAGTGTGCCATTTCTCGTATCTGCTTGTTAAACAATGGACCGTGAAGTGTGCCATTTCTCGTATCTGCGTGTTAAACAATGGACCGTGAGGTGTGCCATTTCTCGTATCTGCTTGTTAAACAATGGACCGTGAATTGTGACATTTCTCGTATCTGAGTGTGTTATTTCATAGTTATTAGCTGTTGCTTATATTCTGGTATATAAACCAGGAAAAGAATGCATTCATGTTACAAGCATTTGTTATTTTTCGAGTTAAACGGTTAAACAATGAACCACGAAGTGTGCCATTTCTCGTATCTGCTTGTAAAATAATGGACCGTGAAGTGTGCCATTTCTCGTATCTGCGTGTTAAACAATGGACCGTGAAGTGTGCCATTTCTTGTATCTGCTTGTTAAACAATATACCGTGAAGGGTGCCATTTCTCGTATCTGTGTGCCATTTCTCGTATCTGCGTGTGTTATTTCATAGTTATCAGCTATTGCTTACATTCTGGTATATAAACCAGGAAAAGAATGCATTCATGTTTCAAGCGTTTGTTATTTTACGAGTTAAACGGTTAAACAATGGACCACGAAGTGTGCCATTTCTCGTATCTGTGTGCCATTTCTCGTATCTGCGTGTGCTATTTCATAGTTATTAGCTATTGCTTACATTCTGGTATATAAACCAGGAAAAGAATGCATTCATGTTTCAAGCATTTGTTATTTTACGAGTTAAACGGTTAAACAATGGACCACAAAGTGTGCCATTTCTCGTATCTGTGTGCCATTTCTCGTATCTGCGTGTGTTATTTCATAGTTATTAGCTGTTGATTACATTCTGGTATATAAACCAGGAAAAGAATGCATTCATTTTTCAAGCATTTGTTATTTTACGAGTTAAACTGTTAAACAATGGACCACGAATTGTGCCATTTCTCGTATCTGCGTGTTAAGCAATGGACCACGAAGTGTGCCATTTCTCGTATCTGCGTGTTAAACAATGGACCGTGAAGTGTGCCATTTCTCGTATCTACATGTTAAACAATGGACCGTGAAGTGTGTCATTTCTCGTATCCGCGTGTGTTATTTCATAGTTATTAGCTGTTGCTTACATTCTGGTATATAAAACAGGAAAAGAATGCATTCATGTTACAAGCATTTGTTATTTTACGAGTTAAACGGTTAAACAATGGACCACGAATTGTGCCATTTCTCGTATCTGCGTGTTAAACAATGGACAGTGAAGTGTGCCATTTCTCGTATCTGCGTGTTAAACAATGGACCACGAAGTGTGCAATTTCTCGTATTTGCGTGTTAAATAATGGACCGTGAAGTGTGCCATTTCTCGTATCTACGTGTTAAACAATGGACCGTGAAGTGTGTCATTTCTCGTATCTGCGTGTTAAACAATGGACCGTGAAGTGTGCCATTTCTCGTATCTGCGTGTTAAACAATGTACCGTGAAGTGTGTGTCATTTCTCGTATCAGCGTGTGTTATTTCATAGTTATTAGCTGTTGCTTACATTCTGGTATATAAACCAGGAAATGAATGCATTCATGTTACAAGCATTTGTTATTTTACGAGTTAAACTGTTAAACAATGGACCACTAAGTGTGCCATTTCTTGTATCTGCGTGTTAAACAATGGACAGTGAAGTGTGCCATTTCTCGTATCTGCTTGTTAAACAATGGACCGTGAAGTGTGCCATTTCTCGTATCTACGTGTTAAACAATGGACCGTCAAGTGTGTCATTTCTCGTATCTACGTGTTAAACAATGGACCGTGAAGTGTGACATTTCTCGTATCTGCTTGTTAAACAATGGACCGTGAAGTGTGCCATTTTTCGTATCTGCGTGTTAAACAATGGACCATGAAGTGTGCCATTTCTCGTAGCAGCGTGTTAAACAATGGACCGTGAAGTGTGCCATTTCTCGTATCTGCTTGTTAAACAATAGACCGTGAAGTGTGCCATTTCTCGTATCTGCGTGTTAAACAATGGACCGTGAAGTGTGCCATTTGTCGTATTTGCTTGTTAAACAATGGACCGTGAAGTGTGCCATTTCTCGTATCTGCGTGTTAAACAATGGACCGTGAAGTGTGCCATTTCTCGTATCTGCTTGTTAAACAATGGACCGTCAAGTGTGTCATTTCTCGTATCTAAGTGTTAAACAATGGACCGTGAAGTGTGACATTTCTCGTATCTGAGTGTGTTATTTCATAGTTATTAGCTGTTGCTTATATTCTGGTATATAAACCAGGAAAAGAATGCATTCATGTTACAAGCATTTGTTATTTTACGAGTTAAACGGTTAAACAATGAACCACGAAGTGTGTCATTTCTCGTATCTGCGTGTTAAATAATGGACCGTGAAGTGTGCCATTTCTCGTATTTGCGTGTTAAACAATGGACCGTGAAGTGTGCCATTTTTCTCGTATCTGCGTGTTAAACAATAGACCGTGAAGTGTGACATTTCTCGAATCTGAGTGTTAAACAATGGACCGTGAAGTGTGCCATTTCTCGTATCAGCGTGTGCCATTTCTCGTATCAGCGTGTGTTATTTCATAGTTATTAGCTGTTGCTTACATTCTGGCATATAAACCAGGAAAATAATGCATTCATGTTACAAGCATTTGTTATTTTACGAGTTCAAAGGTTAAACAATGGACCACAAAGTGTGCCATTTCTCGTATGTGCGTGTTAAATAATGGACCGTGAAGTGTGCCATTTCTCGTATTTGCGTGTTAAACAATGGACCGTGAAGTGTGCCATTTTTCTCGTATCTGCGTGTTAAACAATAGACCGTGAAGTGTGACATTTCTCGAATCTGAGTGTTAAACAATGGACCGTGAAGTGTGCCATTTCTCGTATCAGCGTGTGCCATTTCTCGTATCAGCGTGTGTTATTTCATAGTTATTAGCTGTTGCTTACATTCTGGTATATAAACCAGGAAATGAATGCATTCATGTTACAAGCATTTGTTATTTTACGAGTTAAACTGTAAAACAATGGACCACGAAGTGTGCTATTTCTTGTATCTGCGTGTTAAACAATGGACCGTGAAGTGTGCCATTTCTCGTATCTGCTTGTTAAACAATGGACCGTGAAGTGTGCCATTTCTCGTATCTACGTGTGAAACAATGGACCGTGAAGTGTGACATTTCTCGTATCTGAGTGTGTTATTTCATAGTTATTAGCTGTTGCTTATATTCTGGTATATAAACCAGGAAATGAATGCATTCATGTTACAAGCATTTGTTATTTTACGAGTTAAACTGTTAAACAATGGACCACAAAGTGTGCCATTTCTTGTATCTGCGTGTTAAACAATGGACCATGAAGTGTGCCATTTCTCGTATCTGCTTGTTAAACAATGGACCGTGAAGTGTGACATTTCTCGTATCTACGTGTTAAACAATGGACCGTGAAGTGTGCCATTTCTCGTATCAGCGTGTGCCATTTCTCATATCAGCGTGTGTTATTTCATAGTTATTTGCTGTTGCTTACATTCTGGTATATAAACCAGGAAATGAATGCATTCATGTTACAAGCATTTGTTATTTTACGAGTTAAACTGTAAAACAATGGACCACGAAGTGTGCCATTTCTTGTATCTGCGTGTTAAACAATGGACCATGAAGTGTGCCATTTCTCGTATCTGCTTGTTAAACAATGGACCGTGAAGTGTGACATTTCTCGTATCTACGTGTTAAACAATGGACCGTGAAGTGTGACATTTCTCGTATCAGCGTGTGTTATTTCATAGTTATTAGCTGTTGATTACATTCTGGTATATAAACCAGGAAAAGAATGCAATCATGTTACAAGCATTTGTTATTTTACGAGTTAAACGGTTAAACAATGGACCACGAAGTGTGTCATTTCTCGTATCTGCGTGTTAAACAATGGACCGTGAAGTGTGCCATTTCTCGTATCTGAGTGTTAAACAATGCACCATGAAGTGTGCCATTTCTCGTATCTGCGTGTTAAACAATGGACCGTGAAGTGTGCCATTTCTCGTATCTGCTTGTAAAATAATGGACCGTGAAGTTTGCCATTTCTCGTATCTGCCTGTTAAACAATGGACCGTGAAGTGTGCCATTTGTCGTATCTACGTGTTAAACAATGGACCGTGAAATGTGTCATTTCTCGTATCCTCGTGTGTTATTTCATAGTTATTAGCTATTGCTTACATTCTGGTATATAAACCAGGAAAAGAATGCATTCATGTTTCAAGCATTTGTTATTTTACGAGTTAAACTGTTAAACAATGGACCACAAAGTGTGCCATTTCTCGTATCTGCGTGTTAAACAATGGACCATGAAGTGTGCCATTTCTCGTATCTGCTTGTTAAACAATGGACCGTGAAGTGTGCCATTTCTCGTATCTACGTGTTAAACAATGGACCGTCAAGTGTGTCATTTCTCGTATCTACGTGTTAAACAATGGACCGTGAAGTGTGACATTTCTCGTATCAGCGTGTGTTATTTCATAGTTATTAGCTGTTGATTACATTCTGGTATATAAACCAGGAAAAGAATGCATTCATGTTACAAGCATTTGTTATTTTACGAGTTAAACGGTTAAACAATGGACCACGAAGTGTGTCATTTCTCGTATCTGCGTGTTAATCAATGGACCGTGAAGTGTGCCATTTCTCGTATCTGAGTGTTAAACAATGCACCATGAAGTGTGCCATTTCTCGTATCTGCGTGTTAAACAATGGACCGTGAAGTGTGCCATTTCTCGTATCTACTTGTAAAATAATGGACCGTGAAGTTTGCCATTTCTCGTATCTGCGTGTTAAACAATGGACCGTCAAGTGTGCCATTTGTCGTATCTACGTGTTAAACAATGGACCGTGAAGTGTGTCATTTCTCGTATCCGCGTGTGTTATTTCATAGTTATTAGCTATTGCTTACATTCTGGTATATAAACCAGGAAAAGAATGCATTCATGCTTCAAGCATTTGTTATTTTACGAGTTAAACTGTTAAACAATGGACCAGGAATTGTGCCATTTCTCGTATCTGCGTGTTAAACAATGGACCACGAAGTGTGCCATTTCTCGTATCTGCGTGTTAAACAATAGACCGTGAAGTGTGCCATTTCTCGTATATCTACGTGTTAAACAATGGACCGTGAAGTTTGTCATTTCTCGTATCCCCGTGTGTTATTTCATAGTTATTAGCTGTTGCTTACATTCTGGTATATAAACCAGGAAAAGAATGCATTCATGTTACAAGCATTTGTTATTTTACGAGTTAAACGGTTTGACAATGGACCACGAATTGTGCCATTTCTCGTATCTGCGTGTTAAACAATGGACAGTGAAGTGTGCCATTTCTCGTATCTGCTTGTTAAACAATGGACCACGAAGTGTGCAATTTCTCGTATCTGCGTGTTAAACAATGGACCGTGAAGTGTGCCATTTCTCGTATCTACGTGTTAAACAATGGACCGTGAAGTGTGTCATTTCTCGTATCCGCGTGTGTTATTTCATATTTATTAGCTGTTGCTTACATTCTGGTATATAAACCAGGAAAAGAATGCATTCATGTTACAAGCGTTTGTTATTTTACGAGTTAAACGGTTAAGCAATGGACCACAAAGTGTGCCATTTCTCGTATCTGCGTGTTAAACAATGGACCGTGAAGTGTGCCATTTCTCGTATCTGCGTGTTAAACAATGGACCGTGAAGTGTGTGTCATTTCTCGTGTCAGCGTGTGTTATTTCATAGTTATTAGCTGTTGCTTACATTCTGGTATATAAACCAGGAAAATAATGCATTCATGTTACAAGCATTTGTTATTTTACGAGTTCAAAGGTTAAACAATGGACCACGAACTGTGCCATTTCTCGTATGTGCGTGTTAAATAATGGACCGTGAAGTGTGCCATTTCTCGTATTTGCGTGTTAAACAATGGCCCGTGAAGTGTGCCATTTTTCTCGTATCTGCGTGTTAAACAATAGACCGTGAAGTGTGACATTTCTCGAATCTGAGTGTTAAACAATGGACCGTGAAGTGTGCCATTTCTCGTATCAGCGTGTGCCATTTCTCGTATCAGCGTGTGTTATTTCATAGTTATTAGCTGTTGCTTACATTCTGGTATATAAACAAGGAAATGAATGCATTCATGTTACAAGCATTTGTTATTTTACGAGTTAAACTGTTAAACAATGGACCGTGAAGTGTGCCATTTCTTGTATCTGCGTGTTAAACAATGGACCGTGAAGTATGCCATTTCTCGTATCTACGTGTTAAACAATGGACCGTGAAGTGTGTCATTTCTCGTATCCGCGTGTGTTATTTCATAGTTATTAGCTGTTGCTTACATTCTGGTATATAAACCAGGAAAAGAATGCATTCATGTTACAAGCGTTTGTTATTTTACGAGTTAAACGGTTAAGCAATGGACCACAAAGTGTGCCATTTCTCGTATCTGCGTGTTAAACAATGGACCGTGAAGTGTGCCATTTCTCGTATCTGCTTGTTAAACAATGGACCGTGAAGTGTGTGTCATTTCTCGTATCAGCGTGTGTTATTTCATAGTTATTAGCTGTTGCTTACATTCTGGTATATAAACCAGGAAAATAATGCATTCATGTTACAAGCATTTGTTATTTTACGAGTTCAAAGGTTAAACAATGGACCACGAAGTGTGCCATTTCTCGTATGTGCGTGTTAAATAATGGACCGTGAAGTGTGCCATTTCTCGTATTTGCGTGTTAAACAATGGCCCGTGAAGTGTGCCATTTTTCTCGTATCTGCGTGTTAAACAATAGACCGTGAAGTGTGACATTTCTCGAATCTGAGTGTTAAACAATGGACCGTGAAGTGTGCCATTTCACGTATCAGCGTGTGCCATTTCTCGTATCAGCGTGTGTTACTTCATAGTTATTAGCTGTTGCTTACATTCTGGTATATAAACCAGGAAATGAATGCATTCATGTTACAAGCATTTGTTATTTTACGAGTTAAACTGTTAAACAATGGACCACGAAGTGTGCCATTTCTTGTATCTGCGTGTTAAACAATGGACCGTGAAGTGTGCCATTTCTCGTATCTGCTTGTTAAACAATGGACCGTGAAGTGTGCCATTTCTCGTATCTACGTGTTAAACAATGGACCATGAAGTGTGCCATTTCTCGTATCTGCTTGTTAGACAATGGACCGTGAAGTGTGCCATTTCTCGTATCAGCGTGTGCCATTTCTCGTATCAGCGTGTGTTATTTCATAGTTATTAGCTGTTGCTTACATTCTGGTATATAAACAAGGAAATGAATGCATTCATGTTACAAGCATTTGTTATTTTACGAGTTAAACTGTTAAACAATGGACCGTGAAGTGTGCCATTTCTTGTATCTGCGTGTTAAACAATGGACCGTGAAGTGTGCCATTTCTCGTATCTACGTGTTAAACAATGGACCGTGAAGTGTGTCATTTCTCGTATCCGCGTGTGTTATTTCATAGTTATTAGCTGTTGCTTACATTCTGGTATATAAACCAGGAAAAGAATGCATTCATGTTACAAGCGTTTGCTATTTTACGAGTTAAACGGTTAAGCAATGGACCACAAAGTGTGCCATTTCTCGTATCTGCGTGTTAAACAATGGACCGTGAAGTGTGCCATTTCTCGTATCTGCGTGTTAAACAATGGACCGTGAAGTGTGTGACATTTCTCGTATCAGCGTGTGTTATTTCATAGTTATTAGCTGTTGCTTACATTCTGGTATATAAACCAGGAAAATAATGCATTCATGTTACAAGCATTTGTTATTTTACGAGTTCAAAGGTTAAACAATGGACCACGAAGTGTGCCATTTCTCGTATGTGCGTGTTAAATAATGGACCGTGAAGTGTGCCATTTCTCGTATTTGCGTGTTAAACAATAGACCGTGAAGTGTGACATTTCTCGAATCTGAGTGTTAAACAATGGACCGTGAAGTGTGCCATTTCTCGTATCAGCGTGTGCCATTTCTCGTATCAGCGTGTGTTATTTCATAGTTATTAGCTGTTGCTTACATTCTGGTATATAAACCAGGAAATGAATGCATTCATGTTACAAGCATTTGTTATTTTACGAGTTAAACTGTTAAACAATGGACCACGAAGTGTGCCATTTCTTGTATCTGCGTGTTAAACAATGGACCGTGAAGTGTGCCATTTCTCGTATCTGCTTGTTAAACAATGGACCGTGAAGTGTGCCATTTCTCGTATCTACGTGTTAAACAATGGACCATGAAGTGTGCCATTTCTCGTATCTGCTTGTTAGACAATGGACCGTGAAGTGTGCCATTTCTCGTATCAGCGTGTGCCATTTCTCGTATCAGCGTGTGTTATTTCATAGTTATTAGCTGTTGCTTATATTCTGGTATATAAACCAGAAAATGAATGCATTCATGTTACAAGCATTTGTTATTTTACCAGTTAAACTGTTAAACAATGGACCACGAAGTGTGCCATTTCTTGTATCTGCGTGTTAAACAATGAACCGTGAGTGTGCCATTTCTCGTATCTGCTTGTTAAACAATGGACCGTGAAGTGTGCCATTTCTCGTATCTACGTGTTAAACAATGAACCGTGAAGTGTGTCATTTCTCGTCTCTGCTTGTTAAACAATGGACCGTGAAGTGTGTCATTTCTCGTATCAGCGTGTGTTATTTCATAGTTATTAGCTGTTGCTTACATTCTGGTATATAAACCAGGAAAAGAATGCATTCATGTTACAAGCATTTGTTATTTTACGAGTTAAACGGTTAAGCAATGGACCACAAAGTGTGCTATTTCTCGTATCTGCGTGTTAAACAATGGACCGTGAAGTGTGCCATTTCTTGTATCTGCGTGTTAAACAATGGACCGTGAAGTGTGTGTCATTTTTCGTATCAGCGTGTGTTATTTCATAGTTATTAGCTGTTGATTACATTCTGGTATATAAACCAGGAAAATAATGCATTCATGTTACAAGCATTTGTTATTTTACGAGTTCAAAGGTTAAACAATTGATCACGAAGTGTTGCATTTCTCGTATGTGCGTGTTAAACAATGGACCGTGAAGTGTGCCATTTCTCGTATTTGCGTGTTAAACAATGGACCGTGAAGTGTGCCATTTTTCTCGTATCTGCGTGTTAAACAATAGACCGTGAAGTGTGACATTTCTCGAATCTGAGTGTTAAACAATGGACCGTGAAGTGTGCCATTTCTCGTATCAGCGTGTGCCATGTTAAACAATAGACCGTGAAGTGTGTCATTTCTCGTATCTACGCGTGTTATTTCATAGTTATTAGCTGTTGATTACATTCTGGTATATAAACCAGGAAAAGAATGCATTCATGTTACAAGCATTTATTATTTTACGAGTTAAACGGTTAAACAATGGACCACGAAGTGTGCCATTTCTCGTATCTGCGTGTTAAACAATGGACCGTGAAGTGTGCCATTTATTGTATCTGCGTGTTAAACAATGGACCGTGAAGTGTGTCATTTCTGATATCTGAGTGTTAAACAATGGACCGTGAAGTGTGACATTTCTCGTATCAGTGTGTGTTATTTCATAGTTATTAGCTGTTGCTTACATTCTGGTATATAAACCAGGAAAAGAATGCATTCATGTTACATGCATTTCTTATTTTACGAGTTAAATGGTTAAACAATGGACCACGAAGTGTGCCATTTCTCGTATCTGCGTGTTAATCAATGGACCGTGAAGTGTGCCATTTATTGTATCTGCGTGTTAAACAATGGACCGTGAAGTGTGTTATTTCTCGTATCTGGGTGTTAAACAATGGACCGTGAAGTATGCCATTTTTTCGTATCCGCGTATTATACAATAGACCGTGAAGTGTGACCTTTCTCGTATCAGCGTGTGTTATTTCATAGTTATCAGCTATTGCTTACATTCTGGTATATACACCAGGAAAAGAATGCATTCATGTTTCAAGCATTTGTTATTTTACGAGTTAAACGGTTAAACAATGGACCACGAAGTGTGCCATTTCTCGTATCTGTGTGCCATTTCTCGTATCTGCGTGTGCTCTTTCATAGTTATTAGCTATTGCTTACATTCTGGTATATAAACCAGGAAAAGAATGCATTCATGTTTCAAGCATTTGTTATTTTACGAGTTAAACGGTTAAACAATGGACCACGAAGTGTGCCATTTCTCGTATCTGTGTGCCATTTCTCGTAATTGTGTGTGTTATTTCATAGTTATTAGCTGTTGATTACATTCTGGTATATAAACCAGGAAAGAAATGCATTCATGTTTCAAGCATTTGTTATTTTACGAGTTAAACTGTTAAACAATGGACCACGAATTGTGCCATTTCTCGTATCTGCGTGTTAAACAATGGACCACGAAGTGTGCCATTTCTCGTATCTGCGTGTTAAACAATGGACCGTGAAGTGTGCCATTTCTCGTATCTACGTGTTAAATAATGGACCGTGAAGTGTGTCATTTCTGGTATCCGCGTGTGTTATTTCATAGTTATCAGCTATTGCTTACATTCTGGTATATACACCAGGAGAAGAATGCATTCATGTTACAAGCATTTGTTATTTTACGAGTTAAACGTTAAACAACGGACCACGAATTGTGCCATTTCTCGTATCTGCGTGTTAAACAATGGACAGTGAAGTGTGCCATTTCTCGTATCTGCGTGTTAAACAATGAACCACGAAGTGTGCCATTTCTCGTATCTGCGTGTTAAACAATGGACCGTGAAGTGTGTGTCATTTTTCGTATCAGCGTGTGTTATTTCATAGTTATTAGCTGTTGCTTACATTCTGGTATATAAACCAGGAAAATAATGCATTCATGTTACAAGCATTTGTTATTTTACGAGTTCAAAGGTTAAACAATGGACCGTGAAGTGTGCCATTTCTCGTATGTGCGTGTTAAATAATGGACCGTGAAGTGTGCCATTTCTCGATTTTGCGTGTTAAACAATGGACCGTGAAGTGTGCCATTTTTCTCGTATCTGCGTGTTAAACAATAGACCGTGAAGTGTGACATTTCTCGAATCTGAGTGTTAAACAATGGACCGTGAAGTGTGCCATTTCTCGTATCAGCGTGTGTTATTTCATAGTTACTAGCTGTTGCTTACATTCTGGTATATAAACCAGGAAATGAATGCATTCATGTTACAAGCATTTGTTATTTTACGAGTTAAACTGTAAAACAATGGACCACGAAGTGTGCCATTTCTTGTATCTGCGTGTTAAACAATGGACCGTGAAGTGTGCCATTTCTCGTATCTGCTTGTTAAACAATGGACCGTGAAGTGTGCCATTTCTCGTATCCGCGTGTGTTATTTCATAGTTATTAGCTGTTGCTTATATTCTGGTATATAAACCAGGAAATGAATGCATTCATGTTACAAGCATTTGTTATTTTACGAGTTAAACTGTTAAACAATGGACCACGAAGTGTGCCATTTCTCGTATCTGCGTGTTAAACAATGGACCGTGAAGTGTGCCATTTCTCGTATCTGCTTGTTAAACAATGGACCGTGAAGTGTGCCATTTCTCGTATCTACGTGTTAAACAATGGACCGTCAAGTGTGTCATTTCTCGTATCTGCGTGTTAAACAATAGACCGTGAAGTGTGCCATTTCTCGTATCTGCTTGTAAAATAATGGACCGTGAAGTGTGCCATTTCTCGTATCTGCGTGTTAAACAATGGACCGTGAAGTGTGCCATTTCTCGTATCTGCTTGTTAAACAATATACCGTGAAGTGTGCCATTTCTCGTATCTGCGTGTTAAACAATGGACCGTGAAGTGTGCCATTTCTCGTTTCTGCGTGTTAAACAATGGACCGTGAAGTGTGCCATTTCTCGTATCTGCGTGCTAAACAATGGACCGTGAAGTTTGCCATTTCTCGTATCTGCGTGTTAAACAATGGACCGTGAAGTGTGTGTCATTTCTCGTATCAGCGTGTGTTATTTCATAGTTATTAGCTGTTGCTTACATTCTGGCATATAAACCAGGAAAATAATGCATTCATGTTACAAGCATTTGTTATTTTACGAGTTCAAAGGTTAAACAATGGACCACGAAGTGTGCCATTTGTCGTATGTGCGTGTTAAATAATGGACCGTGAAGTGTGCCATTTCTCGTATTTGCGTGTTAAACAATGGACCGTGAAGTGTGCCATTTTTCTCGTATCTGCGTGTTAAACAATAGACCGTGAAGTGTGACATTTCTCGAATCTGAGTGTTAAACAATGGACCGTGAAGTGTGCCATTTCTCGTATCAGCGTGTGCCATTTCTCGTATCAGCGTGTGTTATTTCATAGTTATTAGCTGTTGCTTACATTCTGGTATATAAACCAGGAAATGAATGCATTCATGTTACAAGCATTTGTTATTTTACGAGTTAAACTGTAAAACAATGGACCACGAAGTGTGCCATTTCTTGTATCTGCGTGTTAAACAATGGACCGTGAAGTGTGCCATTTCTCGTATCTGCTTGTTAAACAATGGACCGTGAAGTGTGCCATTTCTCGTATCTACGTGTTAAACAATGGACCGTGAAGTGTGACATTTCTCGTATCTGAGTGTGTTATTTCATAGTTATTAGCTGTTGCTTATATTCTGGTATATAAACCAGGAAATGAATGCATTCATGTTACAAGCATTTGTTATTTTACGAGTTAAACTGTTAAACAATGGACCACAAAGTGTGCCATTTCTTGTATCTGCGTGTTAAACAATGGACCATGAAGTGTGCCATTTCTCGTATCTGCTTGTTAAACAATGGACCGTGAAGTGTGACATTTCTCGTATCTACGTGTTAAACAATGGACCGTGAAGTGTGCCATTTCTCGTATCTGAGTGTTAAACAATGCACCAAGAAGTGTGCCATTTCTCGTATCTGCGTGTTAAACAATGGACCGTGAAGTGTGCCATTTCTCGTATCTGCTTGTAAAATAATGGACCGTGAAGTTTGCCATTTCTCGTATCTGCGTGTTAAACAATGGACCGTGAAGTGTGCCATTTGTCGTATCTACGTGTTAAACAATGGACCGTGAAGTGTGTCATTTCTCGTATCCTCGTGTGTTATTTCATAGTTATTAGCTATTGCTTACATTCTGGTATATAAACCAGGAAAAGAATGCATTCATGTTTCAAGCATTTGTTATTTTACGAGTTAAACTGTTAAACAATGGACCACAAAGTGTGCCATTTCTCGTATCTGCGTGTTAAACAATGGACCATGAAGTGTGCCATTTCTCGTATCTGCTTGTTAAACAATGGACCGTGAAGTGTGCCATTTCTCGTATCTACGTGTTAAACAATGGACCGTCAAGTGTGTCATTTCTCGTATCTACGTGTTAAACAATGGACCGTGAAGTGTGACATTTCTCGTATCAGCATGTGTTATTTCATAGTTATTAGCTGTTGATTACATTCTGGTATATAAACCAGGAAAAGAATGCATTCATGTTACAAGCATTTGTTATTTTACGAGTTAAACGGTTAAACAATGGACCACGAAGTGTGTCATTTCTCGTATCTGCGTGTTAAACAATGGACCGTGAAGTGTGCCATTTCTCGTATCTGAGTGTTAAACAATGCACCATGAAGTGTGCCATTTCTCGTATCTGCGTGTTAAACAATGGACCGTGAAGTGTGCCATTTCTCGTATCTGCTTGTAAAATAATGGACCGTGAAGTTTGCCATTTCTCGTATCTGCGTGTTAAACAATTGACCGTCAAGTGTGCCATTTCTCGTATCTACGTGTTAAACAATGGACCGTGAAGTGTGTCATTTCTCGTATCCGCGTGTGTTATTTCATAGTTATTAGCTATTGCTTACATTCTGGTATATAAACCAGGAAAAGAATGCATTCATGTTTCAAGCATTTGTTATTTTACGAGTTAAACTGTTAAACAATGGACCAGGAATTGTGCCATTTCTCGTATCTGCGTGTTAAACAATGGACCACGAAGTGTGCCATTTCTCGTATCTGCGTGTTAAACAATAGACCGTGAAGTGTGCCATTTCTCGTATCTACGTGTTAAACAATGGACCGTGAAGTGTGTCATTTCTCGTATCCCCGTGTGTTATTTCATAGTTATTAGCTGTTGCTTACATTCTGGTATATAAACCAGGAAAAGAATGCATTCATGTTACAAGCATTTGTTATTTTACGAGTTAAACGGTTTGACAATGGACCACGAATTGTGCCATTTCTCGTATCTGCGTGTTAAACAATGGACAGTGAAGTGTGCCATTTCTCGTATCTGCTTGTTAAACAATGGACCACGAAGTGTGCAATTTCTCGTATCTGCGTGTTAAACAATGGACCGTGAAGTGTGCCATTTCTCGTATCTACGTGTTAAACAATGGACCGTGAAGTGTGTCATTTCTCGTATCCGCGTGTGTTATTTCATAGTTATTAGCTGTTGCTTACATTCTGGTATATAAACCAGGAAAAGAATGCATTCATGTTACAAGCGTTTGTTATTTTACGAGTTAAACGGTTAAGCAATGGACCACAAAGTGTGCCATTTCTCGTATCTGCGTGTTAAACAATGGACCGTGAAGTGTGCCATTTCTCGTATCTGCGTGTTAAACAATGGACCGTGAAGTGTGTGTCATTTCTCGTATCAGCGTGTGTTATTTCATAGTTATTAGCTGTTGCTTACATTCTGGTATATAAACCAGGAAAATAATGCATTCATGTTACAAGCATTTGTTATTTGACGAGTTCAAAGGTTAAACAATGGACCACGAAGTGTGCCATTTCTCGTATGTGCGTGTTAAATAATGGACCGTGAAGTGTGCCATTTCTCGTATTTGCGTGTTAAACAATGGCCCGTGAAGTGTGCCATTTTTCTCGTATCTGTGTGTTAAACAATAGACCGTGAAGTGTGACATTTCTCGAATCTGAGTGTTAAACAATGGACCGTGAAGTGTGCCATTTCTCGTATCAGCGTGTGCCATTTCTCGTATCAGCGTGTGTTATTTCATAGTTATTAGCTGTTGCTTACATTCTGGTATATAAACAAGGAAATGAATGCATTCATGTTACAAGCATTTGTTATTTTACGAGTTAAACTGTTAAACAATGGACCACGAAGTGTGCCATTTCTTGTATCTGCGTGTTAAACAATGGACCGTGAAGTGTGCCATTTCTCGTATCTACGTGTTAAACAATGGACCGTGAAGTGTGTCATTTCTCGTATCCGCGTGTGTTATTTCATAGTTATTAGCTGTTGCTTACATTCTGGTATATAAACCAGGAAAAGAATGCATTCATGTTACAAGCGTTTGTTATTTTACGAGTTAAACGGTTAAGCAATGGACCACAAAGTGTGCTATTTCTCGTATCTGCGTGTTAAACAATGGACCGTGAAGTGTGCCATTTCTCGTATCTGCGTGTTAAACAATGGAAAGTGAAGTGTGTGTCATTTCTCGTATCAGCGTGTGTTATTTCATAGTTATTAGCTGTTGCTTACATTCTGGTATATAAACCAGGAAAATAATGCATTCATGTTACAAGCATTTGTTATTTTACGAGTTCAAAGATTAAACAATGGACCACGAAGTGTGCCATTTCTCGTATGTGCGTGTTAAATAATGGACCGTGAAGTGTGCCATTTCTCGTATTTGCGTGTTAAACAATGGCCCGTGAAGTGTGCCATTTTTCTCGTATCTGCGTGTTAAACAATAGACGGTGAAGTGTGACATTTCTCGAATCTGAGTGTTAAACAATGGACCGTGAAGTGTGCCATTTCTCGTATCAGCGTGTGCCATTTCTCGTATCAGCGTGTGTTATTTCATAGTTATTAGCTGTTGCTTACATTCTGGTATATAAACCAGGAAATGAATGCATTCATGTTACAAGCATTTGTTATTTTACGAGTTAAACTGTTAAACAATGGACCACGAAGTGTGCCATTTCTTGTATCTGCGTGTTAAACAATGGACCGTGAAGTGTGCTATTTCTCGTATCTGCTTGTTAAACAATGGACCGTGAAGTGTGCCATTTCTCGTATCTACGTTTTAAACAATGGACCATGAAGTGTGCCATTTCTCGTATCTGCTTGTTAGACAATGGACCGTGAAGTGTGCCATTTCTCGTATCAGCGTGTGCCATTTCTCGTATCAGCGTGTGTTATTTCATAGTTATTAGCTGTTGCTTATATTCTGGTATATAAACCAGAAAATGAATGCATTCATGTTACAAGCATTTGTTATTTTACGAGTTAAACTGTTAAACAATGGACCACGAAGTGTGCCAGTTCTTGTATCTGCGTGTTAAACAATGAACCGTGAAGTGTGCCATTTCTCGTATCAGCTTGTTAAACAATGGACCGTGAAGTGTGCCATTTCTCGTATCTACGTGTTAAACAATGGACCGTGAAGTGTGTCATTTTTCGTCTCTGCTTGTTAAACAATGGACCGTGAAGTGTGTCATTTCTCGTATCAGCGTGTGTTATTTCATAGTTATTAGCTGTTGCTTACATTCTGGTATATAAACCAGGAAAAGAATGCATTCATGTTACAAGCATTTGTTATTTTACGAGTTAAACGGTTAAGCAATGGACCACAAAGTGTGCCATTTCTCGTATCTGCGTGTTAAACAATGGACCGTGAAGTGTGCCATTTCTCGTATCTGCGTGTTAAACAATGGACCGTGAAGTGTGCCATTTCTTGTATCTGCGTGTTAAACAATGGACCGTGAAGTGTGTGTCATTTTTCGTATCAGCGTGTGTTATTTCATAGTTATTAGCTGTTGATTACATTCTGGTATATAAACCAGGAAAATAATGCATTCATGTTACAAGCATTTGTTATTTTACGAGTTCAAAGGTTAAACAATGGATCACGAAGTGTTCCATTTCTCGTATGTGCGTGTTAAACAATGGACCGTGAAGTGTGCCATTTCTCGTATTTGCGTGTTAAACAATGGACCGTGAAGTGTGCCATTTTTCTCGTATCTGAGTGTTAAACAATAGACCGTGAAGTGTGACATTTCTCGAATCTGAGTGTTAAACAATGGACCGTGAAGTGTGCCATTTCTCGTATCAGCGTGTGCCATGTTAAACAATAGACCGTGAAGTGTGTCATTTCTCGTATCTACACGTGTTATTTCATAGTTATTAGCTGTTGATTACATTCTGGTATATAAACCAGGAAAAGAATGCATTCATGTTACAAGCATTTATTATTTTATGAGCTAAACGGTTAAACAATGGACCACGAAGTGTGCCATTTCTCGTATCTGCGTGTTAAACAATGGACCGTGAAGTGTGCCATTTATTGTATCTGCGTGTTAAACAATGGACCGTGAAGTGTGTCATTTCTGATATCTGAGTGTTAAACAATGGACCGTGAAGTGTGACATTTCTCGTATCAGTGTGTGTTATTTCATAGTTATTAGCTGTTGCTTACATTCTGGTATATAAACCAGGAAAAGAATGCATTCATGTTACATGCATTTCTTATTTTACGAGTTAAATGGATAAACAATGGACCACGAAGTGTGCCATTTCTCGTATCTGCGTGTTAATCAATGGACCAATGAAGTGTGCCATTTATTGTATCTGCGTGTTAAACAATGGACCGTGAAGTGTGTTATTTCTCGTATCTGAGTGTTAAACAATGGACCGTGAAGTATGCCATTTTTTCGTATCCGCGTATTATACAATAGACCGTGAAGTGTGACCTTTCTCGTATCAGCGTGTGTTATTTCATAGTTATCAGCTATTGCTTACATTCTGGTATATACACCAGGAAAAGAATGCATTCATGTTTCAAGCATTTGTTATTTTACGAGTTAAACGGTTAAACAATGGACCACGAAGTGTGCCATTTCTCGTATCTGTGTGCCATTTCTCGTATCTGCGTGTGCTATTTCATAGTTATTAGCTATTGCTTACATTCTGGTATATAAACCAGGAAAAGAATGCATTCATGTTTCAAGCATTTGTTATTTTACGAGTTAAACGGTTAAACAATGGACCACGAAGTGTGCCATTTCTCGTATCTGTGTGCCATTTCTCGTAATTGTGTGTGTTATTTCATAGTTATTAGCTGTTGATTACATTCTGGTATATAAACCAGGAAAAGAATGCATTCATGTTTCAAGCATTTGTTATTTTACGAGTTAAACTGTTAAACAATGGACCACGAATTGTGCCATTTCTCGTATCTGCGTGTTAAACAATGGACCACGAAGTGTGCCATTTCTCGTATCTGCGTGTTAAACAATGGACCGTGAAGTGTGCCATTTCTCGTATCTACGTGTTAAATAATGGACCGTGAAGTGTGTCATTTCTCGTATCCGCGTGTGTTATTTCATAGTTATCAGCTATTGCTTACATTCTGGTATATACACCAGGAGAAGAATGCATTCATGTTACAAGCATTTGTTATTTTACGAGTTAAACGTTAAACAGCGGACCACGAATTGTGCCATTTCTCGTATCTGCGTGTTAAACAATGGACAGTGAAGTGTGCCATTTCTCGTATCTGCGTGTTAAACAATGGACCACGAAGTGTGCCATTTCTCGTATCTGCGTGTTAAACAATGGACCGTGAAGTGTGTGTCATTTTTCGTATCAGCGTGTGTTATTTCATAGTTATTAGCTGTTGCTTACATTCTGGTATATAAACCAGGAAAATAATGCATTCATGTTACAAGCATTTGTTATTTTACGAGTTCAAAGGTTAAACAATGGACCGTGAAGTGTGCCATTTCTCGTATGTACGTGTTAAATAATGGACCGTGAAGTGTGCCATTTCTCGTATTTGCGTGTTAAACAATGGACCGTGAAGTGTGCCATTTTTCTCGTATCTGCGTGTTAAACAATAGACCGTGAAGTGTGACATTTCTCGAATCTGAGTGTTAAACAATGGACCGTGAAGTGTGCCATTTCTCGTATCAGCGGGTGTTATTTCATAGTTATTAGCTGTTGCTTACATTCTGGTATATAAACCAGGAAATGAATGCATTCATGTTACAAGCATTTGTTATTTTACGAGTTAAACTGTTAAACAATGGACCACGAAGTGTGCCATTTCTTGTATCTGCGTGTTAAACAATGGACCGTGAAGTGTGCCATTTCTCGTATCTGCTTGTTAAACAATGGACAGTGAAGTGTGCCATTTCTCGTATCCGCGTGTGTTATTTCATAGTTATTAGCTGTTGCTTATATTCTGGTATATAAACCAGGAAATGAATGCATTCATGTTACAAGCATTTGTTATTTTACGAGTTAAACTGTTAAACAATGGACCACGAAGTGTGCCATTTCTTGTATCTGCGTGTTAAACAATGGACCGTGAAGTGTGCCATTTCTCGTATCTACGTGTTAAACAATGGACCGTCAAGTGTGTCATTTCTCGTATCTACGTGTTAAACAATGGACCGTGAAGTGTGACATTTCTCGTATCTGAGTGTGTTATTTCATAGTTATTAGCTGTTGCTTATATTCTGATATATAAACCAGGAAATGAATGCATTCATGTTACAAGCATTTGTTATTTTACGAGTTAAACAGTAAAACAATGGACCACGAAGTGTGCCATTTCTCGTATCTGCGTGTTAAACAATGGACCGTGAAGTGTGCCATTTCTCGTATCAGCGTGTGCCATTTCTCGTATCAGCGTGTGTTATTTCATAGTTATTAGCTGTTGCTTACATTCTGGTATATAAACCAGGAAATGAATGCATTCATGTGACAAGCATTTGTTATTTTACGAGTTAAACTGTTAAACAATGGATCACGAAGTGTGCCATTTCTCGTATCTGCGTGTTAAACAATGGACCGTGAAGTGTGCCATTTCTCGTATTTGCTTGTTAAACAATAGACCGTGAAGTGTGACATTTCTCGAATCTGAGTGTTAAACAATGGACCGTGAAGTGTGCCATTTCTCGTATCAGCGTGTGCCATTTCTCGTATCAGCGTTTGTTATTTCACAGTTATTAGCTGTTGCTTACATTCTGGTATATAAACCAGGAAATGAATGCATTCATGTTACAAGCATTTGTTATTTTACGAGTTAAACTGTTAAACAATGGACCACGAAGTGTGCCATTTCTTGTATCTGCGTGTTAAACAATGGACCGTGAAGTGTGCCATTTCTCGTATCTGCTTGTTAAACAATGGACCGTGAAGTGTGCCATTTCTCGTATCTACGTGTTAAACAATGGACCGTCAAGTGTGTCATTTCTCGTATCTACGTGTTAAACAATGGACCGTGAAGTGTGACATTTCTCGTATCTGAGTGTGTTATTTCATAGTTATTAGCTGTTGCTTATATTCTGATATATAAACCTGGAAATGAATGCATTCATGTTACAAGCATTTGTTATTTTACGAGTTAAACTGTTAAACAATGGACCACGAAGTGTGCCATTTCTCGTATCTGCGTGTTAAACAATGGACCGTGAAGTGTGCCATTTCTCGTATCTACGTGTTAAACAATGGACCGTGAAGTGTGACATTTCTCGTATCAGCGTGTGTTATTTCATAGTTATTAGCTGTTGATTACATTCTGGTATATAAACCAGGAAAAGAATGCCTTCATGTTACAAGCATTTGTTATTTTACGAGTTAAGCGGTTAAACAATGGACCACGAAGTGTGTCATTTCTCGTATCTGCGTGTTAAACAATGGACCGTGAAGTTTGCCATTTCTCGTATCTGAGTGTTAAACAATGGACCATGAAGTGTGCCATTTCTCGTATCTGCTTGTTAAGCAATGGACCGTGAAGTGTGCCATTTCTCGTATCTGCGTGTAAAATAATGGACCGTGAGGTTTGCCATTTCTCGTATCTGCGTGTTAAACAATGGACCGTGAAGTGTGCCATTTCTCCTATCTACGTGTTAAACAATGGACCGTGAAGTGTGTCATTTCTCGTATCCGCGTGTGTTATTTCATAGTTATTAGCTGTTGCTTACATTCTGGTATATAAACCAGGAAAAGAATGCATTCATGTTACAAGCATTTGTTATTTGACGAGTTAAACGGTTAAACAATGGACCACGAATTGTGCCATTTCTGGTATCTGCGTGTTAAACAATGGACAGTGAAGTGTGCCATTTCTCGTATCTGCGTGTTAAACAATGGACCACGAAGTGTGCCATTTCTCGTATCTGCGTTTTAAACAATGGACCGTGAAGTGTGCCATTTCTCGTATCTACGTGTTAAACAATGGACGGTGAAGTGTGTCATTTCTCGTATCCGCGTGTGTTATTTCATAGTTATTAGCTGTTGCTTACATTCTGGCATATAAACCAGGAAAAGATTGCATTCATGTTACAAGCATTTATTATTTTACGAGTTAAACGGTTAAGCAATGGACCACGAAGTGTGCCATTTCTCGTATCTGCGTGTTAAACAATGGACCGTGAAGTGTGCCATTTCTCGTATCTGCTTGTTAAGCAATAGACCGTGAAGTGTGACATTTCTCGAATCTGAGTGTTAAACAATGGACCGTGAAGTGTGCCATTTCTCGTATCAGCGTGTGCCATTTCTCGTATCAGCGTGTGTTATTTCATAGTTATTAGCTGTTGCTTACATTCTGGTATATATACCAGGAAATGAATGCATTCATGTTACAAGCATTTGTTATTTTACGAGTTAAACGGTTAAACAATGGACCACGAAGTGTGCCATTTCTTGTATCTGCGTGTTAAACAATGGACCGTGAAGTGTGCCCTTTCTCGTATCTACGTGTTAAACAATGGACCGTCAAGTGTGTCATTTCTCGTATCTACGTGTTAAACAATGGACCGTGAAGTGTGACATTTCTCGTATCTGAGTGTGTTATTTCATAGTTATTAGCTGTTGCTTTTATTCTGGTATATAAACCAGGAAATGAATGCATTCATGTTACAAGCATTTGTTATTTTACGAGTTAAACAGTAAAACAATGGACCACGAAGTGTGCCATTTCTCGTATCTGCGTGTTAAACAATGGACCGTGAAGTGTGCCATTTCTCGTATCTGCTTGTTAAACAATGGACCGTGAAGTGTGCCATTTCTCGTATCTACGTGTTAAACAATGGACCGTCAAGTGTGTCATTTCTCGTATCTACGTGTTAAACAATGGACCGTCAAGTGTGTCATTTCTCGTATCTACGTGTTAAACAATGGACCGTGAAGTGTGACATTTCTCGTATCTGAGTGTGTTATTTCATAGTTATTAGCTGTTGCTTATACTCTGGTATATAAACCTGGAAATGAATGCATTCCTGTTACAAGCATTTGTTATTTTACGAGTTAAACTGTTAAACAATGGACCACGAAGTGTGCCATTTCGCGTATCTGCGTGTTAAACAATGGACCGTGAAGTGTGCCATTTCTCGTATCTACGTGTTAAACAATGGACCGTGAAGTGTGACATTTCTCGTATCAGCGTGTGTTATTTCATAGTTATTAGCTGTTGATTACATTCTGGTATATAAACCAGGAAAAGAATGCATTCATGTTACAAGCATTTGTTATTTTACGAGTTAAACGGTTAAACAATGGACCCCGAAGTGTGTCATTTCTCGTATCTGCGTGTTAAACAATGGACCGTGAAGTGCGCCATTTCTCGTATCTGAGTGTTAAACAATGGACCATGAAGTGTGCCATTTCTCGTATCTGCTTGTTAAGCAATGGACCGTGAAGTGTGCCATTTCTCGTATCTGCGTGTAAAATAATGGACCGTGAAGTTTGTCATTTCTCGTATCTGCGTGTTAAACAATGGACCGTGAAGTGTGCCATTTCTCCTATCTACGTGTTAAACAATGGACCGTGAAGTGTGTCATTTTTCGTATCCGCGTGTGTTATTTCATAGTTATTAGCTGTTGCTTACATTCTGGTATATAAACCAGGAAAAGAATGCATTCATGTTACAAGCATTTGTTATTTGACGAGTTAAACGTTAAACAATGGACCACGAATTGTGCCATTTCTGGTATCTGCGTGTTAAACAATGGACAGTGAAGTGTGCCATTTCTCGTATCTGCGTGTTAAACAATGGACCACGAAGTGTGCCATTTCTCGTATCTGCGTTTTAAACAATGGACCGTGAAGTGTGCCATTTCTCGTATCTACGTGTTAAACAATGGACGGTGAAGTGTGTCATTTCTCGTATCCGCGTGTGTTATTTCATAGTTATTAGCTGTTGCTTACATTCTGGTATATAAACCAGGAAAATAATGCATTCATGTTACAAGCATTTATTATTTTACGAGTTAAACGGTTAAGCAATGGACCACAAAGTGTGCCATTTCTCGTATCTGCGTGTTAAACAATGGACCGTGAAGTGTGCCATTTCTCGTATCTGAGTGTTAAACAATGGACCATGAAGTGTGCCATTTCTCGTATCTGCTTGTTAAACAATGGACCGTGAAGTGTGCCATTTCTCGTATCTGCGTGTAAAATAATGGACCGTGAAGTTTGCCATTTCTCGTATCTGCGTGTTAAACAATGGACCGTGAAGTGTGCCATTTCTCGTATCTGCGTGTTAAACAATGGACCGTGAAGTGTGTGTCATTTTTCGTATCAGCGTGTGTTATTTCATAGTTATTAGCTGTTGCTTACATTCTGGTATATAAACCAGGAAAATAATGCATTCATGTTACAAGCATTTGTTATTTTACGAGTTCAAAGGTTAAACAATGGACCACGAAGTGTGCCATTTCTCGTAGGTGCGTGTTAAACAATGGACCGTGAAGTGTGCCATTTCTCGTATTTGCGTGTTAAACAATAGACCGTGAAGTGTGACATTTCTCGTATCTGAGTGTTAAACAATGGACCGTGAAGTATGCCATTTCTCGTATCAGCGTGTGCCATGTTAAACAATAGACCGTGAAGTGTGTCATTTCTCGTATCTACGTGTGTTATTTCATAGTTATTAGCTGTTGATTACATTCTGGTATATAAACCAGGAAAAGAATGCATTCATGTTACAAGCATTTATTATTTTACGAGTTAAACGGTTAAACAATGGACCACGAAGTGTGCCATTTCTCGTATCTGCGTGTTAAACAATGGACCGTGAAGTGTGCCATTTCTCGTATCTGCTTGTTAAACAATGGACCGTGAAGTGTGCCATTTCTCGTATCTACGTGTTAAACAATGGACCGTCAAGTGTGTCATTTCTCGTATCTACGTGTTAAACAATGGACCGTCAAGTGTGTCATTTCTCGTATCTACGTGTTAAACAATGGACCGTGAAGTGTGACATTTCTCGTATCTGAGTGTGTTATTTCATAGTTATTAGCTGTTGCTTATACTCTGGTATATAAACCTGGAAATGAATGCATTCCTGTTACAAGCATTTGTTATTTTACGAGTTAAACTGTTAAACAATGGACCACGAAGTGTGCCATTTCGCGTATCTGCGTGTTAAACAATGGACCGTGAAATGTGCCATTTCTCGTATCTACGTGTTAAACAATGGACCGTGAAGTGTGACATTTCTCGTATCAGCGTGTGTTATTTCATAGTTATTAGCTGTTGATTACATTCTGGTATATAAACCAGGAAAAGAATGCATTCATGTTACAAGCATTTGTTATTTTACGAGTTAAACGGTTAAACAATGGACCCCGAAGTGTGTCATTTCTCGTATCTGCGTGTTAAACAATGGACCGTGAAGTGCGCCATTTCTCGTATCTGAGTGTTAAACAATGGACCATGAAGTGTGCCATTTCTCGTATCTGCTTGTTAAGCAATGGACCGTGAAGTGTGCCATTTCTCGTATCTGCGTGTAAAATAATGGACCGTGAAGTTTGTCATTTCTCGTATCTGCGTGTTAAACAATGGACCGTGAAGTGTGCCATTTCTCCTATCTACGTGTTAAACAATGGACCGTGAAGTGTGTCATTTCTCGTATCCGCGTGTGTTATTTCATAGTTATTAGCTGTTGCTTACATTCTGGTATATAAACCAGGAAAAGAATGCATTCATGTTACAAGCATTTGTTATTTGACGAGTTAAACGTTAAACAATGGACCACGAATTGTGCCATTTCTGGTATCTGCGTGTTAAACAATGGACAGTGAAGTGTGCCATTTCTCGTATCTGCGTGTTAAACAATGGACCACGAAGTGTGCCATTTCTCGTATCTGCGTTTTAAACAATGGACCGTGAAGTGTGCCATTTCTCGTATCTACGTGTTAAACAATGGACGGTGAAGTGTGTCATTTCTCGTATCCGCGTGTGTTATTTCATAGTTATTAGCTGTTGCTTACATTCTGGTATATAAACCAGGAAAATAATGCATTCATGTTACAAGCATTTATTATTTTACGAGTTAAACGGTTAAGCAATGGACCACAAAGTGTGCCATTTCTCGTATCTGCGTGTTAAACAATGGACCGTGAAGTGTGCCATTTCTCGTATCTGAGTGTTAAACAATGGACCATGAAGTGTGCCATTTCTCGTATCTGCTTGTTAAACAATGGACCGTGAAGTGTGCCATTTCTCGTATCTGCGTGTAAAATAATGGACCGTGAAGTTTGCCATTTCTCGTATCTGCGTGTTAAACAATGGACCGTGAAGTGTGCCATTTCTCGTATCTGCGTGTTAAACAATGGACCGTGAAGTGTGTGTCATTTTTCGTATCAGCGTGTGTTATTTCATAGTTATTAGCTGTTGCTTACATTCTGGTATATAAACCAGGAAAATAATGCATTCATGTTACAAGCATTTGTTATTTTACGAGTTCAAAGGTTAAACAATGGACCACGAAGTGTGCCATTTCTCGTAGGTGCGTGTTAAACAATGGACCGTGAAGTGTGCCATTTCTCGTATTTGCGTGTTAAACAATAGACCGTGAAGTGTGACATTTCTCGAATCTGAGTGTTAAACAATGGACCGTGAAGTATGCCATTTCTCGTATCAGCGTGTGCCATGTTAAACAATAGACCGTGAAGTGTGTCATTTCTCGTATCTACGTGTGTTATTTCATAGTTATTAGCTGTTGATTACATTCTGGTATATAAACCAGGAAAAGAATGCATTCATGTTACAAGCATTTATTATTTTACGAGTTAAACGGTTAAACAATGGACCACGAAGTGTGCCATTTCTCGTATCTGCGTGTTAAACAATGGACCGTGAAGTGTGCCATATATTGTATCTGCGTGTTAAACAATGGACCGTGATGTGTGTCATTTCTGATATCTGAGTGTTAAACAATGGACCGTGAAGTGTGCCATTTTGTCGTATCTTCGTGTTTAACAATAGACCGTGAAGTGTGACATTTCTCGTATCAGTGTGTGTTATTTCATAGTTATTAGCTGTTGCTTACATTCTGGTATATAAACCAGGAAAAGAATGCATTCATGTTACATGGATTTCTTATTTTACGAGTTAAATGGTTAAACAATGGACCACGAAGTGTGCCATTTCTCGTATCTGCGTGTTAATCAATGGACCGTGAAGTGTGCCATTTATTGTATCTGCGTGTTAAACAATGGACCGTGAAGTGTGTTATTTCTCGTATCTGAGTGTTAAACAATGGACCGTGAAGTGTGCCATTTTTTCGTATCCGCGTATTATACAATGGACCGTGAAGTGTGTCATTTCTCGAATCAGCGTGTGTTATTTCATAGTTATTAGCTGTTGATTACATTCTGGTATATACACCAGGAAAAGATTGCATTCATGTTTCAAGCATTTGTTATTTTCGAGTTAAACGGTTAAACAATGGACTACGAAGTGTGCCATTTCTCGTATCTGCGTGTTAAACAATGGACTGTGAAGTGTGCCATTTCTCGTATCTGCGTGTTAAACAATGGACTGTGAAGTGTGCCATTTCTCGTATCTGCGTGTTAAACAATGGACCGTGAAGTGTGTGTCATTTTTCGTATCAGCGTGTGTTATTTCATAGTTATTAGCTGTTGCTTACATTCTGGTATATAAACCAGGAAAATAATGCATTCATGTTACAAGCATTTGTTATTTTACGAGTTCAAAGGTTAAACAATGGACCACGAAGTGTGCCATTTCTCGTAGGTGCGTGTTAAACAATGGACCGTGAAGTGTGCCATTTCTCGTATTTGCGTGTTAAACAATAGACCGTGAAGTGTGACATTTCTCGAATCTGAGTGTTAAACAATGGACCGTGAAGTATGCCATTTCTCGTATCAGCGTGTGCCATGTTAAACAATAGACCGTGAAGTGTGTCATTTCTCGTATCTACGTGTGTTATTTCATATTTATTAGCTGTTGATTACATTCTGGTATATAAACCAGGAAAAGAATGCATTCATGTTACAAGCATTTATTATTTTACGAGTTAAACGGTTAAACAATGGACCACGAAGTGTGCCATTTCTCGTATCTGCGTGTTAAACAATGGACCGTGAAGTGTGCCATATATTGTATCTGCGTGTTAAACAATGGACCGTGATGTGTGTCATTTCTGATATCTGAGTGTTAAACAATGGACCGTGAAGTGTGCCATTTTGTCGTATCTTCGTGTTTAACAATAGACCGTGAAGTGTGACATTTCTCGTATCAGTGTGTGTTATTTCATAGTTATTAGCTGTTGCTTACATTCTGGTATATAAACCAGGAAAAGAATGCATTCATGTTACATGCATTTCTTATTTTACGAGTTAAATGGTTAAACAATGGACCACGAAGTGTGCCATTTCTCGTATCTGCGTGTTAATCAATGGACCGTGAAGTGTGCCATTTATTGTATCTGCGTGTTAAACAATGGACCGTGAAGTGTGTTATTTCTCGTATCTGAGTGTTAAACAATGGACCGTGAAGTGTGCCATTTTTTCGTATCCGCGTATTATACAATGGACCGTGAAGTGTGTCATTTCTCGAATCAGCGTGTGTTATTTCATAGTTATTAGCTGTTGATTACATTCTGGTATATACACCAGGAAAAGATTGCATTCATGTTTCAAGCATTTGTTATTTTCGAGTTAAACGGTTAAACAATGGACTACGAAGTGTGCCATTTCTCGTATCTGCGTGTTAAACAATGGACTGTGAAGTGTGCCATTTCTCGTATCTGCGTGTTAAACAATGGACTGTGAAGTGTGCCATTTCTCGTATCTGCGTGTTAAACAATGGACCGTGAAGTGTGTGTCATTTTTCGTATCAGCGTGTGTTATTTCATAGTTATTAGCTGTTGCTTACATTCTGGTATATAAACCAGGAAAATAATGCATTCATGTTACAAGCATTTGTTATTTTACGAGTTCAAAGGTTAAACAATGGACCACGAAGTGTGCCATTTCTCGTAGGTGCGTGTTAAACAATGGACCGTGAAGTGTGCCATTTCTCGTATTTGCGTGTTAAACAATAGACCGTGAAGTGTGACATTTCTCGAATCTGAGTGTTAAACAATGGACCGTGAAGTATGCCATTTCTCGTATCAGCGTGTGCCATGTTAAACAATAGACCGTGAAGTGTGTCATTTCTCGTATCTACGTGTGTTATTTCATATTTATTAGCTGTTGATTACATTCTGGTATATAAACCAGGAAAAGAATGCATTCATGTTACAAGCATTTATTATTTTACGAGTTAAACGGTTAAACAATGGACCACGAAGTGTGCCATTTCTCGTATCTGCGTGTTAAACAATGGACCGTGAAGTGTGCCATATATTGTATCTGCGTGTTAAACAATGGACCGTGATGTGTGTCATTTCTGATATCTGAGTGTTAAACAATGGACCGTGAAGTGTGCCATTTTGTCGTATCTTCGTGTTTAACAATAGACCGTGAAGTGTGACATTTCTCGTATCAGTGTGTGTTATTTCATAGTTATTAGCTGTTGCTTACATTCTGGTATATAAACCAGGAAAAGAATGCATTCATGTTACATGCATTTCTTATTTTACGAGTTAAATGGTTAAACAATGGACCACGAAGTGTGCCATTTCTCGTATCTGCGTGTTAATCAATGGACCGTGAAGTGTGCCATTTATTGTATCTGCGTGTTAAACAATGGACCGTGAAGTGTGTTATTTCTCGTATCTGAGTGTTAAACAATGGACCGTGAAGTGTGCCATTTTTTCGTATCCGCGTATTATACAATGGACCGTGAAGTGTGTCATTTCTCGAATCAGCGTGTGTTATTTCATAGTTATTAGCTGTTGATTACATTCTGGTATATACACCAGGAAAAGATTGCATTCATGTTTCAAGCATTTGTTATTTTCGAGTTAAACGGTTAAACAATGGACTACGAAGTGTGCCATTTCTCGTATCTGCGTGTTAAACAATGGACTGTGAAGTGTGCCATTTCTCGTATCTGCGTGTTAAACAATGGACTGTGAAGTGTGCCATTTCTCGTATCTGCGTGTTAAACAATGGACCGTGAAGTGTGTGTCATTTTTCGTATCAGCGTGTGTTATTTCATAGTTATTAGCTGTTGCTTACATTCTGGTATATAAACCAGGAAAATAATGCATTCATGTTACAAGCATTTGTTATTTTACGAGTTCAAAGGTTAAACAATGGACCACGAAGTGTGCCATTTCTCGTAGGTGCGTGTTAAACAATGGACCGTGAAGTGTGCCATTTCTCGTATTTGCGTGTTAAACAATAGACCGTGAAGTGTGACATTTCTCGAATCTGAGTGTTAAACAATGGACCGTGAAGTATGCCATTTCTCGTATCAGCGTGTGCCATGTTAAACAATAGACCGTGAAGTGTGTCATTTCTCGTATCTACGTGTGTTATTTCATAGTTATTAGCTGTTGATTACATTCTGGTATATAAACCAGGAAAAGAATGCATTCATGTTACAAGCATTTATTATTTTACGAGTTAAACGGTTAAACAATGGACCACGAAGTGTGCCATTTCTCGTATCTGCGTGTTAAACAATGGACCGTGAAGTGTGCCATATATTGTATCTGCGTGTTAAACAATGGACCGTGATGTGTGTCATTTCTGATATCTGAGTGTTAAACAATGGACCGTGAAGTGTGCCATTTTGTCGTATCTTCGTGTTTAACAATAGACCGTGAAGTGTGACATTTCTCGTATCAGTGTGTGTTATTTCATAGT
Organism: Bathymodiolus septemdierum; assembly: GCA_963383655.1. NCBI lineage: Eukaryota > Metazoa > Mollusca > Bivalvia > Mytilida > Modiolidae > Bathymodiolus > Bathymodiolus septemdierum. The sequence goes on along the minus strand of OY726527.1, from coordinate 32,637,454 downwards.
TATTAGCTGTTGCTTACATTCTGGTATATAAACCAGGAAAAGAATGCATTCATGTTACATGCATTTCTTATTTTACGAGTTAAATGGTTAAACAATGGACCACGAAGTGTGCCATTTCTCGTATCTGCGTGTTAATCAATGGACGTGAAGTGTGCCATTTATTGTATCTGCGTGTTAAACAATGGACCGTGAAGTGTGTTATTCCTCGTATCTGAGTGTTAAACAATGGACCGGGAAGTGTGCCATTTTTTCGTATCCGCGTATTATACAATGGACCGTGAAGTGTGTCATTTCTCGAATCAGCGTGTGTTATTTCATAGTTATTAGCTGTTGCTTACATTCTGGTATATACACCAGGAAAAGAATGCATTCATGTTTCAAGCATTTGTTATTTTCGAGTTAAACGGTTAAACAATGGACTACGAAGTGTGCCATTTCTCGTATCTGCGTGTTAAACAATGGACTGTGAAGTGTGCCATTTCTCGTATCTGCGTGTTAAACAATGGACTGTGAAGTGTGCCATTTCTCGTATCTGCGTGTTAAACAATGGACCGTGAAGTGTGCCATTTCTCGTATCTGCTTGTAAAATAATGGACCGTGAAGTTTGCCATTTCTCGTATCTGCGTGTTAAACAATGGACCATGAAGTGTGCCATTTGTCGTATCTACGTGTTAAACAATGGACCGTGAAGTGTGTCATTTCTCGTATCCGCGTGTGTTATTTCATAGTTATTAGCTATTGCTTACATTCTGGTATATAAACCAGGAAAAGAATGCATTCATGTTTCAAGCATTTGTTATTTTACGAGTTAAACTGTTAAACAATGGACCACAAAGTGTGCCATTTCTCGTATCTGCGTGTTAAACAATGGACCATGAAGTGTGCCATTTCTCGTATCTGCTTGTTAAACAATGGACCGTGAAGTGTGCCATTTCTCGTATCTACGTGTTAAACAATGGACCGTCAAGTGTGTCATTTCTCGTATCTACGTGTTAAACAATGGACCGTGAAGTGTGACATTTCTCGTATCAGCGTGTGTTATTTCATAGTTATTAGCTGTTGATTACATTCTGGTATATAAACCAGGAAAAGAATGCATTCATGTTACAAGCATTTGTTATTTTACGAGTTAAACGGTTAAACAATGGACCACGAAGTGTGTCATTTCTCGTATCTGCGTGTTAAACAATGGACCGTGAAGTGTGCCATTTCTCGTATCTGAGTGTTAAACAATGCACCATGAAGTGTGCCATTTCTCGTATCTGCGTGTTAAACAATGGACCGTGAAGTGTGCCATTTCTCGTATCTGCTTGTAAAATAATGGACCGTGAAGTTTGCCATTTCTCGTATCTGCGTGTTAAACAATGGACCGTGAAGTGTGCCATTTCTCGTATCTACCTGTTAAACAATGGACCGTGAAGTGTGTCATTTCTCGTATCCGCGTGTGTTATTTCATAGTTATTAGCTATTGCTTACATTCTGGTATATAAACCAGGAAAAGAATGCATTCACGTTTCAAGCATTTGTTATTTTACGAGTTAAACGGTTAAACAATGGACCAGGAATTGTGCCATTTCTCGTATCTGCGTGTTAAACAATGGACCACGAAGTGTGCCATTTCTCGTATCTGCGTGTTAAACAATGGACCGTGAAGTGTGCCATTTCTCGTATCTGCTTGTTAAACAATGGACCACGAAGTGTGCAATTTCTAGTATCCGCGTGTGTTATTTCATAGTTATTAGCTGTTGCTTACATTCTGGTATATAAACCAGGAAAAGAATGCATTCATGTTACAAGCGTTTGTTATTTTACGAGTTAAACGGTTAAGCAATGGACCACAAAGTGTGCCATTTCTCGTATCTGCGTGTTAAACAATGTACCGTGAAGTGTGCCATTTCTCGTATCTGCGTGTTAAACAATGGACCGTGAAGTGTGTGTCATTTCTCGTATCAGCGTGTGTTATTTCATAGTTATTAGCTGTTGCTTACATTCTGGTATATAAACCAGGAAAATAATGCATTCATGTTACAAACATTTGTTATTTTACGAGTTCAAAGGTTAAACAATGGACCACGAAGTGTGCCATTTCTCGTATGTGCGTGTTAAATAATGGACCGTGAAGTGTGCCATTTCTCGTATTTGCGTGTTAAACAATGGCCCGTGAAGTGTGCCATTTTTCTCGTATCTGCGTGTTAAACAATAGACCGTGAAGTGTGACATTTCTCGAATCTGAGTGTTAAACAATGGACCGTGAAGTGTGCCATTTCTCGTATCAGCGTGTGCCATTTCTCGTATCAGCGTGTGTTATTTCATAGTTATTAGCTGTTGCTTACATTCTGGTATATAAACAAGGAAATGAATGCATTCATGTTACAAGCATTTGTTATTTTACGAGTTAAACTGTTAAACAATGGACCACGAAGTGTGCCATTTCTTGTATCTGCGTGTTAAACAATGGACCGTGAAGTGTGCCATTTCTCGTATCTACGTGTTAAACAATGGACCGTGAAGTGTGTCATTTCTCATATCCGCGTGTGTTATTTCATAGTTATTAGCTGTTGCTTACATTCTGGTATATAAACCAGGAAAATAATGCATTCATGTTACAAGCATTTGTTATTTTACGAGTTCAAAGGTTAAACAATGGACCGTGAAGTGTGCCATTTCTCGTATGTGCGTGTTAAATAATGGACCGTGAAGTGTGCCATTTCTCGTATTTGCGTGTTAAACAATGGACCGTGAAGTGTGCCATTTTTCTCGTATCTGCGTGTTAAACAATAGACCGTGAAGTGTGACATTTCTCGAATCTGAGTGTTAAACAATGGACCGTGAAGTGTGCCATTTCTCGTATCAGCGTGTGCCATTTCTCGTATCAGCGTGTGTTATTTCATAGTTATTAGCTGTTGCTTACATTCTGGTATATAAACCAGGAAATGAATGCATTCATGTTACAAGCATTTGTTATTTTACGAGTTAAACTGTTAAACAATGGACCACGAAGTGTGCCATTTCTTGTATCTGCGTGTTAAACAATGGACCGTGAAGTGTGCCATTTCTCGTATCTGCTTGTTAAACAATGGACCGTGAAGTGTGCCATTTCTCGTATCTACGTGTTAAACAATGGACCATGAAGTGTGCCATTTCTCGTATCTGCTTGTTAGACAATGGACCGTGAAGTGTGCCATTTCTCGTATCAGCGTGTGCCATTTCTCGTATCAGCGTGTGTTATTTCATAGTTATTAGCTGTTGCTTACATTCTGGTATATAAACCAGAAAATGAATGCATTCATGTTACAAGCATTTGTTATTTTACGAGTTAAACTGTTAAACAATGGACCACGAAGTGTGCCAATTCTTGTATCTGCGTGTTAAACAATGAACCGTGAAGTGTGCCATTTCTCGTATCTGCTTGTTAAACAATGGACCGTGAAGTGTGCCATTTCTCGTATCTACGTGTTAAACAATGGACCGTGAAGTGTGTCATTTCTCGTATCTACGTGTTAAACAATGGACCGTGAAGTGTGTCATTTCTCGTATTCGCGTATGTTATTTCATAGTTATTAGCTGTTGCTTACATTCTGGTATATAAACCAGGAATAGAATGCATTCATGTTACAAGCATTTGTTATTTTACGAGTTAAACGGTTAAGCAATGGACCACAAAGTGTGCCATTTCTCGTATCTGCGTGTTAAACAATGGACCGTGAAGTGTGCCATTTCTCGTATCTGCGTGTTAAACAATGGACCGTGAAGTGTGCCATTTCTCGTATCTGCGTGTTAAACAATGGACCGTGAAGTGTGTGTCATTTTTCGTATCAGCGTGTGTTATTTCATAGTTATTAGCTGTTGATTACATTCTGGTATATAAACCAGGAAAATAATGCATTCATGTTACAAGCATTTGTTATTTTACGAGTTCAAAGGTTAAACAATGGACCACGAAGTGTGCAATTTCTCGTATCTGCGTGTTAAACAATGGACCGTGAAGTGTGCCATTTCTCGTATCCGCCTGTGTTATTTCATAGTTATTAGCTGTTGCTTACATTCTGGTATATAAACCAGGAAAAGAATGCATTCATGTTACAAGCGTTTGTTATTTTACGAGTTAAACGGTTAAGCAATGGACCAAAAGTGTGCCATTTCTCGTATCTGCGTGTTAAACAATGGACCGTGAAGTGTGCCATTTCTCGTATCTGCGTGTTAAACAATGGACCGTGAAGTGTGCCATTTCTCGTATCTGCGTGTTAAACAATGGACCGTGAAGTGTGTGTCATTTTTCGCATCAGCGTGTGTTATTTCATAGTTATTAGCTGTTGCTTACATTCTGGTATATAAACCAGGAAAATAATGCATTCATGTTACAAGCATTTGTTATTTTACGAGTTCAAAGGTTAAACAATGGACCGTGAAGTGTGCCATTTCTCGTATGTGCGTGTTAAATAATGGACCGTGAAGTGTGCCATTTCTCGTATTTGCGTGTTAAACAATGGACCGTGAAGTGTGCCATTTTTCTCGTATCTGCGTGTTAAACAATAGACCGTGAAGTGTGACATTTCTCGAATCTGAGTGTTAAACAATGAACCGTGAAGTGTGCCATTTCTCGTATCAGCGTGTGTTATTTCATAGTTATTAGCTGTTGCTTACATTCTGGTATATAAACCAGGAAATGAATGCATTCATGTTACAAGCGTTTGTTATTTTACGAGTTAAACGGTTAAGCAATGGACCACAAAGTGTGCCATTTCTCGTATCTGCGTGTTAAACAATGGACCGTGAAGTGTGCCATTTCTCGTATCTGCGTGTTAAACAATGGACCGTGAAGTGTGTGTCATTTCTCGTATCAGCGTGTGTTATTTCATAGTTATTAGCTGTTGCTTACATTCTGGTATATAAACCAGGAAAATAATGCATTCATGTTACAAGCATTTGTTATTTTACGAGTTCAAAGGTTAAACAATGGACCACGAAGTGTGCCATTTCTCGTATGTGCGTGTTAAATAATGGACCGTGAAGTGTGCCATTTCTCGTATTTGCGTGTTAAACAATGGCCCGTGAAGTATGCCATTTTTCTCGTATCTGCGTGTTAAACAATAGACCGTGAAGTGTGACATTTCTCGAATCTGAGTGTTAAACAATGGACCGTGAAGTGTGCCATTTCTCGTATCAGCGTGTGCCATTTCTCGTATCAGCGTGTGTTATTTCATAGTTATTAGCTGTTGCTTACATTCTGGTATATAAACCAGGAAATGAATGCATTCATGTTACAAGCATTTGTTATTTTACGAGTTAAACTGTTAAACAATGGACCACGAAGTGTGCCATTTCTTGTATCTGCGTGTTAAACAATGGACCGTGAAGTGTGCCATTTCTCGTATCTGCTTGTTAAACAATGAACCGTGAAGTGTGCCATTTCTCGTATCTACGTGTTAAACAAAGGACCATGAAGTGTGCCATTTCTCGTATCTGCTTGTTAGACAATGGACCGTGAAGTGTGCCATTTCTCGTATCAGCGTGTGCCATTTCTCGTATCAGCGTGTGTTATTTCATAGTTATTAGCTGTTGCTTACATTCTGGTATATAAACCAGAAAATGAATGCATTCATGTTACAAGCATTTGTTATTTTACGAGTTAAACTGTTAAACAATGGACCACGAAGTGTGCCATTTCTTGTATCTGCGTGTTAAGCAATGAACCGTGAAGTGTGCCATTTCTCGTATCTGCTTGTTAAACAATGGACCGTGAAGTGTGCCATTTCTCGTATCTACGTGTTAAACAATGGACCGTGAAGTGTGTCATTTCTCGTATCTACGTGTTAAACAATGGACCGTGAAGTGTGTCATTTCTCGTATTCGCGTGTGTTATTTCATAGTTATTAGCTGTTGCTTACATTCTGGTATATAAACCAGGAAAAGAATGCATTCATGTTACAAGCATTTGTTATTTTACGAGTTAAACGGTTAAGCAATGGACCACAAAGTGTGCCATTTCTCGTATCTGCGTGTTAAACAATGGACCGTGAAGTGTGCCATTTCTCGTATCTGCGTGTTAAACAATGGACCGTGAAGTGTGCCATTTCTCGTATCTGCGTGTTAAACAATGGACCGTGAAGTGTGTGTCATTTTTCGTATCAGCGTGTGTTACTTCATAGTTATTAGCTGTTGATTACATTCTGGTATATAAACCAGGAAAATAATGCATTCATGTTACAAGCATTTGTTATTTTACGAGTTCAAAGGTTAAACAATGGATCACGAAGTGTTCCATTTCTCGTATGTGCGTGTTAAACAATGGACCGTGAAGTGTGCCATTTCTCGTATTTGCGTGTTAAACAATGGACCGTGAAGTGTGCCATTTTTCTCGTATCTGCGTGTTAAACAATAGACCGTGAAGTGTGACATTTCTCGAATCTGAGTGTTAAACAATGGACCGTGAAATGTACCATTTCTCGTATCAGCGTGTGCCATGTTAAACAATAGACCGTGAAGTGTGTCATTTCTCGTATCTACGCGTGTTATTTCATAGTTATTAGCTGTTGATTACATTCTGGTATATAAACCAGGAAAAGAATGCATTCATGTTACAAGCATTTATTATTTTACGAGTTAAACGGTTAAACAATGGACCACGAAGTGTGCCATTTCTCGTATCTGCGTGTTAAACAATGGACCGTGAAGTGTGCCATTTATTGTATCTGCGTGTTAAACAATGGACCGTGAAGTGTGTCATTTCTGATATCTGAGTGTTAAACAATGGACCGTGAAGTGTGACATTTCTCGTATCAGTGTGTGTTATTTCATAGTTATTAGCTGTTGCTTATATTCTGGTATATAAACCAGGAAAAGAATGCATTCATGTTACATGCATTTCTTATTTTACGAGTTAAATGGTTAAACAATGGACCACGAAGTGTGCCATTTCTCGTATCTGCGTGTTAATCAATGGACCGTGAAGTGTGCCATTTATTGTATCTGCGTGTTAAACAATGGACCGTGAAGTGTGTTATTTCTCGTATCTGAGTGTTAAACAATGGACCGTGAAGTATGCCATTTTTTCGTATCCGCGTATTATACAATAGACCGTGAAGTGTGACCTTTCTCGTATCAGCGTGTGTTATTTCATAGTTATCAGCTATTGCTTACTTTCTGGTATATACACCAGGAAAAGAATGCATTCATGTTTCAAGCATTTGTTATTTTACGAGTTAAACGGTTAAGCAATGGACCACGAAGTGTGCCATTTCTCGTATCTGTGTGCCATTTCTCGTATCTGCGTGTGCTATTTCATAGTTATTAGCTATTGCTTACATTCTGGTATATAAACCAGGAAAAGAATGCATTCATGTTTCAAGCATTTGTTATTTTACGAGTTAAACGGTTAAACAATGGACCACGAAGTGTGCCATTTCTCGTATCTGTGTGCCATTTCTCGTAATTGTGTGTGTTATTTCATAGTTATTAGCTGTTGATTACATTCTGGTATATAAACCAGGAAAAGAATGCATTCATGTTTCAAGCATTTGTTATTTTACGAGTTAAACTGTTAAACAATGGACCACGAATTGTGCCATTTCTCGTATCTGCGTGTTAAACAATGGACCACGAAGTGTGCCATTTCTCGTATCTGCGTGTTAAACAACGGACCGTGAAGTGTGCCATTTCTCGTATCTACGTGTTAAATAATGGACCGTGAAGTGTGTCATTTCTGGTATCCGCGTGTGTTATTTCATAGTTATCAGCTATTGCTTACATTCTGGTATATAAACCAGGAGAAGAATGCATTCATGTTACAAGCATTTGTTATTTTACGAGTTAAACGGTTAAACAATGGACCACGAATTGTGCCATTTCTCGTATCTGCGTGTTAAACAATGGACAGTGAAGTGTGCCATTTCTCGTATCTGCGTGTTAAACAATGGACCACGAAGTGTGCAATTTCTCGTATCTGCGTGTTAAACAATGGACCGTGAAGTGTGCCATTTCTCGTATCCGCGTGTGTTATTTCATAGTTATTAGCTGTTGCTTACATTCTGGTATATAAACCAGGAAAAGAATGCATTCATGTTACAAGCATTTGTTATTTTACGAGTTCAAAGGTTAAACAATGGACCGTGAAGTGTGCCATTTCTCGTATGTGCGTGTTAAATAATGGACCGTGAAGTGTGCCATTTCTCGTATTTGCGTGTTAAACAATGGACCGTGAAGTGTGCCATTTTTCTCGTATCTGCGTGTTAAACAATAGACCGTGAAGTGTGACATTTCTCGAATCTGAGTGTTAAACAATGGACCGTGAAGTGTGCCATTTCTCGTATCAGCGTGTGTTATTTCATAGTTATTAGCTGTTGCTTACATTCTGGTATATAAACCAGGAAATGAATGCATTCATGTTACAAGCATTTGTTATTTTACGAGTTAAACTGTTAAACAATGGACCACGAAGTGTGCCATTTCTTGTATCTGCGTGTTAAACAATGGACCGTGAAGTGTGTCATTTCTCGTATCTGCTTGTTAAACAATGGACCGTGAAGTGTGCCATTTCTCGTATCTACGTGTTAAACAATGGACCGTCAAGTGTGTCATTTCTCGTATCTACGTGTTAAACAATGGACCGTGAAGTGTGACATTTCTCGTATCTGAGTGTGTTATTTCATAGTTATTAGCTGTTGCTTATATTCTGGTATATAAACCTGGAAATGAATGCATTCATGTTACAAGCATTTGTTATTTTACGAGCTAAACTGTTAAACAATGGACCACGAAGTGTGCCATTTCTCGTATCTGCGTGTTAAACAATGGACCATGAAGTGTGCCATTTCTCGTATCTACGTGTTAAACAATGGACCGTGAAGTGTGACATTTCTCGTATCAGCGTGTGTTATTTCATAGTTATTAGCTGTTGATTACATTCTGGTATATAAACCAGGAAAAGAATGCATTCATGTTACAAGCATTTGTTATTTTACGAGTTAAACGGTTAAACAATGGACCACGAAGTGTGTCATTTCTCGTATCTGCGTGTTAAACAATGGACCGTGAAGTGTGCCATTTCTCGTATCTGAGTGTTAAACAATGGACCATGAAGTGTGCCATTTCTCGTATCTGCTTGTTAAACAATGGACCGTGAAGTGTGCCATTTCTCGTATCTGCGTGTAAAATAATGGACCGTGAAGTTTGCCATTTCTCGTATCTGCGTGTTAAACAATGGACCGTGAAGTGTGTCATTTCTCGTATCTACGTGTTAAACAATGGACCGTGAAGTGTGTCATTTCTCGTATCCGCGTGTGTTATTTCATAGTTATTAGCTGTTGCTTACATTCTGGTATATAAACCAGGAAATGAATGCATTCATGTTACAAGCATTTGTTATTTTACGAGTTAAACTGTTAAACAATGGACCACGAAGTGTGCCATTTCTTGTATCTGCGTGTTAAACAATGGACCGTGAAGTGTGCCATTTCTCGTATCTGCTTGTTAAACAATGGACCGTGAAGTGTGCCATTTCTCGTATCTACGTGTTAAACAATGGACCGTCAAGTGTGTCATTTCTCGTATCTACGTGTTAAACAATGGACCGTGAAGTGTGACATTTCTCGTATCTGAGTGTGTTATTTCATAGTTATTAGCTGTTGCTTATATTCTGGTATATAAACCTGGAAATGAATGCATTCATGTTACAAGCATTTGTTATTTTACGAGCTAAACTGTTAAACAATGGACCACGAAGTGTGCCATTTCTCGTATCTGCGTGTTAAACAATGGACCATGAAGTGTGCCATTTCTCGTATCTACGTGTTAAACAATGGACCGTGAAGTGTGACATTTCTCGTATCAGCGTGTGTTATTTCATAGTTATTAGCTGTTGATTACATTCTGGTATATAAACCAGGAAAAGAATGCATTCATGTTACAAGCATTTGTTATTTTACGAGTTAAACGGTTAAACAATGGACCACGAAGTGTGTCATTTCTCGTATCTGCGTGTTAAACAATGGACCGTGAAGTGTGCCATTTCTCGTATCTGAGTGTTAAACAATGGACCATGAAGTGTGCCATTTCTCGTATCTGCTTGTTAAACAATGGACCGTGAAGTGTGCCATTTCTCGTATCTGCGTGTATAATAATGGACACTGAAGTTTGCCATTTCTCGTATCTGCGTGTTAAACAATGGACCGTGAAGTGTGCCATTTCTCGTATCTACGTGTTAAACAATGGACCGTGAAGTGTGTCATTTCTCGTATCCGCGTGTGTTATTTCATAGTTATTAGCTGTTGCTTACATTCTGGTATATAAACCAGGAAAAGAATGCATTCATGTTACAAGCATTTGTTATTTGACGAGTTAAACGGTTAAACAATGGACCACGAATTGTGCCATTTCTGGTATCTGCGTGTTAAACAATGGACAGTGAAGTGTGCCATTTCTCGTATCTGCGTGTTAAACAATGGACCACGAAGTGTGCCATTTCTCGTATCTGCGTGTTAAACAATGGACCGTGAATTGTGCCATTTCTCGTATCTACGTGTTAAACAATGGACCGTGAAGTGTGTCATTTCTCGTATCCGCGTGTGTTATTTCATAGTTATTAGCTGTTGCTTACATTCTGGTATATAAACCAGGAAAAGAATGCATTCATGTTACAAGCATTTATTATTTTACGAGTTAAACGGTTAAGCAATGGACCACAAAGTGTGCCATTTCTCGTATCTGCCTGTTAAACAATGGACCGTGAAGTGTGCCATTTCTCGTATCTGCGTGTTAAACAATGGACCGTGAAGTGTGCCATTTCTCGTATCTGCGTGTTAAACAATGGACCGTGAAGTGTGTGTCATTTTTCGTATCAGCGTGTGTTATTTCATAGTTATTAGCTGTTGCTTACATTCTGGTATATAAACCAGGAAAATAATGCATTCATGTTACAAGCATTTGTTATTTTACGAGTTCAAAGGTTAAATAATGAACCACGAAGTGTGCCATTTCTCGTAGGTGCGTGTTAAACAATGGACCGTGAAGTGTGCCATTTCTCGTATTTGCGTGTTAAACAATAGACCGTGAAGTGTGACATTTCTCGAATCTGAGTGTTAAACAATGGACCGTGAAGTGTGCCATTTCTCGTATCAGCGTGTGCCATGTTAAACAATAGACCGTGAAGTGTGTCATTTCTCGTATCTACGTGTGTTATTTCATAGTTATTAGCTGTTGATTACATTCTGGTATATAAACCAGGAAAAGAATGCATTCATGTTACAAGCATTTATTATTTTACGAGTTAAACGGTTAAACAATGGACCACGAAGTGTGCCATTTCTCGTATCTGCGTGTTAAACAATGGACCGTGAAGTGTGCCATATATTGTATCTGCGTGTTAAACAATGGACCGTGATGTGTGTCATTTCTGATATCTGAGTGTTAAACAATGGACCGTGAAGTGTGCCATTTTGTCGTATCTTCGTGTTTAACAATAGACCGTGAAGTGTGACATTTCTCGTATCAGTGTGTGTTATTTCATAGTTATTAGCTGTTGCTTACATTCTGGTATATAAACCAGGAAAAGAATGCATTCATGTTACATGCATTTCTTATTTTACGAGTTAAATGGTTAAACAATGGACCACGAATTGTGCCATTTCTCGTATCTGCGTGTTAATCAATGGACCGTGAAGTGTGCCATTTATTGTATCTGCGTGTTAAACAATGGACGTGAAGTGTGTTATTTCTCGTATCTGAGTGTTAAACAATGGACCGTGAAGTGTGCCATTTTTTCGTATCCGCGTATTATACAATGGACCGTGAAGTGTGTCATTTCTCGAATCAGCGTGTGTTATTTCATAGTTATTAGCTGTTGCTTACATTCTGGTATATACACCAGGAAAAGAATGCATTCATGTTTCAAGCATTTGTTATTTTCGAGTTAAACGGTTAAACAATGGACTACGAATTGTGCCATTTCTCGTATCTGCGTGTTAAACAATGGACTGTGAAGTGTGCCATTTCTCGTATCTGCGTGTTAAACAATGGACCGTGAAGTGTGCCATTTCTCGTATCTGCGTGTTAAACAATGGACCGTGAAGTGTGCCATTTCTCGTATCTGCGTGTTAAACAATGGACCGTGAAGTGTGTCATTTCTCGTAACTGCATGTTAAACAATGGACCGTGAAGTGTGCCATTTCTCGTATCTGCGTGTTAAACAATGGACCGTGAAGTGTGTCATTTCTCGTATCTGCGTGTTAAAAAATGGACCGTGAAGTGTGCCATTTCTCGTATCTGCGTGTTAAACAATGGACCGTGAAGTGTGTCATTTCTCGTATCTGCATGTTAAACAATGGACCACGAAGTGTGCCATTTCTCGTCTCTGCTTGTTAAACAATGGACCGTGAAGTGTGTCATTTCTCGTATCAGCCTGTGTTATTTCATAGTTATTAGCTGTTGCTTACATTCTGGTATATAAACCAGGAAATGAATGCATTCATGTTACAAGCATTTGTTATTTTACGAGTTAAACTGTTAAACAATGGACCACGAAGTGTGCCATTTCTCGTATCTGCGTGTTAAACAATGGACCGTGAAGTGTGCCATTTCTCGTATCTGCTTGTTAAACAATGGACCGTGAAGTGTGCCATTTCTCGTATCTACGTGTTAAACAATGGACCGTCAAGTGTGTCATTTCTCGTATCTACGTGTTAAACAATGGACCGTGAAGTGTGACATTTCTCGTATCAGCGTGTTAAACAATGGACCGTGAAGTGTGCCATTTCTCGTATCTGCTTGTAAAATAATGGACCGTGAAGTTTGCCATTTCTCGTATCTGCGTGTTAAACAATGGACCGTGAAGTGTGCCATTTCTCGTATCTGCTTGTAAAATAATGGACCGTGAAGTTTGCCATTTCTCGTATCTGCGTGTTAAACAATGGACCGTGAAGTGTGCCATTTCTCGTATCTACGTGTTAAACAATGGACCGTGAAGTGTGTCATTTCTCGTATTCGCGTGTGTTATTTCATAGTTATTAGCTGTTGCTTACATTCAGGTATATAAACCAGGAAAAGAATGCATTTATGTTACAAGCATTTGTTATTTGACGAGTTAAACGGTTAAACAATGGACCACGAATTGTGCCATTTCTCGTATCTGCGTGTTAAACAATGGACAGTGAAGTGTGCCATTTCTCGTATCTGCGTGTTAAACAATGGACCACGAAGTGTGCCATTTCTCGTATCTGCGTGTTAAACAATGGACCGTGAAGTGTGTGTCATTTTTCGTATCAGCGTGTGTTATTTCATAGTTATTAGCTGTTGCTTACATTCTGGTATATAAACCATGAAAAGAATGCATTTATGTTACAAGCATTTGTTATTTTACGAATTAAACGGTTAAACAATGGACCACGAAGTGTGCCATTTCTCGTATGTGCGTGTTAAACAATGGACCGTGAAGTGTGCCATTTCTCGTATTTGCGTGTTAAACAATGAACCGTGAAGTGTGCCATTTTTCTCGTATCTGCGTGTTAAACGATAGACCGTTAAGTGTGACATTTCTCGAATCTGATTGTTAAACAATGGACCGTGAAGTGTGCCATTTCTCGTATCAGCGTGTGCCATGTTAAACAATAGACCGTGAAGTGTGTCATTTCTCGTATCTACGTGTGTTATTTCATAGTTATTAGCTGTTGATTACATTCTGGAATATAAACCAGGAAAAGAATGCATTCATGTTACAAGCATTTATTATTTTACGAGTTAAACGGTTAAACAATGGACCACGAAGTGTGCCATTTCTCGTATCTGCGTGTTAAACAATGGACCGTGAAGTGTGCCATTTATTGTATCTGCGTGTTAAACAATGGACCGTGAAGTGTGTTATTTCTGATATCTGAGTGTTAAACAATGGACCGTGAAGTGTGCCATTTTTTCGTATCGGCGTATTATACAATGGACCGTGAAGTGTGTCATTTGTCGAATCAGCGTGTGTTATTTCATAGTTATTAGCTGTTGCTTACATTCTGGTATATAAACCAGAAAAAAAATGCATTCATGTTACAAGCATTTGTTATTTTCGAGTTAAGCGGTTAAACAATGGAGTACGAAGTGTGCCATTTCTCGTATCTGCGTGTTAAACAATGGACTGTGAAGTGTGCCATTTCTCGTATCTGCGTGTTAAACAATGGACCGTGAAGTGTGCCATTTCTCGTATCTGCGTGTTAAACAATGGACCGTGAAGTGTGCCATTTCTCGTATCTGCGTGTTAAACAATGGACCGTGAAGTGTGTCATTTCTCGTATCTGCGTGTTAAACAATGGACCGTGAAGTGTGTCATTTCTCGTATCAGCCTGTGTTATTTCATAGTTATTAGCTGTTGCTTACATTCTGGTATATAAACCAGGAAATGAATGCATTCATGTTACAAGCATTTGTTATTTTACGAGTTAAACTGTTAAACAATGGACCACGAAGTGTGCCATTTCTCGTATCTGCGTGTTAAACAATGGACCGTGAAGTGTGCCATTTCTCGTATCTGCTTGTTAAACAATGGACCGTGAAGTGTGCCATTTCTCGTATCTACGTGTTAAACAATGGACCGTCAAGTGTGTCATTTCTCGTATCTACGTGTTAAACAATGGACCGTGAAGTGTGACATTTCTCGTATCAGCGTGTTAAACAATGGACCGTGAAGTGTGCCATTTCTCGTATCTGCTTGTAAAATAATGGACCGTGAAGTTTGCCATTTCTCGTATCTGCGTGTTAAACAATGGACCGTGAAGTGTGCCATTTCTCGTATCTGCTTGTAAAATAATGGACCGTGAAGTTTGCCATTTCTCGTATCTGCGTGTTAAACAATGGACCGTGAAGTGTGCCATTTCTCGTATCTACGTGTTAAACAATGGACCGTGAAGTGTGTCATTTCTCGTATTCGCGTGTGTTATTTCATAGTTATTAGCTGTTGCTTACATTCAGGTATATAAACCAGGAAAAGAATGCATTTATGTTACAAGCATTTGTTATTTGACGAGTTAAACGGTTAATCAATGGACCACGAATTGTGCCATTTCTCGTATCTGCGTGTTAAACAATGGACAGTGAAGTGTGCCATTTCTCGTATCTGCGTGTTAAACAATGGACCACGAAGTGTGCCATTTCTCGTATCTGCGTGTTAAACAATGGACCGTGAAGTGTGTGTCATTTTTCGTATCAGCGTGTGTTATTTCATAGTTATTAGCTGTTGCTTACATTCTGGTATATAAACCATGAAAAGAATGCATTTATGTTACAAGCATTTGTTATTTTACGAATTAAACGGTTAAACAATGGACCACGAAGTGTGCCATTTCTCGTATGTGCGTGTTAAACAATGGACCGTGAAGTGTGCCATTTCTCGTATTTGCGTGTTAAACAATGAACCGTGAAGTGTGCCATTTTTCTCGTATCTGCGTGTTAAACGATAGACCGTTAAGTGTGACATTTCTCGAATCTGATTGTTAAACAATGGACCGTGAAGTGTGCCATTTCTCGTATCAGCGTGTGCCATGTTAAACAATAGACCGTGAAGTGTGTCATTTCTCGTATCTACGTGTGTTATTTCATAGTTATTAGCTGTTGATTACATTCTGGAATATAAACCAGGAAAAGAATGCATTCATGTTACAAGCATTTATTATTTTACGAGTTAAACGGTTAAACAATGGACCACGAAGTGTGCCATTTCTCGTATCTGCGTGTTAAACAATGGACCGTGAAGTGTGCCATTTATTGTATCTGCGTGTTAAACAATGGACCGTGAAGTGTGTTATTTCTGATATCTGAGTGTTAAACAATGGACCGTGAAGTGTGCCATTTTTTCGTATCGGCGTATTATACAATGGACCGTGAAGTGTGTCATTTGTCGAATCAGCGTGTGTTATTTCATAGTTATTAGCTGTTGCTTACATTCTGGTATATAAACCAGAAAAAAAATGCATTCATGTTACAAGCATTTGTTATTTTCGAGTTAAGCGGTTAAACAATGGAGTACGAAGTGTGCCATTTCTCGTATCTGCGTGTTAAACAATGGACTGTGAAGTGTGCCATTTCTCGTATCTGCGTGTTAAACAATGGACCGTGAAGTGTGCCATTTCTCGTATCTGCGTGTTAAACAATGGACCGTGAAGTGTGCCATTTCTCGTATCTGCGTGTTAAACAATGGACCGTGAAGTGTGTCATTTCTCGTATCTGCGTGTTAAACAATGGACCGTGAAGTGTGCCATTTCTCGTATCTGCGTGTTAAACAATGGACCGTGAAGTGTGTCATTTCTCGTATCTGCGTGTTAAAAAATGGACCGTGAAGTGTGCCATTTCTCGTATCTGCATGTTAAACAATGGACCACGAAGCGTGCCATTTCTCGTCTCTGCTTGTTAAACAATGGACCGTGAAGTGTGTCATTTCTCGTATCAGCGTGTGTTATTTCATAGTTATTAGCTGTTGCTTACATTCTGGTATATCAACCAGGAAATGAATGCATTCATGTTACAAGCATTTGTTATTTTACGAGTTCAACTGTTAAACAATGGACCACGAAGTGTGCCATTTCTTGTAACTGCGTGTTAAACAATGGACCGTGAAGTGTGCCATTTCTCGTATCTGCTTGTTAAACAATGGACCGTGAAGTGTGCCATTTCTCGTATCTACGTGTTAAACAATGGACCGTCAAGTGTGTCATTTCTCGTATCTACATGTTAAACAATGGACCGTGAAGTGTGACATTTCTCGTATCTGAGTGTGTTATTTCATAGTTATTAGCTATTGATTACATTCTGGTATATAAACCAGGAAAAGAATGCATTCCTGTTACAAGCATTTGTTATTTTACGAGTTAAACGGTTAAACAATGGACCACGAATTGTGTCATTTCTCGTATCTGAGTGTTAAACAATGGACCATGAAGTGTGCCATTTCTCGTATCTGCGTGTTAAACAATGGACCGTGAAGTGTGCCATTTCTCGTATCTGCTTCTAAAATAATGGACCGTGAAGTTTGCCATTTCTCGTATCTGCGTGTTAAACAATGGACCGTGAAGTGTGCCATTTCTCGTATCTACGTGTTAAACAATGGACCGTGAAGTGTGTCATTTCTCGTATCCGCGTGTGTTATTTCATAGTTATTAGCTGTTGCTTACATTCTGGTATATAAACCAGGAAAAGAATGCATTCATGTTACAAGCATTTGTTATTTGACGAGTTAAACGGTTAAACAATGGACCACGAATTGTGCCATTTCTCTTATTTGCGTGTTAAACAATGGACAGTGAAGTGTGCCATTTCTCGTATCTGCGTGTTAAACAATGGACCACGAAGTTTGCCATTTCTCGTATCTGCGTGTTATACAATGGACCGTGAAGTGTGCCATTTCTCGTATCTGCGTGTTAAACAATGAACCATGAAGTGTGTGTCATTTTTCGTATCAGCGTGTGTTATTTCATAGTTATTAGCTGTTGCTTACATTCTGGTATATAAACCAGGAAAAGAATGCATTCATGTTACAAGCATTTGTTATTTTACGAGTTAAACGGTTAAGCAATGGACCACAAAGTGTGCCATTTCTCGTATCTGCGTGTTAAACAATGGACCGTGAAGTGTGCCATTTCTCGTATCTGCGTGTTAAACAATGGACCGTGAAGTGTGTGTCATTTTTCGTATCAGCGTGTTAAACAATGGACCGTGAAGTGTGTGTCATTTTTCGTATCAGCGTGTGTTATTTCATAGTTATTAGCTGTTGCTTACATTCTGGTATATAAACCAGGAAAATAATGCATTCATGTTACAAGCATTTGTTATTTTACGAGTTCAAAGGTTAAACAATGGACCACGAAGTGTGCCATTTCTCGTATTTGCGTGTTAAACAATGGACCGTGAAGTGTGCCATTTCTCGTATTTGCGTGTTAAACAATGGACCGTGAAGTGTGCCATTTTTCTCGAATCTGAGTGTTAAACAATGGACCGTGAAGTGTGCCATTTCTCGTATCAGCGTGTGTCATGTTAAACAATAGACCGTGAAGTGTGTCATTTCTCGTATCTACGTGTGTTATTTCATAGTTATTAGCTGTTGATTACATTCTGGTATATACACCAGGAAAAGAATGCATTCATGTTACAAGCATTTGTTATTTTCGAGTTAAACGGTTAAACAATGGACTACGAAGTGTGCCATTTCTCGTATCTGCGTGTTAAACAATGGACTGTGAAGTGTGCCATTTCTCGTATCTGCGTGTTAAACAATGGACCGTGAAGTGTGCCATTTCTCGTATCTGCGTGTTAAACAATGGACCGTGAAGTGTGCCATTTCTCGTATCTGCGTGTTAAACAATGGACCGTGAAGTGTGTCATTTCTCGTATCTGCGTGTTAAACAATGGACCGTGAAGTGTGCCATTTCTCGTATCTGCGTGTTAAACAATGGACCGTGAAGTGTGTCATTTCTCGTATCTGCGTGTTAAAAAATGGACCGTGAAGGGTGCCATTTCTCGTATCTGCGTGTTAAAAAATGGACCGTGAAGTGTGTCATTTCACGTATCTGCATGTTAAACAATGGACCACGAAGTGTGCCATTTCTCGTCTCTGCTTGTTAAACAATGGACCGTGAAGTGTGTCATTTCTCGTATCAGCGTGTGTTATTTCATAGTTATTAGCTGTTGCTTACATTCTGGTATATAAACCAGGAAAAGAAAGCATTCATGTTACAAGCATTTGTTATTTTCGTGTTAAACGGGTAAACAATGGACCACGAAGTGTGCCATTTCTCGTATCTGCGTGTTAAACAATGGACCGTGAAGTGAACCATTTCTCATATTTGCGTGTTAAACAATGGATCGTGAAGTGTGCCATTTCTCGTATCTGCGTGTTAAACAATGGACCGTGAAGTGTGTCATTTCTCGTATCTGCGTGTTAAACAATGGACCGTGAAGTGTGCCATTTCTCTTATCTACGTGTTAAACAATGGACCGTGAAGTGTGACATTTCTCGTATCTGCATGTTAAACAATGGACCGTGAAGTGTGCCATTTCTCGTATCTACGTGTTAAACAATGGACCGTGAAGTGTGCCAATTCTCGTATCAGCGTGTGTTATTTCATAGTTATTAGCTGTTGATTACATTCTGGTATATAAACCAGGAAAAGAAAGCATTCATGTTACAAGCATTTGTTATTTTATGAGTAAAACGATTAAACAATGGACCGTGAAGTGTGCCATTTCTCGTATTTGCGTGTTAAACAATGGACCATGAGGTGTGCCATTTCTCGTATCTGCGTGTTAAACAATGGACCGTGAAGTGTGCCATTTTTCGTATCTGCGTGTTAAACAATGGACCGTGAAGTGTGTCATTTCTCGTATCAGCGTGTTAAACAATGGACCGTGAAGTGTGCCATTTCTCGTATCTACGTGTTAAACAATGGACCGTGAAGTGTGACATTTCTCGTATCTGCGTGTTAAACAATGGACCGTGAAGTGTGCCATTTCTCGTATATACGTGTTAAACAATGGACCGTGAATTGTGCCATTTCTCGTATCAGCGTGTGTTATTTTATAGTTATTAGCTGTTGCTTACATTCTGGTATATAAACCAGGAAAAGAATGCATTCATGTTACAAGCATTTGTTATTTTACGAATTAAACGGTTAAACAATGGACCACGAAGTGTGCCATTTCTCGTATCTGCGTGTTAAACAATGGACCTCGAAGTGTGCCATTTCTCATATCTGCGTGTTAAACAATGGACCGTGAAGTGTGCCATTTCTCGTATCTATTTGTTAAACAATGGACCGTGTGGTGTGACATTTCTCGTATCTGCGTGTTAAACAATGGACCGTGAAGTGTGCCATTTCTCGTATCTGAGTGTGTTATTTCATAGTTATTAGCTGTTGATTACATTCTGGTATATAAACCAGGAAAAGAATGCATTCATGTTACTAACATTTGTTATTTTACGAGTTAAACGGTTAAACAATAGACCGTGAAGTGTGCCATTTGTCGTATCTGCGTGTTAAACAATGGACCGTGAAGTGTGTCATTTCTTGTATCAGCGTGTGGTATTTCATACTTATTAGCTGTTGCTTACATTCTGGTATATAAACCAGGAAAAGAATGCATTCATGTTACAAGCATTTGTTATTTTCGAGTTAAACGGGTAAACAATGGACCACGATGTGTGCCATTTCTCGTATCTGCGTATTAAAAAATGGGCCGTGAAGTGTGTGTCATTTCTCGTATCAGCGTCTCTTATTTCATAGTTATTAGCTGTTGTTTACATTCTGGTATATAAACCAGGAAAAGAATGCATTCATGTTACAAGCATTTGTTATTTTACGAGTTAAACGGTAAAACAATGGACCATGAAGTGTGCCATTTCTCGTATCTGCGTATTAAACAATGGACCGCGAAGTGTGCCATTTCTCGTATCTGCGTGTTAAACAATGGACCGTGAAGTGTGCCATTTCTCGTATCTACGTGTTAAACAATGGACCGTGAAGTGTGACATTTCTCGTATCTGTGTGTTAAACAATGGACCGTGAAGTGTGCCATTTCTCGTATCAGCGTGTTAAACAATGGACCGTGAAGTGTGCCATTTCTCGTATGTGCGTTTTAAACAATGGACCACGAAGTGTGTGCCATTTCTCGTATCTGAGTGTGTTATTTCATAGTTATTAGCTGTTGATTACATTCTGGTATATAAACCAGGAAAAGAATGCATTCATGTTGCAAACATTTGTTATTTTACGAGTTAAACGGTTAAACAATGGACCACGAAGTGTGACATTTCTCTTATCTGCGTGTTAAACAATAGACCGTGAAGTGTGACTTTCTCGTATCTGAGTGTTAAACAATAGACCGTGAAATGTGCCATTTCTCGTATCAGCGTGTGTTATTTCATAGTTATTAGCTGTTGCTTACATTCTGGTATATAAACCAGGAAAAGAAAGCATTCATGTTACAAGCATTTGTTATTTTCGTGTTAAACGGGTAAAAATGGACCACGAAGTGTGCCATTTCTCGTATCTGCGTGTTAATCAATGGACCGTGAAGTGAACCATTTCTCATATTTGCGTGTTAAACAATGGATCGTGAAGTGTGCCATTTCTCGTATCTGCGTGTTAAACAATGGACCGTGAAGTGTGTCATTTCTCGTATCTGCGTGTTAAACAATGGACCGTGAAGTGTGCCATTTCTCTTATCTACGTGTTAAACAATGGACCGTGAAGTGTGACATTTCTCGTATCTGCATGTTAAACAATGGACCGTGAAGTGTGCCATTTCTCGTATCTACGTGTTAAACAATGGACCGTGAAGTGTGCCAATTCTCGTATCAGCGTGTGTTATTTCATAGTTATTAGCTGTTGATTACATTCTGGTATATAAACCAGGAAAAGAAAGCATTCATGTTACAAGCATTTGTTATTTTATGAGTAAAACGATTAAACAATGGACCGTGAAGTGTGCCATTTCTCGTATTTGCGTGTTAAACAATGGACCATGAGGTGTGCCATTTCTCGTATCTGCGTGTTAAACAATGGACCGTGAAGTGTGCCATTTTTCGTATCTGCGTGTTAAACAATGGACCGTGAAGTGTGTCATTTCTCGTATCAGCGTGTTAAACAATGGACCGTGAAGTGTGCCATTTCTCGTATCTACGTGTTAAACAATGGACCGTGAAGTGTGACATTTCTCGTATCTGCGTGTTAAACAATGGACCGTGAAGTGTGCCATTTCTCGTATATACGTGTTAAACAATGGACCGTGAATTGTGCCATTTCTCGTATCAGCGTGTGTTATTTTATAGTTATTAGCTGTTGCTTACATTCTGGTATATAAACCAGGAAAAGAATGCATCCATGTTACAAGCATTTGTTATTTTACGAATTAAACGGTTAAACAATGGACCACGAAGTGTGCCATTTCTCGTATCTGCGTGTTAAACAATGGACCTCGAAATGTGCCATTTCTCATATCTGCGTGTTAAACAATGGACCGTGAAGTGTGCCATTTCTCGTATCTATTTGTTAAACAATGGACCGTGTGGTGTGACATTTCTCGTATCTGCGTGTTAAACAATGGACCGTGAAGTGTGCCATTTCTCGTATCTGAGTGTGTTATTTCATAGTTATTAGCTGTTGATTACATTCTGGTATATAAACCAGGAAAAGAATGCATTCATGTTACTAACATTTGTTATTTTACGAGTTAAACGGTTAAACAATAGACCGTGAAGTGTGCCATTTGTCGTATCTGCGTGTTAAACAATGGACCGTGAAGTGTGTCATTTCTTGTATCAGCGTGTGGTATTTCATACTTATTAGGTGTTGCTTACATTCTGGTATATAAACCAGGAAAAGAATGCATTCATGTTACAAGCATTTGTTATTTTACGAGTTAAGCGGTAAAACAATGGACCACGAAGTGTGCCATTTCTCGTATCTGCGTATTAAACAATGGACCGCGAAGTGTGCCATTTCTCGTATCTGCGTGTTAAACAATGGACCGTGCAGTGTGCCATTTCTCGTATCTACGTGTTAAACAATGGACCGTGAAGTGTGACATTTCTCGTATCTGTGTGTTAAACAATGGACCGTGAAGTGTGCCATTTCTCGTATCAGCGTGTTAAACAATGGACCGTGAAGTGTGCCATTTCTCGTATGTGCGTTTTAAACAATGGACCACGAAGTGTGTGCCATTTCTCGTATCTGAGTGTGTTATTTCATAGTTATTAGCTGTTGATTACATTCTGGTATATAAACCAGGAAAAGAATGCATTCATGTTACAAACATTTGTTATTTTACGAGTTAAACGGTTAAACAATGGACCACGAAGTGTGACATTTCTCTTATCTGCGTGTTAAACAATAGACCGTGAAGTGTGACTTTCTCGTATCTGAGTGTTAAACAATAGACCGTGAAATGTGCCATTTCTCGTATCAGCGTGTGTTATTTCATAGTTATTAGCTGTTGCTTACATTCTGGTATATAAACCAGGAAAAGAATGCATTCATGTTACAAGCATTTGTTATTTTACGAGTTAAACGGTTAAACAATGGACCACGAAGTGTGACATTTCTCTTATCTGCGTGTTAAACAATGGACCGCGAAGTGTGCCATTTCTCATATCTGCGTGTTAAACAATGGACCGTGAAGAGTGCCATTTCTCGTATCTCGTGTTAAACAATGGACCGTGAAGTGTGCCAATTCTCGTATCAGCGTGTGTTATTTCATAGTTATTAGCTGTTGATTACATTCTGGTATATAAACCAGGAAAAGAAAGCATTCATGTTACAAGCATTTGTTATTTTATGAGTAAAACGATTAAACAATGGACCGTGAAGTGTGCCATTTCTCGTATTTGCGTGTTAAACAATGGACCATGAGGTGTGCCATTTCTCGTATCTGCGTGTTAAACAATGGACCGTGAAGTGTGCCATTTTTCGTATCTGCGTGTTAAACAATGAACCGTGAAGTGTGTCATTTCTCGTATCAGCGTGTTAAACAATGGACCGTGAAGTGTGCCATTTCTCGTATCTACGTGTTAAACAATGGACCGTGAAGTGTGACATTTCTCGTATCTGCGTGTTAAACAATGGACCGTGAAGTGTGCCATTTCTCGTATATACGTGTTAAACAATGGACCGTGAATTGTGCCATTTCTCGTATCAGCGTGTGTTATTTTATAGTTATTAGCTGTTGCTTACATTCTGGTATATAAACCAGGAAAAGAATGCATTCATGTTACAAGCATTTGTTATTTTACGCATTAAACTGTTAAACAATGGACCACGAAGTGTGCCATTTCTCGTATCTGCGTGTTAAACAATGGACCTCGAAATGTGCCATTTCTCATATCTGCGTGTTAAACAATGGACCGTGAAGTGTGCCATTTCTCGTATCTATTTGTTAAACAATGGACCGTGTGGTGTGACATTTCTCGTATCTGCGTGTTAAACAATGGACCGTGAAGTGTGCCATTTCTCGTATCTGAGTGTGTTATTTCATAGTTATTAGCTGTTGATTACATTCTGGTATATAAACCAGGAAAAGAATGCATTCATGTTACTAACATTTGTTATTTTACGAGTTAAACGGTTAAACAATAGACCGTGAAGTGTGCCATTTGTCGTATCTGCGTGTTAAACAATGGACCGTGAAGTGTGTCATTTCTTGTATCAGCGTGTGGTATTTCATACTTATTAGCTGTTGCTTACATTCTGGTATATAAACCAGGAAAAGAATGCATTCATGTTACAAGCATTTGTTATTTTCGAGTTAAACGGGTAAACAATGGACCACGATGTGTGCCATTTCTCGTATCTGCGTATTAAAAAATGGGCCGTGAAGTGTGTGTCATTTCTCGTGTCAGCGTCTCTTATTTCATAGTTATTAGCTGTTGTTTACATTCTGGTATATAAACCAGGAAAAGAATGCATTCATGTTACAAGCATTTGTTATTTTACGAGTTAAACGGTAAAACAATGGACCACGAAGTGTGCCATTTCTCGTATCTGCGTATTAAACAATGGACCGCGAAGTGTGCCATTTCTCGTATCTGCGTGTTAAACAATGGACCGTGAAGTGTGCCATTTCTCGTATCTACGTGTTAAACAATGGACCGTGAAGTGTGACATTTCTCGTATCTGTGTGTTAAACAATGGACCGTGAAGTGTGCCATTTCTCGTATCAGCGTGTTAAACAATGGACCGTGAAGTGTGCCATTTCTCGTATATGCGTTTTAAACAATGGACCACGAAGTGTGTGCCATTTCTCGTATCTGAGTGTGTTATTTCATAGTTATTAGCTGTTGATTACATTCTGGTATATAAACCAGGAAAAGAATGCATTCATGTTACAAACATTTGTTATTTTACGAGTTAAACGGTTAAACAATGGACCACGAAGTGAGACATTTCTCTTATCTGCGTGTTAAACAATAGACCGTAAAGTGTGACTTTCTCGTATCTGAGTGTTAAACAATAGACCGTGAAATGTGCCATTTCTCGTATCAGCGTGTGTTATTTCATAGTTATTAGCTGTTGCTTACATTCTGGTATATAAACCAGGAAAAGAATGCATTCATGTTACAAGCATTTGTTATTTTACGAGTTAAACGGTTAAGCAATGAACCACGAAGTGTGACATTTCTCTTATCTGCGTGTTAAACAATGGACCGCGAAGTGTGCCATTTCTCATATCTGCGTGTTAAACAATGGACCGTGAAGAGTGCCATTTCTCCTATCTCGTGTTAAACAATGGACCGTGAAGTGTGACATTTCTCGTATCTGCGTGTTAAACAATGGACCGTGAAGTGTGCCATTTCTCGTATCTGCGTGTTAAACAATGGACCGTGAAGTGTGCCATTTCTCGTATCTGCGTTTTAAACAATGGACCACGAAGTGTGTGCCATTTCTCGTATCTGAGTGTGTTATTTCATAGTTATTAGCTGTTGATTACATTCTGGTATATAATCCAGGAAAAGAATGTATTCATGTTACAAACATTTGTTATTTTACGAGTTAAACGGTTAAACAATGGACCACGAAGTGTGCCATTTCTCGTATCTGCGTGTTAAACAATAGACCGTGAAGTGTGACATTTCTCGTATTTGAGTGTTAAACAATGGACCGTGAAATGTGCCATTTCTCGTATCTGTGTGCCATTTCTCGTATCTGAGTGTGTTATTTCATAGTTATTAGCTGTTGATTACATTCTGGTATATAAACCAGGAAAAGAATGCATTCATGTTACAAGCATTTGTTATTTTCGAGTTAAACGGGTAAACAATGGACCACGAAGTGTGCCATTTCTCGTATCTGCGTGTTAAACAATAGACCGTGAAGTGTGACATTTCTCGAATCAGCGAGTTTTATTTCATAGTTATTAGCTGTTGATTACATTCTGGTATATACACCAGGAAAAGAATGTATTCATGTTACAAACATTTGTTATTTTACGAGTTAAACGGTTAAACAATGGACCACGAAGTGTGCCATTTCCCGTATCTGCATGTTAAACAATGGACCGCGAAGTGTGCCATTTCTCGTATCTGCGTGTTAAACAATGGACCGTGAAGTGTGCCATTTCTCGTATCTACGTGTTAAACAATGGACCGTGAAGTGTGACATTTCTCGTATCTGCTTGTTAAACAATGGAACGTGAAGTGTGCCATTTCTCGTATCTGCGTGTTAAACAATGGACCGTGAAGTGTGCTATTTCTCGTATCTGCGTTTTAAACAATGGACCACGAAGTGTGTACCATTTCTCGTATCTGAGTGTGTTATTTCATAGTTATTAGCTGTTGATTACATTCTGGTATATAAACCAGGAAAAGAATGCATTCATGTTACAAGCATTTGTTATTTTCGAGTTAAACGGGTAAACAATGGACCACGAAGTGTGCCATTTCTCGTATATGCGTGTTAAACAATAGACCGTGAAGTGTGACATTTCTCGTATCAGCGTGTGTTATTTCATAGTTATTAGCTGTTGCTTACTTTCTGGTATATAAACCAGGAAAAGAATGCATTCATGTTACAAGCATTTGCTATTTATTTGAATCATTTATAATATTGATTTCAAAATGTATAGACGAATGAAAAAAAAAAGTATTTCTTTTAGGGTTAGGGTACCTATTAAACATGAAACTCACAAACATACCCAACCAAAATTCTTTCTCTAGGTTACCAAATCCATTTCTGTATGTCTCCCATTTACGATAAAAATTAACACTGCCATCCATTCTTCTTTGGAATACCTGAAATGTGATCAGTTACAATGAAATATGTCTCACCCGAAACATGGATAAACCAGTCCAAACCTGAATAAACCAGAATCATGTTTTAATCCAAAGCTGAATAAACCAGAATCATGTTTTAATCCAAACCAGAATAAACCAGAATCATGTTTTAATCCAAACCTGAATAAACCAGAATCATGTTTTAATCCAAACCTGAATAAACCAGAATCATGTTTTAATCCAAACCTGAATAAACCAGAATCATGTTTCAAACCAAACCTGAATAAACCAGAATCATGTTTTAATCCAAACCTGAATAAACCAGAATCATGTTTCAAACCAAACCTGAATAAACCAGAATCATGTTTTAACCCAAACCTGAATAAATCAGAATCATGTTTTAATCCAAACCTGAATAAATCAGAATCATGTTTTAATCCAAACCTGAATAAACCAGAATCATCACTGAATCTAAACCCGAATTAACAAAAAACTTTGTCTGAACCCAAATCTTCAAATAAATCAGAATCATGTCTGAATCTGCACACGAATAAACCAGAATCATGTCTGAATCTGCACCCGAATAAACCAGAATCATGTCTGAATCTGCACCCGAATAAACCAGAATCATGTCTGAATCTAAACCTGAATAAACCAGAATCGTGTCTGAATCTAAACCTGAATAAACCAGAATCTTGTCTGTACCCACACCTGAATAAACCAGAATTCTGACTGAACCCAAACCCGGATAAACCAGACAACTGTCTGAATCCAAGACAAGAATAAACTAGAATTCTATCTTTACCCAAACTGCCCAAACAACGAGAATAATATTCAAAACTTGAATAAACATGATTCTTGTCTAACGAATCATTATTAAACCAGGATCATCCCGAGGGTTAGCGTTATTGTTATGGTATTTAACGACTTTTTCAGCAATATTTCAGTTACATCGTGACGTAAGCTTTATTGGTGGAGGAAATCGGAACACCCGGGGAAAACCACAGACATGTTGCAAGTCACTGACAAAGTTTATCACATGATGTTGTATCGTTTACACCTCGCCATGGGTGAGATTCGAACTCACAACATTAGCGTCTGATTAGATAGGCACTGCTTAGATAGGTAGTTGTAAATCCAACTACCATACGATCACGACGACGATGGCCCCTATCAATGCCCGAGGGAGACGAACCGTAGTTTTACCAGTAAGGCCAAAGAAAAAAGATTGTTGGTTTCCCCTAACCCTGCCGGGTCAGTTTTATCCTGCCTGGTCAATTAATGTTATTGTCATTTTTAGTAGAAACAAATATTTTTGAAGCCAGCCATGTCATTTTTTCCACCACGAATTAGAAAATTTTATTATTTTTCCTTCTTTTCATGGATCATACAAGAATAAAACTGAGTTATTTACCCTCCAAAGAAGAATAGCAGAACACGTATGATTATTAGGAGCATACATGTATTATTCTACTAAAGAAATGAAAATAAAAAAAATTAAAAAAAATATAATGAAAAGCCTGACTACCGGGCTGTGAAAATGTTCCCATGTTAGGGGAAACCAACAATCAATTTTCCACGGCCTAATTACATCTATAGGAAACTAAATTGATCGTATTAACTATATTAATGCCGAACGACTGATCACAATATCCTCTTGAACTAATAGCCCATTTACAGAGGTATTGACGGATCCACAATAACAATGTAGTGCTCTCGGCGTTTTTCTTTGATTATCTTCATCGGTTACGCTCACATTCAAAAGATTGGAAAGCCAAACAATTAATAAGTGTTTTGGAGCAAGAAACCCGAGAAGACTTCTGTGATGTTATTACTTACAATCGATCAATTGACACAGATATCATAATACATGTACCACTAACTGTCCACCCACGCCCGATAACACCACTAACTGTCCACCCACGCCCGATAACACCATGCACTGTCCACCCACGCCGATAATACCATGCACTTTCCACCCACGCGATAACACCATGCACTGTCCACCCACGCCGATAACACCATGCACTGTCCACCCACGCCGATAATACCATGCACTGTCCACCCACGCCGATAATACCATGCACTGTCCACCCACGCCGATAATACCAGGCACTGTCCACCCACGCTGATAATACCATGCACTTTCCACCCACGCCGATAACGCCATGCACTGTCCACCCACGCCGAAAACACCATGCACTGTCCACCCACGCCGATAATACCATGCACTGTCCACCCACGCCGATAACACCATGTACTGTTCAACCACGGCGATAATACCATGTACTGTCCACCAACACCAATAACACCATGCACTGTCCACCCACGCCGATAATACCATACACTGTCCACCCACGCCGATAACGCCATGCACTGTCCATCCACGCCGATAATACCATGCACTGTCCAACCACGGCGATAATACCATGTACTGTCCACCCACGCCGATAGCCCCATGCACTGTCCACCCACGCCGGTAACACCATGCACTGTCCACCCACGCCGATAACATCATGCACTGTCCACCCATGCCGATAACAACATGCACTGTCCACCCACGCCGATAATATCATGCACTGTCCACCCACGCCGATAATACCATGCACTGTCCACCCATGCCGATAACACCATGTACTGTTCACCCACGCCGATAACACCATGCACTGTCCACCCACGCCGATAACACCATGCACTGTCCACCCACGCTGAAAACACACTTACCGTCCACCCACGCCCGAAAATACCACTTACCGTCCACCCACGCCCGAAAATACCACTTACCGTCCACCCACGCCGGTAACATCCACGCCAATAACACTTATCGTCCACCCACGCCCGATAACACCATGCACTGTCCACCTACGCCGATAACACCATGCACTGTCCACCCACGCCGATAATACCATGCACTGTCCACCCACGCCGATAACACCATGCACTGTCCACCCACGCCTAAAACACCATGCACTGTCCACCCACGCCAATAACACCATGCACTGTCCACCCACGCCAATAACACCATGCACTTACCGTCCACCCACGCCGATAACACTGCTTATCGTCCATCCGACCCGATAATATCACTTACCGTCCATCCACCGCCGTCTTTTTCCATCTCACAGTAAACTTCAAAAGGAATATTGTCCGGAAAAATGTTGTAAATTCCACTCTTGCAAGTATTTTTATCAAGTTCACTGCAGTCCGACGGTCGGGTAACTAAATCAAAATGCAAAATTATAATGACAACATAATTAGCATTTTCATTTTTTTTTTCAATTCTGAAAAAACATTTAGCATCAGAAAAAAAACCCATTTGAATTTCCTATGGTTTGATTACATATTTACATTGACTAAACATTTCATTTTTTGTTGCTTATCATGTAGCAGTATATATTTTCTGTGTGGTCGGGATAAGAACAAGTTCACGAATACATAAAACATTACACAGAAATCAGAGAGGAAGGAACAAGTTCACAAATATATAGCAAATTACACAGACACAGGCAACAAACACATGAGAAACGAAACATGCCGAGTTGGGTAGGTACGACCTAAAATTGTCACTTTGTAGCGACAACAATGCGTTACTCTTTTTTGAAGTCTAGAAACGATGTCTTCCGAACGGTTAGTGAAACTCTCAAAACATTGTACTCGCTATGATCCACGGTAAGGCTTTCCATATTACAACCTGGCATCCTCTTCAATCGAGAGGAAATCTCCAATCCACCACCATAGAATGTGCTGGGTAGTTCTGCGGGCTGAGTCCTAGGAGCCGCAACTAGTACCGAATTCACGAAAAGAAATGTAAACGGTAAAATAATGTTTGGTTTTTTTTGTTTGATGGTTATTAACGGCACTTTCAACAATATTTCAGTTCAATCGTGGCAGTCAGTTGTATTGG
Source organism: Bathymodiolus septemdierum (assembly GCA_963383655.1). Classification (NCBI taxonomy): domain Eukaryota; kingdom Metazoa; phylum Mollusca; class Bivalvia; order Mytilida; family Modiolidae; genus Bathymodiolus; species Bathymodiolus septemdierum. Next base: position 32,606,825 of record OY726527.1, on the reverse strand, counting down.
TGGAGGAAACCGGAGAACCCGGAGAAAACCACCGCCCTGTCGCAAGTCACTGACAAACTTTATCACATAATGTTGTACTCGTCGCCCTGATCGAGATTCGAACTCACAACATCAGTGGTGATAGGCACTGATCAAAATAGGTAGTTGTAAATCCAACTACCATACGATCACTGCCACGACGGCCCTTGTAAAATTATAATGGACGCGTTATGCAAATCAGTATGTGCGTGGAAAATGCCACGCTCCTGGTTCCTAAGAGAAAGCTTCCAACTACTGTTGATCAGTGGTAGTTATTTATAGACTTGCCTTTACATTTTGGTTCTTTGCAATTACATTCATCTGACAGAAGATCAATAATTGTGCTTGCAGCTTCTCCGGAAATTGTTACATCTGAAAATAATAGTTGAAATTTAAACAATAATAAATCATACATTCACACTAAAGGTGTTTAATTAATAAGCTAGGAGAGTGATCGTATGCTGTGACTGGCAAAGAAAAGCAGATTCATACATTTACTTTTAAGAGTGCGCATCGTAAGTCTTTGAAAGCTAAGTTTAACGGATTCGTACACATCTGGGTACAGGGGATAATATTGTTTGATTTGCCTGGCAAAGATACATGAGCCTCAATGGGAACTAATCCTGCGAGCGAAGTTTGGCGGATTGTACACATATGAGTATAGGAGGAAATATGGTTTGTTTTGCCGGTCAAAGATACATAAGCCTCAAGGGGAACACATCATCAGCATCTGCGAGTGAAATTGGGCGGATTCGTACACTAACACATGTGCTTAGAGAAAGCTTAAAAATAATAGAATGAGATGAAAGCAATTTTTATACAATATTCTTAGAGAATAATGGTTATGCAATCCGTTCCTATCACCACTACCGTTGTTAGTTCGAATCCCGCGCAGGCGAGGTGTACTCGATACAACATTTTGTGATAAAGTTTGTCAGTGACTTGCGGTAGGTCGATGGTTTTCACCGGGTCCTTCGATTTCCTCCACCAATAAAACTGACCGCCACGATAAAACTGAAATATTGTTGAAAGTGGCGTTAAATACCATAAACCCTCTCCATTATGGTCCATATGTACGGCGCGACATTAGCGTCAAAAATAATATTTATTTATAATATACGCTTCAATCGAAATATGACAAAGACATTCAAATTGTGGCTAGTCATAATTATTGTTATTCATAAATAATTATGGCCAGACAAAATTCGAAATGAGATTAAATGCGATTGAATACTAATATAGATCTATGGCCAGTTAATAATTCGATTTACGGCTATTCATGAATAATTAAGGTCAGGCATAAATATTTATGACGCTAATTTGACCGCGGTTGCGTATGATGATAGAACTGAACATTTTCCTTTCTTAACACTTTCCTTTATAGATAAAAAATAAGATTTAATAGATCTTTTGTACATTCCCGATTTGATTATAAAATTATACGTTTTTTTTTAATACATTTTTAAATGAATTATTTCCCTTATGACAGACAAAATGGTATCCGGTCTAACAAGAGCAATGGAAAGGACGACGAATTTGAGTACCATTTTCTCATAATTTGTAGTTATTTGATTAGGTTTAGGTTTATGGTGTTCAACGCCACTTTCAACAATATTTCAGTTATATCGTGGGGGTTATTTGAACTTTGTAAAATATTAGATGATAATTTTATGGCAAATAATAAAATTCACATATTGTTACAACATCTAAATTTTGACCGAGATTATATTGGACAAACTATATGTTATTTTCATGGAACTTTGCATGCATGAAAGTGACCCTTCAAGCTCTCCTTTGTAGGAACCGGGTGGCTCAATGAGTTAGGTAGGTGGATTACCTAGCAACTCATACAAGCTTCTCACCCATACGGCGTTGGTTCGCGCCCGGCTTTGTAAATTGCAAAAAAGTGCACTCGACTCGCAACCACAAGTGATAAAGTTTACCAGTTGCTTGCCCTTGGTCGGTGGTTCTCTCCGGGTACTCTGGTTTCTTCCACCACTAAAACTGTCCGCCATGATATAGCTGAAATATAGCTGAAGGTGGCGTTAAACACCAAAAATCAAATCAAATCAAATCATCAATTGGGCAGTAACTCGTAACTCCTAAAACGTATGCTTTAGGAATCAAAGTCGGAAATGTACAAATGGTCTATTGTTATCAAAACTTAAAACTTAAAACATAATTTTACGAACCATGTTCACAGGATAAAGCTGTGATAAAAACAGGAAACGCCAATGACCAAATAATCCTCATTGTATTGGAATATTTAGATCTAGTCCTATGCTCAGAAAAAGCTGTTCTAGTGGACCTTGACTGACGTTATTATAAAAATGTATTTTAGACATGTATGAATATCATATTTTATGGATCATATTTCATAATTATAATATTGCATGTCATCCACTGACGGACCAACCACTTCATCATATGCGTGGGGCACAATGTTTTTATTGGACATACGAGTGATCCTATGTAAACCGTTACGGAATACATGACCACGGATATGTTCCACTTGTCGTACGCACTTTCCGAGCCTTTTCTCATTTATACTTATCACCGGGTTTGTAACTAGTGGAGCAGGAACTGCTTGTCCTTCCGGAGCACATGAGTTCACCGCCTGATTTTAGTGATCTTCGTGTAGTTTTCTGTGTAGTGTTTTATAGATCGGTGTTTGTCCTTTTGTCCTTTTTCTTTTGGCCATTGTGTTGTCTGTTCTTCGTAGATGTACGGATTCTGGTTACCCCTTGGGTATCTTCAAACTCTTTTTCATAAATATCTAATGATATGATAAATGCGTGCTATGACCTTTTCCGACCAATCGGATTGTTCATAACAAACAAAGCAGTTTAATTGTAAATTATAATGCTTCAGTCTCCGAAGCGCCATTCTTATTGGACGGTAAAACTCATGTGACTCGTAATTGTGCTTCGTCAGATCTAATATAATTTTCCAACCCCGAACGTTGCGGCATTGCGGCCTTCCTCAGCGGAAGTTTATTACATATATGAAAAACAAACAACATGACGTTACAAAGGAGATAAAAGAGTTTATAACGTTGATTTCGCGGAATTTTGTTTCTGAAAAGTCAGTGTCGATCCAATTTTGTGTTTAGGCCTAACGGCTCAAAAGTTTAAGTTTTTTTATCTAAAGTGATTCCTTAGTTTCTCTGTAAATTTTGTCACCGTTTCCGGTTTTCTCAATTCCTATGACTTTGAAATTTTTAACGCAATGGTTTTTCTGACAAAAATGTTTTACAACAGGATCTTCCACTTTCTTGGTTCTTATTTTTGAAAAATTCAATAGCATTCGTTGATAAAACTTATCACCAGTTTGTCCGACATAATTTTTTTTTCACATTCTGTACACAGAATAAATTACTCCAACAGTTTTACAATTTATGCTGCCTTGAATGTTATAAGTATTATCTTCGTTATCTTTGAAAGATGTTGATTCAATAATATGCGAACATAAAGCACAGTTTTTCCCGCATGCCTTACAACCGTTTTCCTTGCCATAAAATTGTAAATTATGTTTGCGGTGTACCAGTATATCTTTAATATTTTTATCTCGTTTATATGACACTATAGGCGGTTCATCAAAAATCCTTTTAATTTTTTCAGAATTATATAAAATTTTCATATTTTTTTTGAGAATTTCATGGATATTTGGCAAGGCTTTTGAATAGGTTATTACCAGCGGCACACGATTATTTTGTTTTTTAGTATTATATTGTAGTAAGTTTTCTTTATCAAGATTGTCCACTTTTTTCAGTTGTTTTTCCATCATGTCATTTGTATATAACCTCTTTTACGTAACTGTGTTTTATTTTCTGCCCGGCGAACACTGTAGTCCTCATCTTCAGAGCAAATTCGTTTTGCTCTGATTCCTAGACCGTATGGAATTGCGGTCTTTACCGGATTTGGATGACTTGATGTTACATGCAAGTACATGTGTTTGTCTGTGTCCTTTGAAAAGAGATCAGTTTGGATAAATCCGTCTTTTATTTTAATATTGACATCTAAAAATTAAATTTGCTGTGAAGAAAAACGTAACTCAGTTTTAATGCGCGGATGAAGTGAATTTGCCAATTTGTGAAATTCTTGAAGTTTTTCTAATCCATGTTCCCACAAGCCCCATACATCATCAACATATCTCCAGTAATGCGTAGGTAAGCGGTCACTTTTTTCGAACAATTCCTGTTCCCATTCCCCTAAATATATGCATGCATAGTTCATTCCGAGGTGGGATCCTATTGCTGTGCCCTCCGTTTGAATATAATTTTTACCGTTAAAACCGAAATGATTATTTTCCAGTACCAAATCTAACATATTTAAAACACAAACTGCTGGTATAGATGGCTTTTGACGCTTTTGTAATGCCTTTTCACACGCGATCCTTGCTTCCTTTCTTGGAACACTTGGGTATAACGCTTTGACATCTAAACAAAACATGCGACCGAAAATATGGCAGAAGTTGTAGAACATGAGCTAATGGAAAATGTGTGTAATTTAAAAAGTTACATAAAGGATACAACGGAATTACTACAAAAATTAAATAAAATTCCACAACCATTACCTGGAAATTCTATTATGGCCACTCGACCACATCCACTATATATATATATATATATGTCATATATGATGGCTATTCTATGCCAACTCGCTCTTACATTATGTCGTTTCGACAAAACGGCAGATCCAAATTTCAAAGGTAACAGAACGAGAAAATGATATTAATTCTTGCTCTGTCAATTTTATTTGTTGTTTTGTCCTTTGTGCTAAATCTGTTATGCCATTAAATCGATTTGTTCTTGCGTCATCATGAACAACAGAACACTATTTTACAAATACCCAAAACAAAAACCAACAAAAAAAAACACGCACACACACACACAAATAACGCAAGAATAAAATAAATCAGGAAAAAAAACCAGCTCGTTTACCAAAACAAAAAATACAAAAAAGACTCAAAAAAAAAAAAATATTAACGAAACGAACCGAAAAAAATCATTGTATGCTTACCTTTCAATTTCCACAGCTACTGCCAGTACTGGTTGTTTTAGACAAGACTGGTTATGCGTCAGGTTATGTCAGTTTATATAGATATAATTCTTATATGATTTACATAATTAGAAATCCTATACTCTGATTGGGTATAAGCGCTTATGGAGGTGGGGTTTTGTCAGTTTATTTTTTGATAGACGATGTTCAGCGGACTACTTTTTTCGTAATGTAAACAAAATGGCGGCTTGGATTCCCGATAATAAAAAAAGATAAAAGAAACAATGTTTATTGTTAATAAACGACAATTATTGTTAGATATGAAATAAAAAAATAAATGCCAATGAAAAAAAAGCTTGTATTGTTGACATATCAACAAAATCCGGGAAAAAATACTTAAGACAACCGTCTATCGACTTTGACTTTTGTAATATATCGTCATCCTGTGACGTTGTTTACAAGGGACGCTGATTGACACAAGCTGGTTACTGATTTATTTGACGATTTTGTGGGCATTTTACTTGTTTGAGTAGCTAAATGCAAAATACCATCAAATTGGAAAATATCGGTAACTTAATTACATCACCGTCTAGTTTAATGTAGGAAATAAGGTTAGTTCATTTTGTTATTAATGGCCGACACACATCGATGGAATGTATGTGTGCGTACTGGGGATCCCCAAAGGTAAATTTTTAAAACAAATGAAAAAAAAAAACTTAGTTACAGAATTATAAGGAGTTTATTGATGTATAACCTGGACCAATTCACTCACAAACTTACATAAAAGTCCTTTTATTTGTTTGTGAGTGAATTGGTCCAAGTTATAGGACTTTTATAAACTCAGGAAAAAATGAGTTTATTCCTATAATAATTGATGTATTTATTATTTATTCGGGTGTTATATCCTTGACAAAATAAAAAAATTGGCAAATAAACACCATACTATACACACTACTTATTTCCTGTTGTTTATGCATAATTAGTCGTATAGACATCCGTTAAGCAGACAAACGTAGAACAATATTCACTACGCAATACAAATTACTTGACAATGTATTGTTTGTTTGTTTGTTTGATGGTGTTTAACGCCACTTTCAACAATATTTCAGTTATATCGCGGCGGTCAGTTTTATTGGAGGAGTAAACCGGAGGACCCGGAGAAAACCACCGAGCTGTCGCAAGTCACTGACAAACTTTATCACATAATGTTGTACACCTCGCGCTGATCGAGATTCGAACTCACAACATCAGTGGTGATAGACACTGCTTGCATAGGTAGTTGTAAATCCAACTACCAACTACCATACGATCACGGCCACGAATATACATTATAATTCTCAAATGCGTGTTTTATGGACAGTCCAATAAATACACAGGCGCTCGTGGCACGGAATTACCACCCCCTTTTTTAACTTTCTGTTTATATATTTTATTTTCAATAAAATTCGTATATTATTTCATCTACTTTTCCATAAT